>JAWNLW010000526.1:435000-1035000 GCA_035042075.1 Drosophila macrospina | reverse complement strand
TGTAAGCTACGACAAGCAGATACCCTGCACTATACATAAGCTTAAATATGCAAGAGTAGTCCTCAATTGCTAGACTTGCTGGGAGCTGCAAGCTGTGTTACCAAGTTGCTCAAGTTTAACAAACTAAATGCAAGTCCAATATGCAGGGTATTACAAATAATAAAACAGAAAATCCACACGTTGTCAGCAGCAAGAAAATAAAATGATTTTCACAGGTGAATTGGAAAGCGCGTAATGTTGTAATGTTGTAATGTTTGACTTGCCAGCGGGCACGTGATCCTGCCCCAGTTACAATGCCATTCCCATTCCCATTCCCAGTTCCACTCCATTTCGCTCTCTCACTCCCACGCGCAGTTACAGGTGCAAGTTCAGTGTTCAGAAGTCGCAGCAAGTCAAGCTAGTGATGTCAGCAAGCAAGGGGAGGAAGAAGGAACAGCGAAGAACAAAGAAGCATGAGGGAAAAGCGCAGACGTGGCAACGCGGCAACGTGGCAACGCTGCGACGCGGCAACGCGACGTATGGGTAACGCGACGCGCCACTTTTACAAATTGGATGAAAATCTTTGGCTTTTCAGCGCCCTGTCAAAGGATACGCGCACACACAAGCGATTCACGACGCGATGCATTCGTCTGAAAATTGACATGTTTTGATGCTGGCGCCACTTTGACTTTGGCCCCACTGCGAATGCAAACTTTGTCTCAGCGTGCCTCAGTTTGTGGCAATGACAAGTTAACCACTTTGCCCAGGCTTCTGCTTGCAGCATAAAACTTATTGCTACACCTACACACGAGACACGAGACACACGCCAGACATCAGTTGGGTGTGAAGTGAAAGGGACTACACACAAGTTGTTGGCCAGCTTGTTACTCCTTTTGTGGACTTTGGATTATGTTGTAAACTTTTCCAGTTGCGTTGCTCACGCAACAAATAAAACAAATTCAAGTTTCAAGTTTCAAGTTTCCAAATTTATAAGTCCATGCGGCTCCGAGGTTTCGAGTTGAGCTGAGCGTGGGTCTCACCTTAAATAAACTACTTGCCATATGCTGCCATATGCCTAAAGAGCGCAACCCGTAGAAATATATTACCCTCCCACACTCCACGTATGTTGTGCTCAGCTCAAACGTGGCCCAGACCAGGTCGTTGTCGTAACTCTTGACGGCATCTGCTTGTCGTTCTTTTCTTTTCTTTTACTTTACTTTTTTTATATTATTTTTTATGGCTACAAAGAGCAACAAGACAGTTAGAACATGAGGCCGAAACCTAAAGCGCTTCAGTCTGCCAACTGGCAAATTGGGAGCCTCAGATTGCAACTCGAAGTAGACAATCGTGCACTGCGCGAAAAGTCAAGTAACTACATAAATCTATTGGTATTTGAATTAATCTAGTTATCAATCTATAAGCCTGTTATCTGTGTGACATTGTTCTAATTGAACAGATTGGAATTTAGTTTACTTTAGTTTATTGCCTGAAATGTATCTTTAATTTGATTTATTATTATTTAATTGAGTATTACTTTTACGTTAATTAAACGATTATTGTAATTTAACTTAATTTACACATTCTGCTAACTTTTTGTAGCTGTAACTATTGTTAAGCTGCTCAGTTGAAAATTGTCTAAAATTCGTCTTTAATTTCATTTTATTCTTCGTTAGTTTATTCAGCTCTTTTGCTTTTGCCAAAAATGCTTTATGGCTGACAGCAGCTACTACACTCTTCCCTCTCTTCCCTTTCCTCTTCTCTCTACTCTTCACTCTCTTCTATTTATATTTTGTGCTCTGCAGTTGTGTCTCCTTGCCGCCCTGCGCTGCGTCTTGCCAACTCTTTTGGCTTTGGCTAACCCATTGAGGTTCATTGAACCAAATGTTGAGCGCATTTCCGTGTTTGCGTTTGACTCTGAGGCTGCTTAGCAGCAAATAAACTTTCACCCTCTTGTTGCTGTTGCTGTTGTTGTTACTGTTGTTGTTGTTACTGTTGTTGCTGTTGCTGTTGACATGACGCTGCGCCAGTGCACTTTGAGTGGCTGCCCAGAGACTTGGAACGGTCTGGGGCCATGATAAATGCGCACATAATTATCCTTTGAATGCGCTCAGCCAAAGAGCAAACTGTGTGTGTGTGTGTGTGTGTGTCTGAGAGTGTATGAATGTGTGTGTAAGCTGGAGACACTGTCACCTCAATTCAAATGAGCTGAGGAGGGAGGCGTGACGGGGCAGCAAATGCGCTTCAGCAAACACACGCGACGTCTCGACGTCTTATTCAGTTCTATTTAAAGAGGCTTAAAGCAGCAGCAGCAGTAACGACAGTTGTTGGCCTTAAGGGCCGATCCATGTCTTAATTAATGTTGCATAATTAAAAACCAGACAAGCAACTACAAACAACAACAACAGCAACAGACAAACAGAAAAGGGTACGAAAAAGCAAAGAAAAACAAAAACTTTGCTAAGCATCTAACAAAAAAAAAAAAGGAAAGGAAGAAGAAAACACAACAAAAAGACTAAGCAAAGTGAAAACAACAACAAAAAAGCAGTAGGAAAAACTTACATCTTTTTGCACGAAAGAAAAATTTGTAGGTGCTCATAGGAGCTGGAAAAAGGACCGCAGGGGCTCAAACAGGAGCCCAAAGGACACAACCAAAGGCCACAAAAGTGCCAAATGCAAAGCCTAACAATGCCTGAGCCAAGGTGGTTAGGCGAGGCAAAGCATCAAAGGAACGCAAGTGGGGCGTGGCATCTTCTTCTTTCTCTTGTTGTTGTTGTTGTTGTTATTATTTGAAGTTGACATTGTGCCACCTACGCGACGCCAAAATGGGCGCGTGCCCCTTCAAATTGGCGCCAAGTTTTAATTATTCCATCATATTCATAAACTTTTTATGCTCTCAACTCGAGAGCGAGCACAGCGGGATGGAAGAAGGGAGGTAGGGAGGTAGGTAGTAAGGAATGTAGTGGTAAGCAGTGAGGGGCAGGCACTCATTATGTGCGTCACACACAATCCGCTCGTGTTGCCTGCTGCCAGCTGAAGCTGTAGGCGTTGCCTTGTGGCTTTGCCCCAAGCCTCAGACTTGACTCTGCCTCAGACTCTGCCTCAGACTCAGACTCTGAATCTGAATCTGACTGTGGCTGAACTAAACGACAACAAGTGCTTATTGTTATGCTCGCTGTCCCATCAGTGCAGGAGTATTATAGCTTGCTGGCGAGGCATGTAACAAGGAGCAATTTAAAGTGCATTAAAGTGCATTAAAGTGCATTAAAGTGCATTAAATTTTGTTGCTTTAAATTGTTTAACATTTATTTATTGATTTATTTTTGTACTTTAGTTATTTGACTTTCACTTTACTGCAATTGGTAACTGCAAGTCGAGCATGCTCGCCTGCTGTGGCTGCCTTTGTTTTTGGTGTACAGCCAACAATGGCGCTTGTCGTGCTTCTGACATGGCATAGAATCCTGGGCAGATGGAGGCGTTACTCCATAAAAATGAACAACAGCCTTTTTATTGTTGAACAATGAACATGAGCAGGCGCTCAAGTTTTTGGCCTTTCTTTGGCTTTCCTTGTTGTTGTTGCTGCTGCTGTTGTTGTTGTTGTCATCGACAACAGCATTTAATGAGGCTGTCGCCTTATTGTGTTCAATTGTGTGCGCCTTGGCAGCCCTAAGAATTTCTAATATTGAGAACTAGCATTACAATCGACTCAAGGCGACAGCTTTTCTTGGCGAAAAGCGAAGTAGTAAACTGGCATGACAAGGCTTTTCCCTTTGTTTAAGGCCGCGGCATATTTAATAACTGGGCGTGGCACGCTGGGCAGGTGCAAAGCCGTCGCCTGTCGCCTGTCGCCTGTCGTCAATTATTATTCCACAATAATGTCAAATTATAAAGTCACAGAATGTATAAATTTCACGAAAGCAGCGAGCGAATTATTACTGCTTTCTTTGCTATTTATTATTACTTATGCGTCAGTCATTTCGGAATGGCTTAAACTGTAAACTTATCTCTCTTTGCACTAAATTATGTATTTAATTTAGTAACTGCTTCTAGCGAATCGAAAATCACATTTCAGCAGCTTCTTTGAACGTTTTATTCATTTAATTTATTCTAAACTCTTACACAGCATTTAGTTATATATTGAATTGAATTAATACGGCTGCCAAGTTGTCACTTTGTTGCGGCATTAAGCCAAGTGGAACCACCAATTAAGCCAATTTGCATT
Organism: Drosophila macrospina; assembly: GCA_035042075.1. Lineage (NCBI taxonomy): Eukaryota > Metazoa > Arthropoda > Insecta > Diptera > Drosophilidae > Drosophila > Drosophila macrospina. The sequence goes on along the minus strand of JAWNLW010000526.1, from coordinate 1,030,802 downwards.
GCATGCACAAAAAGTTGTGAAATATCTCCGAGAACTGTCAATTGTGAGAAGTCTGAGCTGATTGAACTAATGAAACGCCATTCGCTTCGCGCACCACAGCACAACCAGAAGAGAGAGATAGAGAGAGAGAGAGAGATGGAGATATAGATAGAGATAGAAAGAGAGACAGAGAAGGTAAGTGGAAGCTGAGGGCAATCCGCTTTCTCACACTGAAATGCTGAACGACGCTCAACGCTGACACTTAAAGCCGACAAGTTAAGCGCATCGCATATGGCAGGATTGGCAGGATGCGGCAAGGATGTCGCTCTGCTCTGCCCATTAACAGGCCGGAGTCTGTAAAAGCTGGAGCTGGAGCTGGAGCTGCAGCTGTATGCGGGTAGCTGCGCTTGTAGGCTGGACGCGCGCCTTGTGGGATGGTGCACGTTTTGTCAAGCAGCGTCGTTAGCCAGCGGCTGTGGCACAACCCCATGCACCAATGCCCCATGCAGTGGTAGTTGCAGCAACAGCAACAGCAGCTGCTGCTGCGGGCCAAAGCGGCGCACGCTACGTATACGTAATATTCAATTGCAGGCAGCAGACAGAAAGCAGAAGGCGAGAGAGAGAGAGAGAGAGAGGGAGAGAGAGAGAGCGGGCAGCAGGACATGGAGCAGGACGAGGCTGAATGTGCATAGTTAGTGATAAACTGCTTTGGCACGGAAATGGCCCTGGAAATAGAAATGATGTCGAGTGTGTGCTCGTGTGCATAAAAAGGCCAATTAGACGACAGATTCAGATGCAGTTACAGCTGCAGATGCAGATACAGATACATCTACAGATACATCTACAGCTACAACTACATCCACAGCTACATCCACAGCTAAAGCATCGTTGCCAGAGGCGCATGGCAAGTGACTAACAAATCCACGAGTGCCTCGAGCCTTGTGATACCCTCCTCAAGCCAAAGAGGGTATCATGCTGTCGAGCAATCCGCAGCGTTTACAAACCAAAACTTATGTTTTAGATACATTTTCTTTTCTTTCTTTTATTTTTTTGTGCAACTTTAAATTAACTTTGCTTGCAGGGAAATGAAATAAGTTCTATGCTTGTTGGATTCAAGTGGTTTGTCAGACAAACACACACACACACACACACACACACACACACACACACACACACACACACACACACGGACGGGCGCGCGTCGCGTAATCAAGAAGTTTTAAATGCATCATAAAAAACTTTTGCCATGTGCAATTTGAAAACTTGTTTTAGGCTTCGTCTACATTTATGATGTACGAGTATCTGCCACGATTTATGTTCCTGCTGCTCTTCTGCAGCCTCTGAGCACTTTGCCCACACATATTTATGACTGTGTACTATATGTGTTGTATGTTCTATGTTCTATGACAACCTCGGCGGGAGCTGGAGGCGTGGCAGCAGCAGCAGAGGCAGCAGCAGCAGCGGCAGGACACTTGAAGCTGTCAGGTGCAAGGCAAACTAAACTAGCAAATCACAAAATACATTTGAAGCTTGAGCAGCGGGAGATGCGCTGTCAACCACAATAAAAATGAAAGTAATAACACTTCAAAATAAGAGAACCAAGCAGCTGCTCGACTAGCTCATACCTGTGCCAAGGCAACAACTTCTCACAAGTCGTAGAATCTACACAAAATGCAAGTGAGTTAACAAATAGTTGAAGGCAGCATAAATGCTCGACTAGTTTATACCTGTACCAAGGCATTTGCTCGACTATTTTATACCTGTACCAGGTCAACAACTTCTCACAAGTCGCAGAGTCTACACAAAATGCAAGTAAGTGAGCTTTAACGAATAGTTGAAAGCTAGATAAATGCTCGACTAGTTTATACCTGCACCAAGGCAGCAACTTCTGGGCATTTGCTCGACTAGCTTATACCTGTACCAAGGCAACAAGTTCTTGCATTAAATGTACTACTTCCTGCCAAGCTAAAAGATCAACTTGGTAAGCTTTTAAACCAAGTCATTCAGTTGTAGTCAACTGTAGTCTGTCATAGCCTTTAGCTGGCCACTGAGGTGCCAGTATAGAAATGCGTAAAAATATTTATGAGCGCCTAAACAGGCAACCGACTTTCAATAAACCAAGTGCATAAATCTAACTGCCTGCCCATGGATACCTAATACACCTGTAACTGTGCTCTACGAGTCGCATCTAAGGGCCCACCACAACTTGGCTAATGTGTTTCTTTGGCTGCTGCTGTTGTCCTTGGTCCTTGAACTTGTAAATGCCCCCCGGGTTCGCTGATGTTGAGGTACTTCAAATAGTCGCGTGTGCATTATACGTTATACATAATACATTATGCGTAGCCAGACAGCGCCAAATCTGTGCTTCGCATAAAGGAAGCAAACGAAATGCTGCTACATAAATTACATGTGAGAGTCGACTTTGTTCATGTTACTTTTATTGACAGTTTCGAGCTTTACGAGTACACACTGTAGATCAAATGACAAGCCACTCTATACCGTTCTATTCATTGCTAATGCCAAAGTTCATTTCTGTTGCGGATTTCTATGGCCACGTTGATAAGATTTGTTGCTCCAAATTAAGTGCAGCTCCTGGGCGACCATAAAATTTCAATTATGCCAAATTGCACAAGCAAACAGAGAGGGAGAGAGAGACAGGGAGAGAGAGAGAGAGAGAGAGAGAATGCTGGATAAAATGTCATAAATACAATTAAGACTCAAGTGCAACTTGCGGCGTTGACATTTAAATTAAATTTGCAAAATCTTTGCACGTAGTCGCATTATGCTTAATGCAGAATCAAATGGCAATGACACCAGCTGAAAGTGAGTTTGCTAAAAGCTAAAAGAGCTTTTAATAAGACTTTTAACTTCTAGTTTTATATTAAGTTAGAACTACATTTATTGCGAAAATAAATGTGTGAAATAAGCGGCAATTTGTAGCTAATAGAGCTTTCTACTCAATTAATCATATTCAAGCATTTAATTTACTGTTGCTTTTACAATAGAAAGACGTTAAATCATTCGGCTAAAAGCGAGTTTTGCTTGAAGTCGACTTCTACTTAAAGCTCACTTAATGCTCTCTTTAAACTTACATATTTCGCATGTGTAATTATCTCTTAAAGCTCTTAAAGAAGTATCAATCAATTAACTGTGATTAATCGGACTTTTCAGCTTGTCTACCGCAATTCACATTGATTGCACACACAACAAGTGAAGCCTACTTCTCGGCAACGCTGTGTGCGTGTGTGTGTGTGTGTGTGTGCGTGTGTCAGAGTGTGTGCTTGCATGTGTAAGTGTGTGTGAGTGTGTGCCTCTGTTGTGAAGTGAGCTTAGCGTTGTCAATTACACACATCCGCCTCTTAAACCTCCGTCGAGTTCATGAGCCTGAAGACTGAGTGCCTGAAGCTGAAGTGATTCCCAGAGGCAGCTGCAGCTTTTGTTATTACACTTTGATGGGCGGCTGTCAGAATTTGAGCACATAATTAAATTAGACTGCACTTATCAGACTGCTCCCACTCTCTCCATTTCTCGCTTGTGCACGAACCACCTCTCCCTCTCTCTCTCTCTTTCGTTCGCTCTTTGCATCTCCCTCTCGCTGTCTTACTTGCCGTCTTGATATGGATGTCAAATGCAATGCTCTTCATGCGGCACTTGCTGCATTGTTTCGCTTTTAAAATATGCTCGGGCACGACAAGGGAACCTAGACCAAGTGGCAGTAGAAATACCGTTTGCCCATGGCAATTGACCCACTTCTTCTGGCGTCTGACAGCTCCAATTGTTTAGCATTGGCGCCACTTTCACTCACCTAATTAAGCGCCTGCACTCTATGTGCCGCCCTACCCTGCTTTCTCCTGCTTTGCAACAGCATAAAAATAAATGGAAAATTAATTCATTTGCAACATCCGCTTGCCTCTTGCCTCTTGCTCGCCCCAGCACTTGAGTCAACTACAATATACAAAGTGCATTTAAGCCAATTTCAAGTTGGCCTAGCTTAAGCTGAGACAGTTTTCTCTGCCACTCTCTTTCTCCCTCTCTCTCTAAGTATGTATATATATAGATAGCATTTTTATTATACCCAACTTTTAATTAATAAGAGTACAGTGTAATTGAATATGTGAAATGTGCCTTGACGACAACTGTTCCAAACTATTAGCAAAAGCAATCGACGAAAGCCTCAAGCAGCAATACTCAACGATCTTTCTCTTCTTTGTTCTCTTTTTATCTTAGCGACCCAGCACGACTTCTCGCTCTTTAAACTCTCTTCGATTACTTCTGCTTATCTACTTTTTCTCCTTGCCACCTGTTCCTACTACTACTTCACGTTGTTGGGTGTTGCCACTTAGTTGCACTGCTGCTGTTCGTTACATATATAAAGCTCTCTCTCCTCTCTCTCTCTCTCGCTTTAACGGTAATTGAATTCCAGCTGTTTTAAGCGCAACTGCTGCAATTGCCAGACAAAAACATGACACAGCTAATTCTATTCTATGTGAAACAGCAATTGCAATTAAACAAGTATAAATATATAATATGAAATATATAAAATAAATTGAGAGATTGGGCAGCAACTCCATTAGCAATTGAAACTCAAACGATCTGCAGCGTGGAAGGCTTTAGTTGCGGCACATGATTAGCTTACTTGATGCTAGTGCCGAGTTGAGCACCAGCAACTGCACAAGTTTTACGATCCAATCAAGCGAGCACATAAAAATAAACGCTGTCCCAGCAAAAAAAACACAGCAAACCCACGGGAAAAGCGGAAACCAAACTCCTTAAATCGTAACTACAAACGCGCATTTCGGCCAAGCACATAAAATAAGAAGAACGAAGGGAGTCGAGTGAGCTGGACAGTGAGATACTCGCTAGTCGTTTACAGCAAACGAAATGCATAAAACAGAAAATACTTAAATAATATTTAAAGACTTTGGGCAATACTTATCGAATGCAGCTTGTATATTATAATATAATAATATTTATAAACTTTATGTGGCTACAGACATCTGCTGCCTGTTGTAAGCATTAGCACAGAGCCATGATACTTCTTGGAAAGCGTTGTACAAGCAAGCATGAAAACAACGCAATAAAATTTAGAGAAAGCAAGAAAAAAAACACAGCATAAAGCAGATGACTGTCACTGCCATTGCACGTCCCCTCTCATTCCCTCACTGCTGGGTATCCTGTTGGCTGTCGTCGGCTAATGGTCATCGTCATCGTCATTGTCGTCGTCGTCGTCATAGTCTATGGGTTCTGGTTGTGGTAGACGCAGGGCCAGAGGCTATTAGCCACTTGAAAGGGTGTGAAATCCATGCTCGACCCACACACACACACACACCCACACACACACACACGCACAGCATAAACATAAGCGTCTTATTAGATTTTCGTGTGTATTCTGGGTATAAGCGTAAGTGCAAGTGAGTACTTCATACTTGTACTTCGTCTGCCACCTAAAGACGACACGCACAACCCACATGCTTTAACAACTTCATTAGGGTCCAACACAAACAATTCCATACACACACACACACACACAGCCTACGCTAATCTTTAGGCTCGTTTTTGGCAGCTGCTAAACTCAACTGTGAAGTACATTAATTTCCAGCTTAGCAGGCCAAAGGCAATAAATCTTCTTGGAAGTGAAGGACATGCGCAGTGCTAAGGGGATTGACAGCTGGATTGCGTTAAGGCCTCGACAACTCCATACGAATGCAATGCCCACACATTTATGGCCAGTTGCTCCACAAATTGAGGCGCAATCAATGCAACATGCAACAAGCAACCAGCAACCAGCAACAGCTACAGCAAATTTAATTAGTGTAACAAGAACGAAAACAAAATCCAATTCATTGCATGCAACAGTCGAGTCGAAAGGTCAGAAGAAAAAGAAAATGAAACAAAAAATTACGGGAAAAACAAAAGGAGAAGGAAAACAAAAAGAAGTGCGGCAACAATTGTCACAGCGAGCAGGAAAATGGACCAAACAAATCAAATTACACTAGGAAGCGAAGCTGCAACAACAACAACAACAACAGCAACAACATTGACAACATGCAAATGAAAAGCACTCTCAACTTTGGTCAGCCAGCCAAGTGAGAGTTTTTCCGAAAGAAAAACAACTGAACGGCAGTCTGGCAGCCGGACAGGGAGAAAGGGGGGATAGGGAGAAGGGGGGAACAGGGAGATAGGGAGCATGGCACTCGAACAACATTTGCAAATGAAACTCAATTCACATTTTGGCCAATGCGAAGGCGTCAAGGGCAACAACAAGCAATGCAATGCAATGCAATTGTTGGGCCAAGGCGGGGAAACGGCCAAATGGGAAAAGGGGACGAAAAATGTTGATGTTGTGCCAAGTAAATTGCCTTTCAGCTGAAAAATTGCAATAAGCAACACAAGAACTTGCCGAGTGCCTGACCAAGAGATACCCTCTAAAGCAATCGCTATGAGAAAGTGACATCCGCAGTTTTTAGCAATTCATTCGATCACAGGGTATTTAGAGCAAGTTTCCAGAGCTAGTCTCAAGTGCAATTCAATCTGTTTGAAGTTTGTCGTATCTCGTTAAAGTCATCAGTAAACGATTAGTAGAATGCACAGACACTTAACAACTTGATAGCTCTAGAAACTTGTGTAATTAAATGAGATTTCCTTATGCGTATACGTGATATTATTGCTCATACGCTTGGCAGTCAGTTGCGTTAGTTTTAGGGGTAACTGCGAGCGCATACAATATTTGACAACACATGCAGATGTGTAAACACTCACACACACACGCACACACACACGCACACACAGACGCACACAAGCAGACTAGCAACTTTTGTATATAGTTTAATTTTTCGCTTTTCGTTTAAAGCATTTGCGCTTTGTCTATGCTTGTCTGTGTTGTGTGCTTTTTGTGTGTGTGTGTGTGTGTGTGTCTATGCTGCCAGTATTTACATTTCACTTACACCGCAAAGCCATCAAAGGTTTGTAAATTTCATTACGCTTCAAGCAATGCACTTAGAAAGCATTGCAAGCTGCTCTAGAAATGAACACACTAAACTTATGCGAGCAGCTACAATATATATATATATAAATATATAAATATATATATATACATACATATATATATACATATATATATACATATATATAGCTAAGGCAGCCAGTGGCAAAGACTTAAGGCATTGACTGGAATGAGAGAAGCGCATTAGAGAGCAGCAGCTTCAACTGTTAATTAAATTTAAAGTATTACATTGACTTTATTTCACTATCCTATATATAGCAGCTATAATATAAATATAATGATATAATTGTTTTTAAGTAAAGTTTATTAAGCATATGCAGAACATATTGAACATTTGCTAAAACAAATAACTAAGCAGAACTATAAAGCATTTCCCTAGACTTTAACTATTTATATTATGCTCAAATGTTAATTTCTAATTCAATTATGTCGCTTGAGTAAATATATATATATTTATATATATATATATACGGTATAAATTTATTAACAAGCCACAAATGCTTGATTGTTTCTGGTTAAAGATGCGTTATCAATGTTCATTCATTAACCCAACTCACCCAACTCAACTGTGTGTGTTTGTGGTCGTTTAAGTTTGCTTTCTCTTTGTCTTTTATCATTTCGATCAAATGAATGTATTAAATTGTTTGCCTTTTCTGCCACACACACACCCACACACACACAGACACACACCCGCAAATACACATGTACTTGGGCTTGGCCTATTGTTTAGTTAAGGCATTACGAGCACAACGAGGCAGGAGAAGAGGTCGTTTGTGGCACGTTTTACCATTAGACGCAATCATTTTCTTTAAATTTGCTATTTAATTGAGCACAGTAAATAAGTGAAGCAGTCAACTGCAGCATGCCGAAGCCTGAATACCCTTTGATTCATTTTCATTTGAAAATCCTTCATAGTTTCGCACACTCTCTTCTCTCTTTCATTACGCATACTATTGCTATTGCTTGGCTAGCTTTGGAAATTGATGTCCATCTACTTATTATAGTCGTCTTCTGTAAGTGTTTTCACCAAACTGAAAGTTGCTTGGCTCAACATTTACAAATTACTTAAGCTTAGTTTAGTTTATTTATTTATTATGAAACATTACTCAATTTAATATGCTATAGCTTAAATAAAGCTATCAATTTCAGTAGAATCACTTACGTTTAGGAAGTTAAGGAAGTTCATAAGTTAAGGAAGTTCCTAAGCAAAGTTTTAGACTTATTCACAGTTTTATCACTAATTGCCTGAATTTTGTCTAGTAAATAAGTGAAAATCAATACAGAATAACTTTATTAACCTTATTTTATCAGTTAACATCGATTTAAAGGCTAAATTTCGGTTTTTAATAATTTCGAAAATTTTCGAAAAATGTCAAGGGGTATGTATGCAAAATTTGCAAAATTTTGAAAATAAATTTATTTTCGAAAATTGGGAAAATTTTGATGCCAAATCAAAATAGGCTTAAAATAATGAAAAGCAAGACAATTCGCAAGCAAATCGGTTGAGTTTTGATCAAGTTATGAGCAGTGAACGGACCTAAAAAGTCTATAATACTCGATTGTTTACTTATGATTGTTTCCACTTTAAAGAAATTCGAACTGTTGCAGAACTAATGGATAGTATTGTTGATTGTGTCAATTTGTTACATAGTGAGCGCTCAAATAATGATGCCTACTGCTAGTGTGTGTGTGTGTGTGTGTAGTGTGTTGAGCTCATTTGGCATTCCTTTAAAGCTGTACCCAGTGCTCAACTAGACGAGACTAGAGACAGCTTCAAAATGTTGCGGAGCATGCCAGAAACGTTTTCAAAGTCAATTAAATGAAGTCTATGTGTGCGTGTGTGTGTGCGTGTGTGCATGGAATGCTTTGTTGCATACTTTGCGGCATTTATAAATGAGAAAAAATTACGCATACGCCCCGAATGCCATGTGGGACTATAGAGAAATTGCAAAGCAGCGTGGAATGTTGCATGTGCATAATGCAAAGCGTTGAGAGTGTCTGACTGCCAGTGGCAAGGCCACTTCCGCATCCGGCTAACGGATGTGGTTACATTACGAAATCTCTGCCTCCCTCCCTCCCCATCACACAGAGAAATGCATTAACGTAATTTGCAATTTAATGCGCTTTTATTAGACAAAATGCATGACAAGTGATTCAATTAGCTCAAGTCGCAGCAACAATGGATGTCAACTGATGCATATCTCTCTCTCTCTCTCTCTCTCTCTCTCTCTCTCTCTGTGTGAGGCAATCAGATGCCATTAAAGTCAATTGCAGGATAACGAACGCGCTTTTAATGACTTTCCATTGTGTTTTCGATTTGTATTTGCATTTAATGCCCTTCTGCTGCTTGCAACCACTGCAGCAGGCCTCCTCCTCTCCCTCCTTCTCCTCTCCCTCCTCCTGCTGCTGCTGCTCCTCCTCCTCCAGCTGATTTCGCTGACGCATTTAAGCCTTATCTCGCTGACCCATTTCTACCACGCAAAACTGAACAATTTAATATTAAAATTTTCATAAATATTCAGCACGTTTCGGTGCACAGCCTGTGATGCATGTGTGTCTATCAGCCTCTGTGTGTGTGTGTGTGTGTGTGTTATGGGTGTGTATGTTGCACGTTTAGCGTGCGTTTTTATTTCTGAATTTCGCTTGCCACAAAACGGAAATTGACGACACCGTTGCGAGCGATTGAGAGAAGCAGAAAGAGAGCGAGAGAATGTTGCAATGTGAGAAATCCACTTTCATTTGGCATATTAATTAACAATTTCATTAGAGCGCATCGAATTGGTCGTTAAATCGTGCTTTAATTAAATTGTGCATAATTATTGTTAAGCACACTCGCACACACACACAGGCACATAATCAGCTTTTCAATGTAATTAATGAGTTTTTAGTTGAAAATAAATTTGCCGGTAATAATGACACAAAGGGGAACGCGACTGGAACATGTGCCAGGCATTTTCAAAAATTTCAGTACAACATATTTACACACACGCACACGCACACACACATGACAGCTGGCAACAGAGCTCATTAAATGCTTTACATGAGCACTCACCCTCCCAAGCGAACCCCTCAACCACTCGCCTTGTTGTCGCCTTTCGCCCTTCAGTTGTAATTTGATGCTCTGTCTCCGCTCAAAAGTCAAGAGCGCCAAACAGTTTTCCATGAAAGTCTTTAATTTATGTAAATTTTACGTGTGTGCGTGTGTATGTGCGTGTGTGTGTGCGTGTGTGTGTGTGTGTGTACATAAGGGCGTTGTGGCGTATATGTACTTATGCCTGCGAGCCTCATCAATTTTCCATTGACACAAAGAACATTTCGTACGCGAACTTTTGCGAGGCAAACCCGCAAATTATTGAAAAATCAGCTCGAATTTTCACAGAATAATAGGAGAATTTAATAGACTACAAACAGCCGCATAGCTATAGAGCTTGTACTATGAAATTAGTTATCTCTTTGTGTCTGGAAATCGAATGTCAATCGGAAAATTTGCAGCTACAAACTACGATTCAGTCAAAGGCAAAAAGCAATTGGAAAACTAGCAGCTGGTAAGGAACTCATCTAGTAACTATTCTCAACAACTTTAAGAGGTATTTGCCACTTCTATTCAATTGAAGAAACTTGCGGAACTTGCGGAACTTGGCTTACATTCCGAATCTTCCAAAGCAGCGGCCGTAATTAGAATTTAAGTTGACTTTCTACTCATTTTGTTGTTGCCCTGAAAAGCCTCACAAATCCCACGGGATAAGGCGTTGTCTGGGATTAAGCGTAACTTTTGAGTGGTATTAAAAGAGAAGAAGAAAAGAACAGAAGAGTATCAAGTTGTATGCAAGGCAGACAACAAATTTTCATCAATATTCTATGTATGTCAACGAGAGCCGCATGAATGCCTATTTCTTTTGTTTCAGCCAGAGCTTAGGACTGAGACAAGGTATGATTAATGAACTAGATAAATGATATGGCACTCTGACTGCAATAGACATAGAAGCAGAAAACGACAATGAGAATGAGACAGAGAAAGAGCTAGGTATACAGTTACGGGGGTAAAAAAGCTTGCCCTTATCTTATCATAACATTTGAATGCACACTTTTCCAAAAACAAAACTCATGACTAACAGCATAAATGAGTGCGACGAGTGAAACTGAGTGTGTGAATGAATGTGAACATATGCCGGACAACTGGCCAACAAAATGCGGGATAAGGCTGACAAATTGCAGGGCAAATGTATCAAAGAAGTAGCAGGAGTACCAAGAGGGAGAGGCAACTTCTGCAAGTCTAAAAATATATGCAACAAAATGTAGTAATATTAATGTTTCTTTTATTAGCTATACTATATTATAAAATGCCTGCTTTCGAAGTGAGAAAACAACAAATGAAAGCTGCTGGCAATACATCAAATCGTTAGCAAACAAAACTTATTATAGAATTGATGACTTTCTTCGATTTGCTTTCCCTTTGATCAACACTAAATGGAGCTAAGACCTAAATCAAACTAAATATAAGAGGAATATCAATATTTTAGCTTATTTTCTAAATATCTCAAATATAATATTTCAATTTGCAGTAGAAAAACAGTTTCAAATTCCGATTCGCGTTTCCCGTTTCTCTCTGTGCGCTTTCGATAGTTCGATAGTTCTTATCACTCGTCCATCTCTATTTGGAGCAAAGCCCGCGAGCTTTTCACCGCTCGTGATAAGATAAACTTCATATCTGGCCGTTCCATAGCCAAGTGTCGCAGCAATGAAATTCAATAGCGATTTGTCAGCAATTGTGCAGTGTGGTAGCCAACACGTTAGCATAAAGAACTTCCAACTCCATGACGATATCGATGACGATGACGAAGCCGAAGCCGATGACGATGACGCTGAAGATGAGGAGAGCTAACAAAAGACTGCACTTTGCCCTGCTGCTATTGCTGCTACTCTTGGATGGCATTCAAGCGGAGCAGATAGATGCCAACGATGAGGAGGTGGATCGCTTCTGTTATCCCGCCAAGCATCGCAACACGCGACTCTCCTGTGAGTGCAGCAATGTGAGTGCTGCCCCATGGGGCATGCGGGCCCTGCACATTGACTGCAGCTACAAGGACTTCAAGGCGGAGGATCTGACGGAGCTGCTGCCCCTCTACATAGATACCTTGGATCTGTCGTGGAATGCATTGAATCGTGCTCCAGTCTTCAGCAGCGACAGTCTCCGTCAGTTGAATCTGATGCACAACAACATCAGCTCCATTTCGGCCAACAACTTTGGCCACTTGGTGAGTCTGCGTGAGTTGTTTCTCGGCTGGAACAGCATACAGCAACTGGATGTACAATCGTTTGCTGGATTGCCTCACCTGATGGTGCTCAATCTGGAGCACAACAATCTGCACTCGCTGCCGTCGCAGATCTTTGCCCCGTTGCTGGTGTTGGCCACATTGGAGCTGTCGTGGAACCGTCAACTGAACGACAGTGTAGGCCAGAGTATCTACAGCAGCTTTGGGATTAATCAAAAGTTGCAAACCCTCCGTCTGGATGCCTGCAATCTGAATGAACTCCAATTGCCCAGGTCGGCGCCATTGCAGGAGCTCTCGCTGCGACGCAATCTCTTCCAGCGTGTGCCAAGTCAGCTGCCCGTGTCCCTGCAGCGCCTGGACATCAGCGAGAATCGACTGGAGCAGCTGCAGCCGGAGGATACGCGAAACCTGGCCGAGGTGCAGCAACTCTATGTCGAGGACATGCCACTGCTGAGAACCATCAACGCCCATGCTCTGGCAGGACTTGCGCTCGTGAAATCGATAAGCTTCCAGAACAGTCGCAGTCTCAACTACATCGATGGTGACGCATTTGTGGCTGAGTCCGGCAACTGGACCCTTCCCCCACTGCAATCCCTCATATTTCGTGGCACTCTTGTGCGCTCTTTTAATGCCAGTTTGTATCCAGTTTTTAACAAACTCACCGAACTGGACCTCAACGGTGTGCCGCTTAACTGTGACTGCGAACTAGTCTGGCTGAAGGATCTGGCCATTCAGACAAATGGACGCTGCCTGCGCCCCGCCAGAATCCGCGGCATGCTCATCTCCTCCGTGCGTCGTGGCGAATTCAGCTGTGAGTCGTGGCCCAGGTGGATCTATGGACTGATCATCTTGGGTCTCATTGGACTCTGTGCCGCTGGCGTTTATCTAATTGTGATGGGACTGCGACCCCACAGAGGTGTCACCATGCGCAGGAAAGTTGGTGCTGGCAGTCCCTATGCCCGGGTTACCATCGAGCCCAATCGCCAGGAGAATGTTCATTAAGTCTGTGTTAGTTTTCTATATAATTTAAATACATTTTATATATATCTTTGTCTATGTCGTAACTTTTGTTTACTCTATTGGAAATGTTGATGAGAATTTACCTTCAATATGAAACCGTTACCTGTATTGGAAGTTGGCTTATCTATTCCATTCGCCTCTTATCTCTGGCAGCGCTGACTGTCTGATTATTTGATATCTGTACAGACTTTGATTAGGATATTGAGCTCAAAATGTAAACAGACATTCGTAATACATAATAATATTTGCATTATGATTGGGATCCTGCCAACCACACTTGGCCTGCAATAATAGGCAAGTAAGTTGTGCGAATGTTAAATATGAACAGTACTAGACAGTATTCATATCTAAACAGTCATATACATATAGTACTTATTAAAATATAAATATTATAATATAAAGATTTTAATTGGCAAGCGCCAAAAGTAAATTTGAGAGCAATGCATTTCTAAACAAAAAAGAAAAATTCATTGCACATGCAAAGCAAATGGAAACGAATGGGAATCGAACCCATGAATTCTTGATTAATGTGACAACGCTTTAGCTATTGCGCCATTGCAAATACAGTTATCGATCAGCAAAAGCAAAATATATTCTTACTTTCCTTTCATGGTTCGCAGTGCAAGTTTCTGTTGTTCTCAGTGATTCTCTCTTAATATCGTTCGCTCTTAGAAGAGCGAAGAAACAGAGAGCGGCACCAACTGAGAGCAGTGCCGTTACATTTTGTACTTGCAGAGTGTCGTGTTGTTATTGTTGTTCCTATTTGCCGTTGCAGCTGCCATTAGCTTGTTATTATCTTCTTCGTTTATGTTCCGATCGTTATTAACTCTGCCAAATCTATGAAATTTGTAGCTCTACAAATGCGTTTTTACTATAATAGTTGTTATCAGCAAATTTGGTAACTATAGCTGTATATAATAATAAATAATAAAGATTAATAATAGGGACTTTGTAAATGCACAATTGACTGGATTATTATTTGTATTTACTTGCACTTACTCCAGTAGTCTTAAGTTCTCCAAGTTGTCTGCGCTGTCTAAGTAGCATTTCATTGAGAGTCTCAACAGCTAAAGTATCCTTTGCTCAGCAATATTCGAGTGTCGATTTATTGAACTCAGACAATTACATTCAAGCAGCAAAATACAAAATAAAACACATCAACTACAACCGTTGTGTGTCAACAAATATTTGAGGAGCAGCATATGAGATTTAATTGAATACAAGAATCGACTGTGAACGAAATGCAATTTATTGTTTGAGTTCAGTCAATTGTGCGCAAATGAATCGCAATATTAATAATAATAATCAACTTTTTAATGCTGCTGACCATAAATATGCGCTGTGGAAGTGGCCAATGTGGCAATGGACCAGACTCCGACTCCGACTCCCACCTCGAGTGGCATCTGGAGAGATTTATGAGCTTGTCGCGAGTGGGAAATGCGCATAAATAAATTTTCGATGACAATATAAAGAACGCCAATTATGAATGCCTGCTGTCAGTTGGGCAATTATTGCGATGGATATCACACTTTGGCCAGAAAGGATATGGCTTACACAGCAGGAATTGCTAGAAATGAAGAGCAATTTAAAAGCGTATTTCAATTGATTTAAGTGAAACAACTTATGCACATATACTACAAAGTAAATGCTATATACTATAATAGAAGTCTTAACCTAACTCTTTGCCATTTCAATTGATGGCTGGCTTTGCGACTAGTTCACATTGTTAGGCGAGCAATTGGCATTCCAAATGTCACATTTGATGCGTTTTTAAACCAAACACAATTCAAGCTAAGCGCAAAATTCAACGACACTTTTATGGCCATTGCGAAGTGTGTGCCTTTGTGTGTGAGTGTGTGCGTGTGTGTGTGTGTGTGAGTGTGTGTAGCTTAAGTAGCCCTGGTTATTGTTTACTCCGAAATGGGCACAGGCTGCAGTCGCAGCGCGCACAGTGGGCAAACACAGCACAAATAGCTGTCCAAATTAAAAGCTATAGGGTATAAACAAGTCGTGTCTGCTTAATGTATATGTATCGTTCATGAATATTTATAAACAGAAAAAAAGAGAACATTTATGCCTCTCATTTACTCACATTAGGGCAACCTCAGCCTCAGCCTCAGCCTCAACCTCAATAGATGTACTCAGCCAAATATTTACAAGTAATTTGCATTACATTATAATATATCAATGGATACAATATGCAGGTGTGAGTATATAGGTACAATTCCCCCACATCCCCCCTCTCATCGCAACGACACTCCTCTGCGGAATGAAGCCAGAGTGAATGAAATTCACGCTCACGACGCACGCGCAGAGGGGCGTTGTGCCAGTGCCCCAGTGCCACGAGTTGCATGCACCGAGACGAGACGTGAGTCCGAAACTCCGAATATTGTTGGCGAAACTGAAGTCAGACTGTGGCAGCAGCATCCAAATTCATAATTCGTGCAATCAGTTGAAGGCAACACGCCAAAGGCAACGCACGTTATGCTTACGTCACGCTCAACGCAACACAACGGTTAACGGTATTACAGTTTACGTTCTTACGTTTCGTTACGCGTGTGATTGCTCTATTGCTCTAAGTGTGCATGTGTGTGCATGTGTGTGTGTGTGCATGTGTGGTGTGTGTGTGTGTGTGTGTGTGTGTAGGGGTATGTGGTTGTGCGCTGGGTAAAGGCATTAGCCTCAAAGTGAGCGTGGTTAGCTTTAGGCCACGTTAATTGCGCGCCTTTAGTATTTGCATTACACCTTCTTGTGGCTCGCTGCTCCTCTCGCCTTCGCACTCCCAATTAGACAGCGACACAACGACTTCTGCATTGCTGTCTGATTTGTGAAATGTAAAGCCGCTTAGTTCCCTTTGTTGTTTATCAATAAATTATAATGGCTTAATGCCAATTGACAGCAGCAACAACAACAACAACAGCAGCAGCAGCCGTCGCACTCCATGAATAAAATATCAAAAGCATTTTGGCCAAAAAACAAAGAAACTCGGCTCTAAAACGCCTTCTCAGCGTTCTGAATGTTTTCACATTTTTATCAACACAAAAACACAAGAAAAATCAAAGAAGAAAGTAGAAATTAAAACAATTTCTTTGGTCTCAGTCATGTTGTGGTCTTCCCTCTTATTTTTAGAGGGGGGAAATGCATTTAAATTAATCAGCACTTGCTTAACAAAAGATCTGAGAACCAATTAAAAAACTGTTAACATCACTGAGCTGCGCTTTTCCTGTGAATTATAATAAAAACAAGTTTTGTTTGCTCAACGAATTAGAACAAACAGTGTCAAAGTTTAATTATTTCAAATAAAGAATATAGTTTTTAAGTTAATTTTCTATTTAAATATTCGAATATTTTCAAATCATTTGCCAAACAATAATTTTAAATATATAAATTAGAGATTTACTATTTATTTTGTTCACTCATTCAATCTTCAAATTTAAAACAAATTTTCAATTAAATTGCTCATTGAATACTCCTTGCTCTGTTACAGGGTATCTCAGTGGTCTTGTTTGTTAGGTTTTGTTTTGATTTTAGCCTGACGCGTTTCTCGTTTTTTTGATATTATCCCTTTTTGCATTTATTAAATATTCAACGTTTATACGCATTCATGCGTCCTTCTCGCAAATCTCTGCGTGTGTCTCTTTCTCTCTCTCTCTCTCTCTCTCTTGTGCCTCCTCCTGCCGCACTCAGCCTTCTGGCCATTATGAAGTCCTTGGCGACTGGCGGGCGGCTTTGATGTTGTTGTCGTCGTTGTTGTTGTTGTTGTTGTTGAGCTTAGCGCCAGTGCCAAAAACGTGTCTGTATATTGACAATGTGGCCAAAAAGTGATACAATGTGTGTGTGTGTGTGTGTATGTGTACACACAGAGAGGCAGACAGACAGACAGACAGACCGACACATGCATAAACATTCGCTTGGCTGACTGCCTGATTATCTGAGCCAACAAAAAATTGGCGCTGTGGAACCAACAACAACTAAACTCAAATCGGGCGCTGGGAGCCGCCGTCAGTTGCGAATCCGACTCCGCATCCGACAGCGACTGCAAGTGATAGACAGAGACAGAGACAGACTGAGACAGAGACTGAGACTGAGACAGAGACATAAACAGAGTCAGAGTCAGAGTCAGAGTCAGAGTCATGTTTATATAATGGTGCGCAAAGCAACTATTAAGTGGGCTGCTTGTTTCGGGGCTCTGTTTGTTATTTATTATAATGCCACAACAGCAACCAGAGCATCTCCCTCCACTTTCTTCGCCCTTTTCCCAACACTTTCCTCTCCCTTCTTACGCTGCCTCTTCTCCTGCGTAGCGCCTGAGCGGCCATTAGATTTAATAAAGCAGCGCCGAGACAAAGTCAGACAATATCAGTTAGTCGCTCTGTTACAGGCATAATTATCTGACTGACTGGCTGACTGGCTGACTGGTTGACTGGCTGACTGCTTGACTCGAACTTGTGGCCCTAATAGCCAGAAATGATGCGAGCTGAAAGTGTCACTCACGAGTTGAGATTAATTGTGATATTCCAAATGAAATATCATCAAAATGAAATATAATAAATATACGCAAAGTAAAGTAAAGTAAGCTCATTAAAGCTGCACAGCTTAAACCTTTATAAGACTTAGCTGGCGTACAATTAATCCAATCACTTTCGGCTAATGTCATTGGGGTTGACACAAGAGACGCATTCTAAAAAGTGCTTGGAGATTGCCATAAAATATTTGTAGTTAAACCAAATGAGAACAAAACTCAGCTGCCGCATAGTCATTATACTTATTTTCACACCTGTCGTGCCTCACACACACACACGCATACACACACACACACACACAGAGGCACAACAAAGCAATTGTCAAAGAAGAGAAGAGAAAAGGACATTCACATTCACAACAACAGCAAATCGCGCTGAGCAATGCAAAGTGAGAAACGATAAGGACACAAGATAGCAAGCTGAAGGACATCACCTCAAACAGCGTAGCTGTGCGACAAGGGGCAAGGGGCAAGCAACTGAGCAACTGTGGCAGCAGCAAGGACAACCGTAAAGCGACGTCAACATTAACTTCATTTACGTCTCGCCACAGTTGAAATAAACGACTTTACGACACTGGCGGATTTGCTAAAAAGTAAGTTGAGCACTCAACACCCCCTACACCCTCTCTCCCAGCTCTCCACTTGCCTACCTGGCTTCTGGCTTCTGGCCAGGCGATTTCCCCCTGCGAAGTCTATTTTCCTTTTGCTTCCTTAGCTGCTTTCACCTGCCACAGGCTGCTGTTCATTAACGCCGTCCATTGCGCGGCTGTTGGATGATGTTAAAAACCAACGCCAGCTGCCCGCAACAACAACAGCAACAACAACAACAGCAACAACAACAACAACAGCAATAAAGAAGTCAACTAGGTGACTTCCGGCAAACGCTGACGCTACGTTGACGCTGACGCTGACGCTGACCGTTGTGCCGGATGTGCCGAGTGTTCGAGTTCGAGTTTGAGTTTGAGTTCAGCAAATTCCTGAAATTTCACTCCTCCCTTTGCCCTCTCCATCCAAAAATCCCATAAATGCCTGACATTATTGCAATTTGCTGTACGTTAAGCAAAGTATGCAGCTCACTCCATTTGTCCAGCTTCAAATGCTGCACATTTATTTATGCTCTACTTCAACTAACTGAATTTATAGAAAAATTATTGATAAATTGTTGAATTCAGTATACTTTCTTATAATAGACTTTTGCTTTCCCTATTTCCAAGTATATACATAAAATATACAAATATATTTATACATTCTTAAACTTTCAACTGTTGCAATAGTTTATATAGAGTTTTTGTTTATATATATATTTCTTTTATTAACACATAATATAATACAATAATTAATCTTTTTCATTAGGCAACGAGTTGAATTGGCTTTATAAATATACAAAGCAAGCAAATTGACTAAACTTCTGCCTAAAAATATATTAAATAAACTCGCAAACAGAAGCTTTAAAATTGTTTAGTTTCCTCTTCAAATTGTGCATTAGCATAAATATTATTAATATTAATTAAAGAAACTATATATATATAACTGTATATTATATATATAATTTTATATTCATATTAATATTAATTAATGAAACTATATATTTAAATGTAAATTATGTATATAATTTAAATTCATATTAATATTAATTAAAGAAAATATATATATAAATATATATATAATTTTATATTCATATTAATATTATTACATATTATTATATTATATATACATCCAATGCTTCACTTATCAAAGTGAAATCAACTCGATTAAAAAACTAAACACAGCTCTAACTAAAATTAATCAGCACGCTTAATTAGTTGCAATTTAAGTTGAATTGTTTGCACTACAAAAATGTAATTTAAATATTCTCAAATATTCATTTGTTTGCTCTAGCAAATGTGAATGAAATAATTTACAAAATGAAATGCAAACATATTTAGCTGCAACTCATGGTCCGTTACTCATGCGCCACATGGTGGCACGCAGATAAAATTATTTTGCGGCGTTTTGTAGGATATTTTGCGGCTGCGCCGTTGGCAAATGTGAAGCACAACAAATGCATTTTGCCTGTTCGCCCCGTTTGGCTGACAAATTGCCGCGGGCCACACAAATCACATGGCAGCCCCCGCAGGCCGCACGCCGCACGCCGAGTGCCACATGCCGCAGCACACACACACACACACACACAAGGCACACACGCACGGAGGCACAAGAGCAGCAGCAGTTGATGCATAAATGTGCGGGCAAAGAGCACAACAGCTGCTGCAGGTGGCATTAAGGCAGCTTAGAGCTGCGAAAATAGAAATATTAAAAGTTGCTGACTGCCACATGCCACATGCCGCATGCCGCATGCCACATGCTCCGCATACCGTAACTGTGACCATGCAACCAAATAAAAGTTAAAAAAAATAAAAATAAAAAAGAAAAAGAAAATGTCACACAAATATGTGGCACATTCACGACGCACAACACACCTGCCCCACTGAAAAGTATCACAATTCAAGCCATCATCATGGTTGGCCGAAACGGATTCATGTGTGCAACAGCATTGCTCGTTGCTGACAATGTTATGACAATGACAGCAACACAAACGAATTTACGCCTGGCCTGGTCCACTGTGCATTAGACTGTGATAGCCATACCCTGTAAGCACAAAGAGGTGCTTAGAGGGTATCAGGCAGATGTGATAAGCAGCAGAAGCAACCACAACTCTAACTATTCTCGAAATCCTGCTGATATCCTATCTGCTGCTGCTGCTGCTGCTGTTGCTCCTGTTGCTGCTGGGAAACCGCAATCAAAAGTCAGAGACAAACCTGCACCACAATCTCCCTCAGAATTGCACTCAGCAATTTTGTCAGCCAGAAAGTTTTGGCAACATTCTCAGCGGATAAAGTATACCTACAAATTATGTTTAAAAATAATAATAACAGCCATACATTTGAGAGAATAAAATTATGTTTATTTTCTGCAACGACTCGAGTTTGTCTCAAGTAGAAACTGAAGAAAAAAAATAAAAACATGATGAAAAAAATACAAAAATGTGCGAAGCTTGTGAGGAAACTTGTACTTGAAGGACACTTGATATTATGCTTCTTGTGCTCGTTTCACATAAGTTTATGTTTATACTTAGTATGCGTACTTATTGAATGTTGAATTTCAAGAGACTTGAGTGCCAGAAAGCAACGTCTCTCGCACACAATTTGCACGGCAGAGCCAAGTTCTTTGGGCCCAAGAGGGAATGCCTCAGGGCACGCATTCAACATAAAAAGTAATACATTTGCCAGAGAGCAAATGTGAGGCACAAAAGATGGCAGTATTAATCGTAAACTCCTCACAGTTTCACTTGCGAGTGGAAGTCACAGAATTGTAGCATACTTATTGGGGCAGCGAATTGTTTAAAGTGCTTACATTATAACATTATATTTCGGGGGGGAATGACAAGAATAAGTTGGAATCCTCGACAGTTAATTAAGAGGAAGGCAGCATCAGTGCTGAAGCATATAAATTAAAAGCTTAAATAGTCTTAATTAATAAGGAAATTAAACGTGAACTGCAGCTTAAATCATATTCATATAAACTAAGACTATTCCTCATAAGATTTTCAATTCCACATTGTTCATTCATTATTTATGTTTTTATTTAATCTATAACAAGAATTCAATGCCCTATTCTTAAATTTGAAATGAAATCTCATATTCTCCTCATTCAATTCGTTTTCATTCCCAATTGTAGAAGCTGCAAACTGTTGCCAAGCATTTTCATCTCGCAATGGAATTAAATAGGAAAATATTTACGTTTCGTATGCAAAAACGAAAACTTCATTTCGTTTGTTTGCATGGAAATATGGAAATTATATTTATGGTTTTCTGAATACTCTATAAATTTGGCAATTGGCATCTATTTTGATTAGACTTCTAGGTTGAGGCACACAATTCACAATTTTAGCAGCACGCGCTCATCTTTACTCCGGCACGCACCAGGCACAGGCATGACAAACAATTGGCACACACACACACAACACGCACACACACACAGAGAGAGAGAGAAATCGACACACACATGTATGGCAAATGTTATCACTTCGTGTTTATCGCGCACACATCGCGCAAGGACGAAGACCCGAAGGAATCTGCGACAGTTTGCATTCAGCCAAAAATTGTTAGTTGTTGAGTGTTGAACGTACTCTTAGCTTTTCCTTCTCCCCGTTCCCCGTTCCCCACTTCCCATTTCCCATTTCCCATTGGCTTCTTTTCGCTTTCTCTACCACTTTTCCATCTCCTTTATGCGTCTACTCGCTGCTGTTGTTATTGTGATGACGCCGTTTTGCTGTTATTATGCTTGGCATTATCATTGTATCGTCCTTGCCACGGCTGCTGCCACACACCCCTATTTTTATTGTTGTACAGCTAAACCCAAGTTCTTGTTTTTGCCATGCTGCAGCGTGCGGGTTGGCGGGACATTTTGAATTGAGGGCGTTTGCTGGCGTCTAGCGGTCGCGACGCCAAAGTTTTCTTTATGACCTCTGTCAGATAGTAGCAGATGAAGCTGGCTTCCTCTGGCTGACACCCAGCGCCCTCCTTCACGGCTTGCTTTTGGCCATGCTGCTAACCAGAATTGATTGATAAGCTTTTGTGAACACTGGAAAAACAGTTGAGGGCTTTCGTTTTGTGGTTGTTGTCTCGTCGTGTCTCGTCTCGTCTTAGAGTTTTATGTTGTTTACGCTTACATTTGAAGAGATTACGCATACGCCACGTTTGACTACATTTCGCCTGTGGCAAGCTGCAAAACTCAAGCATTAACTTTGCCCATAAAAAGCAAAGCAGGAAGCAGAGAACCTCTGTGGATCCATTCATGTTGCAACAAGAGCAGCAGCTGCTGCCGTTGGCTTTTGGTCCTTAAGCGCAATTGTCTCCGCGTTGCAAGCTTCACATGTGTTGACCTCTTCACTTGTGGGGGGAGGGCCAAGGCTTGTATGTTTGACCCTAAAGGACATTAACATGCACATGTTCGCATTGTTATTGTTATTGCTGTTGTTGTTGTTGTTGTTGTTGTGTTGTACTACTGGTTGGCTATTAAACAACAAACAACTTGAAAATGTTGCCAATAAAAAACCTGCCACTAATTTGACCCACGTTGAAAGTTTTATGAACCACAAGCAAAAGTTAAATATGCGGCTAATTACGTCTGTTACTTTGTGTGAATAATGCCTCTCTCTCTCTCGCTCTCTCTCTCTCTCTCTCTGTCTCTTTCTCGCTTGTTTATATGCTTCATTGTGTACATACTATAAGCTAATTGCACTTTTTTATTGCGCTCTACAACTCTTTAATGACCATACGCAAAGCACTTCATGCCAGCGAATCCCAAGTCAAAGTTGAACTTTATGAACTCCGATTTGGGAATATTCCACACCCAGGAGGTCAAATGTGTGAAAAACTGTTGTGTGTTTAAGCAAAGGATGCGGAAAATACTACAGAATAAATGGATAAAACTATTTACTTAAATTTAAATGCAGCATAAATCGTAATATCAAATCCTGAGCTCAATGATCATTTAAATTGAAGTGCAGTCTTCAGTAAGCCCTAAATATAGATCAAATATAGATAAAATATCGATAATTATCTATATCTCTATGCTAATATATTAAATTGATATGCATAAGAGATTTCGTTGTCAAACTATCATAAAAATCATTGACTCCATGGAAATCGCTTCAGTTTAAACATATCTATAGTTCTTAAATACTTAGATCAACTAACTATCGATTGTTTTGTCATACTATCGATAGCTAAATCGATTACTCACAAACTATATAACAGTGGCAGCCAAAGTTTCACTTATAAAAGTCAAAATAAGATCTTAGATCGACTAACTATCGATTGTTTTGTCATACTATCGATATCTAAATCGATTATTCACAAACTATATAACAATGGCAGTCAAAGTTTCACTTATAAATGTCAAATTTAGATCTTAGATCGACCAACTATCGATCGTTTTGCCATGTTATCGATAGTTAAATCGATTATTCACAAACTATATAACAGTGGCAGCCAAAGTTTCACTTATAAATGTCAAATTTTAGCAATTTTATAAATGTCAATATTTGCATATCTAAAGTGTACACTCTTCCCTTACTTCCCCCGCTTCTTCTGCTTGCAATTTACCACTCTGGGAGTAACATTTTTTACGCGGTTTATGACACAAGTGAAATGTAATTCATATTGTACAAAAAATTTTAATGCCGCCTGAAAAATAACCTCCAATAAATAATCCTTAATGTGCCTTTGTGTCCCATGTCCTGCCGTGTGTTGGATGAGTGTGTGTGTGTGCTTCAACACCCTCTCCTGACACATACATGTATGTATTGCACACGTATGTTGGCTCGTGTGATTTCGTTTAACACGTCTGTTGTTTCTTGTTTGGCTTCGTGTTGTTGTTGTTGTTGTAACCACAGTCGCCCAGTCATAAATATATTTTGTTGTGGCTCTTGTTGTTACTGTTACTCTTGCTGTTGCTGTTGTTGTGACCATCATGTTCTGACAGTGTTATGACGTGGCTGCCACCTACAAAGTACAAAAAATTGCGACGGCCAAATTTGTCAGCTTTTCATCGCGATGCGAGGCAACAACAAAATAAATTGCCTGATTTTTCACTTTTGTTTTCTCTCATTTTCTGTTTTCTCTCTCATTTATTTTGCATAATTTTATACGTTTTGATTACAGTCGAACGACAGCAGCTTTGAAAGCACATTAAGGTGTCAAATGGCATTGAGCAGAGCTTTTGAAAGCGCATTAACATTTCACAACTTATCAAAAGCTTGAGGCGCTCTCGTATTAAGCTGAAAGCTTCTCTTAATCCTAACAATTTGTATTTGTAAGCCAGTGTCACTTGAGTCTCTTCAGAAGCCAACGTAAGAGATAATTAATTAGTTAACTTGGCTGTCAGCTGTTTGCCTTGGCTCGAAGCGACACCAGAACTGTTCACGCGGCTCCATGCGAAAGCCTGTAAGGCTGCCCATCATGTCCAGCGTTGTACGCTCCGCAGGCAACAGATGGAATCTGAGCACCAGCTGGTAAATGAGCGATTTGACCTCCATTAGGGCCATGCGATTGCCAATGCAACTGCGTTGGCCAATGCCAAAGGGCAAATACGTGAATGGACGAATCTCGTGTTTGTGCTCATCATCAAAGCGCTCGGGGCGAAACTTCTCGGGCTCCTCAAAGTTATCCGGATCGTAGTGTAGTGCCACAATGGGTATATGCACCAGTTCGCCCTTATGCAGCTTCAGCACCAACTCGTCCTCCTCGTCGCGCAACTCAAAGTCGGCGGCACACATGCGATCGATGACAATCGCTGGCGGCCACTTGCGAAGTGACTCCGAGATGATGCAATCCAGATACTTCATGCCCATCAGACTGTCGTAGTCGAGGGGCTTGCCCTCGAGTTGTTGCTCCACCTCTAGGATCTCCTCGTAGAGCTTCTGCTGCACCTGCGGATTCATCAGCAGCTCGTAGCTGGTGAAGCTCAGGCAGGTGGAGACAGTCTCGAAGCCAGCCGAAAAGAACAGCAAGCACTGTGCCAGCAAATCCTCATCATTGAACTCGGCTCCATCTGTTGCCTGCTGCTTCTCGTTTTGCTGCTGCTCCCTAAACAGGCGCTGCGCCTCCATCAGCTGCTGGATCATGTCCGGCCGCACAATCTGCTGCTCCCGGCGATGTTGCATGGCGCCAAAGACCAAACGCTTGAAGTACTCCACGTTGCTCAAGTCCATGGGAGGCACACGGAGCGCCTAAAGAAGTGTAGAGAATTGAGATAACTTTGGCAAACTAAACACCAATGGGATTTACCTTCATCAGTCGCGGCAGAAGAATGAAGAGCAACACCTTGATTCCTCCCCAGAAGCTGAACTGCGTTACCCGCTGGCCGAGGGTAAAGAATTCGTTGTGTTGATCCACAAAACTGTTCACCTGGATGCCAAAGGCGGCAGTGGCAATCACATCGTTAGTGTAACGTGTGAAGAACTCCTTCATCTCCAGCTCCGCACCCTGGTTATTCTTCTCCTGCAACTGACGTTGCACATATCGTACCGCTTCCACGTTGCAGGTGTTGATCAGCTCGAACATGAGGCGTATCTTGGCGCCGGTAAATGTTGGTGTCAATGTGTGACGCATCTGCTTCCAGCGTCGATCACGCAGTGACAGCAATGATTTGGACATGACGGAGCTGTTGCCGGTGGCATTGTCATCGGTAATACCCTGGCGATGATTGGTGAAGTTGTCGAAATGCTTAATGCCCACCTGACGTATCAGCTCCGCATCAGCGAGATAATAGAGAGGCTCGCTCAGATTGTAGACACCATAGATTTTGTGCTGCTTCAACTGCTGATGCAGATCAATGGAGTGCCGCAAGAAGGATCCACTGCCCATCAGCACCGAAAGCGGCACATTCCCCACCAGTGGTTTGGGCGGCAAATGTGCCACGCCCCGGCGTGAAAAGTAACCGAAACTCGAGACCGACCATTTGTACAGCAACGCACCAATAATCGTGAGCAGAAAAAACACTTCCACAAGCACCATTGCGGGGCGGGGTAACGCAAATCACGAGGAAAACGGAAGATGCACAACAACAGTCCAACTCTCAATCAAAACAGTTCACCGTCTTACTTCACCGACCGGTAAAACGACACTGAACAAAGCAGCTGTTCGCTCTCTCCCAATATATGTATATGCATTCCACTCACAATTTTACATATACAGAGAGCGAGAGCGAGAGCGTAAGCGCGAGTGCGAGAGAGCACCGGCAAATGCCTTAGTGAGAGCGTTAGTGTGAGCGCGAGCACGTGGAGAAAAAAGAGAGCGCACACAAAGCAAAATCAACAAATGTTTGACTTTAAAAGTAACAAGCAAACGTAAAAAAAATTTATTTATTTTACCAATTAATAATATATACATGAAAATGCATGAAATGAAGCTAAGTGAAGCGAAATGAAACTTCAAAGCAATGCGAAATAGCTGGAAAAATATAGATTTCTGTATATGTAGATAGCAAAAGGATTATGAACTGTGTTTCTGATCATCCCTGCCGCTCACTCTCCCGCTCTCTTGATGACTTTGTAGGCAAAGATAATGAAAGATAAAGATCATGACGCAATAATTTGTGTGACATATGAAATATTAGAATTATATTTCTATATACAGTAGCATATTCAGTACAATGCATAAGTCATGTGCAAAAATAAACTAATTTATTAGCAAGATAGCTGAAGAGAGCACTGCTGTGCACTATGTGTGTCTTATCTCTCTGCAAAGAGAGTATCTGTTAGTAGATTCTACTTGATTGTAGCAACCTTGTTTATTATGCGCCAATGCGAAGCTTTCGTGGGAAATCCCTGCAGAATTTTAAAAGCTTTGTGTCTTTCATTTGCATTGATTAAATTTGATGTCAAAGTACAATTGACAGTATATGGAAGCATATATTACATATATGTATATGTATTGTACATATCAATTCAAATTAATGAGTGAGTCTGCGGCAAATCTATTATTCAGCATGTGCTCCTTATTCTTAATGCCACTGCGAGTTCCTGACTGATTTGTCATCGCAAACTGTCAGAGACAACCACATTCTTTGGCATAAACTAATTTCAACATTAATCCCCTCAAGTGACTGTACTATTTATAATAAAGGACTTGGCGAACAAGCTAACAAAAATAATAATAATGACAACACATACACACGAAGGCTGAAGCAACTGAATGGCAACGATAGTGGGTGCACCACACGGTGGTGCGATAGCTACGTGCCCCAAACAACTCGGAAGTATAAGTATATCCAAAT
Organism: Drosophila macrospina; assembly: GCA_035042075.1. Lineage (NCBI taxonomy): Eukaryota > Metazoa > Arthropoda > Insecta > Diptera > Drosophilidae > Drosophila > Drosophila macrospina. The sequence goes on along the minus strand of JAWNLW010000526.1, from coordinate 1,003,183 downwards.
TCCGTTGCCAAGACCAACTATGAACTGAAATCAAATGAAAGTTCTGTCACTTGCTTTGCTCTGAAACTGATCCTAGTACTTAACCGAGGGCAGTTAAATAAGTTGTTCAAAAATCCAATTAATTATCTTTCCGCTTTGGAGTTGCTAAGGAGTCTTTTTTCGTAGAGCTCTCGCATATTTAATATGGTTTCAGCTCGGAAACTTGGCTATATGCTTTCAGGCCGTTTCAGTTGTTCACTAATGCCAAGCCAAAAGCCAACAAGGCCAAATGCTATTGGCCAGAATGTGGACAGAGACTGTGAAAGTCTTTGTGTAATCAAATCACGTCTAAAACAAATGACAAAATTTGGTTGCATTTAGTGAATATTTAGTGTGACTCGAAGAGTGTGTGTGTTCGTGTGTGTGTGTTCGTGTGTGTGTGTGCTTGTGTGTGTGTGTGAGTGTGTGTGTGTGTGTATGTACGGGGTTGAAAGTTGTGGATAAATGAGAAATGATTGCAATGGGGAGAATAAGATGAAAGCGCAGAAAATCAAATGTATCTGCAAAAATGCAAATGACATTTGATTTCATCTTGAAGACAAACTGCTCATCTCTCTCCTTGTCTCCCTCTGACTCGCTATCAATCCATCTCGCTGTCTCACTGTCTATCTCAATCGCTGAAGCGTGTTTATCTCAATCTCAATCTCATACTGTAAAGCGAATAAATGCAAAGTAAGTGCGCTCAACACACCGGCAATGACTGATTGTCTTGCGTGCTGAAGGCATTCAGCAGATGCCAACATTATTGTTAAGCAAATAATTTCAAGTACGAGACGGCGACACTGCGAATGAAATGCGCCAAAAAGCACTCGATAAAGCATAGAAAATGAATGGCGAATGATTGCGTGTAGTTGGCTAGATAGAACAAAGAGATATCTAATGTGTTTACATTGGCAGCAAACCAACAAAAGAAAAACAGGGTAGAAAAACAAGAATATTTTTCACCACCTACTTCAAGTTTTCTTCTCTTCTTTTTCATTTTTTCTTTGTACACTTCATCGCCGTGTCCGGCTATCCTGTCGTGCTGGCTTCATCTCCTGCCAGTTGCCCTTATCCTGGGGTCAGGCATTTTGAATTGGCTGTTCTCGTTGTCCTGATGGTTTTTTCTTCTTTATTTTTTGGTGCTCAGTTTGTCTTTTTGCTGCTTTTTGTTTTATGTGCCATTTCCATTAGAATTGAAGTGCCGCAAGACTTGAAAGTGAACTGCCCCTCAAGGTCCTTTTTTTTAGCTGCTTTCTTGTTCTCTTATCATTGTTGGTTGCTCACTTTCGACTGGGGACAAATCAAATGTTGTCGTATCAAAGCAAATGTTATGTCGTTTCTTCCAATTAGTCCAAATGTTGTGCTTTAATTAATTACGACTAATAACTGTTCTTCAATAACAGGACACGACGAACCACAGACTAACAACAACAACAATAATAATAACAACAACAACGACAACTCAACATGTGACAGCGCAAACATTTGCTTAGCTTCATGTAAATTTTGCCTTTGGCCAAATAACTGTGTATGCGTATGTGTGTGTGCGAGAGAGAGAATGTGTTTGCCTCTGTGCGTATGTGTGTTGTTGTATAAACACGCACTTGGCATATTTCTTAAATAATGTTTATCTCCTTTCGAGTGCCAGCTGGCCTTAAACATAAATGCCTCACATTTCAAGTGCTTTCCTTCAACTCCACTCTCTCTCTCTCGCGCTCTCACTCTCTTTGCATTCTGCTGCTCTTCATCTGCAATCTTGTTGCTCTCTTGATTGCCTTAGCATTTAAAGAGCGAGACCCTTACAGAATTTATACGCAAGCTTTTCATTACAAGTGTGTAGAAATCTGTGTATCCAGCTTGGTCCTCAGATCTTTTAAAGTGAAATATTTAGGGTATTTGCGAAGCTAACCCATAAGTTATGGCTCCTGAATTCCTGCTCCTTGGACATCCGACATACATATATGTATATAAAATACAGGGTAGTGTCTTTAGACTGAGCATCACAGTTTGTTAGCTTATTTGAAAGACACGTGCCAAGGCATTGCGGACAGATTGGTTGATTATCATTGCCGCTTGTCGGCTTGAGCGCATTACGTATACGCCACGTTGTGCGTTGCGCAATAAAACAGAAATAACAAGTGAACAACGGAACAACTGGCCAACTGGCTAACTGGGATAATGGTAATAGCCATGGCAACATCCAATCCAAATCCGCTTTGAATAACTGCTTATTGGCATGCCAAAAATATTTCGATAATCGTTCAATAAAAGGCTTACATAACTGCATAATGGGGAAATCACACTCACACACACACACACACGCACACACACATTGAGAACTAAGGATTTGTTTGCATAAAATGTTAATTTATTGCCTTACTGCCAATTTTCCCATATATGCGTTTTGTTAGGTTATTCCAGGCTTTAGATTTATTAGATGAAAAACAATAGCCGCAATATAATAGACCACATATTGTTTGTTTTGTAGTTTTCTATTCAAATTGCAATAAATAAAACATCTGCATTAAAATAAAAATTTTAGTAATCAAAGTTTTATAGAATTGCTCGTATATTGATTTGTTTTTTGCATTCAAGAGAGTGGGTGATAGAGAGAGGGGTATAGGTAGAAAGGGAGAGGAAGAGACACCTGCGAATACGTGACCTTTCAATTTATGTGAGCATCGAAGCAAATCGAAAACATTTTTTATGCCCGCATCAAATTTATGACCAGTAGCAGCTCCTTCCCCATCCCTATATCCACATGGACATGGACATGCCTGCGGTGGCGTCACTGCCTTCGTTCTTCCATTTTCATCCTCCATTCGCTTCCTTAGCTCGCGCTCCAAATTCGATATCGGCTTTTGCCTGCAGCACTCGAAATTTGTCTGACAAATATTTGCCTCACGGAACTGTCGATAACGTTTTTTCCCCAAATTCCCCTACCACACGCCACCCCAAAAAAAGTAGACTTTAGGCCCAGTTAATGAATTGGCAGATTGGCATGTATGTAGTGGGTTGTTTTCTCAACTTTAAATTGCGTAGAATTGCAGTAAGAGCATAATTCTTAAATGAAGTTCTTAATCCTGGCCAGAATTATTGCTGACGGACTTGGCCAGTCGTTAGTTAGACTCGAAAGTGGACAGTTTGAGTCACAAATCACAGTCAGGGCCATGATTCACACACTCATATGTGGCATGACAGCAGACTCTGCGTGTGTGTGTGTGTGTGTGTGTGTGATGGGGTGTATGCACACTCATTCCAATGTCGTTTGCCTAAGCGCTGATTATGACAAATATGCTACGCTTCAGTGGCTGCGATACGCTCGAAAGAAGGGGACGGAGGAGAGAGAGTGAGAGAGAGAGAGATGGAAAGTGGGGAATATTCGACCCGAAAGTTGACCCAGAAAAGCGCTTATTGTGATTCGCTTGACTTGTTTGCCTTTTCGTCGACGTTTTCGGCCATTTTACGCAAATCCTAAAATAAATACAAGTTTTATTATTAGCATGCACAGGATACGACGAGCCCCAAGCAAATAATATAAAATAAAATAAAATGAAATGAAATAAACCAAAGCCAGGCAGTTTGTGTTAGCCAACGAGAAAGTTCCACCTCGGTTTTATTTTTTTTTTTTGGACTGCTAATGACACCGCTCCAGGTTGAGAGAGCCGAGCTTTGGGTGTGTCTGGGACTCGAGCGACGACGCGCAGCGTGTCAACAATTATAATGTGCAAATTGTTTGATGTATGTCACCTGCCACCTGCCACATTTGCTTTATTGCCGCTCATTAGAAATGCTTTAACAGGGATACCCAAAAAAACAACAACAACAAGAAGAACAGAACACACATGCCGACCCAGGCACAACAACAACAACAATGGATGACAACAATGACACCTTCCATTAATAGCTGCTTCGTTGATGTGTGTAATACTCGGCATACACTGTGAGAAAAGTTTAGCAACAATAATAAGAATAACAAATAAGTTGCGTTTGCTCGCCTTAAAGTTACGCAGCTCTAAGCTATCACACACACACACACACACACACATATGCATATAACCTAACTTGAGCACAGAGAAATAAACAAAACTGCTTGCAAGCTGCAATCGCTAGATGGCGCCAGCCTGGACTTCAGCTGCTCCACACTCCACACTAGAAAAGTGTATAACATCTCTGTTTAATAGCCAATGGTGTTGAAATTTAAAGAATATTTAAAGAATTAAGCACATATTTTAAATTTGCTAATACTTTCACTGACTATTCCCTAAGCTTCTTGATCGACAGATGCTTAACTTCACTTTTATAGATAGATGTTTGCCTTCTTGTCTCCGACTGCCACATTTCTCACTGTGTGCGTTGCTGACTTTTCCTATTTTTGGCTTTAACGCATATTAGTTTTGTTAGCATTTGACCCCCAACACAGCATATTGAGTGAAGCAGGGTTAGTTGCGATTAATGGCAGCACATTGCAAAGACTTTGCTGGCTGACTTTATCGCATTTATCCGGAAGGCCAACTGTTGTGACACTTTGATGAATGGAATCATGCGTAAGCGAATCCAGAGCCACACTGGCTTCGCTCGCATTTTGGATTTAGTAACCAAATGAGTACAAATACTCGTACTCGCTCGTATGTGGCCTGACCTTGCTGTGAGCTACACAAAAAATGACCCTAAAGCAATTTTGACACATGATTTTGCATAATAACTTATAACGCATACAAATTGCCTAGCAGAACAATTGAAGTGTTCACATTGTAGGCTGAATATTGCGTATAAGCCACCGAATTGTTTAAAGCAATTTGGCTTTGTCCGTGGAATGAAAACAATCAACGAGCTTCAACTGGATGGTCAAGCCGACCAACAATGGCATCCATAACTAAGCTAAGCTCTAACCCCAAAAAAAATATAAAAAACGAAACGAGAACAGCAACAGCAACGAGAACGAAAACAGAAATAAAAGGGAAAAGGATTATTTTTGATTATTTTGCGTGCCACAAAACAAATTTGTTGCTTTGGCCATTGTTAGTCCTTGGGCTGGTTAAGCGCACAGAGATAACATTGAAGCTGCCAAACGCATTGTCAGTGCCCAAAGCGGAGAAACAAGAGAGCTGTATATACACACTCGAATAATCGTATATAATTGAGGGTCTTAATGGAGCGGGGAATGAGCCACAAGCAGCTGCTGTTGCTGCTGCTGTTCATCTCAATGAAGCGTCATGTTATCAAGGCCCCGACAGACAGCGCCTCAGCTAGCATTGCTTTTATGTTAGGTGTTGATTGCTTCTAAAAGCTTTACAAACTAATTTAAATAGTTACTGAAAGTTCATTAAAGTTGCAAAGCTCCACTGAGAGCGACTTTCAGTCAGTATAATTAGCTTTATCCAATTATTTTGCCATTTACTTGATGAAACTGAGTAAAGGGTATGCACAAGTCGTTCTGGGGACGACACAAAGCTGAAAGCAAGTAACATGACTAACCAAAAAAAGTCCTTTTGCATGCCGTAGAACAAGAATAACAAGAACTGTGAGACATGGAACGAATGCTCATCCTGTGCATTAAACAAATCTGGGGCTACATTTCATGTTAACCGCAAAACTTGCTTATTTTGCTCAATATGCTAGCTTTCTCTCATTTCTCTTCTTTACGTTTCTTTTTTCCACTTTATAGACTTACAATCCTTGTGGCTAACGAGCTGGTTTGGCTACAACAACAACAACAGGAACAGCAATAGCAACAGGAGCAACATTGCCAACGCTGTCGATGCTGGCGTTTACACGCTACAACAGCCGCATAAATTTCCGCATCAATTGGACGTGTACAGCGGTAATTGCAGCTTTGATTACCAACAACACGAGCTGCCATCCGGCCATTACCAAAGCCAGCAACAACAACAACAACAACAACAGCAACAACAAGGAAAGCAAAAACTACAGAGCTCAGCAACAAGAGCTCAAGCTCAATCAACACTTTCCATAGAGCATCTGAAGCTGAAACTGACGAAGCAACAGAGCGGTGGCTGGGAGAGAGACAGGCAATTTTTGAGAAATTCATCGGATATTTACGAGACGAAATTCATTGAAAGTTCAGCGGGTAATGCAAATGACAAAAACGCAAAATCACAGCAGTCGCTTCAACGCATTTCCATCAATCAGAATTTAAATTAATTTTTCTTTATTTTATTCGTTTCATTCGCAACGCCTGAAACTTGAAATGAGTCATGGCGACAGTAGGCGATAATTTACAGCTGAAATCAGAGTCAATCTTGGATTTTCAGTTACGAAATTTACATACTTTTATTATTTGCGCGTTGTATTAAGCCGAAGACAGTGTTCAGCACAAAAGTAGGCAACAATATTTGGAATTACTTAAGAAGTATGCCAAGGGGATATTTTTATTTCCTTAATGGGATTTAAAGGGAATTTATACTGCTTACACAGCGTGGAATGTAAAAAGATAAAAGTGATGAGCTGTTGGAATTAAGCAAATATAATGTTATATATGAAGTAATTTCATTTTGTTTGGCTTACATTGCAATAAATGTTTCACTGAATTTCTTTTATTTGTAAAAAAAACACAGGACAAAAAATGGACGACATGGTTTATCAGTGCAGCAATCAAAACTCCATTTATGTGCTCAATGCCGGCTACAATTCATCGTATGGCGTAAGTTTCGAATCTTCTTGTAGTTGGAAATTGTTGGTCGAATGCATTTTGCATTTTCACAGGACTTTGGCACACATGCGATGGCAGCAACTGGGCGTGAAATGAATGGCAGCAGGACAACAAGGACAAGGAATTCAATTGGCGCAAGTTACTCGAGTGCCGCCTGCAGTTTGCAACATAAATTCAAAAGTTTTGGCACAGCAGCCGCCAGCAGTGGCAACTCGTCAGTGGTGGCATCAACAGCAGCAGCCGCAGCAGCAGCAGCAACAACAATGGTAACCACAATAATCGCAGGAACAACAACGGCAACAACAGCAACTACAGCAGCAGCAGCAGCAGCAGCAGCGGCAACAGCAACACCAACAGCAATAACAACAAACTACGTAAATCCGGTCGCTACATCAATGTCAACCGCAATGTGTTCACCGGCAACGACAGCGTTGCAGAAATTGTTCAATTGCAGTGTCGGCGGTGGGAATGTCTGCCAAAATGTCAGCCACAGCAATCAGCAGCAGAGCCACAGCCACAGCAGCCACAGCAGCCACAGCAACAACAGCAACAACAATTGCCCAGTCGGGAGCCATAACAATAGCTGCCTGTCAGCAACATCGTCACACAGTCGCATCTGTGATCTTCACGAGTTCCCAGCAGGAAGTGCTGCAGTAACTGGCGGCGCTGTGGGGCCAGGCGGCGCTATCGCAGCTGTTGGTGCAGGTGCGCTGCCCCTGCTCGATGCCGTGGCCAACAAAAAGAAATGCACCAATGTCAAATCAACGCTTATTGCCAAGAAGACAAAGTTTTTGAAATTTCTCGAAGAAGAAAAATGGCGCAGCAGCAACAACATCAGCACATTGGATGCGACAGCGGATGCGGATGCGAATGCGGTTGCCTGTGGAGCTGCCAGTGCTGCCCATTCGCCCAGCAGGTAGGTGTACTTCGCCAGGCGTTCCATGTGGCAAAACTTATAAATTCCCATAAATGTTATAAGGCATATTGCGGTGCTAAAATTGTGGGCAACTTTTTATGGGCCACAAGTTTATTGGGCCAACGGAATTCGTTACCAACTCCTCTTACTCCTCCTCCCTGATGACACCTTCCACAGTGGCTGTATGCGCCGTCATGCCAACAACTTTGTCATTAAGTTTGCCATGCAGTTATGCGACAAGTAAATTCTACTTTGCACTTTAATACCGAAGGCGTGCAGAATGCCAAACTTATTGAAAGTGTTGTGTTTCTCAAGGATTAATCGCCAATTTTAATAAGATTAATTATTAGACGAGCCAAGCACTTGCAAAGCAGCTTCCTTAGTCTAACATTTCTTAAGAATTCAACACGAAATTAAGTTTATTACATATATATAAAATATACGTAAACTTCACGAACTCAGTTATCATTATTGCGAGCTTTAATGCGCTTTCACAGCTAAAGCTCTCAGCTGACAGTTCACAGTATCTGCGCTGTTTTACAACACTGTTTTGCAGTTAATCTCCTACGACAACACATCATACTCAAACTGAACTAAACTCATTTAGTTATCACTTTCAACTTTCCCACTCGCGTCTTCTGCTCGATCTTTATTGCCTTGCTGCTGATAGCGCAAAATTGGCTTTAAATATTAATGCGAGTCCTGCAAGTTTACTATGTGCTTTGGGCTCGTCAGCACGCTGCGTGGTTTGGGCGCAGTTTTATGACAGAATTGCCACAAAATGAGCTCAACATGGACTGAAGTTGTTTAGGATTTGTGTTGTTCTTGTTTCTTTTCTTTTTTTATTTTTTTTGTGGCTGTTGTTAAGCGCATTCAATTAGCTGTCCAGGACATTGAATGTGCTGTCAGTGCGCTAGACTTCTGGCCATTTAGTTGTGCAAGTTTCTTGCATTGTTCACGAAGCCATAAGTTTTGATCACCGAGCGCTTAGCGCGCTGCAAACTTTGTGCCAATGTCGTTTGGTTAGCCGTTTTGTTGGCTCAGCCATTTGCGAAATTGAAAAATTAACGCGCTAACAGGAATTCAGTGAAGCGCTGAATGTTCAAAGGCCGATTCACTTCACGTCAGCCCCCTCCCCTGGAGAGGAGGAGAAGAAATGTTACGCTTGCCATAAAGTTGATTAAAATTCATGCCACACGGCAACAGCGGCGTTGCTTCTGCACATATTGAAGTGCAATAATCATATTTCAATCGCTAACGACTTCAACGGCTTGAGGTTGCTGTGCGTGGGCATGGCTGCCGCAATGTGTGCCTGTGTGTGTGTGTGTGTGTGTGTGTAAACTATCCCAAAAAAACAAAAAAACTAACGCCAAAATTGCATTCCCAGCCACCTGAAGAACTGCTCCCAGCAGGCCCAAGCAATTTCTCGTTAACTTTATACCAAGTTGGCCAACTTCTGTCCCGCCCTCCCTCCTCATCTAATAATAATGATGTCAAAGTGCACAATGCTAAATATTTCATTAATTGCAACTGAGCGAACTCAGCTCCCTTTGATTTATTAGCGACTTTAATTAGTATGCAACCGTCCACAGGGGCATGCAGCCGTCTCTTTTCTTTATAATTTTACATTTGCAGTTGATTACAAGAGAATTTTCTGTGCGCATTCATCAAGTTCTTTTCTGCCGGGCAGGCAGAGTGCACGGGAAACAGGAGAATCAAAGTTGGCGGCAGCGAGGACAACTCCATCAAGGCGCTTCAAGTGTGACAAAATAACTTGCGAAATACATTTTTTTTGTTTTCGGTTTTTTTGCGCAAAAAAGTTTGTCGCGCACTTTACAACTATTTGCATTTTTGTAAAGCCCAACGTCCCTCGTTCTTCGTCCCTCGTCCTACGCCCGGCAGTCCCTTAGCAACTGATAAGCGGCTTGCCGAGTAACGGTAGACAGCTCTTTTAATGGCCTGCATTCCCTTTGATATCAACTAAATGGCCCTCCAACGGGTAAAAGCGCTGCAAAAGGTTTAAATTTCGCTGCGATAGCGCCGTAAACAAATTCTATAGCTTGACAGCCTTACAATGATTGCAACAATGTGGCTTTAAGACTGTAAAAATTAAGTTTGTCGCTGAAAAGTAGGCAATACTTTATCATCCAGCTCTTTAAATTTACCGCTGAGAAGTATGCTATAGTTTATCGCAAAGCTTGGCGCGCTTTTTAAATTGCTAATTTTTTGTTTTTTTTTTCGCGATTTTCTCGAAAACCAGCCGCCGTCTAGAATATTTTTTTCTTACGGTTCAAATCGTCCTTTGAAACTGAACAGGAATCGCTCAAAAACGAACAACTTTTGAAAAAAGGCGGGAAAAAAAACGGGTAACGGAAGTTTTTTTCACTTTTCATTTTCCGATTTCTTTCTTATTTATGGACCGATCTTAATGAATTTCTCAGCATAGCTTCCTTATGGTGTTCGCCGTACACCTACCAAGTAAGAAGTGTCTACGTTGAGTAATTTGGACGGTATAAGTTTTGTTTTTGGGTGCGATTTGCATGGGAGGGGGCTGAGGTATCGAAAATCTAACATACACACGATCTGGAGAGGGTATTCAGGTACCTTCATGCCAAATTTGGTGTCTCTAGCTCTTCTAGTTGCTGTGATCGACACGTTCATGCATCCCAACCCAAAAGCTGCAGCCGACTCACTGCACAGGGTTGTTAATTATTGCGCTAGAGGCCCTGGAAAAGAAGAAGAATGCGATCGCAGCTCTTAGCTAGCTTTCGATAGAGTGTGGCACCCTGGGCTTCCTTACAAGGCCAACAAACAGCCTTGCCACTCCGTCGAATGGCAAAGTTGCTACAGTTTTTAAATTTCATGGCAAATTTAAAGTTGCTACAGTTAATTTCAATTTGCATGCGAAGCAGCGTCTCCTGTGCGTTGGGCGTTTAGTTTAGTCAACCAAAAGCTAAATAAGAGTCAACTTTTCATTTCTCGCCCGCAACAGCAATGAGGCGGATCTTTGCACAGCCATGGCGTCCGCATCAACATTGGCGGTTCACTCGGGCATCAAGAATAACAACAACAGTCAAGAGGCAGCTGGAGCGGAGCAACAGCAAAATAAATTGAACAATTGGAGCATGCATAATGACAACAACAACAAGTTGACCAACTACACACGACAACAACAGCAACAGCAACAGGAACAGCAGCTGGAGAGGAATAAAGAGGCCACAGCGCGGTCCAGTTATGAGTTATACCAGGAAGCAGCCGACATTTTGGGTTTGAGCTGCAGTCTCTGTGATAATTGCCGCTGCTTGGATTGTCAGGTGCGTATTTGCGTTGAATGAAGATTGAGAAACTAAGCAGAATCCAATCCACACGAAAAACCCACAGAGTGGCTACTTTGATTGTGCCGATGATGATGATGAAAGCTACTCGGAGCAATCACTGATGGATGAGTATGATGAATACGACTACAATGGCTATAGCGGATACAGCTACGAACAGCAGGCGTCACTCTTGACAAGTGCTCATCATGCTGGTCCTAATCAACCAGCCATGACACAACCAGGCCAACAGGCAACAGACCTGAACCTTTGTTATGCACTTGATTGCCAACAGAATTGCAGCAGCAGCAGCAGCAGTGATGATGGCCAACCAAAGCAGCAGCAGGGGGAGAAGGAGCTGGAGCGGAACGACGAGGAGAAGGAGAAGGAGGAGAAAACGCTTCAAACGGTGTCCGCATCCAAGTCTGAGCATCGTCTGGCCATTGATTTTGATTTAATTAATGCAACCAGCAGTCAAGTCCTGCAAAATTGTGTAACATTCAACGATTTAAGTTTGCTCGATGTCGAACATCAACTGGAGCCATTCACGTAAATTTACAGGTGGGTCTAATATGCATATATCGTATATAAATTGTATAAATTAACAGTACGTGTGTGTGTGTGTGTGTGTGTGTGATTATTGTTTTCATTATTATTTCTCCTCTTAATTGATTTGGCATCTTCATTTTGTTTAGTTAGGCAATTTAAATTTTTTCGAAAATTTCGAAATTTTTGAGTTTGCATAACTTTGGCAAAACATAACCGATTCCGATAAACGAAGTCGTTTTGAATATCGTTTCTTTTTTAAATTGATTTTGCATTATCATTTTGTTTATTTTGGCAATTTAAATTTTTTCGAAAATTTTCAATATTTTGCATACCTACCCCTTGACATTTTTTCGAAATTTTCCAATTCGCATTACTTTGGCAAAACTCAACCGATTTCGATAAACGAAGTAGTTTTGATTATTGTTTCTTTTTTAAATTGATTTGGCGTCTTCATTTTGTTTATTTGGGCAATTTAAATTTTTTCGAAAATTTTCAATTTTTTGCATACCAACCCCTTGACATTTTTTTTTTTTTTTTTGAAAATTTCGCAATTTTCCAATTCGCACAACTTTGGCAAAACTCAACCGATTTCGATAAACGAAATAGTTTTGATTATTGTTTCTTTTTTAAATTGATTTGGCGTCTTCATTTTGTTTATTTGGGCAATTTAAATTTTTTCGAAAATTTTCAATATTTTGCATACCTACCCCTTGACATTTTTTCGAAATTTTCCAATTCGCATTACTTTGGCAAAACTCAACCGATTTCGATAAACGAAGTCGTTTTGAATATCGTTTCTTTTTTAAATTGATTTGGCATTTTCATTTTGTTTAGTTAGGCAATTTAAATTTTTTCGAAAATTTCGAAATTTTTGAGTTTGCATAACTTTGGCAAAACTCAACCGATTTCGATAAACGAAGTAGTTTTGATTATTGTTTCTTTTTTAAATTGATTTGGCGTCTTCATTTTGTTTATTTGGGCAATTTAAATTTTTTCGAAAATTTTCAATATTTTGCATACCAACCCCTTGACATTTTTTCGAAATTTTCGAATTCGCATTACTTTGGCAAAACTCAACCGATTGCGATAAACAAAGTCGTTTTGAATATGGTTTCCCCTCTTAATTGATTTGGCATCTTCATTTTGTTTAGTTAGGCAATTTAAATTTTTTCTTAATCCAATGACAATGCAGTCACAGAAGCCTATTTAGCCCAGCATTCATATGTAAGTCTATTCATCTGCCAGTTCTGAATGTCAATCGCTAAACTCAGTCGATCTTAATAGAGAACTTCGTATAGGTAACTTTCCTTTAACTGCTTCAACTAATATCAGAAAATATATAAGAAAAACTGAGTTATTCCTCAGCAATGCAGCAATATTCTGGTATACACTTTCGCTTTACTTTCTCTGCCTTGCATTTGGCAATTGAGCCTCGTGCAGGGAGCAATTGTTCGACAATTCACTTGCATGTCAGTTAAATGCATATACCCTAAACAGTTTACAGAGTATCTCAAGGGCTATTCAGCAACAATGGGATTTTTATGCAAAAGCAGCAAATTGCATTTTACACAAAACTAAATGCCTGCTGAGTTGGCAAAGCTCATCCTCGCATCCTGTGGAGGGCGTGGCAACGGTGGTAACGATGGCAACGTTGGTAACGGCGGTGTGGTGCTGCGGTTAGTGGCATCGCAGCAGTGCCAATGCCAACCACTTGCCCAACTTGGCCAGTTTATTGCTTTTGGCCAAGTTGTGTTGTTGTTGTTGTTGCTGCTGTTGTTGCTACTGTTATTGTTCGCCGATTGTTATAAATGAATGCGCTGGCGCAACTTTTTTGGATGCCCCATCCCATGAAATGAATGGCAAAGGAGGCTAACAAATTTGATTTTACACACTTACAGTTACAGTTGCAGTTACGGTTTACAGCTGTATGTAGTTACATAGACAAGTGCAATTTCCATATTTGTGCGAGGCCACAAAGCAATATGCAAAACAATTTGTGTATTTGTATTTGTGGTGCAAGTGGTGCAAGTGCCACAAGTGCCCAGTTGTGCACTTTGCCAGAAAGCATTTTCATATTTTCAATTTAATTGAGAGCAGTCAAATCCGAGTATTCCTGGGAATACACCAGCAGCATCCCATGAATGTTTTAACTAACAACCCTCTCTCTCTCCCTCTCTGTCCCTCTCTATTCATTTCCATATGAAAACAATCGGGGGAAACTTTTGGCAAAGTCATTAGGTGAAAGTGAACAGTCAGCATTGGATTCAACTTGTTATAAACGCAGTCAGAAAAGTACACTAAAATATGATAAAGAGAATCACAATAAGCCATAATGAATTTATGCTAATCCCTGGCAGGGCTGCCGGATTAATCCTCTGCGCTGACAGTAAAATAAAGTCTTCACATATGATAAACTCTCTCACACTTTATACCATTTTATAATGTCCACTTCAAGTGTTAAATTGTAAGTCAACATTATACAAATTTACATTTAATCCAGCTTAAAGCTTGCATGTGCTTTCAGTCTTGTATGTGGAATGTTTAATTATTAAATTAAACTACATGAATAATACATGCGGGAATCCCACTTACTTACACCCAAAAAAAAGGATGTTTTCGTGTAACATTTGTAAAATGAAAATGAAAATGAAATGAAAATGAAAAAGACAAAGACAAAGAATGCATTTTAAATTTATGTTTTCCAGTGCGCTTTTCACAACGAGCTAAATGCTCTCTGAAGCAAAAAATGAATAAAAATAGGGAAACAAATGAATGCATATAGCAAGATCGAATGATTCAATAGAGCGTGCTCGACTAGAAGATGCTCTGTAAACTCTTTTTTAGTTGTTTTCATAAATATTAGTTTAGTACACAGTCTTTTTCTATTAGTTGTTACATCCTTTGTTAGCTAAATTAAGGGATAGAAAAAAACAAAAAAGTGCAAAAAAAAATAATGGAAAGCAACTTAAATCGAATTACATTTAGCAAATGAAATTTCAAGCGTTCGCGCAAAATCCTCGCAAGTGAAAAATGGCCTCTAGAAGCAGGGCAATAAATAGACATTGTGTACGTAAAGCCCATTTAAGCCCCAAGAAAGGGCGGCTCCATATGTGTGAGTCCCTGGGTGCTTGCAAGTGTGTGCGTGTGTGTGTGTGTGTAAGTGTGTGTGAGTCCACAGCAAAAGCTTCGTCGAAGTGCATTTACTGTTGTTTAAACCAACAAGCACATCTGGCGCATCTCTTCCATTTCACTTGGTGTCCTTCCCCTTGCCACTGCAATCCACCACTCCTCTGCTCCTCTGCTCCAGCTGAGGCGACCCACTGGGGTCGACTTTTGTTTTCTGGACTTGGCCGTCTGCCAGGCGCACAGAATCTACAAAGCAATTGCCAAAAGAAAAATGCACTGGCGTATAAAACATATAATGCAAGAATGTAATCAAATTTTTTCTTACAACATTTCTTATATCCTTCCTCCAAAAACTGCATTGTTTTATCAACCAAAAAGATTGGTATTAAAGCTCCCAGGCAGAATGTCGGAAGAGGTATCTTAAATACTAAATTCGAATCAATTTAGTTACCATTTTAAATAACAATATTGATATATTAATTCTGATTATTTATCATGATTAAATTGTCGGCAACAGCATAAATTAAATTTAAATAAAAATGGAGCTGTCAACTGTTCCAGACAGAATGAATAATGATTTGGGCCTACGCGTTTTAAATACCAATTGAGCATTTAACACACACTTTAAAAGTCCGTTAGATGCGAGTAAAAGCAACGGGAATTGCGATCAAATTACATTTCACCTAATGAAATTTTATGCGCCGCACACCCAGGCAATTGAAGGAATTTTCAATTACTCGACTGCACTGTGGAGCCACATTTAAATTTATTTACAAATAATTAAACGAAGACCAACAACAAAACAACAACAACAATCACACAATACAAAATGAACGAACACAAAATGAACGCAGCAAAAGCAATGTATGCGCAGCTTATCAGTCGCAAAAACCATGAACATTAAATTATAAAGATACGCAATAACAAGATAACTTTTTGCTTATGTGAGGCAGCAATTGCAGAATTTCGCTTAATAATTGAAATTTTCAATCAGCCATCGCAACTATCGATTAACGATCGAGCCTATCGAGGCCTGAGTCGAAACGAAAGAACCGATTCAAATGAACAATACATGAGTGTTCACTGTGCACTTGACTGCAAATCTAGATACTGCAGCAAGAAGCACGACCATGACCACGCCCACACAGAGTCTACCATATTGCTGCCACTGTCAGTGCCACTGCCACTGCCACATTCGATTAATGATGCTTGATTTAATTAATGCCACATTGGCCACGTGGACGCCCCTTGCGATTGAGGGGATTAAATAAGGTGGCAGGGCTTGGGGAATGCGGCAATTGGAAATTGTAAACGCTGCAAGGAGAGCCGCAGCCATTTGCTGATGATGATGATGATAATTTATGGGCTTGCGAAGGGTTTGCGGATTTCACATTCGAACCTTATTTGCTCCTTGGGCATGTTCAAATATTTGCACTGGCATTTCTACTATTGCCCCGGCTCAGACACAAAACATACACACACAAAGACACAAACGTAAGACTTACAACAAATTGTTTACAATATTTATTGTTTGAGACTGCGACTGTTGACAATGATGAAACGGCAAGTTAATGCCCACCATCGCCATCGCCATCACCATCGCTGCCACAGCCACGCCCAATTGAAGTAAAATCAGGGCCAAGCAGCCACGTCCTGACCAGAAACAAGTCCAATATCAATTCTACAATCCACAATTCCCAATCCTCAGTGACCAGCACCAGAGAACGGCGTCAATCCTCATTTCCTTCAACATATTTTCATTTCCTTTTACATTCACTTCGTATTTCATTCTTTTTGCCCCATTGCTGTTTGTTCAACGATTTACCAGCCTCTATCCCTCCTGTCCTGCTGCCCTCCTGCCCACCCCACCCCATTCCCATCACTTCCATTCCTCCTTCCCTCCAACCGCCTGTCCATGGCAAATTGTAATTCATTAAAGTTTATTGTACACCATTTTCGTTGACCTGCTTTAGGGCTTTTGGCCACAACTCAAACGGGTCGTCCCACTTATGCTCCAATATGCTATCCGAAAAACTTTTTATTTTTAGCAATATCCTAAAAGTATAATTAAGAATTTTCAACTCAGCATCATCTGCTAAGCAACAACAGCTACCAGAGCGAGCGATATCGACTGGACAGTACCCTGTAACCAGACAGAACCACAACCAGAATATTTCCATTTTCCTTTCAAAATGGAAACTTTTTGGGGAATTAAACTAAAACTTTTCTGCCTTGGCGAGTGGCGACTGTACCAAGTATGACTCGTAAGCAGTCCCAAAAACAAACAAAGTGATTTTGTTGTAATCATTTTGAAGCTAATTATAAATTCTAATAAGCAGCCGCAATGTGTGTGTGTGTGTGTGTGTGTGTGTGAGGTGTGTGTGTGAAAATTACTTGCATTCTTACACGCCAACGAATTTTCCAGATATATTAATGAAATTATTCAAAAACTTTTTTAACATTGCTGTTGTTGTAGTTATTTTTGCTGTTGTCGTTGTCGCTTTTGTTGTTGTTGTTGTTGGCTGTTGTTGCTGTTGTTGCTGTTGTTGTTGCTGTTATCAAAATAAGACAAACAAAGCGGCAACAATTCGCACACTTTTGTGCCAGCAGCTACGCAATTAATTTTACTTAACATTCATGGACAAAATGAGGCACGTAGCCGATAATGAAAGCCGCAACAGTAACGCCCAGACACTGGGGCTGGGGGCAAGACACGCCCACACTAATTGTGCTAACAACTTGATTCCAGCTGAACGACTTTCAACGAGCGATTGGCCGCAAAGTCTCAGAGTCAGGCCAAAAATTTGCACCACATAAAAGCGGGCCCAAAAAAGGTTTTTATGACGTCAGCTTAACACGTTGCACGTATGTGTGCCTGTGTCTCTCTGTGTGTGCGTCTCTAAGTGTGTGAGTGTGTGTGTACGAGGACACCCAAAAAGTATGCTATATAATTGTTAAGGCATCAAGCGAATGCCACAAATTGGTGCTATGCGCTTGTGTGTGTGAGTCTATGTGTGTGTAGTGTGTGTGTGTGTGCGTATATGTCTGTGTGTGTGCATGTATATTTGAGTATGTGTTAGCTCATATCTAAGAAAATTTGCGAACTACGACTACTGCAGTTTCATAAATTTGAATTTCAAATTTATCACACACATCTTTAAGCCTTGAAGCATGCACACCTCCCCAACCCCCGTCAGCGACACCAACGCTCCCACCCAGACACCAGACACACATACACACACACATACACGAAGAAGAAAAACAAAGTTTCGTTGCGGCAAGTTACAAAGTTTCTTTCCTTATGCAAATTGATTTGTGTCTCGTGTTTTCTCTTTCAATTTCTGCAGTTTACCTTACAATCTTGACTGTCATTGTGTGTGTGCGTGTGTGTTTCAATGTATTTGATAAAGGACTTGTATGTTTGACATTTAAGTTTACATTGTAAACTGGAAAATCAACACGCAACTATTAACAAGAAATATTCATTTAAATTAATTAAAATGTCACTTGCCTTTATCTTTTGCCATTCAACAACAATTCTCGCGTAAAATTCTCGAAATGTTTGTTGTTTTTGTTTGAGAACTAGAAACCAACAATTTTCTTATGTTTATTTGCTTATTTCCTATACCCTTACTTCTTCAGCGAATCTGCGGACTAACAATAAATTTTACGATTTAATATATACATATAATTATATGATTATGATACTGTACCTAGGGTATCTTCTAGTAGTAGTATTACTTTAATGTATTACTTTAATGACTCTGTGAAAAGCTTTCGAAACACATTTTCAACCCGGCTCTAGGGTATGCCCTAGTCAGTCTCTCTTAGCTATATTACTCTTGTCTACATTTCAAAGTCCTTTGCAATTGTAATGCTCCTTCTAGGTAGGCAACTTAAAGCATTTGAATAGCATTTAACTGGGAATATGTGATATAATGTGGGTAAGGTTGGCATATGTGTCTATCAGGCTTGGATCGTAAATTATGCAAGTGCTGCAAACTAAATAAAAAGCAAATAATAAAAAATAACAAAACGTTGGGCAAAAGCTCTTTAGACGCAGTCAAGCAGCCATGATTTAAGGCATATGAATTCTTTATGAGCCGAAAAATAGACGCCTGTGTGTGTGTGTGTGTGTGTAAAAGTATTTGCAACAAAATGCGAATGAAAATTATAAAATAGCGCTGAATGTTGTATGAGCATGTAGAGATTATATAAATATACGCATAATAATGTGTGATTTTTACGCCTCGATGATAACAACAGCAAACAATGAAAAAATAACAATAATTTTTATTTTTCCCATTGTCCATATCTAATTTCAATATTTAACAGATGAAGAGGAAAATCAACTGAAGTATTCAAGGTAAATAACACGTCAACAAAATGCAGCTAATTACATTTTTAATTGAATAAAGCATGTTAATTGTATGTGACACCCACACAAACAGTGTGTGCAAACAGTAAACGCACACACTATTCTATTGTATACTTTTCATTTCAATTCGATTTCAATTTAATTGCAAAACCGCCAAAGGCAAACTGTCAGCGAAAGAAGCAGCTTTATAAATCTATAGATAAGTGTGTTGCGGAAATTGAAATAAGAAAATCTTTAATTACTTCGGATTGCCGAAGATTCAATACCCTTGCAGATTGTTCACGTACCCAGAGAAGCAATGTGTCGCATAAATAAACCAATTTTTAGCTTATAACAAGAATACTATAGTTTTTTATAGTTTTCATTGCCTTATTTAAGCATTAACCTATTTTCCGATTGTTAAATCATTCACAAAGCCTTCGATTCCAGATTCTTGTTTGTAATATCAAATCAACATCTCCTCATTCTGACTAAGAATACAATATTGAATTGCCCCACATGACCATACATGACCATATATTAATACCCTTTGCAAGGGTATACCAATAAGTAATTAAATAAATATATTGAAAACAATTTAAATAATACGCAATTCAATCAAAGAAACAACTAATTATGAACGTAATACTCGCAATATTAAGTATACGTTCCCTATAACAATTCCAATTTGTTTTAAATCAATTTCCAGAAATCAATGCAAAAACTGTGCCAACTTATAAAACTAATAGAAAATTTCTAAATGTTACAAGCAAAGTTAGCAACAAAATAGTGTGTAACATAAATAACATATACAAATAACATAAACAAATTGTCTGTTAATGGAAATACAATTTTGATGTTAGTAACACTCATTGAATGTAAGCATTTCCATGTATTGTACTTATTGAAATTAAGAATTTATTTAGTGTGCGGTGCTTTTGATTCGTTTCAATTGATTTTAAATCAAAATATACATTCGGAAACCTAATAAAGCGGACTTTTAATGCTGGTCTACCCAAATGAACAAATATATAAGAATATATATGCGTAAATATATAAATTTATTTTCAGAAGTATAAAGACAATTTATTTTTGTATAATTTCTCGATTTATTTTCATATTTTCATAAAATTTTTAGACAGAGATAAATGTGTATAAAGAATGCTTATCATCCAAACGCCGGCCACGTACCTCTTGTGCCCCACGGCACTTTATAAAAAGGGTCACCCACAGTAATACATCCAGTTTGTTGTAAGTTACGAGTTTTACGATTCAAAATGAATTTGGAGTCTTTATATTCAACCGTGCGATCTGGACGAAAAATGAGGAAATCATTTTCAGACTGAGGCACTTGACCATGGCCTTGTTGTCCTTCAGCAGGCTGAGCACTACGGCGTTGACGTTGTGCCGGAATTTGTGCGTTTATGAAGCGATCTGGTCGATGCATCGAGATATTAAGTCCTGCAGGCTGAGCCCTACGGCATCGACGTTGTCCCGGAATTTGTGGATTTCTGAGGCGATCTGATCGATGCATCGAGATATTAAGTCCTGCAGGCTGAGCACTACGGCGTTGACGTTGTGCCGGAATTTGTGCGTTTATGAAGCGATCTGGTCGATGCATCACGATATTAAGTCCTGCAGGCTGAGCACTACGGCGTTGACGTTGTCCCGGAATTTGTGGATTTCTGAGGCGATCTGATCGATGCATCACGATATTAAGTCCTGCAGGCTGAGCACTACGGCGTTGACGTTGTGCCGGAATTTGTACGTTTATAAAGCGATCTGGTCGATGCATCGAGATATTAAGTCCTGCAGGCTGAGCACTACGGCGATGACGTTGCGCATTTAATTTTGCGTCTTTTTTTGTACCTTCGCTGGCATCGTTTAGTTTTTCTTGTCGTTTTTGTTCTTCAAGTCGTTGTTCTTGTTTTTGTTCTTCTCGTCGTCGTTCTTGTTGTTGTTCTTCTCGTCGTCGTTCTTGTTGTTGTTCTTCTTGTTGTTGATCTTCTCGTCGTCGTTCTTGTTGTTGTTCTTCTTGTTGTTGATCTTCTCGTCGTCGTTCTTGTTGTTGGTGAGTATCTTCTAAAGGGCGTCCTTCTAAAGGGCGTCCTTCTAAAGGGCGTGCCTCTCCTGAAGAAGATTGCGATGCTGAACGTCGTTCGTCGAAAGCGGGTGCTACGGAAGTGTGTGCTCTTGAAACGGGTGACTCTGAAGAGGTTTCTCTAGAATGGGCTGCAGTTGTTGGTTCTAGCGAAATAAAATCATTTGTATTATCTTTGGTTGCAGCTAAGCCATGATATTGCCTTACTTTTTACATGTGCAAACGTATTCCCTTCTTCATCCACAAAAACATGCTCCCTACCATCGGACGACGTTTGAAATGTGCCCACTCCAGGGACTTGTAAGGGACTTGCATTCCGACCGCGTATAAAAATTTCATTTCCAGGTTTACCAAACACCTGCGGACCTATAATATCCACCGAATCAGCTCCTGCTTTAAAGCACAAGCCCATTAAAATATGAAATTAGAACGAAAAGAATTTAGGTTTCCTTACCAACAGACAGTAGGAGCCAGGCGCCTAATCCGAATAATAGACGAAATGCCATACCGTGTTTGTAGATCCAACTACTAGATAGATCTGAATGCTCTCGGGGAGCGATACTTATACTGCTCTGATCTGCCTCAATACGCTATAAGATCTGGGAAAATTATAATTCTTTTGTAGGTTATCTGTTATATTTAACATTTGATAAGCGGAGAAATGCCCAACATAATATATTGGGTAAGTATTGAAGATCCCCAAAAGTAATCAGTCGGGCAATACCCATCCAAATATATATTTCTACCAATTTGCAGAGCAACATATAGACATACATAAATGCATATATATATATATATATATATATATATATATGAAATACCCAAAAACATATTTATTTATAGTGAAATTGTAATAATAAGCACTGCAGGGATAAACATATTTTGCATACGCACAAAACAACAACATTTTAATAGCAAGCTCTAATCAAATGTGATAGAGCGAGGGAGATAGCGTTGCAGAGAGCTGCCGCTGTGTTTTTCTACTCTATTGCACCTCATGAGCCTTCGGTATTAGCGTGAGTGTATTAAACATATTTGTATTTGTATTGTGCATGTGCAGTTAGCATCGATGTAGGCTTGTGTGAGAAGCTAAGCGCCCCAGTGGGAGAGAGCTGCAGTATTTACTAGCAGCAATGTCTAACCATGTGTGCGATCAGTTAGGCATGTCTACTGCAGTGTGAATGCATCGCTGTGTATGATGAGCTGCAGTTATTGCGTAAAGCGTGTGATGAAGTATGTTGATCTATAGTCAAATAAGGAAAGATACTTGTTATATATAAAACAAAAGCATGTACGAATGAAATCATAATTTTTGCCCTAAGTTATTATAGCCAGGGTATACAAAATGAAGAAACGCACACACATTGAGAACTACACCTGTGCTATTTCTACCTAAGCGTGCGTGAGTGTGAAAGGACAAATGGATTTGCATACCTACAACGAACTCTAACTCTCCCACTCTCTGAACATCGTTTGAGCGAAAAAAGACTTTCAGCACAATGAACGAGAGTGCAATGCGTATGTTGCTGATGACTGTGTAGGGGGTTAAGGTGCACAGTGAAGATTGGACTTTCCATGCGTTGTCAGCCCAAAAGGCAAGCGGCCATTCACTTTAATTAACGGTTAACGACTGCATCTGACTCTGTGTTGACAGTTGGCAGTTGGGGGTTTGGCCTTTGAATATGTGCTTTGCGTTGGGGAGAGGTGAGGCAAAACAGACAGAACGTCTCGCTTGCTGGCGGGTTTGCACAGTGATAACCAAAAGTCATAAACAAGCGACTAAATTGCAATCTGGCTATTGAAGTGGAGAGCCGGAGCCGCAACGATAACGCAATAGCAGAAAGAATAAGTGAGAGCGGTTCAAACGCAAACGCTCGACATTGAAATACCCTAATGCTTGCAGAAAAATAACATGCATAAGAAAACGAGCGATAGATGGCGCCATTACGCGCTCGAACCATGAACGAGTTTCTTGTAAAATTGCAGCAATTATTATACGATCGTTATGATCAGCACAATTTAAATAGAGCACGCCTATTTCAAACGTATGCAATTAGCTATCATGCCCTTCTTGAACCATTTTCAATGGGTATCGAGTATAATAATACGCAGAGTTTTTGAGATCCATTCGCATTTAGCCAGCCACTTCGAGTTGTCTTAACCCGGCCCAATATAAAGTTGAATGTGAAATGTTTCACCGCGTATTTTGTTAACTGATTAATATGTAATCAATGCCGTTTTGAACGAATATTTTAAATACATATGTTTGCAAAAATATCCATTCATATCTTATCGCTGGACATGCGCGACGGCTTACTGTGAATCATCGTAACTACAAATACTTTCATTTACATACATATGTTCATGTATGCTTTTACAAAGAAATAACTTAAACTGTATAATAGAAAACAGAGTTATCAACCAAAGAGCTTAAAATGGATTCCGGCCCTTTGCTAATTGCCTTGGCCATGATATGCTTTTGCCTATTCATTCTGCGCGTGAGTTAATTCAAAAAATATTTATTATTTATAAATATGCTGTTAATTCTTTAACATTGAATTGTAGACCACGATGATTGCCTATCGCTTCTATATGCTGCGACAGCTCAAGCAGTCGCTGCAGTCGGTGCACATCGATCAAGGTGAGCGAACATAATCGTAAATATTTACACTAGTTTCTTCTATTTGACCAACTAAACTAGAGATGGTACGTTGTCGTGCTAGTAATGCTCCCTAGATAACGAATATTTACTCCCAGCGATCAAATTGATTTTATTTGTTGACAATATACATATATAATGATTTTTTTTGTAGTAATTGTAGTATTAGAATTTAATACGAATAACAAACTACAAAGAGAGAATAATCTAAGCAATAGTATAGTATAATATATTTATTATTCTTAAGGCCACACCTGTGCTATGCTCCTCAGGAACTAAACACCAAAAGAATGATAAAATAAAAGTTGCTTATTCAGAATAGAAAAGTCGCCATAAATCACAAAATGAAAAAAATACACATTGGTTCTGCGACATTTGCCCACATTTATCATAGTGCCTCATTAGATAAAGACGGTGACACCCCCTCTGAAATACAAAAACAGAAACAACAAAAAGAGACAATTGTGCTCACCTTACTCGATATGCGGTGGAGGAACCACATATGGAACTTAAGCCCAGGCTAGGCAGTGGTTTTGTCAGTTTTATCAGCTAATGATTACAAAGCAAATATGTGAGCTGTGTCCGGGTGAATGTGTTGCCCATGAATGACTGGCCGCAGGCCCATCAATTTTTGGGCTTCAATTCAGTTTAAGCGGACACTTCGCGCGAAACGAGACACGTTAACTAGTTTTTGTACATTTGGGAAGTTAGTTCCTTCCTTTGTAATCCGGGCAACACCCAAATGGCACCCACTGTAGCACCAAATGTGACAGTGACAACGAGCACTGAGGCCAGCATTTGGCTGAACTCCGTTCATACAATTATAAATGGCAACACTAGCACCACGCTAGCGTATGCGGATTACAATGCTTCAATTTATTACCCCGATCCAGCACCGGAGTATGTGTATTTCTATTCTGGCTACGCTTTCTACATTGTGCTCTTTGTTATTTTCGTCATCCTCTTGCCAATTATTGTGATAATGGTAATTTGATCTAATATGATGTGTTGTACCTAATGTTGAATTAATCTATTCCCCAAACCATGAAAAGAACGCGATGCAGCGCAAGCGTCAGGAGAATGTACGCCGTCTAGTCGAGCAAAGGCAACGAGGTAAATTGTCCACATTTGTACTTTAATCAATGTCATGCATTATCGTCAGCATCCGACTATAGCACCTGCTTGAGTGCCGCCAGAAAGCCAAAGTTAATTAGACCCAAATAGAGGTAATAGATGTTCAACTTGAACAGCTCCCAGCGTTCGCCAAGCTCCAAACGCCAGCGTGTTGAGGACGCAGTCTGCTGTGTCCGCTGTTCGGCATATGTGGACTGCACACAGCACTTGGACATGGACCAGAAGGCTGTCATCCTGTTCTGGGTACGCAACGTGGACTCAATGCTACGTATCAGATCATTGGTCTTCAGTATAAGCAGCATCTGTCGATCCACCTGCTCCAACACGTCTGAAATGTGAGGCAGCACCAGTGATGTGTTGTTCTGCAGCGTGTTCTTCTGCAAATCGAAATAAGGAATACTTAATTGCAATTCTCAATTGAACTGACAGAATACTTACTTCTTCTTTGGAATATTTCACTTTGGTGATACCCTGCATGAGAGTCTCCCAGGGTCGACCCGTTACCATGCAGACAAACAAACCGTACAGATCACCCGTAATGCCCAGTTGCTCGCTGTGTTTACGCATTGCCTTGCGATCGACCTTAAGTATGCTCAGCCAAAGCTTGGAGTATTCATAGCGAAACTTGTCAGTCAGATTAGCATAAAGACCATGATCGAGTAAAACGATTTCCAATTCGTTTTTGGGCGTCTGACGGACGAGTATGTTGCCGGGATGTGGATCACTGTGCACAAAGCCCGTGGAGAAGATCATTTCCGAGTAGAGTTTGCCTATTTTGTTAGCCACCGCAAATGCGTCAATCTTATTGCGTTTTATGTAATCCAAATCGGTAACATGACCACCCTCCAGATACTCCATGACCAGCACACGCGACGTGCTTAACTCCCAGTATATCTTGGGCACACGCAGCCAGGTGTACTTCTTGAATTGACTGGCTACCTTTTCAGCATTCTTTCCCTCGTTTAGAAAGTCCAGCTCAATGGGCAGATTCTGTGCAGAAGATACGAAATGTATATAATTTCTATTTGTTTTTCAACTCTGCATTTCAAGCTCACCTTCTTGGATTCCTCGACAAGCCATTGTATCTTAAAGTCGGGAAATATGCGCGCCAGTACCCTGACAGCCATTTCCATCGTCTTCATATCCACAAGGGAGTTGCCCTTCACATAGGGATGCTGTACTTTGACCGCCACAATTTCGCCAGTCTTCAGACGCGCCTTGTGCACCTGGGCCAATGAGGCAGTGCCCAATGGCTCCCGTTCAAAACTCTCAAACAGATCCTCTGGATCACGTTTCAAATCTTGTCTAATCACTTTATACAAATCCTCAATGGGATTCTGTGGCGCATCTGAGTGCAACACCTTCATCGTATTCACAAACTCTTTGGGCAATAGATACTCCAGGGCGCCAATATGCTGACCCACCTTGATATAGACACCTTTGTTGGTACATATCAATTGCAGCAGCTTCTCGGCGGCAATTTTGTGCACTCGACTCTTCTCGGCCTTATACTCGGCCGTCGTCTTGTCCCATTCCTTGTAATAAAGCTCCCGCTTATAGGTGAGCGCAACATCAACAACTGCGCAAGCCGAACGTGATAATCGCACAATGCCCAAAGAGTTGAGGTCATAGTCATTGGTTCGGAGACTCAATGCGGTGCTGACGGTGCCTGCTCCAAGGGCTCCAAAGACAAGCACGCGTCGCAGCATCTATGGCAGCTTGAGTGGGGAAACTGTTTGGAATAGATGACAGAAGAGAACTGAATTAGTTTCAAACCTCTGCTGTTAGCTAGCACTTTGCCCACCTATGGGCAATGAACCGTTAAGTCAACAGGTTGTCACACAGTCTTACTGTCAATTAACCTTTAACCCCATTAGAATTCATTAGAATCATAAGTAGTTTTGAGCTCTGAAACACATAAACAATCATATGCTTATAATGAGGTGGCTATTTTAGTCCCCATGTATGAGAAATTTTGCACTTAACCCTTGGCAACTGACTTTCACTCAGTCGGCTTCATGCCAGAAAACTTATAAACCAAATGCCAAATGCAGGCCAACACTTATTTATCATACGTTTGGCAATTTGTTAACGGCATGTTCATTCATTAACCAATCCACGGTTTATCACCCAAAACCTGTTGCAGCTGCATTGAATCATAATTTACATGTGTTCAATCACTTTCACCATTTTAAAGCTCAACAACGTCAGCTATTGCTTGACTTTTATTACATAAAATCTGAATGGAAGTGAATCTCTTGTCTCTGAATGGTTCTTGTGCAAGCAACTCCACTTAATATATGTGTGTTTGCTAAAATAATATGTGCGTGCTTGTTAGTAGCTGCTGCAAGCATTTACACTTACACTAAATTAATAAAAACAACTTTAAACCTGAGGCCGATGGCCAGCCGCGCGCAACTGAACGAACAGTCAGCTGTTGAAGGCATGTACGCAGCTCGAACGAGAGATAGGAGTTATCGATAACGGCGGGCCACACTATCAAATAAGTCGACCCGTTACGAAAAAAAAATAACAATGCCGAAATTGAATGATAAACGAATTAATTTATCAATTAATATGACTTTCTTTTCTCCCTCCATTAGCTCGCCGACAAATGGAGATTAGCATTGCCAACAATAATACAAACACATGCAACACAGGCGGCATTGGCGGCGTTTGCGCAGAGACTGAAAACGACATGACCATATTGCCCAAGGGAATGGATTTACCGCCCAGCTACGATGAACTAAACTACAGCAGCACTGTGAAAGCACAGGGCAGCCTGGGTGCCTCCACGCTGACCATAACTACCGATTTGGCGTGTAGCAATCCCAATCTGACAGCAGCTGTAAATGAGCCGCCACCAGATTATATTGAACCCACAGCAAGCGCCACAACCACAACAACGACAACCACAACGGTAGTAGTCAATGGACCTTTGCCCCGAATCTAATTAAAATGCATTCCAGTTTCTATAAATCTATAATCTTCAGTTTTAAACAAAATAAAGTACACTTATACAAGAAACAAAAAATAAACTCTGAAATAAAGAAAAGAAAATGATATCCATAAATTCAATAAATAAATTACATTTTTAATTGTGGCAACGTAAAATTTCATCCAAAGGTGGTCCAAATCTTCCATAAGGATCTTTGGGAAGTATTAGAATATCATCGCACCAGGAATAGCCAATGACACGATTCTCAATTATTTTCTTAAATGCTGGATTCTCATGTATAAGGTCACGGTAGTTATCATTGGACACAACGGCTGCGTTGCGTTCGTAGGCCAATTGTAAGATGAAACTGCAAATAGAACAATATAAATTATAATTGTGATATATTTTTAATCATTTATAATGATTTCATAACACACCGGTCGTCGTAGCTAATGCTTTGTTGATTTGGAAGATTTTTACATGGCGTAAATACTATTTTGTTATCTTTGTGCAATTGATCGAGGAGAGCTGGATTGGAAGATTTGTTGGGATTGCGACGAAAGAGTGGAATGACGGCCTTCACATCGTGACCCATTTTCTGGAAGTACTCCACACAATATTTAATGCCTTCCGCCGAGAATATGTTAGAGCAGCCATGACTGTTGAATAAAATAAATTACTATTTAGACATTGGTATCTTGTTAGGATGCTCACCCAAAGGCCACATTGCTACCATCGATGATAATCGGTCGCTTATTCAAGTCGGCCGTACTGGAAACCTTTGTCCCCGGATTATATGTGTTGCTATTGTAATTATCCAATTTCTTACGCTCCGTTGTGGTAAACAGACTTTGATTCATGCGTCTCATAACCTTTGGTGTTGGATCGGCGATGTCATGAGAGCGTTTCCTACCACGCTTTGGGCTTGACACTTCCTCAATTGGAAGTGGTATGAAGTCCTCTCCACTATTACAATCCTGTATAATTATGACACTATCATCTATCGAATTGTTGCTGTTATAATCTCCGGCACATTTCATGGTGCTGCTCTCAATGCTTGACGCATCGAAGCTATCATCTATTATTATGCATTTATTATCACTTAGCGTGGAGGTATTGGTGTTTATGGTGTAGCTATACGAGAAGCCATTGTTCGTTGACCACGGCAAGCTGTATTCGCCCATTTTGTCGATAACAAACCGACTACTTGTTGGAATGTTATCATTTAAGTCCATATTCGTTATGGCCAACTTTGTTTCAGCATCACTGGAATCGTCCTCAACATTTATTTGATCCACAACTGGATCCAATACAATGCAGTCTTCCTCATCACTAATCTCAATCTCATCAATAATCTCACCATCCTCAATTGTTTCGTTTATCCGCGCCCTCGAGCCTTGAGGCTGCTGCTGTTGAACGTCAGGTAAGCTGAGTAGTGGAATTATTGGAGTATCTATTACCTGTTTGTTAGTGTAAAACTTTGGCTTGGGCAACTGCTCTTGTTTCAACGGCATTACAGCTTCTCTGAAGTTGAGCTTCCGTTTGGTGCCGCAAGCTGAAGGATTCTTTGAACAATTCAACGCGCGACGCTTTATCGAATTTGTCAGCTTTTGCGTGTAATTGAATTTATTTATCTTTGCTTTTTTATGGATTAAACGCTTAATCGGTTTCTGAAATTAAGAAATTATTAACGAATTCCGCTTAAGATTTGTGATACTTGAATAACATACCCTAACATTATCATCCTTAAACTTCTGAAAGGGTTGATATTGCGGCGCCATCGTGGAATTGTCCTTAGTGTTATTTGCAAACTAATTTCGGATAAAAACATATGTTATTGACTGTGATTGAAGTTTTCTGATGATAATTTGAAAAGCGAACAAAGTAATTTGTCACTTTTCTTATGTACTTACTGTGATTCGTTGTGCTCAGATTGTTTTTCATAGGGATTATTTAAGTAAAACACATTTGTTGTTGGTTATATATACACATTGACTTTATTAATATTGATTTGCAGAGTTGACAGGCCAGTTGCTTACGTATTTATGTATGTATATATCTATTTATATATTAATATAAATGCTCTTGCAATTTTGATTACATTACGCTTTTACCTAAACTTGATCTATGGCTAGACATTTAATTGAATTAAAGACGGCGATTAACTAAATTATCGATGGTGTTTGATTGATTGTAATTTCGGCTAGCTAAGGTCTTCTATATCACTCATTAGCAGTTGAACAACGAGTAAATCGTGTGTTCACATCGCCAAATCCATCTATTTTTACTTAAATTAAATAGAATGAATTTCCTTAGATATATTATGCATATCAATCTGTGTTTATAAAAATGCTGGATTAATAGCCAATTATATGGAGCAATCAAAACCCTTGTCGAACCACTGCAATACTTTATTGATGCGATTACGAAATCCTTCACTGAATCCAATAATGAATCCCCTACTGCTTCAACTCCCTGATTTCATTACGTATATTGGTGCGTGCCAGCTCCTCGTACTTTTCATGGTATTCGGGAGTGGAGTATATGCTTGGTATAATCAAAAGGGTCTCTAGCACCTTCACTCGCATCGACTTGTAGGTTTCATCATCCAGATTTGCGTACTCATGCCGCAGCAACTGTGTGTAGTGCTTGTACTCTTCCGGTGGTGCACTGTGCATTACAAAGTGTTGAATTAAAAAGATTCAAATCTTTATGTAATTACATACGCAAGGACAACCAGATCAACGTCCTGAAGCAAATTGGCCTCGTCATCATGGGACCAAGTAACTTCATTATCGGGCGTTTTGCGACCCAACAAATTGCACACAAGCGACTTGGCGTGGTCCTATTGTGACCAACAATTTTGAACATTGGTTTATCATGGAAATGGTTGCTTACTCACATCCTCAATCATGGCATCGCGACAAAACTCCTCGAATACCTCGCAATTCTCCTGCACACAGCTGCGATTGCCATCAAAGTGATAGTATTGAAAGAAGGCAGCGAGTGCAATGCTTGGCGCACAGTCCGATAGATGCGAATGCTTGCGCTGCATCATTTCCTGCCAGTTGTGATAAGCGCGCGTTGGGCTGTCCACACTCAAATGCTTCTCGATGCGTTTATACCAAGCATTGGTTACATCTTCGGGCACATCATAGTGAGCACAAACATTTCGCCAGACTTGCTCCATTTCGTAATTTGATTATTTTTTGCACTTTTTGGTGGGGTTAGTTACACTTTTGGCCACTTAAACGTTACACTAATTCGCGATGATTCAATTTGCTGGAAATTGTATCTGGAACTCGCACAAATTTTCACACTTTTTTTTTGTTTGGGGATTCGGCGCGTGCGCAGTCTTTTGGTTGCATAGTATACCTTAGCACCCACAAGACCCAACGACCCCAAAATAAACATACGCAATTTATTTGCAACTACAAATAATAAAACAATAGTTATACTTACACTGATATAGGGTACAGTAGCAGAAAGCACGGTTGAAGCAGCAATTCCTGCTGCTGTTGCCAGGCACGTGTTTGTCTCTGACAGGAAGGGTGACAATTTCTTTAATTTGCGCGGGGAGGAACTATGCTTTTCTTTCTTTTGCCGATGTTTACAGAACATAATCTTCTTTTTGGCTCTATTTTTATTCTTTTTCCCCATTATTTTGAAAAAATTCAATAATTCAACTTACAAATGCGTTATTCATTTACAAACAATGTTCAACAGCTGATCGGCGTTGCCACCATGGCAAAAAAAAGAAAATACTTAAACAGAAAACAGTTAAATACATATCTTTTATTTTAAATGAATGCCTTGTTATCTTATGAGCAATAATAGAAATAACAGTATTAATTGTAAACGAACAACACTGTAATCTAATCTTTGTGATCAGCATACTCAGCTCATACGACATGCTCTTCACATTATTCGGATGAGTCGACAGCTCTGTCCGTGAAATGTCAAAAGTACTTGTGAAAGTAATCATTTCTTAATCTTAATTTTACATTATTTGTTCAAATAAGTTATAAGTTTCAAAAATTGTCGAATTGAAACGGTGTCAAAACCGTTTTAAAGATTTCAAAGTGAAACCAGATATCACTTTTAGACCGTAAGTCTACATTAGAAATACATCAGGTTTAAGTCCGAGTATCGCCTCATTTGTTGCCCTT
Organism: Drosophila macrospina; assembly: GCA_035042075.1. Taxonomy (NCBI): domain Eukaryota; kingdom Metazoa; phylum Arthropoda; class Insecta; order Diptera; family Drosophilidae; genus Drosophila; species Drosophila macrospina. The sequence goes on along the minus strand of JAWNLW010000526.1, from coordinate 971,226 downwards.
TGTTCCATGTTTCAACATTTTACAATTATGTTCCGCAGATAAATATGGACGTGGAAAAATCTAGTAGCAGCTCTTTTGAGGACCTAACCAATGCCGAGGACACGAAGGACATACGTGCAGCCCAAGCCGCTGCAAATGTCTCCGAAGCACTAGCTGAAAGTGAAGCTGCAAAAGTTGACGATAACGATGACAACGCAAAGACGGAAGAAGTAGTTGTGGAAGATGAGGGGGAAGGGGACGAGGAGGACGTGTGTGATATCTTGGGAAATAAGCAGCTGATAAAGCGCATTATTAAAAAGGCACCCTCAACTGCAAAGCGCCCCAGTCGCGGTGATTTGGTCACCATAACATTCACCGGAAAACTGGAAGATGGCACCGTTGTCGAAAAGGAGGAGAACTTCCAATGCCACGTAGGCGATTATGAAGTAGTGCAGGGTTTGGATATGGTGCTACCAATGATGCATGTGGGCGAACAGGCACAAATTACAGTTGATCCCCGTTTCGGCTATGGAGCCATTGGCCTTAAAAAGGAAAATTCTACTGAAACCATCATTGCTCCAAATGCTCATGTAAGCCTAAAGAAAAACACTTTAAACGTTCTGATATTTCATCGGAAGCTTACCTACAACAGCTTATTTACGATGTGGAGCTTTTGGAAATTAAATACGAAGACTTTGCGGACCTAAAGAAATTCGAATTGCTACGCAATTATGGGTATGTTAGAAACGGAATAATAGTTACTTTCGTTTATGCGAGACTAATAAAGATAATTATTTTTCAGTGCCAGGAAAAAAGAACGAGCAAATTACTTTTACAAACGTGTCGAATACAATAACGCTATACACCTCTACAGACGTGCGCTAGATTACTTAGATAATCGCGATGGGGATCCAGATGCTGAGTTTGGCAAAGAAGATTTAGAGGTAAATGATTCATTATGAATATATTTCTTTAGGCTAATTGTGTACCTCTATACGAACAGCTATCCAACAGTGATTTGCAAAGCCTTTTGGAAGATAGACTCATTGTCTATAATAACATGGCTATGGCCCAAATCAAAATTGGAGCATTTGATGCCGCACTTCAGTCCGTGGAGCATGTGTTGCGGTGCCAACCCAACAATCCAAAAGCATTATACCGCAAGGGCAGAGTGAGTGTCACATGGACAAGAGTCATGCTAGGTATTTAAACCATGAAACTCTCGTTCTTTAGGTGCTAGAGGGCAAGGCGGATACACAGGGTGCTATAAAGCTATTGCAGAAGGTGGCCACGTTGGAACCAGACAACCGCGCTGTGCAATCAGACCTGGCACGACTATTTATTAAAGCTCGTCGCGAGGAACATAACGAAAAGGAGATGTATCAGAAAATGTTGGGGCAGGCCAAGAAAATGGAACAAACGACTGCTGTTAGGCAAAAAACGCCATTAGTAGACAACTCCAAGGTATGAACATATAATTCAGTACAAATAACCAATTTGTATTAACACAACTGCCAAATCTATTTTTCAATAGCTTAAACTTCTCGGCTTCTTGATGGGTACCATCTTAATCGGGGTCGCTGGCGTTGCGATTTATCGTTATAAGTACTAAAGGCAAAATATTGTAATTGGATCTACTGAGTACTTTAAGCAATTTAAATGCATTTTTAAAAATGGAACACATACATAAAGCGAAATTATTAATGTTGGAAACGATGGTTGCTTACTTCTAAAGATGACTTTTGTTGTATAACTATTACTGTGCACACTTTCATATAGTAATATTAGGTCAAATGCTATGGTTTTTTTGGATAGTTTTAATTTTAAATCCTTAATTTTAATCAATATTTTGCGAAATATACAAACAATTACCCAGCCTTTTGAACAACATAATGTACGAAGTACGTGCTTCAATTGCAACAATTTACTTTATAGTTTGCAAATTTGTTTAATATGCTTTGTAACTGATTATAAATTGAAGTTTAAACAAAGAAGTGATTCATTTAATGAACTGGAATAGCGAACGAAGCCATTAAAGTGCCGTTCCAGCCCTAGAAAACGATGACCAAATGCGTTTCGGCAAATTTAGGACATTATGATTGCTGAATCATTTTCGCTGCACCGCAACATTCAATTAACTTAAACAGAATCAGTCATTCTATCTGTCTAATTGTGTGGTTTAGTTTATTTCACAAGTTACTACGCTTTCGTTGTTTGCAGTGAAAATGCAGAAGTCTCTACTGTTGCTAGGCCTGTGCCTGGCTCTGGCCTGGGCTACAGATTCAAAGCCGAAACTCTTGCGTGTGCCGTTAAATAGATTTCAATCGGCACGCCGGCATTTCGCTGATGTTGGAACTGAATTGCAGCAATTGCGCATCAAGTATGGCGGCGCTGAAGATGTGTCACCTGAACCGCTTTCCAATTATCTCGACGCTCAATACTATGGACCAATATCTATTGGTTCGCCACCACAGAACTTCAAAGTAGTTTTCGACACAGGCTCCTCCAACTTGTGGGTGCCATCAAAGAAATGTCACCTGACCAACATTGCCTGTCTGATGCATAATAAATATGACGCCAGCAAATCGTCTTCTTATAGCAAGAACGGCACCGAATTCGCTATACACTATGGCTCAGGCAGTTTGTCGGGCTATTTGTCTACCGACACGGTCAACATTGCTGGACTGGATATTAAGAGTCAAACATTTGCCGAGGCACTGAGTGAGCCAGGTCTAGTTTTTGTCGCAGCTAAATTCGATGGTATACTCGGACTGGGCTACAGTTCCATATCTGTAGATGGTGTTAAGCCCCCATTTTATACCATGTATGAGCAGGGTCTGATATCCCAGCCGGTGTTCTCTTTCTATTTGAATCGTGATCCCAAGGCCCCAGAGGGTGGTGAAATTATATTCGGCGGCTCTGATCCCAATCATTATCACGGTGACTTCACTTATTTGCCAGTCACACGCAAGGGCTACTGGCAAGTTAAGATGGACTCCGCCCAATTGAATGATCTGGAGCTCTGCAAGGGCGGTTGCCAAGTGATTGCCGATACAGGTACTTCCCTGATTGCGGCACCAGCCGCTGAGGCAACCTCGATAAATCAGGCCATTGGTGGCACACCAATTGTGGGTGGTCAGGTAAAGTTGTTTAGCAATATGAATTGTTCGAAATACTAATCTTTCCATGCACCTGCAGTATGTGGTATCTTGTGATATGATTCCCAACTTGCCGGTTATTAAGTTTGTGTTGGGTGGCAAAACCTTTGAGTTGGAGGGCAAGGATTATATTCTACGCATCGCTCAGATGGGCAAAACAATTTGTCTTTCCGGTTTCATGGGCATGGACATACCGCCACCAAATGGACCACTCTGGATTCTAGGCGATGTCTTCATTGGCAAATATTACACCGAATTCGATATGGGCAACGATCGTGTGGGATTCGCCAATGCCAACTAGAGCGTTAACCAAATAAAACAACTATTTTATTATACTTAACATACTTATATGAAAATGTGCAAATTTTGCAATTCTATAGACTTTTTTTCTTGCAATTGAGAATTAAATGAAATCAATTATTATTGTAGATTATATACACAAATATGCTTTGTTTGTTATGGTTAGTCATGCGAGTAGACTTTTTTGCTTATCAAGCTTCCAATTTTATTTTATTTTTTGCTTTCACGTTCGTCCCTATGATAAGGTCGCCACTTTCTTTGTTTACCAATTGTTTCATTCAGTAATCAGTTGAATAGGGGCCATCAACTGTTTCAGCTCGCATTGGCAACTAAAAAATAAATATTTAAAACCTTATGTACCCCAAGTACATAGCACAATCATTAAAGTAAGCTTTGTTGATAGCAAAAAGCTGTATTCAAATATATTATATTACACTATACTACATGCATATTAAGACTACAAAGCCGAAGCTATTGCTATATAAATATTGATTAATCTTAAAGTTAGTGTTACGAATTAGCAAGGACACTTAGTGCAGGGATTTCCCTTTTAAATTCTTATAATTGATACTGATAAAGTTTTTACAAAAATGAGCAAACATAAGGGACAACTTGCTATTTGCTATTTATGATTAAATGTGATTGTGATTGGCTAAGCTAAAACTAGAATCAAAACAATATTTCGTATAGGCCACTGGGTTAGGTCGATGACTTCCGCATGTGGTTGACGATTGACGGTTGCTAGTTGACAGACGTCAGCACTAGCAACTGATACGAATTCGATCAGGGTGAATATGCCATAGACACTTTTGGGCGTAGTTCTTAAATAGTTTTGATTTATCATAAGGCAATGTGAACACCGTGACCTTTGTACCCTCTAAGCAGCTGATGAAGATTGTCTACATAATAATAGAATAACAATCGCTTTAGAATAATCAAACATATCAACTATGAAACATATATAGATAAGACAACATTTAATACTAGGCAAAAACAAAGTTAGTAGAGCGCTTAATATATAACTTAAGGCCTTTACAAATCGCTGCATTCATTTTCGCTTCACATCGACCAGATTAACAGCTGGAGTTGTTGATGGCTCGCTGCTATGAACTGTTGTCGATGTCGTTGCACCTTCTGCAACATTCACATCTGTCTTTATTTCCACCGACTCCGCTGTATTTAGATTGGACAGCTCGTGCTCATCATCTGATTCGGTCGTTTCGCGTGGTATCAGCAACGATGGGGGGGACAGTTGTCCACTACTGACTTTGTATATATCACAGGTCTCGTTCACGTAGCGATTGAATACGTCTGGCTTGTCCGCATACACATGATGACCGGCACCGGTTACAACTTTGATTTCGACCATGCTGGTACCGCGTTGCGATTTAATTGTCTCACCCGCCGAGGAGTCGATCCAACTGCGGGAGCCGTAGATGAATGTGATAGGAATATCGCTGCGCACGTCCTTAATACGATGAATCATAGGATGCTTGGCCCAGCCAAAGGATTGCATCATACTATGAAATGCGGATTCGCCAGATGGACTCTGTGCGTTGCACTGATGTATATACTGAGGCAGCAAATTGATATCCTCCTCAATGGTACTCTGGAACTTGCGCATTATATCCGGCCTCGTCTTCTGCACCACCCACTGACCAAATGGACCAGCTGCTCGCAGAGCCCACAACGGATTCAATGGCATCAGTAATCGAGCAACGGCGCGCCACAATAAGGGAATCTGTTTAGTGGTGGCCGAATCTGTTGGCTTCTCTGCAAAGCCCCAAGGGTCAGCAAGTATCAGATGTCGGACACGTTCCGGATAGCTCAGAGCATAGCTGGAGGCAATGAAACCACCCATGGAGTGGCCCAAAAGAATCATATCATTGATGTTCATTTCACGACGCCACTCCTCGACAGACTTCACAAATTGCTTCTCGCACACCAACGCATCCTTGGCAAACATTGGTCTCGAGCTGCGGCCAAAGCCGAGCACATCCATCGCATGAACGGGTCGATCCTTGGCAAAGCTATCTAAATTCATCACCCACAGTGCCACGCCAGCGCCCAGGCCGTGCAACAGCACCAGTGGCACCTCCTTGGAGTCTGTGTTCATACTGACCGTCCAGATTTTATCAGTATCGCCCACAGCTGGTCCAATGTCCACAAAGTAGCCGCGATACGGCAGCTTCAGATATGACAGAATCTTCTTCTCAACGTAACGTAGCATTGCTGGTGATGTTAGTGTCCAATTACATAACCATTGCCAGTAACCGTTAGGTTGTGGAACCTGAAATTGATAGTTTTTTTTCAGTTTATACGAGAATTTTACACAGAGCCATGACATATATACATTGTTAAAAATATTAGATTAGAAGATTTGAATATTTAACCTACTCCTGAATTATTTTGATTGTCCTTTTGACCCAATTAATTATGTACAACAGCCATGTCATCATGATAACGCATTTTATACTTTCAGTAACCAAGTAATCTGATCTATTTGAATCTCGTCAATTGTATTGTAATTTTGCGATATTCGAACCCGGAAGTGACACAAAATGGGCGTGGATTATCTAATGAGACGGCGATCGCGCCCTCTTAGAAACTGCGCAATAAACAAAAACTTCAATTAACTGGCGACAATTTGTTGCCGTTTGCTTAACTGCCTCACATTTTCTTATAGCACAAAAACAGTGTGAATTATATTTAAAATTAAAAAAAAGGGTTAACAATCCAGTTGCCTGATCCATAATGCTTACCCCAATGTCCATGCTTTGAGGCTCGTCAGGTTTTACAACGCCATCAGCGTTTGGCAATGATAGTGTGCCGCTCATTTAATGATTGTTTTGTTAAATTTATTGAACGCTTGCCAAAAGGGTGAGAGAAATTTAGAATAACACTAGCGAGCTGCTAGAACGTTTGCAGCATTTGAGTCAGCCTAGCATATGCTTAAATACCCCTTTGGTGTGTAATGTTCGATTAGTGTCGAGTAGCGATGACAATTAGTTTTTGTTTTAAGCTGAGCAGCTGGTTGCGTGTCTCCTGCCTATTATGTATATTCTTTTCTAATGGTGAAATATTGTATTGTTGTCATTTATTTATGAGTAGCTCACCAAAAGTAGAATAGAGCAACAGCTGTTCGCCGAACCGAAGCCCTGACATATGTTTTGAACATTTGGTATTCGTCTTGACAGGAGAAATGCAGCCACACTTTTTATTCAAATATATGCCAACAACAAATGTCGATCGACAGCGCAAGTGATGTGTTTTTTTCGGTGGAACTTCAATAATTTTCGATATTTAATAATTTTTAAATGAATTATTTAGCAAATACAATGCTGCGTCATATTAACTATATTTAAAACAATATAAATAATGCAATAAATGAATTGGTTTAATACAAAAATAAAAAAAGTTTTTCTTTTTACTATGTATCTTGTATCTTGTACCGGTAAGCGAGCATCTCTATTGTGCTGTTCTTTAAGCATTCTGATCGGTATATATTGTTGTGCTGGAATACGGTCACCTTAAATATACCAACCATGTTAACGAGTCGGGACATCACCTTGGCATCTTGCACGCTAAATGGACGGAATTAATAAATATAACGAGTTTGTGGCCCTTCACAAGCCACAACTGGAATACTCGTCGGTGCCGCTTCACTTATGGCCAGCATTATACCGCAAACTGACGACGGACTGCTTTGATGCCGGTGAAGCGTTACAACTGATGCTAATCGATTACGACGAGGATGATGAGGAGAATGATGTTGATGATGATAACAATGCCAAGCCAGTGTTCGCTGTGGAAGTAGCACGAGAAGAAGGTATAAAAGCAAATGATCCCCAGGCTATATATTTGATAGATCATGCCTGGACATTTCGCATGAACAGTGCACGTCAACAATTGGAACAATATCCACAGCTGGCGGATCGTTTGTCTGCCATCACCGGCGTAGATCTGGAGCATGAACAGCGCATTGACAAGATACTTCGACGTCTCTGGAAGTATTGTCATGCTTACTCCATTGCCAGTGAAGGTTTATCAGACGAGGAGCGCATGCCCATTTGGTATGTCATGGATGAAGTTGGTTCAGCTGTAAATCATTCAGATACACCAAATTTTCGTTTGGTACCTCTGCTCTATCTAAACACTCAGACCACGTACAGCATTCTCTTTCCAATAAGGGACTGTGAACAGGGAAGTCCAGTGACACGCGACTTTGTTGAATATGTTGCACAGGATGCGCCTCAACGGTCGGCTCTATTGCTACCTTGGAGAGAGACAGATCTTAGCGATGAAAGCTTTTTACAAGTGGAACCAAGTGCCGAATACTTTTCTAGTGGCCACATACCGGAAACTTATCCGGATGATGATGCTACTGCAGACAACGTATTACCTTCTCGCTGCAATCCTTTGAAGGTGTACGCCCAGTACGATGTGCTGCGGGCGCATCTCACAGCCCCGGAATTTGTGCTAGTCGATGACGAGCAGGAGGCGGATGTGCTGTGGCTCACCTGCCACTATAAGAATTTTGCGGAACTTGCGCTGGAAACGCCTAACAAGTTCATCAATCAGTTTCCCTTTGAGTATGTCATCACCATCAAAGATTTGCTGAGCATTGTGGGCCGTCGTGCGGCACAGGAACATCACAACGCTGAGACGCTGGAGACGTATCCTGCCTGGTTGCCCACCACTTACAACCTGTCCACGGAACTACGTGAATTTGTCGCTTACTATCAACAGCGTGCCGCTAAAGGACTGGACAATCATTGGATTATCAAACCCTGGAACTTGGCACGCGGCTTGGACACGCACATCACGGATAACGTTAAACAAATAGTTCGACTGCCGGCAACGGGACCAAAGATAGCACAAAAATACATCGCACGTCCAGTGCTGTTCCATCGTGAAGAGCTCAACGCGCAGGTGAAGTTCGATATACGCTATGTGATTCTATTAAAGCGTGTGAAGCCACTGGAGGCGTATGTGCATCGCAAGTTCTTCTTGCGCTTTGCCAATCGACCTTTCTCGCTGGATCACTTTGATGATTATGAAAAGCACTACACGGTGATGAATTACCAGGAACAGGCGCAACTGCATCATATTCAGTGCGATGATTTTCTTGAGCTCTGGCAGCAGCAGTATCCCTCTAACGACTGGACTCTAGTGGAGCAGCAAATCTGCAGAATGTTGTATGAGGTGCTGCAGTGCGCTAGCAAAGCGCCGCCTCCTTGTGGATTAGCGCCTTGTGCCCAATCCCGAGCGCTCTATGCAGCGGACATTATGCTGGAATGGACAGGTAGCGGTGCCGAGGAAAAGATCTTGCAACCTAAATTGTTGGAGATCAACTGGACGCCCGATTGCAAACGTGCATGTGACTATTATCCCGAGTTCTTTAACGACATCTTTAAGCTACTCTTCTTGGACGAACAGAACAACGAGAGCTTCAGACTGCTCACAGCGAATGGACAATGAATCCATCTATTCAAATTAACTGTTTCATTACCAAAATCCATAATGTAACACAACTAACCAATGTATCTTCCAATGGCAAATACAATTATAAAGTGTATTTTATTTATTGATAGTTTCTTAGTCATCTAAAACTTATTTAGCGCGCATTTGTACAATATACAATGAATACTCGGTAAGTATTGTATATTAAAAGATATAGATATTACTCTATACATAGTTGGGAACTATCCATGTACATACATATGCTCTTAACTAGATGTGAGTCGCCAATTGCTTACGTTCTCTATAACTCTATCATAGCTTTCTCATAAGGAAAGGAAATATACTAGTGTGTATAGCTGCTTCTATAGCTCTGTTTATGCTCTGCTTCAGTTGTGCTGATGTCCATGAGTGTCTATGTGTGTGTGTTCATGTGTGTTGTGTAAAAAGTGAGCTTAAGTTTAGTGTAAAGATGTTTTACAATTCTTAATTGTAATGGCACTTGAAAAAATTAAAAGATTATGAAAATATGTTTGCTCCAAAATGGGAATATAAAGATGATACTTCTAGTCAAGTTCAAATTACGTTTAAGGCAATTTCAAAGGCACAAAACTAAATCTGTGTAATGCAAACTACAAACTAATGAAATGAAAAATAATAAGTTCGATTTATGAAACTTAAATGCTAGCAAAATGAACCTCAACTAATGTCGCTTAGGCTAGTTAATATTAACTTATGTTGTCTAACTAAGACCTACTAAACGCAAACCTCATCGAAGTCTAAACGTATTTTCTCATCAGCGGAAGCTAATTTATGTATAGTCTTTTTAATGCGCAACGCCGGCAAACGAACATTTGGATTCTGATGCCAGCACTCCTTCATTAGCTTGGACATGCCGGCCAGAAGCTACAAATAAAAATAAACTCTATGAGTCGATATGAATAATATGGAAATTTGTGTGGCATCATTTACCGAATCTGAGCTCCAGCGATTGGGTATTGATGGGCGATAGTTGTCAATGCAGACCACCTTGCGCATATCCTCAAAGCTGGGATCCATGGGCACCACATCATAGAAGGGTACTTTGTATTCCTCAGCAATGCCGCAAGAAATGGTGCGACGACACACCTCCCACAGCACCAAACCAAATGCGTAGATGTCAGTGCGGCGCAATGCCTCAAAGCACTCCATGTCAATGCTAGAATGCGGACATATTAACTTCATTCAGCAGCTGCTCTATCTAATGAGCTTTAAAGTATTAATAATCACCTCTCTTCCAAGACTTCGGGGGCCATATAACGTTTAGTGCCCACCTTCGGATTGTTGCCCAAATCGAGACGTCCCGTAACGTGCGAGTGTGTAACGGCCAAGCCAAAATCGGCTATAACACAGGTTCCATTCGATGTGACCAATATATTCTTTGACTTCAAATCGCGATGTGCCATTGCGGGTTTGCCCTCAGTGCCAAAGATCTCGGTGTGCAGATGGACCAGTCCATTGGCAATCGACAGGCAAATCCAAATCATATCATTGTGACTGAGAGCATTGCGGTTCAAATGGTCAAACAAAGAGCCCAATGGATAGTAGTGTGTCATTAGCCACAACTGTGTGCACGAATTGCGTGAGGTCATGTCGGAACCGATGAAGCCAAGTATGTTCTCATGACGCAGCAGAACGGTGCTATAAAATGAATAATGGATTTGTTCAAAAACAATTTGTTAAACAGTCTAAAACTGAACTGTAATCTAACCTGTAGATTTCCGTTTCACGTTTCCACGATTCCTCATCGCGACTGAAGAATATTTTAACAGCAATGCTCTCACCGTGCCAGTGACCACGCCACACCTCGCCGTACTTGCCACGACCAATGCACTCGATGAGTGTCACTTGTTTGGCCAGTGTGCGTTGCACCAACAGCGGCAAACCACTGCCGGAACCGGATGTCACCGAATGCTGCAAATACTCCCGCAATGTGCTATCCCCAGCGCTGGTAGCGCGAAGTAATTCATCGTTAACCAAATATGATTCGGGATCCTGTTTAATGCGCGTTGCCGCAAGACGCTTGCGATGGCTGCGACGCATAAAGAAGACGGCCACGGCACCCATTAGCGTAATTATCAGAAAGGGACCCAAAATAGCGGCAGCCATTTTGCTAATGTTGCTACTATCAGCGGTAATCACGACAAAGGGTGGCAACTCGGGGAATTCGCCGTCGTTGCAAAAATCGCTGTCACAGCAGCTCACATTGACGGCTGCGTTGCGTTTTGTGGATGCATTGAGCTTATTAAGCGAATTCTGCTTGCAAGTCATTTGCAGTTGATCCGGCGATGTGGTGCAACCGCGCGACACTTGCTCCTGACCATCGTCATCACGTATACGCGATTTCCAGCACTGCAATCAGAAGAAATGCAATTAGTGATTATCAAACATCAACCCGCTCGAATTGCTCACCTGTAGGGCATTCTGACACGTATGGGCGTGCTGATTGGGATCGAGACAAGGCGGCTCGCAGGCAAAGCACTTTATCCTGTGCATACAGAAATCAAAATATATAAGATTATGCAAGTTTCTGGTATGCAAGTGTGCAGAGTTAATGGGCATATGATGGGAAATGATTTCGATTTTACCTTCTTTTCATGCGTCGCTTACTCTTAACATGCCTCCTAAATGGAAGTGCAGCGTGTGAAATGTGGGGAAGTTATTGTAAACAGTAGCGAGGTTAGGGGGGTTGGGCAATAGCAATAAGTTCTTGCTGCGATATCGATTGCTATTACAACACCGATATACACATATGTATATATTTACTTTAAATTATTTATATTTAGGAAATAACTTAAAATAAACATATAAAAAGTACGACATTGCTCAGAATATCAATACCCGTTTGTCATTAATTTACGTATCACGCACACTTCTCAAGCGTTGCCTCTGATTAAATGCAGTGATCGATAGATCTTCAGCAAATGCTGTTAGCATATCTAATTGGGATTTACCTGGGATGAGTTAGCACGGAGTTTTGCGGTATTGCTGGGAACTCCTTTGCATTTATGTTGGGTGGTATTTCCATGTCCATTTCGTCCAGCCGCAGTCCACTAATTTCAGCTAAAAGAACAACAAAAAGAAAATAACAATCACCTACACTTGTAAACAAGTCAGAAATACATACACACACACGCACACATATATATTGATAATTTTGTGTATACACAAATGAAGCGCATGTGTGTGCGTGTACTGATTATTAAATGCACTTTTATGCTTCACTCGCCCACATAAGTACTGCAGTGCGTTTATATAACTAAAATTTTCGTATTAGGACTTCGTTTTCAATTCATTTATTGCTCAAAACTACAATTTTATCACATTATTAGCCTTATACGCGGCGCAATTGGTCAGAACAGTAGCATATGAAAACAAATTGTGGACCAAACACACACAAACAAATGGGTAGCAGCTTTAGCATCATTTTTTCAGACTAATTTGCCGCTATTCAGCCCGTTCAAATGTTATTCAAAATACATGCCAGTGATGCACACATATTGTATTACTCATGTGAACCCATTTTAACACACCTTTTGCACTTTTATATAGAAAAAATGACAACAGAAAAACTAAAAATAAATTGGACTCCATTGTAGAGTTGTATCCAATCGTCCGGAATAAGTTCGACCGAGCGACTCATTTAACTGAACGCGTGAACTAAATCCCTGACTCGTCGTTGAGTCGAACTAGACTGGTATTCACAAACCAAATGAACAGGGTATTCCGTGCTTTGAATTTTAACTTGATTTCGGCTGAAATATCGATAGCAATCTGCATTTTTATATCGATTACTCGTAACAAAATAATTTTTGGTCTATTTGCGGGAACGCTTCGTTTTAAGCAACTAGCAGAGCTAGAGACGCCAAATTTGAAAGGGGGTTCCTGAATACCCTCTCCAGGTCATGTGCATGTCAGATTTTCGATACCTCACCCCTCTTCCACGCAAATCGCACCCAAAAACAAAACTTGTACCGCCCAGACTACACAACGTAGGCACTTCTTACTTGGCATATATATAGATAGCGCCATTTTGGAGCTTTGCTGCAAGTTTCATCAAGATCGGCTCAAAACTAAGAAAGAAATCGCAAAAAGAAAACTGAAAAAAACTTCCGTTACCCGTTTTTTTTCCCGCCTTTTTTCAAAAGTTGCTCGCTTGCTAGCGGTTCTCGTTCAGTTTGGCGGGGCGATTCGAACGGCACAAAAAAAATATTCTAGACGGCGGCTGGTTTTCGAGAAAATCGCCGAAATAAATCAAAAAATTTCAATTTGAACAGCGCGCGAACGGTATCAGTGTGACCGTTCTTGCTGTGTGTGTTCACACTGGTGAGTACCTATGAACCAGTTGTGGAACCAAAGCACCAAGAGTGGCAGCCGTGGGGTCACACTGAGCCGGTCCTCAGCTTGCTTCGCCTGGAAAAAATTGATCAGCTGAAAATTCTAGATATTCTGAATAAAACGTCAAACGAGATTGCGCATTGTTGTTGTGAGAAACAGTATTTGAAGTAAATTGTGCATTTAATAAGTAACTGGAGAATACACGCGTACGTCTTTATATTTATTGAGGTAAGTTTGACCTCTATGTGTGCCTGTGTTGGTTGTGTGTTCGAAGACATGAAAATGCAGTCTTAGAGCTAGCTCTGTTCTAATTGTGTCGGTCGTAAAACCTGACCACCGATTGAGTTTCCTCACTATAATCAAAAGAAGTGAGCAGTCGATTTAATTTACTACGCTCCTGCGAAGTTTTCTAAAAGTGGGCGTGAGCAAAGAGTCATTCGGACCGGTTTCCCATTGTAAGCCACAGCTAGGTGGGAAACCAATCAATTTTCTGCCAATAATATCTGTATTGATCAAACGCTTCCACATGCATGTGCTCCCTTTGGTCACGTAACTTTAATATTTTCCCGAATTTTCTATTGCGCGTGTACACACAAACAAACACATTCACACGCAAAGGCACTTAAACATGTGTTTGGGTTGTTGTTGTATCTTCCGCTTCAGCATTGCCTCCTTTTTTCTATCGAGTTTATCGTCCTGAGTCTGGGAGTACATATTTACACAGTACGTATGTATACACTGCGACATCCCATCTCGTCTGGGCTGCGCAACATACACATGCACACGCACGTACATAGTTACATCTGTATGGCTGATATAGAACCTCGCTAATAAACAACAACAATAACAAAGTCAAACAATTGAGGGCAAGTGGTTGGTTGGTTGTAGTTGTTTTTGCTTATCAAGCGCCGCCGCCAACGCCGCACTCTTCTTCATCCCAGAAAATTCTTCAATCGCTCTGCTCTGCCTCCCAAAGCATTTGCCGGCGTTTTATATTCATTCGTAAAAGTTCGCTCGCGCCGCAAACATCGTCACACAGAAACGAAGCAACGGCCAAAACAAAACGGCAAACTACGCAGTACGTTTGTTATTCCATTTTTGCTCAATAACAAAAACGCATGGTCTTATAGCATGTTCTCTGTTCCGTCTGTCTCCTATTCTGCTCCTATCATATATAGTATGGATGTTACATAACATTTGTAATTATAAATTTCGTTCAATTGCCAAAATGAAATAACTGCACAATGCAACCGGCGAATTGTGCTACATAGAGCGCACACTGAGAGAGCGAGGAGATATAGAGAGAGCGCAGTGACTAACTCTTTTATTAAATTTGATTTTATTTTATATAGATACTCGCACAAGTGGGTAATATACATGAGTTTGATAAGGAATCAATCGAAACCTACGACAATTGTATTCACCAATATATTTGTATAGGTGTGGGGGAGGGGGTGTTGGCCTACGTCAGAATACGGCTTCTATAGAAAATCAATTTTGAGTGTTATTGCATCAGCTGTCAAATGTTTAAATGTAAATGTTTTTCTCTCTCTTTTGCAGAACATAAGCAAGATTATAACAATAACAACACCTCATCGCATTTCCTACGGATACGTGTTCCTTACTTAACTGTAAAATAAATCAAATAGTGCAACAAGTGTTTCAAATTCAAGTATTCATTAAGTGTATTAGTTAATAAGAAGTGAAAGAGAGAGAGAGAGAAAAAGAGTGGAAGAGTGATAGTGAGTGGGAAATTGAGCATTTGCTATGTCCGCTTCCACACGTAATAAACACTCAAAGTATGATGATGAAAAGGTCGACATAAACAAGGACGAGTTTGAGCGCATTCGTAACGCATTCGGCAACGAAGATTTCCGTAAGTTATTCTTTGATTACGTCGAAGAGATACAAGATCCAGAAAATCGTAAAATCTACGAGGAGGAAATCGCGCAATTGGAAAAGGAGCGCGGCGTTGATGTTATCTTTATACATCCCAAGCCGGGCTTTGTGGTAAAGACGGCAATTGATGGCGAGCTTAAATGCTTTATAAACATTGCAAGCTCCGTGGAGGTTGAACGGCCCAATAATGAGGTATCTGTTAATTCGAAAACTGGGGAACGAGGTCTTAGCTGGTCCATTCCGATGGCCCAGACCCCACCGCGAGACGACTGCGATGCAAAGAACAAGATATGCAAAGTATTTGATGTCGTCTTCCATCCGGACGCACTGCATCTGGGTAAGCGCAATGCGCAGTTTCGCCAATGCCTTTTAGATACAGCACTTGATGGTGTGGAACGCGAGTATCATGTGAAATTGGATCGTGCTAATCTGAAGTTTCCCAAACTGGACTACAAGGGCATCGCACGTCCCACTGTGATACGGAAGTTGGCCAAGGATCCAACGGCCGAGGAGAAGGAGCCGCATCCCCTGGAGCATTTGTATCCAAAGAAACCAGAGGCAAATGCTGGTCAGCCCAAAGTGCTGCCCATGAAGACAAAACCAACAGCTGTTCCAACATTTACAGTGCCCAAATACAGCATCAAGCATAGCCACTCTGTGGAATTGTCCGAGTATACGGATGAATTGGATGCCAAGCTACATGCGACTGTTCCACGTGCTCTCGTCGTTGAAATCGAATTGCCACTGCTCAGCTCCACGGCGGACTGTCAACTGGATGTGACAGAAAAGTCCGTCTATCTGCTGAGCGAGCGTCATGGTGCCAAGTATCGACTGAAGTTGGATCTGCCCTACAAGGTGGATGATAAGGCTGGCAATGCTCGTTTTGACACGGAGCATCGGCGTCTGTCCATCACATTGCCCGTGGTGCGTTCCACGGCTCGTGAACAGCGCGAAATGCACGACACTGTGCGCATGCTCAGTCGTGAAGATAGCGGTGTGGAGCTAAGCTCCCATAGCGAGTCAATTGCCGAGGAGGAAGCTGAAGCGGAAGCTGAAGTTGAAGCTATTGGTGCCATCGTTGAGCTCTCGGAGCAGGAGCAGGAGCCAGCTGACGATACTAATGCATGTAAGTAGTGCACATTCTGTAATACATCTTTCTCTCTTTGAACTTAGTCTTCTCCATCTGTCCATCAGTCCCAACCACTGTCAATGTTACACCCCGCTCGTTCCTAAAACGCCATCTGCATTACCAGCTGCCAGCGAAGTTCGACAGCAACGTGCTGGACAATGTGATGGCATTTGTGCTGCACGTTCCCAACGTTCAACCGGATTCCATAGAGACGCTACAGCAGCCTCGCAGTCTACATCTGCAGTTCGCTTCCATGGGCAGTGGATATTATCCCACCCACTATGCCATCCTGGTGCAGTTTCCGGATGAAGCAGATGCTAAGCTACGCATTGAGCATGTCGAGGCAGATGCCTCGGATCAGAATGTGGTATTGAAACTGCACCTCAGCGAGGGCTGGGAGACGATGCCAACAAGCTATCTGGCTGGACCCGATAGCAATGATCTCAAGGAGTACTCGTTAAGCCATTACAACGACAACAATGAGTATAAGATCAGCGATGACGAGTCTGAAAAGACGCTGCAAGTTGATATGGAACACCATGAGGTGGAACAGGCTCTGGAGGTAACAGTAGCTCCACAATGCATCACTGATGAAGGTGAAAATGAACAAGAAGATGCGCAGCAGGAACAGCAGCAACAACACAAGAAGCCAAACAAGAAGCAACGCAAGCGGAACAAGCGTTCCCTTTCCGAGTCCGCCTGCGAGGACATTAAGGCGGAGCAACAGCAACAACAGCAGCAGAAGCAACCCCAGGTCTCTACACCACAAAGCCTGGAGAGCGGTTCGCAGCCCATGGCAACATTGAAGTTGCCACAGCGCAAACAACGCAGCTTCTCAGAGTGCAACGAGAGCAGCAGCGTTCAGCGTGGAATCTTAAAGCGTTTCAGTCGCTATGGACCACGCCCCTCAATCTCCGACAGCTGTTCGTCGATTGATGACTACTCCTCATCCTATTCTTGCTCTGTGGATGCGGCTGGCGCTGGTTTCTCACAATCATTTGGTGGCATACCCGAAGAGCGAGGTGGAGGAGACAATGCAGGTCTCTCGGAGAGCTGCAAGAAGACTGTTAGATTTAATGATAACATTATGAAGCAAGTGTTTAGGTGCGTCTATAAATAGCAATTGCTCATTTCAATTGAAACTAATTTGCATAAATTGATCTCCTAATTTATATACTCCGTTTTAGACTCGACTCGAGCATTCTGGGGCAACGTAAGAAGAATCAGAAGCGTCGCGATTGCAAATTGCGTGCTCAACAACGTCGCCTTAGTGAAGGCGACTCGGCGGATTACGAGGAGGCGGATCATCACCACAATGCTGGGCGACAGCAAACCGTTCACAAGGTAAGCTTGTAATTGACAGCAATTTGTTAATTATTATAATTAAATTAGTGCAATTGTCAGACACAAATATTGATTATTTAGCCTAGCCGCAGTGTTAGATTCTATTAAGTATTTAGTTCAATAGTTTTATTGCGTCGTTACCGAGGGTGTTATATATATTAAATAATAACGAATTTGCTTAAAATAGCATTTCTCTTCTCACTTACGCCAAGTCAATTGCAATTGAAGCAACCGAGTTTTTCCTAATGAAGGTCAAGTGATATTAAAGTCGCATGAGATAATCTTTCCATATACGCGACTGTTAAGTTCCTTACGAAGGTCAAGTGATATTAAAGTCGCATGAGATAATCTTTC
Organism: Drosophila macrospina; assembly: GCA_035042075.1. NCBI lineage: Eukaryota > Metazoa > Arthropoda > Insecta > Diptera > Drosophilidae > Drosophila > Drosophila macrospina. The sequence continues at coordinate 953,226 of JAWNLW010000526.1, read as the reverse complement.
CATATACGCGACTGTTAAGTATAACAGCAGTCCATTCCAGACTAGCATTTGACTGCTGTTAAAGTTAACAGAAATTTAAGCAAACAACTTGCTCATCTCGAAACTTTCCCAAAACTTAACCGATTTACATGAGTAATGTCTTTTTAATTATGGTTTGAAATCTTAATTCATGCTGCATACATTTTTATCGTTCTAGACTGCCAGCAATGCACAGTATTTTAAGCAGCAGAGCAATCGTCACTGCAAGGATAACAAGAAGCAGTCCTTCCATGATAGCGGTCTGGACTTGACTGGTGGTTCGACTATCAAAAGCAACAACAACAACCATTACAACGAAGAGGAAAATAAACGAAATGATGCCGATGCTAAGAACTCTATGATGTTTGAAATGGACGAAGACGATGATGATGATGATGCTATGTAAAAGTCCAAAATGATGAAAGAAAAAAATAGAACAGAAAGTTTTCGAGGCATGTTTTCAATTTTTTGAAACTACTTTTTATTGTACTAATGGCTTTTTTTCTAAACCAGTTTTCTTTTTTAAATATTATTGTAAACGTTGTTTATAAGCGCTCAATTTAATAACCATATACAATTGCAAATTGTTTAGGTACAATCAGGGCAAGAAAATGAATCAAAACGTGAAAATATGATAGAAAAAAAATAGCAACAACACCTTCATATATGTACATGGTTATATATACATAAATTATAAAATATAAATTAATAATTGTTATTTAATTTGGTTAAACTCATTGGAAATTGTTAAAAGCAACGATCATAAATACCTTTTAGATTATTTGTAAAATGCACATCATTGGAATATTATTACAACCACACACACACTCACACACACACACATACATGCATACATATATAATATTATTATTAGAAAACAAATGTCTCAACAAAAGTAAGTTAAATAGTTTAAACTGTTTTGAAATCACAAGAACAATATCAATAGTTAACAAAGCATAAATATATGCATAACTACACACACATACACACACACACACACACATCTACACACACTTGTGTATAAGCTATTTACATGAACTGTGCGCTGCAAACAATGAATGTAGCATCTTTTAACTTTTTTAGTGTAATAAAAAGTTAAATATATACATATATATACTGTATACAAATAATCAATAACGTTCCTCGATCTGTTTACGTATATGTGGAATTTGTTGTAGCTCACGCCGCTTCACCTCCAGCACATAGAGAACTGGACAATCGAGTGAACCACAATGCACGTCACCCAGGCGACCGCAGCATGACTGACATATCTGCTGGGTCAATCGATAGCCACGTTCCAGCTGTGCCAGCTTCGATTGCAATGTGATCACGCATTTGCTGGAGTTGCTGGCACAATCGGCACAGATGCCCGCTTTGGTCTGGCGACCGCAATCGATGATGCAGCTGGTTGTTGAGAAATATTGCGATATGGTTGACTTGGCGCCTCCACGATTCATCAGTTCACCGGCCGTGGACAGTGCCGGTGTCATCAGCAGCTTGCGTGGCAAATTGCTGAACCTGCAAGCAAACTGAGTTTGAGACAGCCAATCGTTGCAGGAGATTGCGCTCTCTTTACCAATCATTCACGTCGGCGCCAATAAGCAAAAGGCAGCGATTCAATGGCGGAATAATGGCCTTGGTTATGTAGTAAATGGCATTGATTTTGTAGCCCTCATTGGCCAGCAGCTCGTGGGGATGACGCACCAGACGTATCAGTTGCATGCCCGGCGGCCCATTGATGATGCAAAAGGGCACACGCTCGCCACGACGCGGCACACGTCTGGGATCCTTTTGCATCCATTTGCTGCACGGTAATAGAAATACGATCAGCTGGTAAGTAACTAGTTAAACGGTTGACTTCACTCACCGCGTCATCTCCAGCGCCGGCACACAGGCCGTGGGTTTGTAGCCGTTTAGGCCGCGAAACTCCTTGGCGAATATAAGATCCTGCAGGTTGGCACGTCCGGACAGCAGCTTGGTGAACTGCCGGCAAACGTACTGCTTAATCTGACTGACATCTGCCGTCTCGAAGAGCAGACGCAGCACCTTCTCCAGCATTTTGGCCACTGCCGGACAGCCGTCACGTCGCACCGTCTCGATACCCTTGGCCTCGTAGACTGGATGCTGCTGCTCCGGCGTCTCGTACATGTAGCCAACGTAGCGTTTCTTGGTCTGCAGCAGGCACGGCTGATAGACCTTTTCGAGCTTCAGTTTCACAGGATGCGGATTCATTTCGGTAACAGCCTCAGCGATTTCCTCGCCAATGCGAAAAGCCTCGGCACGATTGCGTCCTGGCACGAGGACAAACATGGAGTCTGTGTCCCCATAGACGACGCGCACCTTCCACTTCTCATTGGCTTCCACCAGTTTGATGGCACGCTCCAGCGTCTCACGGCCCTTGGACACCACCGAGTCGCCCACCTCAACGGCGGGCATGCGTCCACTGAAATTGGCCGCCGTATAACCGTAGGTAACATTGGCCATCAGCTTCAAGCCGAGCTGGCGAGAGTGGAGTATACGTTGCAGCGCAGAGTTGTCCCGATGCAGCTTCATTGATTGCTTTACCATCTGGCGTGTGTCCAGGATTTCAGTCAACATGCGCGGCAGGATGCCCTCCCGCACTTGGCGCTTAACAAAGACAACGCCACAGGGCGACACCGTGACCAGGTCGCGCTCCAGGAGCTGCTCGAGCGACTGCCGTGAGACGCGCAACTGTGAGGCACCAAACTCAAAGGTTGTGCTGCTGCCCAAGTGCTCCACACGACCCAGACACGTGGAGAAGCAATAGTTGTAGCCAATGATCATGCTTGGGTACAGACTCTGAAAGTCCAGCACGATCAAGGGATCCGCATAGAAACGGGATTCCGGCTCCATGATCAGAGCAAGATACTCGGGTGCCCGCATGTGGGCGCGTTGCTGCACGCTCGGCGAGAGCGGCACCAGATTCTTGGGCTTGGCAATGCTGCAAATAGAGCGAGAGATGCCATTGAAAGCTGATTAGACTCAAAAAAGAAGACTCCAACCCACCGCAGCATCATGCTCTCCACGCGAAACTGTGAGCCTCGCGAGAGCACCTCATAGAACTGTATGCCAATCAATTTGGCCATTTCACTGGTGCGCCCCAGCAGATCCAGTTGATCCAGCAACGCCAGAGTGCCGCGTACACGTTCCAGATAATACTCCAGCACAATCCAACGTGTGCAGGGCGAGGCAAACCAATCGCTGAGGGAGCGTGCACTGTGCCAGGGACAACGTTTGTGGAGTATGTGGTACATGACATTCTCGAAGGTGTACGAGGTGAGCGCAATCTCTGAGCGCATCAGACGCCACACATCAAGCAGTATGCGACCACAGAGCTTCATCTCAACGTCCAGATCCGTAAACTGTTCACGATCCTCGTCCACAAAGTCGCGCACCTTCTGGGACGGCACACGGGACAGCAGCGGGGCAATGTTGAAGCACAAATGCTTGGCCCGCTCGATGACATAGCCCCAGGAGCTCATTTCGATCTCGTAGCCGGCATAGATGTCCGCATCCCAGCGTGTGCAGAGTGCTAGCAATGCCTCCAGCGCCTGTGCTTCACTCTGCACCACTTGCACCTCAATGTCCGCATCGAGACCATGATGACGTCCCTCGCTAAGCAGATCCATGGCATCATTGACTATAATATAACCGCAGGCCTTACCAGGCAGCGTCTTCTCTGGCAGACTGTGCTCTATGGCATAAAACAGACAACGAATCTCGTCGTGCAATGGATCCGGCTGCAGATCCTCGCGCGTCGCCACAAACAGCTCCAGCGTCATGATGGTCAAATAGTTGCACTGTGTAAACCAATTCTTATATGTGATTGCGATTGCGATTGTCATGGTCTTGGGTGTGGAACTCACCTCAATGTCTGCTTTGGCCTGCTGCAGATTCTCCAGATTGACCTTGAAGCCAAATGTGTTGTCCAGCGTGGCATGGCTGAGTCCAAAGCTAAGCTCATGGCTGTTGCGACCACTGCTCACGCTGTCCAGTTGTCGCACAAAGGAACTGCGCTCCAGGGCATCCAAGGCGGCGCTGCTGGCGCCACTCTGCTCACTGGACTGACTGCAGTCGGGAGGCTCATCCTGTGGCGCCTGGAACTGCAGCTTGGTGGCGCGTCTACAGCGAGCTTTGCTGCTCAGAGGCGTGCCTTTGGAGTGATCTCTGAGAGAGAGTTGTGGCGAGAGAGTCGCTGGCGTCAATGTCAAGCCGCTGCAGTTGAGCTCCTCAGCTTCATCGCCACTGCCAGCGGATGCTTCATCGCCATCATTCAACATCATGGTTATCTTTTGGCGTTTTATTTTAATGGGACTATCCACATCGCTGGCCAACGCGTGCTGCTTCTCTTCGCCGTGCTGATGCTTCCGCAACTCTCGTGCCTTCAGCCAAATCTGGGCATCCTGTCTGCTTGGCGGACACGTCGCTGGTTCAATGACAACACTCCGCTGCGTGCTGAAATACTCGCGAATCTGTTGCTCGTTGCGATAGCGTTGCAACATGGCAGGTCCGCCAATGGCAATCAGTTGCTTGCGACGCCAAGCCGCCAAACCTCGATTTCCATCCAAGACGCTGCTTTGAAAGGGCTCCAGATCGTTCAGCTTGTTCCCGGGTATGCGCAACACCAGAAATCCCACCTCAGTCATTTTGCTAACATCGGCAGGATTGCTGTAGAACGGCTGCTGGAACTCGTACTCCGGAATGTCCAGTTTGTGGCAACCATGCAGCACTTCTTCGTAGCTAGGAGGCAGTTCCAGCGGTGCTATCACAAAGGATTTGGAAACTGCCGTGCTGCCTGGCTTGGCATCAACTTGCGACTGTGCACTGAGCTGTGGACTTCCCAAATCATCGCTGAACACAGACGGACTATTGATGATCAACGAGTGCTCGTAGAAACTCTTCATCAGCTCCGGCGTGTTACTCTCACTGCTCTGTGGACTGTCCATGGTTTGTGGAGTGTGCAACGCATCATTTGCAGCCTCTGCTGGGGGATCGTTCCCTGGACTAGCTGGCATTGGACTCGTCGCTTTCTTCTCCATTGAGCTTGCCAATACCTTGCCAGTGGGCGTCGTACTCCTGGCCAGCAATGCGTCTCGAAAACTTCTCCTCAAACGCCTCAAGTTCGGCGTCTTCCTCAACTTGAGCACAGATACATCGCTCTCTGTATCGGAGACAATGGCTTCGTCCTCGCTAGCTGCAGCTGTTGCTGGTGTAACTGGTGATTCCACAGCTTGATTGACAGCTGCCAAGCTGGGCTCAGTTTCCACTTGCTTCACTTCATTCTGCTTGCCACGATTACGTGCACTGCGTCGCGGCTTTGTCGACTCCGACGGAGTGTTCGCTGTGGTTGCTGACTGTGTGGCGTCTTCGAAAACTTCAGAGATACGCAGATTCTTCTGGCGAGGCGTCAACGAGCATATGATGTGTGTCTTATCCAAGTCTCGTGTACGATTTCGCAGACTGCGACGCACTGGAGTGCTGTAAGTAAACATTACTAAGCGAGCTGCAAGCCAATGTTGTAGTTAACCCACCGCTCAGCCGGGACATCTTTGTTCTCTGGCAAAGCTGAGATAGTTTTGCGACGCAGCTCCGTCATGGCCAACTTCTTGCGTAGCGTTAAAGCTGAACTAAAAGCGGGAGATATGTTAGGGAATAGAAAATCCATAGAATAGTAAAGGAACCTCACCTCTTAGCCACTGTTTCCAGCTGCTGGCTGAGTCTAGGGTGATTGATGATGCCTGTTGCTTCCTCTGCGTTCTCTGCAATCTCAGAGGTTGCCTAAAATCTGGTAAAGACACTGTAAACACTTTAAACTTACTCTGCGCAGACTTGTTAACGATCATGAGGGGCAATGGAGCATATTTCTTGGCCGCACTAGACTTGGGTGTGCGTGGCTGCTGCATGCTGATGCGGCTTTTGGGTGTGGTAGGAGTGCGAGGTGGACTACGTTGAGATTTGGCCCTTGCTTTCTTGGGTGTACGTGGCAGCTGATCATCGGCGGCGCCATCAATTTGTGGCAGTTTCACTGACTGACTCGGCTCCAACTTGGGCTGACTCTGTGTTAACTTAAGCAGCAGCTCATCGATATCATCTAAGGCCACGGAAAAGTCATGCACATTGCCAGCTGCAGTCTCCTCGTCTGAGCTAGCTTCATCCTCCGACAGCGGCTGTTGGGCGGCTGCAGCTGCCGTCTGTTTGTCCAGCAACTCTGGCGTTAGTTCAACTAAAGGGGCAACAAGTTTATCAAGTTGAATTCGCTTAGTTGCAGCTCTGTCTTACAATTGTTGTGCTGCTGTGACAGCGGTGCCAGTGAGCTGTCCAAATCGATATGTGATTCATTAGCATTCTGCTCCTCCAGCTGTTGCAGCACATCGAGCAGCTCCAAATCCTCCTCACGCACTGTAAGCGACATAGATAAGCAATGTCATACAAAAAGGAATCTTATAATTAACATACAGGTAGCATCATGGGGCATTGGTCCTTGTGACTGCACCAACTGCTCGTCGACTAGCGTATCATCCAAATAGGCATGCTCTTCGTTCTTTTCTTCAGCCTGAACGAAGCTCTGTAGACTGCCGCTACTAGATAAATGGTTTTGTATAAAGGAAGCATTCACCAGCTGCTGTTGGGCTTCTTGTGAGCATTCCTCGGGATAAACTAAGTTGACCAGCAACTTTTGCAGATTGAATGTGCGTCGCTGCTCTTTAGCACTGGACGTCTGCAGCGTCACATTGACATGACTGACTTGGGTCTGCTCCGACAGGGTTTGATCCGAACTCACAGTCTGTTCCAACGACAACAACTTGCTCTCCAACGCAGTGCGATAGAAGACATCACTCTCGGCGATTTCCACATTGGGACGCTTCTGTGTGGATGGGACTGCCAAAGCAGGTAGCTGTGGGAAGAGCAGATGTATTTAAGGTCCAATTTAATAGACTCAACTCTTACTGCATTCAATTTCTGCTGATCGGCGCCAAAGCTCTCAATTAGTTTCTGCCGTCGCACATGCTCATCATGCCAGATGGCCTCAATGCCTGGATTCGTGTGTGTAGCGTTGCTTTTGGTTACCAACTGAAAGCGATTCAATATAAAATTCGAGCTAATGTCCAATTCCAAGGTGCTGCAGGCCACCTTCTTAACGCTGGCTGTGTCCAACAGTTGTTGAGGCTTCACATTGGCATAGGGTACAACTAAAACAAGAGTAACTAACTGTTTCCCATGCAGTTGACAGCTTGAACTCACCATCGTCGTCTGCGTTGCGACGGAATTTGACCACCTCGAGCGGCACATGCAGATAGCTCATGCCATAGAGATTGAAATCGATCATGAACTGCAGAATGTAGGGTACATGCGATTCGTGGGGATTGAAGTTCTTGTTGAGGATTGCACCGCTTTGCAGTAAATTCGCAGCACGTCGCACAAAGCGTGGATTGAACATGTAAATCTTGAGAAACTGATGCTCAACACGATGATAGCCATAGAATGGACTAGATATGTATACAAATGTACGTTTATAGATTGATATTATATAGTATATTTCCATATCTATACGTACATGCCCTTTACTAGTTGTATTTTAAACACATGCTGCGCATTGGAGCTACCTTGTCCCAGCGAGATATTAAGTGCTTTATCCAGATGCATTGCAATTTGTAAAATGCCGCGTTCCAATGTTTCGAAATCTCGCTTATCGTAGGGTATATAAAAGTATGGAAATACCCCATGCACATGCATGCAGCTCTTTTGTCCATTGGCATTCGAGCCAAATATGCGCACAATGGGCACCTTTAGAACAAACGTTTAATTGTAAACTTTCTAATTGTAATATATACAAATTCAATTATTTACGCGTTTGATTTCCTTGCCGCGCAACTCGGAGTAACAGGGATCCAGACCAAATACCGGCTTCTCCATATAAAAGTCCGCAATTACCAATCGCAGTGAATAAATGCCATCGATGCTAGACATTTTGAATTATTATTATAGCATATAGATTGCCAAAAACTTTATTTAAGAATTTCAGCAAAGTAAATGCATTCGACTTTGTTTACTTTATTTAGTTAACAATATCCAGGGGTGGCAAACTAATTGTGAAATTCAATAATGACTCGTTACGAATACTTTTGAATAACCGCAGACAGTTGGCGCCAGTTTGAAATGTTAATTGCAATTGCAGGCAAACACAACTGAACATTGTTTACAAATCGATTGCAAATAAACTGCTATATTATAGATTACACTTTGCATGTGTAGGTCAATTGTAGTCCATGTAGATTGAGTTGCCATGATCATAATTATGGAAAACCCGCAGCTGCCTCGTACATGACCGAACTTATCAAGTAACTCTAAATTAAATGTGCCAACTGGGAGTCCAAGCTGCTTATCAGCGGCTCAGTTCGGTCGTATGAAACCTAGCTGCAACATTGAGTAGCTTTCATTAGTCTTGAGTAGCAGCTGTTATCATAATGAAGCCTGTTGTGTGCCTTGGCGTTCTGCTGTTGTGCTTGTCTCTGGCACGGGCGCATCCTGCGTTCGATGAACCCCTCGACATGAGAGTGGATACATTGTTAGAATTCAAAGAGTTGTATCGCCAGAAACGTGGCACATGTGTTGCCACAAGAGCCTCCAATATCAAATACTCGCCGTGTGAATTACACTGCATGCTCAAGCAGTATAAAGGAGGCTTTTGCAATGAGGAATCTATTTGTATTTGTTATGTCTAAAAGATATTTAATAAATATGAATAGAAAAGATACTCAAATTATTTGTATGGTAGTATATATTTATTTATTTATTGCTTCATCGAGCCGCCTAACTGAGTTCCCATCATGTATTGTTCTTGTGCAGCTGAGGAAAGAGCATTTCATATCTTTGGCTGACTTTACAAATTGCATTCGTTATATAAACATTATGAAAAATTGATTAGGATTAGCTAACAAATTGAAATGGCGATTGTGCAAAAAATTTGCTAATTGTAAAAATTTGTAACATGCATTTCGTTAATTCCTTTAACTAGAGTTTCATTTTCGTTTTCGTTATCATTTGCATTTCAATTAATATTATTATTATTATAAGTTAAGTATAAAAGTTTTGTTATTCAACCATTGTATGTATAATTATTCGATTTTGTGTGTGTTTTGAGTTATGTAATTACTAAGTTAACTTGATTAGAATTAGTTGTAAGTGTATGTATGCAATATTCATATACATAAGAAATATATATATATATTTATATATATGTATGTATGTATGTATATTATAATTGAAAAATGTTATAATATATATCATATTTGTTTCCCATAAACAATTATGCCGAGTTAGCATTAAATATTAGTAAAAAAGAGTTAAGAACATAGCACAGTTTGATTTTGCTTTCATTTTCATTTTCATATTCATTTTTTGTTGTGTGTGTGTTAAAAAAGCTCCATAAATTAGAGTTTCATTAGGAGTATACGCATATATATATAGTATATATCAGTATATAAGTATAAATAGATTAACGGAGTTCATCTTTACTTGTATCTTCTTCATGCACACGATTTCATTTTTTCATTTTGGCCAAATCACAGGAGAATTAGAAGTAATTAACAAAAGCTAAGTATAAAGATATTTAGTGTGTAAGTTTGATTAAGAGTCAAGTTTCAACTTTAAATAGGGAAAGTGTAAATTAGACACACACTCACACACACACAGACACGCACTCGCATTCACAGTTACACACACACAAAGGATTAATTAATTTAAAGCTTATGAACACGCAATTGTTTATAGCCTTTTCATTGTGCTTTTCGTTTTGAGTAAAAATTTTAGTAGTATAATATGGTATTTCTCTTGTTTTTGTTTAATCATAATTGGAAACGGTATTGAAGTTCTTTTAAATATATATTTTTTTTGTTTGTTTTGGTTTTTGTTGTTGAAAAACGCTCAACTTGTTGCTTTATTTGCTTTTTCACTTGAATTTATCGTAGTTTTGCTTATGCTTTTATTTTTGTGGTTTGTTTCAATTCATTACGTGTATATTTGTTGTATAATAAATTATGACTATATATTTAAGAAGTATGTAAGTAGGAGGCGCACATTATTCATTTCTCTCTCTCGTGTTCTTTTTTTCTTTTATAATATTTGTAAATACATATTGTATATGGTGTTTTGCATCGAATCATGTATTGCGTTCCCTTTTCTCCACTTGATCATTTACTTTACGACTTAGAGATACAACTTTTTCAAAAATTGTGTTTGTTTTCTTTTAGAAAATGTGATATATTATTTTGTAGGAGCGTTTAAAGCGAGTGATTAAAATTTGCTCACTAACAGCTGTGTAATTCTTAAGATTTGTTTTGTTTTCTATCTGAATCGTGACTCACAGCTTGATAACAATACGAAAACAAAGAGTTAAACAACAAAAATATATGTATATAAGAGAGAAAACAAACAATATATAAAAAATAATAAATAGTAACTAGTGAAAAATATTTTTGTGTATGCATATAAAAAAAAGTACACGTTACTCGTAAACCTATGCAGTTTCATCATGGCTTAAACATCAACAACCATCTTCTTGTGTATATCCGTATTGCCCACAACCGAACAGAACTCATCGAACGATATTTTGCCATCCTCATCCTTGTCCGCGAAACCGATTGTCTTGTCCACAATTTGTTGCAGTTGTGTGTCTTTCAGATTGTTGCCCACCATCATTTTCAATACCTGTCAAAACATCGAAATGGAGCACACAATCAATCAATGTTTATAGCGTGGACTAAGGGAGACGGATTACTCGATTACGCACCTGGAACAGTTCGCCATTTGAAATGTAACCGTCGTTATCCATGTCGTATATGCGAAATGCAAAGCGCAGCTTTGACAATTTATCACCCTTGACACTGAACTGAGAGACGCCTTGAATGAATTCCTTGAAATCGACCTCACCATTGCCATCGGCATCGAAGATATCAATCACACGCTGCACCAAAGGATTCTGCTGCAGTTCTGGCAACGACATGAACTCATCAACGCTCAGCGCCCCCGAATTGTCCAGATCCAGTTTACGGAATCGTTTGCCCAGTCGACGTATCTCATCCGCATCGACTGCACGGTGGCAACAACAAAAGAACAAAAAGAGACAGATATCTTGGTTAATCGAAAGACAAGGTGATTTCATAAGCTAATTATTTCTGAGTTGCACGTGCTTGTTTGTGTGCGCCCCAAAGAGTTCGCTTTTATTTTTAGCATCAACGAGATGACAAACAAATTGTATTGATGTTCTTCACACACTGCATAAGTAGATCAAATAGATACTAAGGTTAATTTGCCAATGACACTTGTTAGTTATAGCATAAATCATAAATAAAAGAATAAAAACAAATTGCATTTGTTCTGCAATTAACTAGTTCCACGAACCAGCAATTGGTTGTTTCCCTCTTAGCTTTTCAATGTGCTGTCATCTCGCTCTAGCAAATGGCATAAACCAGCAAGTATCATGCCCGCATAATTCATATTCTAATTGCAAATAAATGGGCCCCGAAGCTGTTGCTGGACAAACAAATGGCATAGATAGCAAAAATAACTGTGTGTAAAAGTTGCAACTGTAAATGGCATTTGTGTCCACATAATGTTAAACGTGTAGATACGTGTTTAAATATGCATATTTATAAACAGCTGGCCAAATTCCATTCAAATGACATTGACTGTAGATATGTAGCATGCATAAGTACATATGTAAAATTTACTTACAATTGGAGCACATTTCCATGGGCAGCGACGATTCATTTCCCTGCAAGCACAGAAAATAAACAACAAAAACGCGTTGTTTCGAATTAAATAACTACAAAGTTGCAACGTTTTAAATAGCAACAAAATATTCTATTTAAAAGGGTTAATAAAAAGTTTCAAAAGAACCTATAAACTGCGTATTTTCGCACAGCACTTTTGTAATATTTCATTTATTTTTGTGATCGCGCACGCATTTTATTACCATTTTGTGTTTTGCCTTCTGTGGTCGATTTCCTTGGAAGCTAAAAATGTATAAAACACTAACGACAACGACCTTTTTTTGGCAATTTATAAAACTTTTTTTGGCGACAGCGACACACTTTTTGTACACAATGGCGTCGGAGCATTCACAGATATCGCGGACAAGCAGACAGCTGTTTTCGAATCAGTGTGGCCAGAGGACAACATCTTTTGCCTTCCACATTTTCTGGCGCGCTCTTTAAATTAACGAGAAGTTACCTAAACTGTCTGTTGAGAATACCATTTGCTGGCAAATGCATACATAATATGTTTTCTACATTGTTGTTGCTGTTCATTTATGCATGACCCAATAAAATAAATCATTTTTTTCTCGGTCGGTTTGTTGAAGTTATTCCAGTTTGTTCCATTTACAGCAGGGGGAATACTACGAACTCGTAAGACCACAAATGTAAATGCTGAACTATTTATTTAATACTATATTGGGCTAGGAGATGCATAAATCAATAATAAAGGTTGAACAAAGAGACGTTCTTAGTCAGACATTATGAGGATGAAGCAACTTTAAATTGGATTGCCCTTTGATAACCATTCCAGACGCTGGCAATTGAAAGTGAAAGCGCGTTTGTTGGTTGGCCTATTGGAGGGAATTGCGGCTGCAGTTGTAAAGCTTCTACCAGTCGGTGTCACCCACAGAGATAGCAATTACTGCCTCTTTTCCGTAACAAACTTGGTAACAAATGTGGTTGGATTCAAACTCATTATGCGTACGACGCGCCAAGCGAACGGTCATAGAGGAAGTTAAGAAATGCCGCAGATCAACAAGTATACGTATTCTGATGTCAATGGAGCCAGAGATGTGAGAAGTAATGTGGCTATCATTGGGGCTGGTCTGGTAAGTCGCTTTCACTTATCTAATCTCAAATATTTTTTGGTAATCCCAGCGAGCCTAAAAAAATTTAGGTCAAACCGTGCACAAACATTATTACACAATAAAAGTGAATGGGATTTACTGTCTTCATCAGGTGGGATCTCTGGCGGCTTTGAACTTTGCTCGCATGGGCAACGAGGTGCATCTTTATGAATACCGGGAGGACATTCGCATCGCCGAGCTGGTTCAGGGACGTAGCATCAATTTGGCCTTGTCGCAGCGCGGTAGGAAGGCGCTGGCTGCCGTGGGACTCGAGGAGAAGGTGTTGGCCACAGCGATACCCATGCGTGGCCGCATGTTGCACAATGTGCGTGGTCGCACCAGCATTGTCCTTTATGATCCTTGCACCCAGCAATGCCTCTACTCGGTGGGTCGCAAGCAGCTGAATGAGTTGCTCTTGAATGCCTGCGATGATTTTCCCAATATTCACTGTCACTTTGAGCACAAGTTGGCCACGGCCAACATCAATGAGGGCCAAATGCAGTTCAAGGTGCCACATGAGAAGCAACTGATCTCCGCCAGCGCTGATCTGATTGTCGGTTGCGATGGCGCCTTTAGCACCTTGCGCCAGCATTTGGTTCGCACTCCAGGTTTCAATTACTCGCAGGAGTACATCAATACGGGGTATCTGGAGTTGTGCATACCCGCTAAGAACGGAGAGTTTCAAATGCCGGCCAACTATCTACACATATGGCCACGCGACTCCTTTATGATGATTGCATTGCCAAATCAAGACAAATCCTTTACAGTTACACTGTCCATGCCCTTTGAATTGTTCGAGCAGATTAAGACACCTCAGCAACTGTTGGACTTCTTCCGTGAGCATTACGTAGATGCGCTGCCATTGATTGGCGAGGAGTTGCTCATCAAGGACTTCTTCAAGACGCGTCCACAGCACTTGCTGTCCGTTAAGTGCAAACCTTATCACTTTGCCGACAAGGCACTAATCCTAGGCGATGCTGCTCACGCAATGGTGCCCTACTATGGCCAGGGTATGAATGCGGGCATGGAGGATATTACGTTGCTCACATCCATTCTCAATCAGCAACTGCCGCTGGATGAGGCCTTGGCTCAGTTTACCGAGTCGCGCTGGAAGGATGCCTACGCCATTTGTGATCTAGCCATGTATAACTATGTGGAGGTGCGTTTTACAATTATTCTACCTTTTTTTTTATCAGTATTCCATTGTTATTTATTTGCTTTAATCTTGGTAGATGCGTGACCTAACCAAGAGATTGTCATTTCGCTGTCGTAAGTGGCTGGACACAACATTGTTCCGTTTGTTTCCTAGACTATGGGTGCCGCTCTACAACAGCGTGTCCTTCTCCAGCATGCCGTACAGCCAATGCATTGCCAACCGAAAGTGGCAGGACGAGTTCCTAGGCAAGACAATTCGCTTCAGTCTCCTGACGAGCTTCGTCATCGGAGCTGCCTTTTACGCACGTCGTTTCCGTTAACGGAATTATGGAATTGACCCACACTCTATGTCTATATTTTGTATAATTATATTTCCAATACAATCTGTATATATTTTGTCTTGTGGATGGACTTGCATATCTTTTTGAGCGATGTGTTACGATACAGATCGATAATTTCGATAATGATATCGTTTTTGACAATTCTAGGTCACAAATCAATCGCTCACACACACATGCAAGCGTGTACGTATGCTTGATACGATATTGTGTACAAACACTCATTTGTGTGTATTTTAAATAATTCTTTAGCGTGTTGTTAAATACTACGCATCGAATTTTGGCAATCTAAATTGTTGTACACACGTACACACATGCATATGTATAATTTTATTTATTTCTGTTTATTTGTGGCATTGTGCGCAGCCACAAATATGCCGCACTAATGTACAATTAAATGTACGTTCATACATACGTACATATGTACATATGTATGTATGTAGTTTGTCACGTGTGCTATCGGATGTTTATTGCGGATATCAAAAATGAGAACGTCTCTTATGATTAACCTCACTTATTGGCTGCTTCTTAATTCAAATGGCAGCACTGCCAGGCAAGGCAAGGTCGGGCTTTCTCTTGCCGCGCGCACTCTCCGAATCTTTTTAATTCAATGTCGTCGCCGGCCGGTATCTCATTTGTAGCAACAATTTCACATTACATTAAATTCGTTTGCTAATCTTCAAACTAAAAGCTGTCAAAAGCTTTGTGGCTCTCTTTAACACGTCGGCTCTCTTACTAATTGCACATTGTAGTGGAACATTGGTGCTGAGCTGCCAGCAACAGTTAGCAATAGGTAGCAGGCCACATGTTGCTTCAGCAGAAGCTGTGCTACAATTTGGAAAAGCTGCCAAAACAATGGCCAGGCAGTCTACGTCTGATCCACTACTGTGAGCAATGTTGCCACTTCACAGAATTATTTGCAGTCAATATTTTGCAATTTGTTTGTAACATAATTCAATAATAATGCATGTCTAGGGCTGCAGTGCTCCAAGTTGTACTTATGTCTAGGGCTGCCGGCGCATGAGAGCTGTACAAGTTGTGGCCATCATCACATTTTGTGTTGGTCCATTTGGAGCTGCAGCTACGGCTGTCACCTCATTCACATCCGAATCAGTATGCTGAACCAAGAAGATACATAAATGTTGCCAGTGTTAAAGTTTATAGTTTACATTTATTTATACAGATTACCGATTGATCAAGTACGTTATTGTTTCCCTTTTCAGGCTTCTTTGAATCTGGCGCCCATCACCTGTTCCTCACGTTTCATTTTCTATCAAAGGACGATTGAGCAGCATTCACGAAGCGAAGTCAGTGAAATAAGTCTTCTTATTATTGCTTAATTCACTGACTTCGCTCTGAGACGGCTGCTCTGCTTCAGAATCTCCTGCCGGAGATTGTAAACGGACGACACTGTCTCCATCCGGTTAACTAATCGATTTGTGTAACGATCTTCGTGAGAAAAGTGATCTTCATTATGTGTCCGATAGGTGAACTCCATGGACTCAGAGGGAAAAGATGATGCTGCTGCTGATGATGATGGTGAGCAATGTAGAGTTGCAGAGCAACCATGAGATTGTTTCAACCGGCAAAGGAAAGCAATCGGCGGCCCATACGCTCATGTTCATAATTTTGTCAAACGATCAATAAAACGATTAACGATCAATTAAAGATACACATATGCATATTCATACATATATATGTAATTGCCAGATAACCCAAATGATTCAGTTATTTGGGCATAACATAAATTACACAATCTATAATGTATTGGTAATTCTATA
Source organism: Drosophila macrospina (assembly GCA_035042075.1). NCBI lineage: Eukaryota > Metazoa > Arthropoda > Insecta > Diptera > Drosophilidae > Drosophila > Drosophila macrospina. The sequence goes on along the minus strand of JAWNLW010000526.1, from coordinate 937,030 downwards.
AGCATATTTTAAATTGCAATATAAAGCAAAAAACAAAACAACGTTGTGTTTTTTATGTGTTCAAGTTTTTAAAACGTTCAATTCCTCAATTCAATTTGTTACTTGAAATAGACAAATGAATAATGTGTGTTCTCTGATTAATTATAGTTTAATCATTCAATCATACCAAACATAAAAATACTGACTATGAGTTTCTGCAATCTAGTTTGTTGAAAATCTCGTTTAATGGGCCACCGATTGCTTCCCTTTGTCGGTTGAAACAATCTCATCGCTGGACTGCAAGTCTGCATTGTCGTTTCATTTTGCTTTTATTTGTTAAATCTTGATTAAACCGTTTGCTAATTAAAAGATTTATATTTTTGCAACCAGAGCTTATCTTGCGCCTCACAGCAATTTTTTCACTGATCTGCCACCGAAAGTTGCGTTTCTTTATACCCTATTCGTTGTTCCGTTACTGCGCGCACGGTTGCCACTTCGTTCAAATTTGTGCAACCAAATCTAAGAAAAAAATACTAATCTAAAAAAGCACCAACTTTAAAAATTCACTTTTTTCAATATTCTAAGCGTAATTCAGTATTAATATGTTATTAAACCATTTTTAAAAGCGATAAAAGAGTAAGAAAAACTAAATCTACGGGAATTTGCACGAATTTGAAGTTGATTCTTGTCAGCGAAGGGGCGAGGGGAATTATCTTGACGTGATGATTAGCCTCACTTATTGGCTGCTACTAAATTAAAATGGCAGCACTGTCAGGCAAGGCAAGGTCAGGCTTTCTCTTGCCGTGCGCACTCTCACTCTCTTAAACTCACTCTCTTTTTTAATTCAATGCCAACGCCGGCCGGTATTTAATTATGACTTGTAACAATAACAATTTCAACTTACATTAAGTTCGTTTGTTAATCTTCAAACTGGCAAAAGCTTTGTAGCTCTCTTTAACTCTTCCTCGCGCTCTCTCTCTCTCTCTCTCTCTCTCTTTTACTTTATAGTGGAACATTGGTGCCGAGTTGACAGCAACAATTGGCAGACCATATGTTGTATCAGCATAAACTGGGCTTAAAAGTGAAAACGCTGCCAAAACAATGGCCACGCAGTTCTCGTTTGACCCACTATTGTGAGCTATGGAAGCATCGTCGATTGCGGAGATTGAAGAGCAGCAAACGGTCAAAAAGCGCTCTCTCAAGCACGACGCTCAAATCAACTAATTGTTGTTGTTTATTTTGCAGCGATTAAATGTGTATGTAGAAATGTTTAAATGTATACACATCCATAAATACATGTGTGCTTATGTAAATGTGTCGTTTTTGTTGCTATGTACATACGTATATACATACATACATATGTACCGCCGGCGACTTAGTTATTTGTGAACTTTTCGCTGCTCACTTTTTATTTAAAATTTTTTCAATTTTGCTCTCTAGAATTGTTGTCGCCGTCGCACAGTGGGCCACGTTAAATAATTTTTTAAAGGTTTTTTTCTTAATAAATTTTATAACATTAATTTATACTTAGTGTAGACACTATCGATGGTGTGCTATCGTTTAAAATGTAATTCTATGTTTCGATGTATCGTTTAATATGCTACTTATGTATTTTAATCACAATCAACTTGACTGTGTGTCAAGTGAAGCAATTAAAACATACATAACAATAATTTGAGAGATTTATTTGAATAATTCCTAACCTGTGGACTTTGAATAACTAACCAAGAAAACGAAGACAATTTTAACCCATAGAATTTACAGACGACCCATAGTGCGTAGTCGACGTTCGCGACGCGTTGCTGCCGCGATTTATACAAACATACGACTTCGCTTAAGCAACGGCCATCAGTTGCTCGTCACATGTTCGACACTCAAGTAGAGAAGACACCTCAAGAAATCGAAATCGAAATCGTGCAGAAAATTGAACCAACGATCTGTGATTTTCTGTGACCATCCAGCAAATGTTAGAGCAATTCGTATAACATTTATAGCAACCTAAGAAAAGTTCTTCACTTGTGCAACGGAAAGTTGAACGCTGCAAAAGTCGAGTGAGTGCGAGTATTGACAAGTTTTTCAAAGTTAAAGCGACTTAGTTGCCAACGTACCGTTGCCGCCCACAACATTCTCGAAACTTTTAGCGGACATTGAGCAACGTGCTTTTGTCCACGCGTGTGTTGTGTTTCTTCGTGCGTGAAATACAAAAATAAAAGAAGCGGAAGAGGCATAGCTAAATCGAAAGCAAAAGCAAAATCAAAAGCATAATTATTAAGCACATAGCAATTAGGGTTTTATATGTCAGTCAGTAGTTTAGTGTAGACAAAAAAAGAAAAACAAACGCCTGCAGTCGGCTCGGTTGTTGGATCACGTTCACGTAATATTTAAACAAAACAAATTAACCATCTTGAGCTTTGTTGCGGGTGGTTAACGATCGCCAGACCAACAACAATATCAACTCTTTGGGATTCTAGAGCCTACAACGCCGCCACGACACACAGTTTTTGTACGCTGCACCTGAATCGAATTGCATTTTCGCTTCCTCTCTCATTCTCCGTCTCTCTCGCTGTCAATTTGCTGATTCTTTTGCTGATTTATTTAAATACAACAAATTGACTGTGTGTCTCTGTGTGTGTCTTTGCTCTATATACAAAAACATTCACATAATCACATTAGACAGCAGCGCTTGTCGAAACTTTGTAATCGTAAAACCGTAACTAACAACATCAGAGTATCCATAACGGAAAAAAGCGTCGCGTACGGATAACGGATTACGGATAACGCGTTACATATTTTCGTCATCGCCAGCGCCAACGCCACCACCATCGCCATCTTGCTTGCATAGCTCATCGTTCATTTCTCTTTGGATCTACCATCGTTTCTCGCATTTGGTGTTCTCGTCGTCCTCGTCGTGGCCGTGGTGCAAGTACTCTCAAATCCCTCGCTCTCTCTGTCTTGCATACATACATCTCTTGCGTATACGTGTTGAAAAGAAAGCAAAACGTTAATTGCCAGAATTGCGGATTGCGAATTGCGGCTTTTGTTTATTGTGATTTGGGATTATGGCCGTTTAAGCACGAGTTATCACTCAATTCTTCAGGTAAATATGACAAAAGTCTATCAACATATTGATCTTGCAATTTGTGACTACGTGACCAAACTGCAATCTCTGCTGCCGGGTTTCTGGTTGCCAAAGAAACCCATCAGACGCGAATAGCAAACGCACTCTCGCTCTCTCGGTCTCTCGTTCTCTATACCTAACTGTCTACAAAATATAATATAATATAATATATAAATGTATGTTTGTATGTTGCACGTGGGGTATCTAGCATTTCCGGCTTAATTTAATATCACCTTCAGGGGTTTCGACCATGAGGAAAATTTGAACGCTTTCCTTTATTTTGTATCTATTCTGATTGTAGAATCAGGGTACACTTAAATCATATTAAACAAGATTGTTTCATAAAGCAGGCGAAACTTCTTGGCTATAAATAGTTTAATACAATTGTCAGTCAGTCTAAACATAATGTAATCAACAAATTTATTCAAATAAATTCCTTTCTGAGTGAAGATTTCTTGGACAATCCTGAGGCCGCTAAGCATATTCCGGCTTTAAGCCATTAACAATCGCCAAATGGGAATTGCATGATACATATCCTGGTCAGCATGAAGATCATAAGCATAAAGTTTATGTTATCCAACCAAGGAGATTAGGAAATTCAATCAGATATCCATCAGTCTTCGCTGAGGTAAAGTCCCCTTAAACCTACATACATTTTTCAAGTTTCAAATTCCAGCTGAGCATAAATATCCCGGAACTGGGATGTAGCATACTTTTTAGAGATCAAATCTGTTAGTTTATGGTTAAAACGATTTGCTAAAAGAATTGAATTGAACATGGAACTCGAAGCGTGCATAATTTGATCATTTCTTTATATAATTATTATTTTCTGGCTAGCGCATATGAATCATTTATCATATATAGATGTGTGCGTAATTGAACTTATAAATATTTATTGTGACTTTTGTTATATTTCTTTGACTCATTTGTCAACATAGAATTACCTATTCAAGTTGATTTGATTGATCTAATTTGTTTAGGTTTTGTGTGACTGGTAAATAAACAAATTCTCAGAATCAAAGGCATAGACTATGTAAATAATACATTGAAATATATGCAAATGTGAGACAATATTGCACTTTATGGCATACAAATTCCAATTCTTAATGGCATACTAATTAAGCACTTTGCAAAGCCATAACAATATCAATTGTGTCTTACAAACAATCAGACAAGCATACTTACATACATACATACAAACATATATTGTGAATGTGAAAATATTCCGATGCACAAATAATATATTTATACACATTTAAATGTACAATAACACCTACATACAACCATAAGTACACATGTACATATGTGCGTATTTTCGTACAGTTTGCATTTAAAAAACTTACATCATCTTATCGTGGGTTCGAAATAGAGAGAGAGAGAGAGAGAGAGAGAGAGCGCAGTGCTGACCAAGAGCGAATGAGAGAATGCCAAAAATGGCAAGCGATGTTTTGTAGTTGTCATTGTTGTAGTGGTGGACGCGAAAGTAATAGAAATTGCGCGTTGGAATTGAAAACGACGTGAGAACAACAACAACAACAATTAGACTATGTTTCACCGTTTAGTTTTGCACCTTTTTAACGGCATAAAGCAAACGAGATGAAACAAAAGGGCTGAACTGATAGCAACTGGGCGATTTTGAGAGAGCAATGTGTGTGGCGAGAGCCAAAAATCTATGTACATACACAATATTTATTAATTTATAAACAAACAGCGTTTAGCTAGAAAAATGTGCTTAAATAATAACAACAAATGTGTTTTCCTAATGTATAAACTACAATGTCTTCTTTCTCTTTCATTCTTTCTGATTGGGCAGCAAACAACAGGGCAAACATTTAGAAGAGAAGACGCCGTTAAAGAGTGTATGCACAAAATAAAACGTCAGTGAGCCAGCAAAAAATAAAAAAATAAAACAAATAAAACCAGCCAACAACCACAACAATAGCAACAATAACAACAACGAAAACAAAAACAACAAAAAGAAATTAATGAATTTTGTGATTATAAATATTTCAAAGGTACAACAAAAGCTCATTTAATATAATAAATAAAAATCAACCCGTCGATCACGACGCTAACGGCAAAACCCAAAACCAAAAAAAAAAAAGAAAAAAAATAATAATCAAAAAATAAAAACGACAGAAAAACAAATATAAGAAAACGCACAACAACAAACGTGGCAATAACTAAACAGAAAGCTTCGGCAACTACAACCATAACAACAAATACAACGTGAGCACAAAACGAAACGAAACGAAACGAAATATTAAAGTAAAGCGCCAGGCAAAGTGAGTGCAAGTTTCGCTCTCCCATTATCTCTCTCCTCTCACTTCCTTTGTGAATGTGTGCGCAAGCGCGTGTGCGTGTGTGTGTCGAGCGCTAATACCGAGAGAGTGTTTGTGTGCACGCCGCCGATAGGCAGCAGCAATAAGCAGCGTAGTTAAGCGAAGCAGAGACCAAAGCCAATTGCGCATAGAACAAGCACAGAAGTACTTTTGCAAGCGCAGAGAAGCCGACAAATAACAGCATAAAAAGACTACAACTAATAAGTGAATAATATAAGAAAGTGAGGCTTAAGTAAATAGCAAGTGAAACAAGCGACTACAACGACGACGACGACGTTACCGTTGTGAAAATGGTAAACAAACCCAATGGCAAGCAAGCGAAGGCGGACAAGGACAAACCGGCGACGCAGCAGCAGCAGCAGCAGCAGCCACAACAACAGCAACCACAGCAGCAACCACAGCAACAGGTGCTGCAAAGTAACAACAAGAGCAACAACAGCAATAATCAAATGAAAATTAATGAGAAGACCAAAAATGCAAGCAACAAGTGTAACAACAACAACAACAACAACAACGCAACAAAGAACGGCAGCAATAAGCCACAGCAGCAGCAGCAGCAACGTGCAAGCAAAAAGGCGAGACCCCAAAGACAGCAGCTCTTCTTTCAGCCATTAACACGCAGCAGTAATAGCCAGAACAACAACAACAATCAACAGCTGCTGCATCGTCAAACATCCACAACACAAGACGTCAGCAATAAAAGTCAAAACGCCAACAACAAAAGTAACTCCAACAAGATTGCAACAACAAACACAACAGCAGCGACAGCAACAGCAGCCACAACAGCAACCACGACAGCAACAGCAACATCAAAGACTGCAATAATATCGACAGCAACAATTAAAAACACTGAGAATGCCGTTAACAAAGTGAATCCCGGCGATTTGTTAACTGCCGCATTGGCCGTACCTTGTGCCAAATGCTTAAAGCCAGCGATGCTGCCCTCTCTGCTGCCCTCGTCATCCGCCTTGCCAAGCAGCGCCAGCTCGGATATGAGCAGCAGCAGCTATAGCAGCATCGGTAGCGAACACAATCAGCTGGAATCCCCCATTATCTATACAGGCAAACAGTATCGAAAATCCAAATCCTACATGGGCGTCTCACAATATGCAACCAAAGCAGCCGCTGCCAACAACAGCAACAACAGCAGCAACAACAACGGCAGCAGCAACGGCAGCAGCAGCAATCATGTGCCTTATAGGCGATCGCAGAGCGATCGTCGCAATTCCTTTGATCGCACATTTGCCGAGCGTAATCGGGATTTTGTACCCATTGTCCAGCCGCTGCGTCCCGTGCTCAGCTCATCGAACATTGCGGGTGTGATTGCCAGTGCCAGCAAGTTGACCATCATTGAACGTTTCGGCAAAGGACGCGTCGCCTATCCCATAATGCAGGTGAGTTGCGACAACAAATGTTAATTATACTACAATATGAACAATTTCTATAGAATCTAAGTATAGTATTAATATGATATACAATAATATATTGTTATCGATTGATGAATCGAGTTGATTCGATTCACTAAGTAATATATGTTGTTATTCCACGATCACTTTTATAAATTGCAAATATAGATCGGTGAGTAATAGTTGTTTAATTGCTATAAAGCGAGATAACAATATAAAGAAATTGCGAAAGTTTCTAGTTCAGTTTGCAAAAGATCTTTCTCTGATAATAACTAGAATACGATGCAGTTCTCGTTGAGTCCAGAATAGTTTAGATATTTCACGATCTTTCTAAAGAATAACAATATATGGAAATCGAGACAGTTGGCGTTAAATATAGATAAGTTAGTACCAGATCTTTCTATTGTTTGAGCCAACTACTTGGCATATAAACTGTTGCAAGTTTTATAACACGTTAGTTGCTTCATAACTGTTGTATCAATATACTAGGTAATCTTTCGTAACTTTCCATTTGTCTTAGTTACTTTTATGTCACCACACACACACACACACAAGCACACACATACACACATACTCTCACATATATCAATAAAGATTCAAAGAGTTCTTTCTAATCAGCACACACAACGCTACCAACCAAAGGAAGCAGTTCTAATTAATGGCGCAAAAAAAATATAGAAACTGTTCTCTGATAAGGCATAGGTAGAAAGAGAGAGAGAGAGAGAGGGAAAGAGGGAGAAAATATTAGAAATAAATTACAAATTCGCGAGAAAGAGCAAGAGATGAAGCCAAGAGTAATGTTAATGTTACTTTTTTCTTTTTCTCTTCCTTGTTTGTTATTGTCGTCAATTAGTCATCTATATATTATGAATGTACATTACATCACAGAATGAAATACTTACGTACGTATGTATGCATTGTATGTATGTACATATGTATGTACTATGAATGTAATACAACACAGCGAACAACCTTCACTTGAGAAAGTTACAGCTTATCAGCAGTTTTTTTAACGGGAAAATTCTCCCCTTCCAGCATTTTACTCCGCGTTTTGTGTAATTAGTTTTCTTCCCATTGCAGTGCGCACGGGCAGGAGGGTAGCTTGTTTATTTGATCAGTTAGCAGTTGGATGATAACAGTGATAACACTGCACTTTGCATGTTGTTGTTTGTACAAAGCTCAAGTCACCAGGAATTCCCCTCGCCGTCCTATCACTTGAGTCTTGAGCATGCCACGCATTAAGTATACGACCTGTTGAACATGTTTCAAGTTTTCAATTCGATTTCGATTTCAATATCGATTTCGTTTTTGATTTCGATTAAATTTGATTTTGATAGATTGCTAGATATGTCGTTATGTTAGATATTTGCGGAAATGGGAAAACCTTGGAATATGTTGATGTCTGCTACACAGAATGCTAAACACGAGACACAAACAAATTAATATTTTATTATAAGTGGCAATAGAAAAGCCAACATATTTGGTTTATGCAAATTAATCAAGTATTTTAAGCATAAAAACAATTAATCTGCATATTTGGAAAAATTGTGTCGGGCCCAAACGCAGCAAGTAAGAACGAGTTACGAAGATACCCTATAAGTTATCATAATACACACAGAACCCAACACTAGATGGCGCTAAAATTTCTTTTTCTTCTGCAAACAAGTTTTGCGCATAACTTTTGTATACATATTGCGATCTAGATAAAATTTACAGGGTAGATAGAGTACACGTTATATCATATGAATAATAAATAATATATCTATAATATATGAGCTTACATAGATAATTACTAGTGGAAACACTGAGCTAGTGTTACATACATTTGCAGCAGGTTATAATCCCCATTTGCATTAGTATTAACAGTCACAGGGTATAAGCAGACAAAAAGTGCTTTGATTAGCATGTGCGTCAGTTCATCAGTTAGCTATCTCAATGACCATAACTAAGACTAACGAAACTAGTTCTAAAATGTATGCGAAAAGCGAAACTTGTTTTGTCTGGCGACTTGGCAACATTTTGATAAATACAACAACTAAAAACAAAAAAAATAAAAAAAAGAAGAAATACAAAACAAAAAAAAAAATAGAATTGAAAATGCTAATTGAGAGCGTGTTGAAGTTCGTTTAGAAAGCGAAATTTAGCAGCAACTTTACATAAATAAGGTTAACAAACAATTGACAGACGTCGGCATCAGTCAATAGAATCAAATACAAGCTAAGGTCTAAAAGCACAACGTTTGAACAACTGCCAGACGAAGAAAAGCGCTGTGAAGTTGTGAAAACAACAACAACAACACTGTCAACCTTCAATTGGCGTTTTACAAACAATCTTAACACATATTCTCATTGGCTTAAGAGAGGAAGAAAGAGAGAGAGAGTGAACACTTGTGATATTAATTCTTTTCTGATTCACTTCATCTCAGTTCTCTTTGCTTCCATTCCTTGTCTATTCGTAGTGGGGGATGTACACGTGGCAAAATGAATGAAGAGAAACAAAACAAAGCTGCTGGGCAACGGAAATCGTTTGACGTGCAGATAAGATAGTCGAAACTTGTCATCATATAAAGCCAACCAAAAATACTTGGCCACTGAATGTGTGTTTACTAAATGAAAATGATTGAAATCATTCACAAATCCTATACATTTTATATTGCATTATTATTAAACCACGTTTATTTACGCCTCAACACGTCATAATCCAAGCGAAACAATCAAGAGTATGAAATACAAATTAAACAAATTATTTAATGACGCTGACAGCAGTGGGCACTGTAAATATTGTGCAACGTTGTGCTTACGTCAAGCAAACAACTCCAATCGATAACATATGTATATATATATATAATATATTTGAATATATATTCATATATATGTATATATACCTAGCTAAGTGCATGTAATAGCTGTGAATACACTCTTGCAGAGAGAGAGAGAGAGAGAGAGCAATACTGAAACCCTTTTCTCTAGTTTTACATGCAGCTGCTTCTACTACAACATCTTACATCAACATCTTTATCATCATCATCATCATTACACTTGCTCATATAACTTATTTAGTTTCTTCAACTGATACCCTGTATATTCCTTATTCAAATTATATGAACTAAAGAACTGTAAAGAAAATGTGAGCGGGACCTCTTTACTCTTGTTAAATAACCTTTTGAAAAACTTGTAACGCTCATAACTCTATCAAATCTTCACAAATTTCCAAGCCAAATATCAATATAAACATGTTTTGCTTTCTAAATTCCTACCAAAAACAAATTCTATTAATTTCGCTAAAATGTAGAATTTTTTTTAATATTTATTTCACTTCTTTTAATTGATTAATTTCTTAGCTAAGCTATATTAGTAATATATATATTTAAATATTATTAGTGTTTTACTAATATTGTTTTATACACTTTAGCATGTTCCGGCATTTCATTAGTCGAGTTCATGACATCAGCGTTGAGTGCTCTTCATGATTGTGCGCCGATCGCAGTTGTGTGTGACTTTTTCGAGTCATATACTTTAAAGCAGCTTTTTTTTCCGCTCCGTTAATTACTTTAGGCCAAATTAAACAGTTTGGGTGTTTTATTTTTATTGTATCCCTTTAATATGCAAAATATGGTGTCGCATTAAAGAGTTGTCTTGACCAGCATTAACATATGCTCGTCTCGCTGGTTTTTCTCACATTTCTGAGAGGGTGTCTGCCGTCGATCAGTGTCAGTGTTGTTGTGATGGAATTTGCGTCGTTGAAATGAAGGCTGACATTGTCAAATGTCGAAATATCGACGAGAATACTTTCTAAAATGCAGTTGTATGGGTTAAAATCTGATTATTCTTACAAAAATAAACAACATTCGCAGAGCAAATGAAGAAGTTCTGATAATGATAATAATAATAATAATAATGATGATTGGTTATCACGTGTTCAGCGCTCTGCAAGAGCTGCTTGCTGTTTGCTGTCGCTTATCAAGAATGAAAACCATGCAAAATATAATAAATATTTAATCAAAATTGAAAAATATTTGCCTATTTTAAATTGGCCAAAAAAAATGTCATTCTGGCTTAGAAAGTGCGATAATCATACGCACACACACACACACACAGTGACAGGCAGCTGTTAAAATGTCTTTGTTATTGTTTAAACAAAAATATGTACAATCACTTGTTATTCAAAAGCCACAAAGTGTTAGCTGATTGTCTTAAAAAGGTGCAAAACAAACGCACAGCTTTAATTAAACAATGCGAAAAGTTGTTGTTTGGCAACTGATGCGACTGACAGATACCCTAAGCTAATCAAAGATCTATAAATTTATAATCTGCAACAATATTCTGCTTGACAACAAAAACATTCCAACTAAAAATAGACAATATGATACATAGATTTCAATTAAAGATGACTTTTTCGCTGAGCACACAAAAGTATGCTATGAATTATTCATAAACGCATGCCTAAAACTATGCAATGAAATGCTGTAGATCAGCAAGCAAAGCTCTGCTTGGAAGCTGACTGCTACAGCAGTATTCTGTCGGCGACTTAAGCAGAGCGCATGATGATAGAGTGTGCATGAGGGGGGAGTGCGCTGATAATTTGTCCTCTGACCAAATTGAAGCGAAACCTAATTAGAAGCTTTTGTGTAATTTGAGACTTTTCCCATTGTGTGCAACAAAACAATGAGAGCACAATTAGCGCCATTAGAGAGGGACAAAGACAAAAAGAAAAACACAGCAACAATGGCATAGTCTGAGTGAGTTTGACCCGAGTTGACATGGCGGGCAACAAAGTATTTGCCACGAATTAAGTCATTTAGTCTGATAAGACAAGCGCAGAGATACTTATATATATATATATATATATAAGTAAATATGGTATATAAATATTTGTATAGTAGGTAAATAAAATATAATCAAATCATAACACATAAATAGCAAATATTATAGAAATGCAACGACAACGAAACTCTGATAGCACTTGAAATGTTTGCGGTGTAACACACACATCACACACACACACACTCGCACACTCGCACACACATTCTCTGAGATAAGAATTAAAGTCTCAGCATTTTTATAAATCATTTATATATATACAATTAAAATGTTGATAAGCTATCCACGTCTCTCACTTTTGTATGTAGTTCCAAACAGTTCATAAACTTCTATAAATTTCTGATTGAGGTTTTTTATTTAAGTGACTTTTTAAGTGGTTTATCAATAGAATTCAATGCACTTGAGCGTCTGAACAAAAAAAAAAGAGCACTCGACACTCTATCAATATTTATTCAAACTAGACTGATTGTATTGCGCTTGTGTGTGTTTTTCTGCTTCTTCTTCTTCTTCAAAGCAAAGATAATTAAAGTTTCTCAATAATCAAGTTGATGAATCTTTCAAAAGTGTAGATAGATTCTATATATATATATAATTCGATCAAATTAATTGCAATTAACAATTAACAATTTGTGCAATTTTATAGTTATCGATTTTTGTCTATCGCTTTGCAATCGATAGTCAATTTAAATCAAATCCATTGAAAATTATTAACAAATTTCTACAGGCAAACACTTAGCATTATTTCCTACAAAACCTATCGATTGGCATGTTTATCGATAGACTTGCAGCTCGACTAATAGTCAACATAAGGATGTAAATACAAGCTTCAACAATCAATTTAATCGCATAGCTACAAATGTATGCAAGGTATGCCACATACCATGTTGTTAATGCTGTTGTTGCTGTTGTTGTTTGTCTATGTTTGTGTATAAGCCGTAAGACAAACAGACAAACAGACAAACAGACAGACAGACAGACAGACAAATAGACAGAGTTGTTGTAGTTCTTTGTTTAAAATGCTTGCAATGCATTCGTGTGTGCACCTTTCAAATTTTTTCGCCTAATCTGAGCTCGACTTGCAATCGTCTCGTTGTTTGTAGTTGTTGTTTTAGTTGTAGTTGTTGTTGTTTTAGTTGTTGCTGTTGCAAGCTGCCACAAAGCAGAGGCGAGAAGGCCGCGTTTATTTTATTATTTTGTTTCTTTTTTTTCGCTCATTTTCTTCTTTTTAATAGCAAATTGGTAAATTGTTTAAAGGTGTGTGTGTGTGTGTGTGTGTGTGTGTTTGTATTTTCTTATAATACTTACTTAACGGCTATAAAACGATTAATAATTATGCACAAACTTTCAAAATTGAAGTTTACCTGGCGCTTCTTATGCTACACGAGCCGCAAAAGAGCCGCCTCGATTGGTATTTAAAAGACATTTAACATTTATGCACGGCTGCCGGCTAGGCTGACATTTAAGCCGAACAACAAGTGCCCCAAGTGTCAGTCTAACTGTGGCTCAATGACACTAGCCTCAAGTGGCACTAAAAACCGATTGCTTTATCACGATTAAAGCAGCTTAAGCCTCCATGCATTAGCGTGCGAGGCACTTTCATGCTTTAATTCACTTTAAAAGCTAAAATCTCTACTTATATCTTTGCATAACTCAGATTTAAATGTGCATAAGCGTGCTTTGCTTTGATTCTTGTGTTAATGCGCTTAAAAGCTAAGTAATTTATACTCAGAACTTTCAATAAACAATATCTATGTATGCTTAAGCGAGCTTTACTACGATTCGTTCTGTTAATGTGCTTAAAAGCTAAAAGCTATACTCAGAACTTGACAAAAGTCAGATTTATATGTGCATAAGCGAGCTTTGCTACGATTCGTTGTCTTAATGTGCTTAAAAGCTAAAAGCTCTGCCCCAAACTTGTCATAAATCAGATTTATAATTACTTAAGCGAGCTTTTAAAGTGTTGACAGCTTTTGAGGTTTCTAAATGCTTTCATAACTCATATAAATGCACTTAAAAGCACCTGAGTGGTATAATCAGCGTACTAAAGCTATTAACTAGCTGAAGTTCATATGCAAGCTCACTCAAAGCTCTGCTAATATCTATAAACTACAACTAAAACTTGTTTAACACAATGACAGCGATAGCAAGCAATTGAAAAAAGCTTTTGAGTCAGCTTGTAAGCTAGCTAAATGCTTGTTTGAGTTGCAAGTGGCGTCCATCAATTAAGCCAATGTCATTAGCGGCTGTCAGTTTAGTTGGCCCACCTTCAACAAAGTCCGGGTCACGTTTGAAGATGCAACATTTGTTGGATACTTATCAGCGCCATTGATTTCAAGGGCGTTTCCATTCCCATAAGTAGTTGTAACTTCAGTTTAGATTAGTTCTGACTTCTAATAATTCATTGTGGTCTTTGTGGCTTTTTCTTGTGTGTGTGTGTGTGTTTGTGTGTCTGTTTTGACAGCGGCTTATCAGCGCTGTGGCTTATCAGGTCGTGCGGACTGTTGCTGTTGTTGTCCAACATGTTTTGTATTTTTTTGTTGTTGTTTTTTTTTGGGGAGTTTCAACTGATATCATAATTACCACATGGAATGTTTTAGCTGTAATTTGTTAACCGAATTTCTAAGAATTCTTGCTTCAAAATAGATGCGAAAAGTGTTGCCAAATTGCTTCTAATAGTCGACACAAGGCAACTGATAAAGTTCTTCTCTTTATCAATTGATGACAGTAGAATGCCGAATAACTCTCGCTGCGAGTGTGTGTGCATGTGTGTGTGTGTGTGTGTGTGTGTGTGTGAAACAAGTTACTTCCGCTAATTATGAAATTTGTCAGTTGGTATTTCTGTGTTTTTGGTTTTTCTCTTTGTTTTGTCTGTGTCTTCCTTCTAGCAACAACAACAACAGCAACAACAATAACAACAAATTAAAGGTTAAATCGCATATTTCAACAACAATAATATTAACAATAATAATAGCTTGTTGTTGTCCAGCTCATTAAAGGTTTATTTTTAGCTTGTTTTTTTTTCTGACTTGCAGAAAAGCTCGGCCGCTTCGAGCCAAATTCGTAAACACTATATTTAATACAATAAATATAACAACAACAAAAACAACAACAACAACAAAAGCTGAAAAATTAATTAAAGTCAATTTAAAAAACAATTATGACATGGCAAATGTGAGAAAATTATATGATTATAATATGAATTGGGCCAGTAAGTTATTGTCTAATAGGTACAGTTGTGTTTCAGTATAGACAACAACAACAAATTGAAGATGTATTTAGCAGTACTGTAAAAGTTGCACAATTATATGCATATTATTTGCATTCCTAATATTTATATTCATCATTTGTGTTATCTTCTTTGTTGTGTTTTAATTAAACAGGTATGATTGCTCACATTGCAATGATATCTTGACATTTACCGTTTATATTCCCATGGAAAGTTTCACTTTCTATGGCAAGCTGAGATAACAGACACATTGAATATACAATTTCAATAACAATTTCAATTTCAATAACAATTTCAATTTCAATTTCAATTTCAATTACAAACTTCAACTCACACGCACAAGCGAGCTTTCAAAGCTGGCGCTCCTCAACTGCAATGCAAGCGAGCTTTTGCCTTCATACATGCAATCGCTTACCAACACTGCTGCATATAAATGGGATTTTCTGTATTTAACTTGAGTTTACATGACTTGATACTCGAAAGATCCATAATCTGTCAGCTTGTGCACTTTTCAATTTCATCTCGACTTTAATTATAATTAAATTGTAATTGCTTTAATTGTTCTGAAGTGTTTAGTGCAAATCCTACTAAATAATAAGTGAATCATCAGTCAAAGTGTAGAGAGGCAAATCACGTGCTGCGTTCATCATCGAGACGTTAATTAACATTGAAATAAAACTTCAAAACTATTAATCAAACAATCAAACTATTCTCTCTTTTATTTATTATTTCAATGTTTTTGTTGAACTATTTAGAGCGCCACGTAGAATGCGGATGTTGAGCAAAATTATTGTTTTGATCAACGAAAACTACAGACAAGCGAGCAAACTATAAGATAGTGTATCTGTAGCTCAACTATGCATGTATCTATGTATCTACGTATCTTTGTATCTTTGTGTGGCATCCACTTATGAATGGCGCATTTATTTCAAATCATTTCTGCTTGTTCCGCTTTTGTTGTCGTCCATTGAGTAGAAAAAAAATAAAGTAACAAAACAAAAATGTAGCTATTTTGTTTTGTTTGGTTTTTTCTTTCATTTTTTTTTTTTTTTTTTTTTTTATTTTATTTTTATATTTTTATTTAGTGATTTTTGTGTGTTACGCTTGCGCATTAAGCGCCGCTAATTCTTTTATTGCGACTGCTTTTGCCATGGAAGAGCTGAAAGAGTTCGGAAGACTGCCTTCGGCAAGGTCGTTCTACATACAATACACACACACACATATACACACACACACACACATACACTCAAGAGCACACACAGTTAGACTCATACTGCATTAACTGTCAGTGTTGAAGCTATTTGCTGTTGACTCTTCAGCAATTGCTCAGTTATTTTATAAACATTTATTATTATTATTATTATTATTATTATTATTGTTATTAATATACATTTATTGTTTATATTTTGTGCCTTGCGGCACTTGGCGGCTTTTTCAGTGGGTTTAATGCGCAAAAAAACATTTACACAAAGTTTTATAGAGTTATTTTGAAGGGTTACAACACCACACAAGAGCAACCACTCAAGTGGTTCGCTGTGGTGCTTTGGTATGCGCCTTAAAGAGAGCTCATGCCAATCTTGAATACCCTGTACAGTGCTCTGTAAAAGGTTATTAATGCTGAACAGCAATTGAGTTCCTTTAGAGCTATAATAATTTATTATAATAATTTATAATAATTTATTATTATTTTACTTACATACTTTCAACAGCTGAACTACAGGGTATCTTCACTCTAAGCTCTTTTCGACAGTGTT
Source organism: Drosophila macrospina (assembly GCA_035042075.1). Taxonomy (NCBI): domain Eukaryota; kingdom Metazoa; phylum Arthropoda; class Insecta; order Diptera; family Drosophilidae; genus Drosophila; species Drosophila macrospina. Next base: position 920,385 of record JAWNLW010000526.1, on the reverse strand, counting down.
ATTTTGTTTTATTTCTTTTGTTATTTGTTTTTTGTTTTATTTCGTTGCTTGGTTTTGTTTGCCAAAGCAGCGCCAAGTAATTAAGGTTTACTTTATTACGGGTATTTACGAGTAAAGCGCCTTGCAACTTGGCATTTCAGGCTTCTAATTGGTTTTTATAACGTTTCCTTTCGAATGGTAAATAGCTAAGCCATGAGAATCAACTGTGTTTACCCCAAAATTAATGCAGCACTTTTCAGGAGAAATCCACTAGACGACCTCTAAGCAAATATAAGTCATGTTAAGTGTTATTGAAAGTCAGATCAATGAACTTTAATTAATCACAACTGGCATAGAGAGGGAAATGGAATTAAACAAGTTGCTGACTAAACAACACTTTCACTTAAGAATTGGTGTTCAGATAAAGATAAAGCAAGTTGAGCTTTATGCTGGCAAAGCTCAAGCACATTTGCAAAGCTCTTGCGTAGAGCTTAACTAATTACATTATATGCGCTTAATAACTAAATTGTAATAATCTCAATTCGCTTCCCTTGATCTCCAAATTGCCTTAAGCTTGAGTGTTTAATAGATTTTAGATATCAGATATCAGATTTCAGTAGACTATTAAACTACTTTATCGCTGAGCCATTTACTTATGGAATTAAGCTGATTAAATTTGCCTGCATAAGCAGCTATGCAGTTTGGTTGACTTGACTTGACTTGGCCAAGCGGGCAAAATTGAAACGGGCAATTGCAAGAAATGAAAGGCAGGCCACAGACACTTGTAGGTTTGGTCTTATAAAAGTAAATTAAAAAATAAGGAAAAAAAATATACAACAAAAGCAACAACAACAATACAATCCAATAAACAAACTGCTTCAATGTCAATCCAATGCAGGTGGCTGGCCAGCCACGGACTGCGCCCCAGCTTTCGGTTTTTGGTCAAAAAGCAACAAAATATAAGAAAAAAAAACAACTAAATATAAAAAATAAAAAATATAAAAACGTTGCTGCTTTGATTTATCTGTAACGCTCGTTAAATGAACACAGATACAGCCACAGTTACAGCTACAGATGCAGATACAGATACAATTACAGTTTCAGTTTCAGCTACAGATACCAAATTTTCTATAGATATATTTATATATATATATATATATATCTATATATCTATATATAAAGTCTGCACAGACTCGTTCAGTTAATTGTTTCGCTTTGCTTTTGGCTATTTTGTAATCGCATTACGTTGATTTTGTATTCGATTTTGCTTTAGCTTCAGCTTCAGCTTTGCCTTCTGCCTCTGCCTCTGCCTTCTCCTTTGCCTTCTGCTTTGCCTTCTCCTTTGCCTTCTCCTTTGCTTTTGCTTTAGGGGGGATTTGTGACTCGAACTGCTCTCCCTCGACTTTGCAATGCGTGTAAATCGATTTATAATTAGAAGTTTTGGTTTTTTTGCCTGGAAGATCCGGTTCTTTTCAACAGTAAAGGATGTAAACTTTGTTTATTATTGTTGTTGCAGCTTTTTTTATATTCTTTTTTTATAATTTATTCTACATTTTATTCTCAAACACGAACCGCACCCAAAAGTAACCCAAATGTTTGACAAGTTGTTGCACTGCGCGAAAAGAACGATAGCGTTGCACAGGGTAAAGCAAAATTAAATATAATTTAAAAATAAAATATTAAAAAGTATTTAAATAAAGGAAAAAATAATGAAAAAGCAATTAAAGAAAGAATTGCTAGTATTTTTTAAGTCTTTCTCTGCTAAATTGATTAATTTCATTGAAGCAATTAAATTAGATACACAAAAACATTAAACATTAAATAAAAATGCAATACTTAATTATTATAAGTCTTTAGCTTTCCTTCTTTTAAATATATAAAACTTTTTTGGTGGGCTTCTCTAAAAGCAAATGAATTCGAAAATTTTTGCGCTGTGCAACACTTGAAATAATGTTCAGGTGCAAAAGGATTTACAGTATAATAGTAACAGTATGATATATGTTTAGAAGTCGATTAAATTCGATTGCATTGAATTGGATTGGCCAGCAAAAGCAACAACAACAACAACAGCAGCAGCAACAACAACAACAACAGTGGCAGCTTAAGTACAAGCAAAAGCAAAAGCATCAGCATCTTGGCTGGCAGCAAGTCCAAGTATTGAGTTCGTTGTCTGGCAAGTTGCAGCGATGGCAACTGCACTACTCAGCTTGTAAACTGGAAAGATCGGTTTCAGGTTTCAAGGACTTTCTGTGGACATTCACTTTTCAAGCCAGCCATGCCATGCAGCAGAGTGCATAGAACCACCAAGACATACACAAATATTGTGCCAACACCAATGCTGACTGGCGACTAGCTCAGCTCACTGACTGACTGACTAACTGACAGACTGACTGACTGACTGAGTGACTGAGTGACTGACTGGCATACTGAGCTGCATTTAATGCCGTTCGAATGCTTTGTGGACCACGAGCGCAGCGCATGGGCAACTAATCGGCCTCCTCACACTCCATACTCCTCCCCCCTCGTCTACTCCACCTACTCTTGCTTTCATCTCCCCTCAACAATAATAATAGCAACAACATCGGCAACAGGTTGTGACTTGTGCAGCCAACACACAGAATTTGCATAAGCTTAACTGGACCAGCCCTGGGCCCAAAATGTGCATACATATGAGAGTATCTAGCCCTAGTATTGTCAGCTCTACACTTGCACACAAGCACACACATACTCACACAGGCACACGGTTGGGAAAGTGCAGACAGCAGCTGCAGTCGCAGCACCCGCAGCAGTAGTCGCAGCAGTTTGAAGCTTGCACAAAAGCTTCCAATCTCTAAGCTCTTAAATGCTCGCGATGCTTTCAAGTGTTTTTGTTGTTGTTGCTTTTTGTATTGCGGCTGCTTTAAAATTGTTTTTGTTTTATTTGAAAGTAATATTCGTCCGCTGCTGATGCTGTTGCTGTTGTTACTGTTGTTGTTGCTGTTCTTTTTGGTGGTTGCTTTGAAAAGCAACGGTACATTGTATTTGCATTTATGTATATATCGTTGTTGTTGTTGTTTCTGCTGCTGTTCTTCGTCTTCTCGTTGTCGTTGTCATTTGCGTTTGCTTCGCATTTGTTTTTGCTTAGTGCATTGAAGCGCTGCCGCTGGCGCTGACGCCGCTGCTGTGCTGTTATACTGCGTAGTTATAGTGCGAGCGTTGGGTAGACACGACTTTTGGTAGGGTATTTAATAAGTAAAAGGAAGAATATAATAGTAATTTGGTTTAATTGTGTACCCTGTAATACTTTTTTGCCACTCTTTAAGAATATAACAGATAAGTGCGAATTTAAGTTAGCTGCAGCTTAATATCATAAGCGACTATGGGAGATGCCTGTAATAATTTGGATCAACTTGTTAGGGGTATTTGGAAGTCTTGCATTTATTGATTTCAGATTTTCAGCATTCTTGCTTCATTTGTTGCCGCACATTTGTTGCTGCTGTTTGTTGTTGTGGTAGTCATTGCAATCATTACACAATAAATTATAATACGGGTTTGTCTCATGTATCGAAAGGTTTGTTGTGGAATGCCTGATGCCAGAGCATCATCATTATTGTCATTATATTATCATTTAGATTGGTTGAATATTATATATACTCGATATACATATGCACATACGATAAATAGCTATGTCTGTTGTTTGTATATGTTTGTTCTAACGCTCTTTGGGAACTTGTTTCGTCTCGTTTTCAACCAAGATGCAAACTTGATTCGCATTTGGCGGCGCTACGAAGTCGTCGCATCTGCAATTTTGACATTTCGTTTCGAGTCAACCTTGAAATCAAATGCGAGCTGCTGTTGCTTCTGCTGCTGTTAAAAGTCTTGTTAATACGGTAAAGCCAGAGTCTCGGCTCAATTGACGACATGGCTTTGCTGCTGCTGCTGCTGCTGTGGCTAGTCCATAAATTGAACACTTGATGAGGTGATTACTATGCAACAATATGGTTTGATTGGATTTCAACTTGGATTTTGTGCCTGCCCGACGTTTGCCCTCTGGCCAAGCCTCGTCTAAGACTTAGAGCTTGGACCACAAGTGGCATCAACTCTGTTTGCTTAAAGGTCATTTTTGTATTTTGGCTTTGACATTGCAATTACGAACACCTAATGCGAAAAATAAAAATAAAAACTCACTCTTTCACTCACTCACTCGCACCGCCCTCTCTCAATATGTTACCTTCTTCTACTGCGCAATTTCAGTGCTTGGAGCTTTGAGCTTTCACTCATAGCTGCGGCTTGCGCATTGGCAAAGGTCAATAAAGGACTCCAGCAAGCGCTTTTATCGCTGTCTCATACTCTCTCTCACACTCACACACTCGCGCCCGCTCTCCACCAACTGTTGTTATTGTTGTTGTTATTGCCATCACGCTCTCTCAGCATTTTTATGAATGAAATGCAGGCAAGCGAACAGAGGGCGCTTCAGGCCCACCCCCAAATTGAAACCTACGACAATTGTGTGTGTTTGGAGACGACAGCACGATGAATGAATGACGCAGTTTGCAGCTTGTGGAAGCTTCGCGAGTCATTCACAATGACGTCAGCATGCGTAATTCTTTTTTCTAACTGAATTTTCGTGTGGGCGTCAACCACCCACAATGGGCTCCACAAGCGACATACGGTGATTGCAAATCCTTTTGGATTATATTACAAACTATATATATATATATAAAAAAGAAGAACGCAATAATAAAAATATATTTTAGGTTATAGATAAGATTTGATATGATATGTATAAATTAAACGCATCACATGGCAACTGTAGTTTTTGTTTTTTTTATTTTTTATTTTCTTATGTAATAGTACAACAAACTGTAGTTGTTTCACTTAAATTGCGCTTAATTGAATGCTATGTTTCCGGTGGCGGACATGCGCACGCCCACGACGCCATGGGCGCCACATGCTGCCACAATGCCACGCCCATTGTGTCTCCTCAACAGGCGCCAGTCGCCACATGCCACATGTGCAACTCACTCCTGAGTGTAACCAATTGCTCCTTGTTGTCCTCGTCGTCGTCGTTGTCGTCGTTTTCCTTCATATTCTAACCGCAAGTGTGTCGCAGCAGCTGCTTCTGGGTTTTGGGCGGGGCGTGGGCGACTGTAGGCTGCCTGTTGTTTATCCATTGGTTGCCACTTGGTTAGCTGCTGCTGCTGCTGTTGCCACAACACTGACAGTTAATCGAGCCCAAGCCATTGAGCCCGGAGCTGAAGCTGGGCTGAAGCTGAAGCTGGAGATGGAACTGGAGATGGAGACGCGTTGCCAACTCATCGATTTTTCATTATGGCAAGCATCATTGAAGTCTGCCAAGCTGTTGAGCTGCCGTCATCAACGTCATCAGGGATCTGTGGCTGTTTTTTATATCATTTCTCTTAACGTGCTAACGTCTCAAATGCTCGACTCAACATACCCTTTCTCACACAGCTATTTCCCAATCATTTTCAGTGAAAACTGTAAGCTTTTGTTTGTTGAAAACTTGTTTGTTTTACAATCTCTTAAAACCAAATGCAAATATCGACAACGAAATGTCAACAAACAAAGTAATTATGTAAATAATTCGTTTATTGTTGAAATGCATTAACAATTTGCATTTAAACTGCGTGTTATTAACGGGGAAAAGCTTTGGAAATTATTTACATTTATTTACACAATCAACTAGTATTAAATACTGGAGTTGAGTGTATGCCACAGTCGTTGCCACACTTTTCAATTTTCTCAATTTGTTTGTTCCTTCTTATCACTCTCAGGCGGGCGCATTTCCCTTTTGGCCATGTTCGCAACGAGTGCTGCCCACGCCAAAATAAAAGCACAGAAATGCAAGCGAGTTTAGACGTATTCTATTTTTAGTTGCCAATTTGTAAATAGACTGGCAATAAGGAGCACCCTCAATCACGTTAAGTCAAGTGTGCGTCTCTCTCTGTCTGTCTGTCTGTCTGCCTGTGTGTGTGTGTGTGTGTGTGTGTCTGTCTGTGTGTTTTTTTGTGTGTTTCATGCTGATAAACATTAAATGCTTATCAACAATTTGCAAGCGTCCCACACACAAAAATGTGCACCGGAAATTGTTGCCGTGATTGAGAGCTGTTTGTTTCTCAAATACCCTGTAAGCAGCGCTAATGTTGCATGCTGAGCTGAGTAACGAGTGGAAGCATAACAATTTCGTTGTCAATATATATATACAAATATTATCTACTCTTTATAATTTTTAGCCAGGGTAACTGCTAGTCGTATACTCACGCTAACTATGGCTACTGTTTGGCTGCTTGTGCGTTACTTGTGGGTTCAACTGTGGCACGTTGACGCCAGCCACACGACAGGACATCAATTTCACGGTCATTTGCTGAGTGGACATTGGGCTGAGAGAGCAGGGAGAAGAGGGAAGGGGGAGAAGGGCAGGAAGAGCTGGAGTTTGTAGGATATTTGGCTTGGCTTACCGTTGGTTTCTTCACATTTTGGCCAACGATTTTCAAATGTGCCACAAAACGTTGAAGGCAACTTTCAATTTTTGTTTCTCGAGCTGCACATAATTGTTGTGCGTATGTGTGTGTGTGTGTGTGTGTGTGTGTGTGAATGTGTGTATTATCAAATTGGTTCATGGCAATTCTTGTGCGTTGTGGCAACAGCACGAGCTCGTTAACGCCGCCTAACGGAGGCTGCATGCCACGGAGGCGTTGCGCCAAGTGTTAGGACACAATTTAAACGGCAAATGCAACAGCAGCAGCAGCAGCAGCAGCACTGTGGCACTGTGGTAGTGTGGCAGTGTGGCAGTGGCAGCTGCAACCAGTTCCATTCTAATGCGCCTGCAAAGTGAGCGTTTTTCTATATACTAAAGTCGTCAAATACAAGAGCTACACTTGAAAAAATAACGAGTATTAAAGATGTTTAGCTGGACTTTGGATAGATGGAAGTTAGCTAGATGTAAGTTAGATAGATAGGTAGTTCTATAGATAGATAAACAGATCTAAAGATAGTTTCTCTAAGAGAACGATAGATAGATATGTAGAAAGATAGATAGATCTATGGATATACAGGTAGATATATAGACGATCGATAGAAATATAGCTCTATAGAAAGATAGATAGATCGATAGAAAGAGTGATAGATCTATAAGAAGATAGATAGATCTATAGAAAGAGATTCAGATCTACAGAAAGATGGATAGATCTATAGCAAAACAGTTCTATAGATAGACAGATAGATCTATAGATATACAGATAGATCTATAGAAAGATAGGAGATAGATATGAGGAAAGACAGATAGATCTATAGAAAGAGTGATAGATCTATAATAATATAGATAGATCTATAGAAAGATATCTATTTAGGTAGATAGGTAGTTGTAAGGATAGACGCACAGATCTAACGATAGTTTCTATAAAAGAACGATGGATAGATATGTAGAAAGATAGATAGATCTATAGAAAGGTGGATAGATCTATAGATATACAGATAGATATACAGATAGATATATAGAAAAATAGAAGATCAATAGAAAGATAGATAGATCGATAGAAAGAGTGATAGATCTATAAGAAGATAGATATAACTATACAAAGACAGATAGATCTATAGATATATGGAAAGATAGAAAGATAGATTGATCTATAGAAAGAGAGATTGATCTATAAAAAGATAGATAGATAGATAGAAATATAGAGAGATCTGTCTATAGATGTAGAAAGACAGATAGATCTATAGAAAGACAGTTCTATAGAAAGATAGATAGATCAACAATAAGAGAGATGGATCTATAGAAAAAACAGATAGATCTATAAATATATAGACATATAGATAGATAGCTAGATTCAGGGATAGACAGACTCATCTATTGCTCGATTCACATACAGATAGAAAGACATCTATCTATTTAAACAATTTTTCTGCCAGTGTAGAACAGTTACACATATATATGCACGTATGTATGTGTGTGTGTGTGTGTGTGTGTGTGTGTGTGTGTGTATATGTATAACTAGGTGCAAGATATGTATATGCTTATAAGTCGAGTGCATGGCACATTGTCGCTGCCCTTGGAGTTATTTCATGACGATGTTGCTGCCACTGCTGTTGCTGCTGCTGCTGCTGTTGCTGCCGTTGTTGCTGCTGCTGCTGTTGTTGTTGTTGGTGCCACAGAATTAAGGTCGTTTCTGTTGCTGTTGCTTGTTTCACGTTTGTGGCCTTTCGTTCTTGGCTCGTAAATTTGTGGCAACGTGCCTGGAATTTAGGATGCGTCTTATCGCCAGCCCAAGACGAGCGAGCAACAAACACAGAGCGAGCAGTTCACGACTGAGCAGCAGCAGCAGCAGCGGTAACAACGTGGCGTATACTTAATGCAAGTATATGAGGCACATGTGTGTGTGTGTCTGTGGTGTTGTTGACTTTCACTTTTTGCAATTGAAATTCTTGCATAAAGCCAATGTAATTAACATGTCTTACATAATTCAAACAATGAGACAAGGCAACAAGACAATTCAGCTGCTGCAAGGAAATTTTGGTTCTTAGCCAATTTAGAGTGCAGACAAATGCATATGTTAACGGCTTACAGATGAGCTTGGCACACACACACACACACACCCTAAAAAGGCCTAGATAGTTGGATAGACACTCCCCACTTGCAGCAGTTGCTTGGGTGGGGTGGGGTGGGGAGGGAGAGGGGCATTTCAACAATTTACTTTGCATTCAGTCAACAGTAAACGACATTCTTCAAAGTTGTTGGCAATTACAAACTGTAACAGCAAACAACGCTAAAGCACAACAACAGCTGGTAGCCAACACCCAACTATAATCGCACACACAAACACACTCACACACATACACACACACACAGACTTACAGGCATAGTGCATTTGAGAATTAGTTGTTGTATTTTATTTAGTTGGTTGCTTTTAGAAGTCGCTATCAAATGAGCTGTAACAAGAAGCCAGTCAACAGCTGTAACTGTATGTGTATGTGTGTGTGTGTGTGTGTGTGTGAGTGTGTGTAACTAAACCAGTCTTGAAAGGTGTCTTTTTTGTAACCTGGCATAGGCCGAACAGGGCAGCACTCCAAGAGCAGCCACAGCTCTCAAGTCAAACCAACCAACTTCGTAGCCAAGTCAACACGTTAAAATAAACAAATACAAAACAGAGCAGTGTTGTTGTAGCTGGCTCAGCTAGCAGATACTCTGCATTTATATAATAACTATAATAACTGATTAATATTCTAGTATAATAGTTTATTACTATAAAATTCTCCCTTTTAAACTGTTATAAATACGCAAATACTGCTATTCTATTACACATAGCTAGTATTTTCTGCATTTAGTATTTCGCATTGCTGATTTCACAAAAAGTGTGACCCTATCAACGCAGAATTGGCTTAAGCAGAAGTTCTGCATCGATCAATCGCCTGCAGTTTTGTTAGCAACTTATCGATAATTACAATTTCGCTTTGCAAGCGCTGTTTGCAGTTATCGAAGCAGCAAATGGAACTGCGTTTGGAGCAAGGCATTAATAAACTTTAGACTCACAGGGTATACTGTAAAATAAAACTGAAACATTTTGGCCAACAAGTTCTACAAGCAAAAGCAACAACAACAACGGCGACTACGCTGGCGATGATTGCTGTCGATGCTGACGTTTGTGGCCGACGGCGACGTCAACGCATTCAGGCGTGCTGCTATCGAGAAGCTGCCGTCGACGTCGACGTAGACGTTTACGTAGCTGCTCTTGTTATTGTTGTTGTGCTTTTCGTCTTGACTTGGGCTTGGAATTGTAGAGTCTGCGGAGAGCAGCGAATGAAACAGGCAGGGAAAGAGAATGAGAAGAGAGAGCGAGAGTGATAGAAGCGGAGTCTGCTTAAAGGCGAGAGAGGTAGGAGGGAGATGGTATAACGGGGCGTCAGTAGGGCAAAAGCATTGATACAATTTATAAATGAATTTGCTTTGTGTATCTATCAACGTTGTCGTTGCATATGGTTGTTGTTGTATTTAATTACTTTTTTATTATGTTTTTTAAATAACATTTTTATTTTTATTTTTTTTTTGCTGCTGTGATTTTGGTTGTTGGTATTCCAACGTCAAATTTGAGTGCATAAAATAGCAATTTAAACGTTTCTTGCTTTACGCTATGCGATTGTCTGTCTGTGTTGTGCGGCTGAGTGTGACTGTGTGCGTAGTGTGTGTGTGTGTGTGTGTGTGTGCGTTTTTGAAAATCGAAAGCAAGGTCTTTTTTCTGCGCAAACACGCAGACAACAACAACAACATCATACAGAGAGACCGAGAGACAGACAAATTCTGTGGCCAGTTTCTTTGTTGTTGTCTTTGTTGTTCTTTAAGCTCCACTTTTAGTTTAGAACGTAATTTATAAAAATATTTAGTTAACGCCCCAGTCACATGCGCCAAACACACGAACACCTAAGGAATCTGCGTTTGTTTGGCTTTAATGCTAAAAAAGACAAGTGCGAATATTTATATCTTTCTCCCTCTCCCTCTCTCTCCCTTTCCAACTATCTCAAGTTTTGTTTGTTTGCATTGTTGCAGTTGTATTTTCTATTTTTGCATTTCTCTTTGGCTTGGGCACGTGTCGTAACAATGCAGGCAACGTCATCGGGTGCCTTAATGGTAATTAGCAGAGAAACCTTCCTCACCTCTCCCCTCTCCCCTCCTCCATCATCGCATCTGCACTCTGCCCAACACTGTTGTCAAGGGCGACGGACGAACAAACAAACGTTGATAAGCAGCAACAGCTCCCCCACCTCATAAATATAACTGAAAATGCATCCTGTTTGCTTGTTTTTTGCTTCATTTTATTGTATTTCATTTTGTGCTACTGATAACAGCAAAGAACAAGCACAAAAGCAACTGCAACAGATGCGACAACATCCACAATTTACATATAATACTCTTACCTCAACCTCAACACAAGAGAATCGTATTAAATACTGTTATGAAGTTAAGCGTACTTTACATAAGTTACTTAAGTTACAGTTTTGCATAAAGCTTAGATAAAATATCAGTTACTATAGCAAATAACAAGTACTTTACCTGTCAATCATTGCTGATAATTCAGTATATATTATATATAATTATATGTTAAAGGAATTCCCTATATCCACATTTACAACTTCAATGTATAATTGAACTGCTTTTCATATAGGAAAACCCCAATATTGACAACAAATGTAGCTGCGTTAATTACAAAATTAATGTCTTCGCCAAACTAAGTTTTTAGCTATTTTTTAATAGACTGAATTTTCTTTTGTAAAATATTCCATTATCATTGACATTGACTTTTGTTGCTAGTCTTTAATTTATTTGAATTTAATTATACTCAATTAGTTGGTTGCATACTTGATTATAAGGAATGTCATATAGCTAGAATGAAATCAAATAATCCATTTGATATTATAGATCAATGGAATAATCTATTATTAATCTGTTCGCTTAACAATTTATTTCTCTAAGCCATCAAAAGTCTGTGTCCAATTTGCTACGCTAGCATAAGGTGTGAATCAGTGTGGCAGGGAACAACACATTTGAAGAGATTTTCCTGAAAATAGAATCACAAATATTTTCGTAGCTTTGAAAATAAATAAAAATAGTTAACTTAATGCAATCTATGCGAATAAACAATGCCAAAAATAACTCGTACATATGTACATACATATATACATACATATGTACATATGTGCAGGCGACAAAAGTGTATAAAATACACAAAAAATCAACAAATGTTTTCAATTTGCAATTTTTACAGTTGCTTTTGTATTTGGGCGCTAAGCTTTTGCGTTAAGCTTGTTGTTGTTTGTTTTTTGTGGATGCCATTTAAATACGCTTTAAAAGTGAATTGCATTAATTACGTGTGTGTGTGTTTGTGTGTGTGTACGCGTGTGCATAATATTTATTTCTAATTAATTTAATTTTTTGTTTTCACTCGTTTCGTTTTTGTGTATTTTATTTTTTTTTATGTCGCCGGTGCAGCTTTTTGCGAGCATTTTGCCATGTTTAGCTGTATGTGTGAGCTGTATATGTGTGTGTGTGTGCATGTTTGGGTTGCGCATGAATTGAAAAAAAGAACGGCGCACGAAATTCGTACAAGAAAACTTTTAGTGCAAAAGCTTTGCGGCCTGTCGCTGTCGTTGTGCCTTGCTTGTATGTGTGTGTGTGCGAATGCGAGTGCGAGCATTTCTGACGTAATTGTGCTGCCGTTGCCGCCTAGCCAAATCGCAAAACGCACCAATACTAAGCCACACGCACACACACACACATAGCCATAGACCGAGAGCAGCACCATAACAATGAGCTTGTACAATTTGTTGCTTCTTTTGCTGATCATCGACAACGGCAGCGGCAGCGCTGCCATTGCCGCTGCTTGCGTCTGCCGGTTTCGAAAATTCAAAAAGCAACAATAACAACAACATCATCAGCATAGCAACTAGTGTCGGTGGCGCAAATATAATTAAACTTTCGAATGGGATCAGCAGCAGCTACAGCAACAGCAACTGTAATGCTTGACAAGTTTTTTTTGTCTTTTTTTCTTCTTCGTGTTTTGTTTCTTTTATTTTTTTAGTTTTCGTAGTGCTTTTCACTCAATTTGGAGTCGCTTGGGCTTTTGAGAGCTTTGCTGTTGCTGCGGCGGCGTCCGTTGCTGCTTGTTTTCACTCAATTGCTGTTTGCTTGCGGCCGCGTAGTCAAGTTTCATGCCACCAACGATTGCCGTTGAATTCAGTCGTTCAACGAGAGTGACCGCGCACGAAAGCCTCAACAAGCCCACAGCGGAGTCGCACAAAAAAGAAAAATAATAATAAATAATTATATTAAATACAGCAATCGACAACACACACAAACCGCAATACCATAGAGTGAGAAATACACAAACGTACTTTATAGATGCCAATGTACTTGTTGTTGAGAGATAGAGCAACAGCCTGATATCGATAGCCCAAAAAAAAAAATAAAAGAATCGAAATTTGTGCAAAAGAACAGATGAAAAAAACACAATAATAGACGACATATAAAAGAGACCAACAATCAACGGCAATCAACGCTCAAAAACCGAGAGTCGAGAACATTCGGTATAGCAGCCAGCTTACAATTGTAACCACTCCTGCTCTCACTCTCACTCTCTCTCTCTCTCTCTCTGTCTCTGCCTCTACCTCCTGCACCTGTTTTCTGCGTTCGCCTGCTTTCGTCACACGTCGACCCTTGCAAAAGTGTGCTGCGTACGTGCCTGACTGTTGAAACATATGTTTGCCAAAGCAAGAGCAACAACTGCAGCAACAACAACTACAACCTGAAGCTTCGCAGCGAGAACCGTTAACCCTAACATATGTTGGGCCGCCAGAGGCCGCTCTTGTTCTACTCGAAAGTGCAGCAGCCGTTGTGTGCGTGTGTGTGCTAAAAAAGCATATAAATAGGAGAATTTAAAGAAGACCAAAAGGTAGAAGAAGAAAAAGTAGTAGTTGTAGTAGAAGTAAAAGTAAAAGAAAAGAGTTTCGTGTCTTCTCGTGTGTTTTGTATCGCCAACGTCGTGAGTGCAGTGTATAAAAACAAAAAAACAATTAAAATCGAAAAAAAAGAGTATAACAACAACAACAATTATCAAGCAAGCCGAGAGGAGCAAGTGCAATTGAAAGTTGCCCGCCCCGCAATCCTCCCATTCTTAGCTGAAGTGCACTCTTGCCTGCAATCACTTAGTAACTCCTCTTCAGTGCAACATTGTGCGGATCCTGCCGCCCACAACAGCATTCATATGAAACCGGAAAATTGGCTCGAATCATCATCATCATCAACATCATCATCATCAACAACATCTTCGACAGCAGCTGCAACAGCAGCAGCAGCATCATCTTCATCATCATCTGCATCAGCGGCATCATCATCTGCAGTGGCAGCAGTAAAAGCAGCCAAAGCAACAAAACCAACAAAAGCAACAAAAGGAACAAAAGCAACTAAAGCCACTAAAGCAACAGCTACAGCTACAGCGACAGCATCGACTTCGACATCGACTTCGACATCGACATCGACATCAACGGCAGCGGCAACAGGGTACAATGCTAAGGTAAATGTCACGCCCATGCGATACGGCCCATCTGCAATCCCCTACAAGAGCAAACAGTGGCAGCCACACCCACCTATAAACACGCACACACACTCCTACACACACACACACACACTCACGCACACACACGCAACCCATTTGCAAACGTAGCATATGGCGCTGAAAAGTCGCTCGTTAAAAATGTTTTTTTACTGTTTTTGCCGTTTTTTTTTTGGTATTTTTTTCTTTTGCATTTTCCTTTTTGTTGTTGTTGTACAGTTATTTATTCTGTGCGTTTATGGGTATTGCTTCTTTAGCGGCTGTTGTGGCTCATTAAATGAGAAGAATTCTCTTAGTTTCTTCAATTAAAAATGTAGTTATAAAGATAGGCAACAACAACAACAACAACAACAGCAGCAACAACAACGCAATCGCAAGACGACAATTGAATTGAATTTCAATTTCAATTTCAATTCAATATAACGAAATTGAAATTCCATTTACGATACGAAATGCGTGGCACAAATATATGTACATGCCTAATTCATATAGACACCCATGTGCATACTTATATATACGCTTACACATACATACATACTTACATATATACATATATACATATATACTTATGTATATACTATGTACATACAATATCCGGGTTCACATTAGCGTGGCGCGCAGTGAAACCTAATGACTTGGTCAGTTTTTGCATTTCAAGGGACGACGAGGAGTGCTATGGGTGGAGGAGTGACGTTGTTAGCTTGAGAGATAGAGAGGGGAGGGGGTTAGGTAGCCATTGGGTCACGTGTGAGCCACAGACCCCCAGGTCCGTTCGACACATTTCACAAGCACAAATTACATTTTGACGCTGCAAACCCTCACTAATTACATTACATTACATTACATTGCTCTCCATATGCGATGCGAGTGTGTGTGTGTGTGTGCGTGTGCGTGTGTGTGCACGTGTGTGAATAACACATGTTTAACTGTAGCTATGTCTTGTTGTGCAGGCAACGCAAGTGAATAAAAACATATCTAACTATATCTAGATATCTATTTCTAAACTACACTCAGACTAAGACTCCTTTTTAATTGTTTAATGACTTGAAGAAAGCTTTGGAATATGTTTATAAACTTGAAGAAAGCTTTAGAATATGTTTATAAAAAGAAGAGCTTTGTGTATCCTTAAGATATTTAAGTAATTAGAGCCGCTCTCTGCAATTCTCAAAGCTTAATGCTCAATTTGAAGTGCTAACATCTGATTCCTCTCTAAATGTTACTCGCCACTCGCTACTCTTCACTATCTACTCGCCACTCGCTACTCGTTGCTTGCTTCTTTTTGATGCATTTCATTTTATGCTGCATCATAATAATACATCTGGTTGTAGCATTATATCTGTTCAATTGCATTTCTCTCAGTTCAGTTCAGGTTGATCAAACACGTTGCCAGCGATGATGATGTAAACAGTTTATATTTGTGTTGTTTTATTGTTTCTTGTTACTCGTTGCTATTTCACTTTTTGTTGTTATTTCTTTTTTATTATCAATTGATATTATCGATTGTTGTCCATATTGTGCTGGATTCCCCTTGTTAGTTGTTGCCACAAGTTACAAATGACGAAAAGACAAGCAAACAAGCAAACGATTCTCCTCAAGTGGATGTGCTGCAAACGTTGTGCAAACATGCAAACTATATAAACAATATAGAGATAAACTTATTCATTCCCCCTCTCTCTGCTGTAAATGCAACAGATGTCGATCATTGAGTGCAGCTGTATATTGTTTCTTCTTATAGCTAGATTGATCGATCGTTTAATATATGATCTAGCGATTGTTTTATTGTTTTATTGTCGTTAATTCGTTTGACTTCTTCAGCAAAGGTTAATAACCCGCATTTGAAATTAGCCAATCTACCTGAGAAAAAAATGGGAGAAAAATAGAAAAAAAGATTTTGATGAATGTGTATTTCTGTCGGTGGTTTGTGCCACACGCTCCGTTACGATGTTTGTTGGCTTCTGACCTCATTCAAGTGTTATATCGTTGTTGTTGTTGTAGTTTATTCTCTAAGCGCTCGGCACACATGGCAAATAAATAATCTTAACTGTTTCGCCAGCGGCTATTTGGAGTTACATCTGCATGTAGGTAAATGGCCTACGCATTGTATTATCATTCAGCATGAAATTAATGCCATCAGAAGGAAGCAAAGACAAAGCAACGAGAAGCAAGTAACGAGTAGCGAGTGGCGAGTAACGAGTAGCCAATAACGAGTTGCGAGTTGCGAGTAGCAGGTAACGAGTGGTCAATAACGAGTGGCGAGTAACGAGTAGCCGGTAACGAGTAGTCAATAACGAGTGGCGAGTAGCGAGTAGCGAGTAACGAGTAGCCAATAACGAGTGGCGAGTAGCGAGTAGGAGTAGCAGTTAACGAGTAGACAATAACGAGTGGCGAGTAACGAATAGCCAATAACGAGTGGCGAGTAACGAGTAGCCAATAACGAGTGGCGAGTAGCGAGTAGCAATTAACGAGTAGCCAATAACGAGTGGCGAGTAGGGAGTAACGAGTAGCCAATAACGAGTGGCGAGTAACGAGTGAAGTGACGTGCAACGAGTAGCGAATAACGAGTGGCGAGTGACGAGTAACGAGTAGTGAGTAGTGAGTAACGAGTTGCGAATAATGCGAAGCGAGTGGCGAGTAATCAGAGAAACTACGCATAAACAAGGTCGTTGAGCAGCGTAATTAGCAAAATAATAAAGAACCCCAACAAAACCCCCCCATTGGTGGAAATGAGTTATAGAAACTAGAATTTGCATTTGGGGTTGATAAGTAATTGTGCCAAATTAGCCTGATAAGCAAATTGCGTTAGCAAATGTGCAAATGGCTAAGCTCATTCAATATGCATATTCACCTACCGAAATTTATGTAAATCGATTCTCCGCTGTGCCTACATACATCTATATGTATGTATATATGTGGGAGGAGTGTATGGGAGTGCATGAAGAAGAAGAAGAAGAAGAAGTAGTGAAACAGACTGATAAATGCTTCAAAAATGTTGTCGATGTAATTGGGTGCAATTTGAAACTTCGACAGCTGTTGTTGGTGTAGGTAGTGGGGCAGGGGAGGGGAGGGGCAAGCAGGTAATAATAATATGAAATTGTTGAGCTGGATAATGGATCTTGCATAAGAGATAAATGTAGAGCAGGAGTTGAAGCTGGACAGGCGCTGGCGAAGGCGGGGCAAAGGAGAGTGAGGTGGGGGATTGGTAGAGTGAGGAAGAGAAAGAGATTGGTAGAGAGTGAGAGAAAGAAAGAGGAAGATGGATAGAAAGAGAGATAGTGGGTGAGGGAGAGGGGGAGATAGAAAGAGGAAGAGAGAGAGAGAGATAGAGTAATATATAGAGAGAGTGAGATAGAGAGAGAGTGAGATAGAGAGAGAGTGAGATAGAGAGAGAGTGAGATAGAGAGAGAGTGAGATAGAGAGAGAGTGAGATAGAGAGAGAGAGTGAGAGAGTGAGAGATAGAGTGAGAGATGGATAGAGATTCTCAGAGAGAAAGAGTGAGATAGAGAGAGATTCTCAGAGAGAAAGAGTGCGAAAGAGAGAGAGATAGAGAGAGAGATAGAGAGAGAGATAGAGAGAGAGATAGAGAGATAGAGAAAGAAATAGAGATAGAGAGAGAGATAGAGAGAGAGAGAGATAGAGAGAGATAGAGAGAGATAGAGAGAGATAGAGAGAGATAGAGAGAGAGAGATAGAGAGTGAGAGAGAGAGTGAGAGAGAGAGAGAGAGAGAGTGAGAGATGGATAGAGATTCTCAGAGAGAAAGAGTGAGATTGATAGAGATTCTCAGAGAGAAAGAGTGAGATTGATAGAGATTTTAAGAGAGAAAGAGTGCGAAAGAGAGAGAGATAGAGAGAGATAGAGAGAAATAGAGAGAAATAGAGAGAAATAGAGAGAGAGAGATAGAGAGAGAGAGAGAGAGAGAGACAGAGTCAGAGGCTTGCAAAGAAATATTAACACGCAGTGGTTGCAAATGTATCTGCAACTCAATCTATACTTGTATCTGTATCTGTATCTATATCAGTATCTGAATCTGTATCTCTATCTGCAACTGCAACTGCAACTGTGTTATGTGTGCAACTGTGTGTGCTATTAAAGTGGCCACTTTTTATTATTATTTTCATTTTTTTTCGTTGTATTTTTTGGGGGGTTTTTGCCTTTGATTTTTACCAGTCACGAAGCGAGTATGAAAATCGCACGCAGAGTGTTGTTGTTGTTGTTGGTTGGGGCAATATGCAATTAAGTTTTTTATTTTTTTTTTTCGGCCGCAGTGCCACAAATACCAAGGCAAACAATGCGGTTGCAAGTTGCAACTTTGCGTTGCCTGTATTTATTTAGGTTGGGCAACAGCGAAGGAAGAAGCAGCAGCAGCAGCAGTAGAAACAACAACAACAACAACAGCAGCAGCAGCTTTTCTCTCATTTGAAATGAAATAATTCGTAAAAGGAAATACATTATGTTAATAATATTAATTAAAGAAGTTAAGAGCAGCGATATTATATATATATGTTTAAGCTCGATTCGAAATTCGTATTTGAAATGCCGGACTTTGGGCTGTTGTTACTTTTGTTGCTGTTGTTGTTTGTAATGCAGCTTTTGCTCTAGTTAATGCGCTTTTATCTTTGTTGCCAGCTACTGTGCGCTGTGTGCTGTTGCTGCTGTTGACGTTGTTGTTATTGATTGTAAACCTTGAGCTACGTATGTGCCGCGGCGTACACGGCGAAGGTCGCCAAGTGCGTTGTCCGTCGGGTATTTTTCATGCACAAACTAAATAGCTAAATAGCTGTGAGCTAAACTTGTAGATACATAGATACACACACACATATAGATACATATACTGTTGTTGTTGCTGTTGTTGTTGTTGTCAGCTGAATGCATTGGGCTGTGGCATTAACATATGTAGCGCGATTTGACTTTGATTACATTATACCCAAGTCGACGAGTCAGCAAAAATTTGCATTGTTGCGTTCTAATTAAAAATGGGCGCAGTTTTTCTGTGTGTATATCTATCTCTGTGTGTGTGTGTGTGTGTATATTTTCTGTATTTTTGGTATGCAACAGCCAATGCGGCAGTTAAGGACAAGAGCACAATGAAAAGCAAATGCTAATTGAATTAAGACAAGCACAGCGGCAAGACAACACGGACAAATGGTCAGCAAGCAAAGACGCAGGCGAAGACGAAGTCGAAGAAGTGAACAGAGACAGCAAGAGAGAGAGACAGAGAGAGAGAGAGAGACAGCCACGCGCAACTGTGACCCAGTGGAAATAGCAATAGTAACTAGATACAGATACAGATACAGATACAGATACAGATACAGATACAGATACATTTGTATCTCTTAGCCTAAGGGCAGCCGGGTTAATGTTTAGTTTAGAGTCAACTTGCTGTTATTTTTGTTGCAATGCAAACATTGAAACATTGTCAACAAAATATGTTTTTTTTTAAATACAATATTGTTAAATTGTAGTTACTACGCCCGAGTCGAAAGATTGAGAGTGCATTGAGCGTTATCTGCTCCATTTCGGCTAATTTGGGGTATAGTTTCGTTGGAATAACAGCTGCGGGGCAGCTGTGCAAATAGAGCCTACAATAATAATAATAACAATAAATACAATAATAATAATAAATGTGGCGACAGAGCAGCGGCAGCGTATGCACAATTGTTAAATTAAACTAGAGTAGAGCACAAGTTGTTCTTGTTGTTATTGTTGTTATTCTGATTGTTCTTGTTCTTCTTCTTCTTCTTGTTGTTGTTGTTGATCTAAATGAATTGATGCCCAAAACAAGCATCAAAAATAATCATTTTGTTTTCTTTTTTTTTGCCCTCTTACGTCTAAAAACAAAATCAAAATTAATTTAAAACAACTTTTTATTTGTTGTTGCTGCGTCTCGTTTGCCTTGAGGCGGCGCATAAACAACAACAACAAACAGCCGCAAAATATTTTGCGAATTTTTATTAAACATTTCTTGTTGTTGTTGTTGTTGTTGCTGTTGTTTGTTCTCTTACATCTTTTTGCCAGAAATTCTGAACCCGTCGTTGTCCACTTCAATATTTACGGTTGTCAAGCGCTCAACACTTTTATTTTAAACCCAACGCATTGTTGTTGTTGTTGTTGTTGTTGTTCTTCTTCTTATTGTTGTTGTGTATATTTTTAAATAGCATTTCACATTTAGTTTGCCGCATAAATAAATTTTATTTTAATTTTTTTGTTCACTCCTTCGTTTGCTAATTTGACTTTTACATGATTCAAGTGACGCTCGCAATTGTGACGCCATATACGACAGCTTTAGAGGGTATATGCGCAGTGTTGATCAGTGCGAAGCTTAGACTACATTTAAGTGAATTCTTTTATTATTTATTTATAGGGTATATATATAAAGCGAAGCATCCTTTTAGTTTAGACTTAATTTAATTGAATTATATTTATTTTCCATATAATATAGGGTATTTGCAGTGCGACTAGCCTATAGTAATACTTTCTGCTTTATATTCAACTGTTTATTGACGCCTTTTTAATCGTTTTGCATTCTGTTTTCTTCTATTTTCTATTTACAGGTAAGCCAATGCGATGTTGAATCATTTGAGTCACTTGAATCATTCGACGGTTATTCAATTGCATTTGTAAGTAAACAAGCGAGTCTAAGCAACTCTACGCATACATTTTTAGCAATTGTAAATATGTTTTTATTGCAAAAACAAAAAACAAACAAAAGAAGAAACTTGCTTTAATGACCGCAAACAGTTTTCTTTCCCTCTCTATCTCTCTCTCAGTCTTTCCATATCTCTCTCTCTCTCTCTCTGTCTGTCTGTCTGTCTCGTTGCGTTTCTTTTTTTTTCAACTGCAGCAGCTAGGAAAAGCGCGTTTTCCAAAGATTTCACTTTCATGCCGTTTAACCACAACAACAGAAATGTAAACACAAATGCCGCCAAAACAGTTTAGCAAGTGTCATCCGCAAGCTGCGCACCAGGGCTGCACTTGAAATATGCAAAAATAATAAGAAATCGTTTGCGCATTGAAATTGTTTGAGTTTTAACACAGCTATGGCACTTCGAAGATTACACAACACGCTTAAATTAGCTAAGAAATGCCTAAAATAATACCAAAATTTGTCTAAATAATATATATTTAAATTTAAATACTGAAAAGACAAAAATAAGTTATCTCTAGGGTATCTCACAGTCCATCACACTTGATTATTGATAGTTTCATTTTGAATTGCACTAAGCAACGTTCGCAATGAGGTCAATTTCATTTGTAAGAGACCCAAAAAACCACTGTCTAGACTCGCAATTCAAATGTTCGCTTACAATTCGCAACTGGTTCTAGCTGCGCTGCAGATATTACAGCCTCGCAATCAGTTCATATTAAATCGCAACAAGTGCAGCTTCTAGTTTTTGTCTCAAAGGAATCTCACGAGCTATTTTACTGTTGTTGTTGTTGTTGCAGTTGTTGTGGTAGTTGCAGTTGCAACTGTTGCCGCTTTGGCTACGGTCAGGTGGGTTGGTGGTGCGACTGCGACTGCGACTGCAACTGCGGTGGCTGCAGTTGCTTTTTGATTGTGGCGCAATGTTTTGGCATGTGCATGTGCATGACTTGGGGGCATTGTAACACACACACACACACACACACATGCACACACACATGCTGCTTGCTTATAGTTGTTGCTTGTCAAGAGGCATTCAATTGCCACTACAACTGCAGGCAACAGCGACTTTTGTGGTTGAGTTTTAAAGTTGCTTTTGGGTTGGGCATTGCTTGCGTTTTGTTTTTGCTCCTCTCTCTCTCTCTTATTGTTTGTTTGCTTTGTTTGTTTGTTTGCTAAGTGAAAAGCGCTGTTCGTTGTTTAGTTGTTGTTGCTGTTGTTGCTGTTGTGTGGACACTCATTTTCACCAGCAATTGTTGCTGCAGTTGTTGTTGTCGTTATCGCTAAAGGTTCAACATGCTTTTTGCATGTGCATCATCATCATCATCATCATCATCATGGACATCAACAACAACGTTAATAGCCTCTTGATACAACACGCAATGCTGTCCCCTGCCTTCCCCACTCTCCTCTTCTCTTTTTATTGTTTATATACACCACTCAATGTAATATCGATTCTTTTGAATTAATGAGCTTGCTGTAGCAGTGATAATTCATTTTTATTATAATTGTTTTTGCCTTTCACTTGAAAAGCAACAAACAACAACAACAGCTACAATAAAACGCCCACAATATGCTTAAGCCACGTTAAGCCTGCTCGTCTCAAGGAAGTTGCGCTTTTTAGCTCATTTAAGTCGTCTCTCTCATTATTATTGGGCAAGCCATAAACAACCAAATAATAATAATAGTAATAGTAATAAAAATAATGAAATATTTTATAAATTGCATTGAGCGATAAACCAAAAATAAAATAAAATAAAATGTTTGTGAAAAAAAAACTCCTTTCACTTTGTGGCAAACCAAACGAAGCGCAGTTGCTGCTGCTGTGCTGCTGCTGTTGCTGCTGTTGCAGTTGTGTGTGTAGAATGTTTGCCACATTGACACACACACACACACACACACACACACACACACACAGTGTACCACTGACACAGCGACCAACTAAAGCGCAACGAAAACGAAAACGAAGCCAAAAAAAAAAAAAGAAAGAGCAGCAAACCAGAGACAAAGACAGAGAATGAAAGACGTTGAATGAACTCTCGCAGCTGCTGTGCTGGTCAGTGCTGAGGAGGGGTAGGGTAGGGGGATGTGTAAGGGGTAAGGGGAAGGAGTAGATATTCTGATAAGCCAAATATATATGCGTATTATGCAATTGTGTGGAAAGCGCACAATCGATAAGTAAAAGTTGTCACACGTGGCGTATGCGCAATGTGTTGAGGCATTCATACTAAGTATACGTAAGCGATGCAGAGGCAAAGGCGGAACACACTTGTTGTGCCCCAAACACACAACTAACTATCTCTCTTCCACTCTTTCTCCCTCTCTCTCTCTCTCCCTCCCTCTCTCTCTCTCTCTCTCTCTCTCTCTTTGTATCCACTGGTTGCACTCGAATACTTCGCATCTGAAGCCGCAGAACTATAATTGAAATTGAGTTTCTATTTTTAATCAATGTGTATGTGTGTGTGTGTGTGTGTGTGTGTGAGGATAGCTGCTGCGCTCGAGTGCCTTCAACCTGTGCTTCAGCTAAGCTGATTAGACAGCAGCCCACACAACACAACACAACACAGCACAACACATCAACGCAGTCCAGTTTCATGTCCAGTTCCATGTCCAGTGCCGCAATTTGGCCAAAAACTCTTCAAGTGGCCAACAAGCGAATATATATATATATATATATATATATATTTAAAAATAGAAAAACTAATAGCGAAATAACTTCAATGTGCTCGGCACTTTTGTTACACTTGAGCACAGCACAGAATGCGCAAAATGTTGTTGTCTTTTTGACCAAATTTTGATTTGATTTGATTTGTTTGTTTTGCTTGTTTTCTTCTTGACGGCATTACGTAATCGCGAGCTCTTGTTTTTGCCTGGAGTGCTATTGAAGTGAGTGCTACTTATTAGTGTTGTTGTTGTTGTCTGTGTCTTCTTGTTGTTGTCTGCGTTGTTGTTGTTCTTTATCTGTTTGCTGCTTCTGCTTTTGTCTGGCGTTTTTTGTTGTTTCCTCCTTCTTGAATTTGATTCAATTTCAATTTCGATTTCCATTTCATTATTCAATTTGTTGCTCACTTTGTCACCTTGTCGCCTTGTCGTTTTTTCGCTCTGTCGTTCTGTCGCTCTTCTAATTATAAACACACAAACGTAACGCTCTGCAGACGGAAGCATCTTCAGCAAATCCGGAGTACATTTCAATGTGATTTATGTTAATTGTTAAGTGCTTTCGGCAATCCATTCACATTTCGACACCCCAATGCTTAACTCTTAACTTAACTTAACTCTTGAGCGTGCTCCAAACTTGGAGCAGCTTGCTGAATGCCAAGACAATTGATTGCGTCTGCAACTTCCTTGATTATTGCGAAGATTTTTGGGAGAATTCTCTTTGCATTTCTAGGCGATAATAGGATAATATGATAATAACAATGTCATAATAGCGATAGTGTACAATCAATCAATCAATCAATCAATCAATCTCTCTCTCTCTTGTTTTCTATATTTCTACATCTAATAAATAGCTAAATGTAGTGGCATCTATTGTGCAATCAGCGGTCTGTGAACTCATTCTCTGTCCCTGTCCTTGTCTCTCTCTTTCCCTCTGTCTCTGTCTCTCTCTCTCTTTCTCTCCTCTCTCTTCCTCTCTTTTCTCTCTCTCTTTCTCTCTTTCTCTGTCTCTTTCTCTCTGTCTCTTTCTCTCTCTTTATCTCTGTCTCTTTCTCTCTCTTTCTCTTTCTCTCTTTTCTCTCTCTCTCTCTTCTCTCTCTCTTCTCTCTCTCTCTCTCTCTCTCTCTCTTTCTCTCTTTCTCTTTCTCTCTTTCTCTTTTTCTCTCTCTCTTTCTCTCTCTCTCTTTGTCTTTCTATCTCTCTTTCTCTCCTCTCTTTCTCTCCTCTCTCTTTCTCTCCTCTCTCTTTCTCTCATCTCTCTCTCTTTCTCTCCTCTCTCTTTTCTCTCTTTTCTCTCTTTTCTCTCTCTTTCTCTTTCTCTCTTTCTCTTTCTCTCTCTCTCCTCTCTCTCTCTCCTCTCTCGTCTCTCTCTCTCTCTCTCTTTTTATCTCTCTTCAGCTTATTTTTGTAGGCTAGTGTAAACTGTCTATTTAGGTAGCTTATACATAAACAATTCTGCCAATTTCTCTATCCATCGCTACTTCTATCTCTGTCTCTCTCTTTCTCCCCCTTCTCTTACCCACTGTCTTTTCGTTTTCTCACCTTTCTGCCTCTCATGCTCCCTATGTAACTCAGTTTTGTAGTCCGCTCTCTTTCTCCCTCTTCTCTTACTCTCTTTTCCCTTTCTCAGTTTTGTAGTCTAGTGTAACCGCTCTATTTAGCTAGCTTCTATAGAAACAGTTTTGCTTATATATATATATATATATATATATATATATATATACATATATATATATATATATACATAAATTATACAACCCTTCAACGCTCTCAGTTTTGTAGCACAGTGTATCGTTATAGAGGCAAACTGCCCGCACTCGCAGCTCGCTTGTTGTTCTTGCCTGAGCGTGTGCTTAAAACTCGTTCAGTTGCCACTTTTGGCAGTAAGTCTTACATTATATATAGAGAGAAGTTCATATAGAAATATGTATATATATTATATATACTATTTATATATATATACTATATATATATATATATAGTGCACATTAAAGCAGCGTAAATGGAAATCCATGTGGTTGGTAATATAATTAGATGCACTTAATGTCGTCGCTCTGCTGTCAATTCACTGGAGATTGCGTAATAGCCCCGTTATAAGTTGATGGCCATAGCCAATTTTTGTGTGTTTCTGTATTTGTTGTTATTGTTGTTGTTATTGTTGTTGTATTTTTTAATGGCACGTAGACCAAAACGTTGGCACGTTGTCGAAGAAAGTGAAATTACAAAATGCATAGGTTTAATTTTTGTGTTTTTTCTTTGTTTTTTTGTTTTTGGCATAGTTACAAATCAAGTGTCTGGAATTTTGAACTTTCTGATTAGAAATGTGAATGAAATAGTATACAATGTATATGAGTTTAGAGTACAAATACATATTAATATATAGTGTGTCCTATAAATAGGGGTTGTAGATTGAGGAGTTAGGGAATGGAGGAGGTCATTGAACGTGTCGTTCACATTGTGCACGTGCGACAACAAATGAAGCTGCCTCAGATTGGTGATTGGGTCGCTCACTGGTGATTGATGATGATGATAAAAACTGCTAAAAGTGCACATCAGTTAATATAGTATATATATATGCTATATATATATATATATATATATTTATATATATTTATAATATATATATAGTTAAAAGCTATATCAAAGTCAATTGCTTGTGCAAGCACTTTGTCTGTAATAATGTAAATTTGAAAGCTGTTGCTGCCTCTTGTCGTCTCGCTCGCTCTCTCCCTTTAAGCACTCGTATCTCTGCAGCTCGCCAGCTTGCCATCTCTCTCTCTCTCTCTCGCTCGCACAGTTGCTGTTTCTTACGGCGTCGAGTGCATTCAACTCACATTTAGCGCTGACATATCAAAAATAATAATAATAATAATAATAATAATGATAATAATAATAATTGTAATCATAAAAAATGAAATTTAAACAATCGCGCAACGCTTTACAATAAATAATATAAAGTGAACTCACAAAAGATGCCACAAAGAAGTAAAAGATCCCATAAAAAGCGAACTCTGCGAAAGCACTTAACACAATTTCAAAGGCACTTAACAACATATAAATCACAGCGACACAGAAAGAGAGCTACAGAGAGATAGAGAGATGCACAGAGATACAGCTACAGTTGCAGCACACTAATGAGATACACGTGTGTTGTTGTTGTTGTTGTTGTTGGCTGTTGCAAGCGGCAATCCCCCAGATTTGTGGCATTAGTCACCTGTTTGCTGCTACCTCAACTCGTCGCATATAAATAGCTACAGATTCGCATACTCAAATATTTATAGAACTGAAAGAGCAAGAGAGAGAACGACAGAGAGAGAGAGAGAGAGAGAGAGAGAGAGAGAGCTGCACATGCCGATGAACAAGCAACAGTTCGCGTGGGCAGCTCAATAATTATACATAGCTTGTGTAGGAAATGAAATTGCAATTAAATAACTGATGCATTCAGTTGGAATTCTCTGGGCACAACTACACAGAAAATGTAGTACACGAGCAATGCCGCCTTCAACTAGACACAGTCAGAGTTCATCTGCAGCAATCAATATAAGCGAACGCAGCAAAGCACCTGACATTGTGTCGAGTAATAGGAACAGCAGACACATGTGTATATCATATATATATGTACATTCAATATTGTGTGATTATAAGCCGCAACTGAAACTAGAACAACCACACACACACACTCCACACACACACACACACACTATTTTGTTGATTCAACTGCGTTTTTCTTCTACACATTTAGCAATACAGCTGACAGTTTTCTTTTCGTTTAAGCTGAACTAGAATTCCATTTTAAAGCAAGCTATTGTTAGTAAATACATTTATATATATTTCATTTATATATGCTTAACATTATTTCCATATAACAGACAAATTGGCAACTGAAACTGCTTTCAGTTAAGCTTTGTAGCTTCATATACATTCTATTCGTTCTCTTTTTCCATCTCGCTCGCACTTTGACAAACACGCACAAAGGCGCCATTTGAAAAAGGTTTTTCTGGCTTTGATTGACAACGGCAAGTTTATCTTTAGATCTTTGTTTATATAGAATAGCAATAAGCACTCTTTATATATATATATAGAGTCTCTCTCTCTCTTTCTCTGTCTCTCTCTGTCTGTCTCTCTCTTATATGCATATATATAGATTGTTTCTCTCTTTAGCTGCCAAAAAGGCGCCACTTGAAAAGGTTTTGCTTTTTGTTTAACAAAAGTATCTTTAGATCTTTGAATTGGCGCTCTATCTCCCACTCTCTCTCTCTCTCCCACTCTCTCCCTCTCTCTCTCTCTCTCTCTCTTTCTACTACTATATATATCAAAGGTTTCTGTGTTAATCAACAACAAGTATCTCTAGTTCTAGTTCCTTGTTCTGTTTCTCTAGAAAAACTCAACACGTGCTTAACTTTAGCTGCTTTTATTTATATTTTATTTCTATCTTTCCTTCGTTTTTTTGTATTGTTTCTATTGCAATTTCAAGTGAATCCATTTGATACGCAAAACTGAATTCAATTAAGTGATTATATGGCAAATACTTTTTAACATTTTTAACTATTTATTTATTTTGTTCTCTCTCTATTTTTTTTTTTTTTTTGCTGTTGCTAATCGTTTGTTGTTGTTCTATTGAAATATATGGTTGCCACGTTTATTTCTCATTGTTTTGGTTGCTTGTTTTTTAGCGTGACTTGGCGCAACAACTGCTCACCACAGCTTGTAATTACAGCTATGAGTATCTGTAGCTATGTAATAATGTAATAATGATCAGCCGAAAGATACATTTGTATCTGCAGATAGTTTTGCTATTGAAATCAATGCAAAATACATTTATATTTGTCGCACTCACGTGTCGATTACAGGGTATAAGTCACTAGTAATGCTACGCTTTTAAGTGGCATCAAATCTACAAATTGTATAGGGTAACTGCCAGTCGTGGCTTGCTTAGTGCTTGCTATGCAATTAGTATTAGTTTATGCTTCCCTCTTTCTTCTATTTTGGACACTTTTGCTGCTTGAGACTTTGAATTGTTTATTTATCGATTGTCAAGGCTGTGAAGCGTGGCTGGAGGGAGCAGGAGCGGGGAGTGGGGAGCGGGGAGTAGTTGTAATTAAAATTGATAAATGATTTCGTGCTATCAATTGCTTGCTGAGAAACCTAAATAAAGCGAATGTCGCAGTTGAAAGTTTTGTGCATTACAATAGTAAATACTAATAGTAATAGTAATAGTAATAGAAATAGTAATAGTAATAATACTACTCTATGCTATACAAACCATATACAATATCGCATTCGATCAGCATTGAGCGAACGGTTTCGCTCGTGTTCTCTGGCCATTTCACAAATAGAATAGTATCATGATAAGCGCTGATCGTGATAAGCGCACGTTGTTGGCAAACTAATCAACGTAATGCATGTACCGCATCGCAATTATACTATTATATTTCGCAATTAACAGATTGCTTTACTCTCTCACTCTCTCACACACTCTCTCTCACTCTCTCTTTCTCTTTGGTTTCTTCTCTTCAACAACTTTGTTCTTCTGCAATTGAATTGCTAATTATTAATAATAACAATGCGCAAATAGACAAACAAGAACAACAAAGACACAGACACAGCTGTCTCAACAGTTTCGATTAGAATTGCCAAAAAAATATAAAAAAAAAAAAAATGATTGTTAAATTTACACAGTTAATTAACTACTTTAGGCCAGAGCACACAGCTTATATGCTAAGTGCTTGAAACATTTGAGAATTGTGAGGATTTCTCGTTGAGTTTCTTAACAAATTTGCAATTGCGAACGCAAAGCAAAAGTCGAAATTGAATGTTAAAATTTACTTTTCATTTATTGCAATTGCTTCTATTTACTTAACTGACATTTGACTTATGAAAATATTTGAATTCTTTTCGTTTGCAGGTAAATAAGACGTGAGCAGTGGTTGGTAATGTACTAAAACGCTGTACTAAATGAATGTACTAAAAGTGCTTTAAGGGCAATCTATTAGGGTACTAAATCGCTGCACTAAATGAATGTACTAACAGAGCTTTAAGGGCAATCTACTAGGGTACTAAATCGCTGTACTAAATGAATGTACTAAAAGTGCTCTAAGGGCAATCTGTATAGAATTATGATATTCTCATATCTTATCATTATTATAAGCAACACTTTCTAAATTTATAGCAGTTCTGCTTATTTTTAATGAGCCTGCAATTAAATATTGCTAACTAATGTTTAGCACAGTGCTAAATAAGCATTTTTTCTTGCTTTTTTTGTTTGCTGTTGTCCAATTAGCTGCTATCGTATTTTTCTTTTATTGTTATTATGATTATATAACTGTCTTTGTTGCCAGCTTGGCTTTTTGGGGCTATAAATAGTATAGGCAACAGCGAAATGCATAGAAAAGTAATTAAATTATTTAAATTTTATGTATCGCGTTTTCTTCAGTCGTCAATAGTTGTGGAGGCGCTCCTCGTGTCGCTCGTTCGATTTATCGCTGCAGATAGAGACAGCAAGCTGTATTACGGCGCACCTTTGCACTCTCTCTCTCTCCCTCTCACTCTCTTCAGCGTGGTCACGTTTTGTGCCGTCGGGTCAAGATTAACTGCAAACTAAAACTGAAACCGAAACCGAAATAACAAAACGAAACGAAAAAAAACGAAAAACCAAAGCAAGGCGAACGAAAGCCAACAGCGTCGATAATCAATATACACAGCGACTTACGCATACACTACCTTTCGCGGCGCCCTTTACCCCACTCCCTCTCTCCCACTCTCTCTCTCTCTCTGTCTTTCTTCCGCTGTCTTTCTTTCGCTGCCTTCTGGCCGCGCTTTGTCCGCTTTGTTTGTTATCAACGAAAACCATTTCCGTCATCATCATCAATGTTTAACTCCAAATTCTTGTGCTGCGCTTTGCACTTTCCTTTTCCGTGTTCCCCCCTCCACCCCTGCCCACTCACCACTCGCCTGCTTTCGCACTCTTTCCCTCGCTTTCCCTCGGTGCGTCCGCATTGCCGTCAACCTCGGTTTGGTATGTGAAACTATGCCAAAAAACCGCAAGTGAATCTTGTGTTGTATTTGGCCAGGCCAAGCAAGGTTCGACTGTCTCTCCTTGTGTCTCCCCCCGTCTCCCCCCGTCTCCCCCTCTCTCCTTCGTCTGCGTCTTGCTGTTGTCTAGTTGTATAATTGAATTGTAGTCGCCGCTATGCACGTATTTGAAATGTCGGTCGAACCGGTTTCAATTTGGCACTTGGCGTCGCTCTGTGCTCGGCCTGGCATAATAATTAAGCCTCATTTGCATTGAAGGCGCGCTAGAATTTCGATTGGGATTTGAATTTGGATTTGTATTGGATTTTGATTTCGTTTTATTTATTTATTTTTCATTTTTTTTTTGGTATTCATATTGGGAATTGTAAACGAAATTGGATTTTGTATTCAAATTGAGAATTGAAAATTGAAATTGGAATTGGAACTTTGTGTGTTGCACTTTCGTTTGGCAGAATGTTGGCTACTTAAATGGAAATGCATGAATGAAGAACTGCAACTAAGCCACTAAGCAGACATAGTTATACTTATAAAGATACAAGATACAAGATACATATATATATATTTATATATATTCAACAGAAATGCAGACAATTTGCGCTTGCGCATACTTATTAGGTCAGGGTCACACTGCTTGTTTGACTGACTGACTGACTGGCTGACTATCTGAGTCGCCAGTCTTGCAGCAGCAGCATCATCATCAACAACAACAATAGCTACAAGTGGCTATGGATACAGCTGCAGATACAGATACATTTTTGTAGTAACAGATACAGATACATTGGCTGCAGAGCTACAATAAATGGCATTAATATTAAAGTGACAAAGGAAGGGGGCTATAGTGCGGCTAGAGGGGGGAAGTCAGCTGTCAGAAACAAGCAAATGTTGTGGCCGTCTTTTTTCACGTTTTCTTTTGTTTTTTTTGTATATGTAATGCAGTGCAGTGTATGCGTCTGTTTGTATCTGCAAGATACATTAGCGCGCTGAAGTTGAAACTGAAGTTTAGTTGTGTTTCTATTGTTGTAGTTGTTGGAGTTGTTGTAGTTGTTGTAGTTATTGCTGCTGTTGGTAAGGGGCATCCATCATAAATAACATTAATCTTTTTTGGCCACACTGGCCTAGCAGTCGAATTGCGTTGCCTGCATGCACACAATGGGTGTGAGTGTGTGTGTGTGTGTGTACATTTGGTTTGTTGTTTTTCGTGTGTTCGATTTAAGCTGCTGATTAACATTGAACCACAGGCCAGGCAGTCAGGCAACAATAAATGCTCGATCATCGTTGCGTTCTGTGGCCTCTTGTTGTGTGGCATGCAAAATGCCAAAGTAACGGTACTTGCCATATATCTGTATTTGACTCTGTATCTGTATCTGTAGCTGGCCCCAAAATATATTTATAAAGCTCTCAGTTTATGATTATGATTATTTGCGAAAAAAAAAGAATTGAAAGGCCACACCAAATTGCGGTACATAAATAATAAATGAATAATATGCCAATTATTATGCATATGTATATATATAATTATGAAAGCTATGCGTGTGTGTGTTTTTGAAGCTTTTTTTTTTGTAAATGCCCGAGCTTTAACTGTGCTGCATTTATCATTACATAATCGTTGCCTCAATACGAGATCGAAATCAACAACAGCTGCTTTAGAATTCAAAGCTCAGCTGTTGCTGTAAATCTCTTGTTTCTTCTTTTGTTGCTGCTTCTTCGTGCTGCTTCATATGCTGCTGCAGAGGGCGAGTGAGCGAGCGAGCAAACGAGCTTTGAGCTATTTCCTAACCTAAGCGCGTCTCGCTCGTCTCGCTTATCAGCAATGTCCACTGTGTGTGCTTATTTGCTTTAACGTTAGATGGCGCACCGACAGTGCGAGATGTGGGGACAGGGCATTGGATAATTAGTAAAAGAAAAAAAAAGCAGAGTCTAAAAATAGATGGGACACCGCAAAACGAACGGCAAAAGCAAACGTAGCACAAAAAAAGAAGTAAAGTATTTAAGCAATTTGCGTTGCGGCAACAGTAGCAACAACAACTTAATAACAACAACAACGACGACAGCGAACATAGCTCAATAGCAAATACATAGCAACCAAATTTAATAAGTAAAGAAACAACAAAAATAATGAAATCGAAAACTGGGTAGGCAGCAAAAATGCATTACGTTCGAATAAGGCATAAAATCAGCTCACACACACACGCACGCAATTGTGCATGATCGCTTTATCAGCTGAGCGAGTAAGCAGCGCCCGCATTGCAGCAGACAGAGTACGAAACGACCGATATATGTCTGTATGTATATATGTATGGACAGACGTACAAACCGAAGAACCGAACATACTCAAGCGAATGAACGACCGACTAACCGAGCGACCGACCGTCAGAATTACCTGCAACAATGGTATGCTTATGCTTGCCCTTCTAAAAACACACACACACTCAAACATGCAACAAACTAACTCAAGTCTCTCTCTATCTCTCTGTCTATTACACTCGCTCTTTAAGTCACTCAAAAGACATTCACTCAAAGCGTGCGCTCGCTCAGTCACTCAGCGAACAGGCTGTATGGTGAGCACGCTGGCAGCGCGTCGTGACGTCAGCTGCTAAAGCTTTTTGTGCTGCTGCCACTGCCACCGCCGCCACTGCCGCTGCTGCTGCCGCAGCGTTGACTCGCGAATATTCTAATAAGCATTTCAATTTCATTTGGTTTTCAAACGCGCAACGCAACGCAACACACGACGCTAGCAAACGGAACGCGCGGCGCATTAGTTTCAACTAAAAATTTCAAAAGCATCAATTGTGTTTGTGTGTGTGCAATATTGTTGTTTGTGTGGTGCGGTATTGTGGCCAATTGTGTTAAATACATATAACAAGATACTCGTAAACCATATAATTTAATACGAATACGTATTGTTTAATTGAAATCAAAGTGAAAAAAAAACACGCACAGTGCTCAACAGAAAAAAAAATCAAATAAACGAAAATAAAATCAAATCAAAGTAAAATTCGCAGTCGCAGTCGCGGGTGCGTCGTCTTCGCCAGTTTAACGGTAATGCTGCTGTCTCTCTGCAAGCACCACTCCCCCAACCCACTTACCCTACACCATTTACGTACATACTTCTTCTATACGGAATCCATATTTGTTTTTGCGTTTTGGACATCACACACATACATACATACATAGATGGAGCCAGCTGCTAAGTTACACTTGTTTGAGCTTTGCTTTGCAAAGACTTTCTGCCACTGTTTGTTGTCGCTCTTGTTGTTGTTGTTGCTGTTGCGTTTTTCTCTTTCATTTTTTTATATTTGCTGCGCCTGAAAGAAAAAAAAACAACGATTTTCACTTTTATTTGAGACCAGTCTCACTCCCCAGTCCAAGTCCGAGTCTGTCTAGGCCAACAGGCAAGCACGCCATAGACCAATACACCTGTTAGCGTGTCTCATCTGTGTCTGTGTGTGTGTGAGTGAGTGTGTGTGAGTTGCTATGCAACAACTGCAACATAATCATCATTATCATCATGATAATACATAATGATGTTTATTCATTGTGTGCGCTTGTATGAGCAACAAAATAAATGCTCAGATGAAATTGGTGAAAATTGCAGCGTTAATTTATTATTATTTGTGGAAAAAGTACACACGAATAACACACTCACACACACTACACACTCGTACACACTCTTACAGAGCACTCACACTTCGCACTATCACGGCACACATTGTGAAATTCAAAGTAAAACAACAAAATAAATAAATAATAAATATATATTTTTTTATCACAACGCTTGCCAATTAAAAGAAGGGAAAACAATTTTAACAAGAAATCAGACACTGCACGACCAGCAGTTACCCGTTATCTACAAGTGTACAGGGTATATATGGTAGTTATTATTCGAGCAAGTTTCTAGTTGGTTGTTGTGTGTTCAAGGCTTCAGCCCAAGTACAGGGTATATACAAGTGTATGCTCGCAGAAGCAAGTCCTTATCTACAATCAAAGGCAGCGTAAATTTAATTAAAAATTGTTATAAATTTTTGTGTTTTGTTGGCAGCCAACGAATGTCACAAATGGTGTCAAAAACAACAATAACAATAACAATAATAACAGCAATAAAATAAGTGCATTTTATTAGTTAAAGAAATTTAGAAAAGTGCCAAAATAATTAATGTGTTAATTGCAGTTATTGTGTTAATTATGGTTTAATTGAATTATGTATGCGATTTCAGATTTTCTGCGTTGACAGGAGAAAGTCAAATTTCAAATTGTAGCCAGCTGACACACACACACACACACACGCACACACAGATGTAAATGATGAAAAGTTATGAAAGATATTAACAAGAAATTGATGAAATGTGCACTTAAATATTGTAGTAAAAACAAACACAAATGTGTGTGTACAATAACAATTACAACAATTGCAATTACAATAACAATTGCAGACACTTTAGCAACTATTTGCAATGGCAATTAATAAATAATAAATGGCATATAATTGCAATAGCAACAAATCATTTATGCACTCGCATTTCAAAGTGTTTGTTTCTTTTCTCGTTATAAACTATTAAACTATAAACAATGCCACGCGAAGTGTTAGGTTTACACGTGGCTCAAAACAGGAAGAGCGCTTATCACGAATTCGACTGAGCTGTGTGTGGGTGTGTTTGTGTGGGTGTCTGAGTTTCCAGAGAATTCTTGTAACTGATTAAACATAGTGATTAAATAGATATATATATGCGTATAAATAACTTTGTTATCTAGTTAACGAGTTTGTGAATTAAATATCAAATGAGTCACACTTTTATTGCTTTTCTACGCTACTGTTTGCCCTTTCGCTTTTGCATTTTATTTTTAATTTATCTTAGATAACGTTTATTAGGCCGCTATAACACGATAAGTGTTGTTCAGTGGCAAGAGAAGAAAGTAATTAAGCGTTAATTTGTAGAGTATTGTCGCAAAGTGATAAGAGCCAAAGCCACAGATAATATATATATATGTATATATACATGTAAATATATACAATTTAATTAATCGTGTATAGCGCATATCGTGTAAACGTTGCTAAATCTTCAAGATTGTGAATCATTCGCATCGCTAGCGGCACGCAAGAATCTATTTGAATTCGCTTTACAGCTCTCGGAATATTTGCACGCAGTGCTAAGCTCATACATAGAGTGAGAGAGGGGGAGAGGGAGAAAGAGAGAAAGAGAGACACAAATACGCTTTCAAATGCCAGAAAATTCAATTGTGAAACGCACAAACAAGATGATAAATAATCAAAAGCAAGACACACACAAAACATAGTAGAAAGAGACGGCACGCATTTACAGAAGTGTAGTGTTAACGGCATTGGAATACCCTATGAATAGCAGCATAAAGATACATATGATCTATGTGCAATAGCAGAAGAGACCGCAGAAATGTATCTAACAAATAGCTTACTTGTTCGATCAGGTCGCTTGCGATATAGGTTTCATTAATATATTTTTGACAACTGAAACATTATAAAACATACATTGACTCAACGAAGAATATAGCAGTAAAATTTCAAATCCAATTCGCATATTTCGTTACCAAATCAGTGATAAGAAGAGAGAGGAGAGACCGAGACACAGAACAATATGTTGATGTCAATGCTGATACACAAGCTCAGCAAACAGTAAACAGTAAAGCAAGAGCAACAGTAACAGTAACAGTAACAGCAACAGCAACAGAAGCAGACGCAGCAGCAGAGGCAGAGGCAAAAGCAGAAGCAGAGGTAGTAGCTGAGGCAAAAGCAGTGACAGAATCAGAAGCAAAGGCACTGGTTGAAGGAGAAGCAGAGGCAGAGGCAGAGGCAGAAGCAGAGGTAGTAGTATAGAGGCAGAGGCAAAGGCAGTGACAAAAGCAGAGGCAGAGGCAAAGGTAGTAGCTGAGGCAAAAGCAGTGACAGAAGCAGTGGTAAAGGCACTGTCCGAAGGATTGGCAGAAGCAGAGCAAAAGCAGGGGCAGAGGCAGAGGCAGAGGTAGTAGCAGAGGCAGAGGCAAAGTCAGAAGGAGAAAGAAAGGCAAAGGCAAAAGCAGCGACATAGAGAAATAATCGTAAAGCGATAGATAAACGCACAAGACATTTTCGATAACAACGCGGACATTTTGAACAAGAATTTGTTGCTTTATTTTGCGTTTTGTATCCATAGCAAAAAAGAAACTTCCTCAAAGACCAAAAGACAAATGTGGAAACGGTGAGACGTTAAAACTAAACAAATAAATAAATTAAAAAGAAAAACAAAAACAAAAACAAAAAAATTAAGGGAACTAAACATGTGGGAAAGAACATAGAAAATTATAGAATATACGCGTATGTAGGCGGCAGACACAGTGAAAAAGAGGCAGCGAGAGAGAAAGAGAGAAAGAGAGAGAGAGAGAGAGAGAGAGAGAGGGAGAGTAGACACATGTGAAATTGAGCAAATTTAAAGCAAATTAATTAATTAAAGCAGCCAGACCCCGGGCGTCAATTTGTTGGCATTGGTGGCAATAAAATGCCAAATAATAATAATAAAATAAAACAACAACAAATAAATGTGAATAATACACTAGGCAACCAAATAATGTGCAAAGGCGGCAGCAGCTGTTCGTGTATAGCTAATGAAAATGCGTCATTTCGTGTTATTGTTGCTGTTCAATTGACAAAATATCGATGAAATAAAAGCATAAAATCCGCGGAAAGCTTCTTGTTTAGACAGCAGGCAGCGGAAAGCTTCGTTTTATGCAGCAGCTTAACGCTAAATAGGCAAATGGTGTTTAATGCAGGATTAAGTTGATTTACAACTGAAAGCTCTGCTCTTCTAGATACTTTTATTTACCTAGATAAACAGAAAAGCTTTCAAAAGCAGCTTGTATCGGGATTTTATTGGCTTGCAGCTGAAAGCTCTATTCATAAGCAAGCTTGTTACACAAAGTACATTTCTTTCATACATACACTCAATTCTACGTTTGATTTTGTAGCAGAAAGCTCTGCTTTAAGCAAGCTTTAAGGCAACTGAAGTTCGCTTTAAGCTGAAAGCTTCTGGTCTTCTAGACGCTTTTACTTTACTCTTTCTGTTGCCATTTAACTAACGTCTTTTCGTTTGGCTCTCTTCTTTCATGTGGCTTGCAGTGCGGGACACTAGACGGAGCCGCCGAACCGTTATTTCATCAGCAACGCAACAACAGAATGGACGTCTACCAGATCGACGATGGTTTCCACTCGGATGGCGGCACTGAGACACCGCCGCCGTCACCCAGCTCGGGATCATCGATAGCCTCGACCTCGGATCACGGATCGTTGGAGAGTGTGGACACGGGTGGCACACAACGTTTGGCCGTGCTGTCATTCGAGCAGGTGCGTAAGCTCCACAATGTGATGGACGAGAAGGTGGCCATCCATGGGCGTGGCAATTTCCCCACACTGGAGGTGACACTGAAGGATCTGGTGAACTTGGTGCGTCGCAAGCTGGAGGCGGATGTGAACAGTGGTGGCGCTGGGGTACTGGTCAAGGATATACGCCTGAATGGGGGTGCCGCTAGTCATGTGCTGGCCAACGAGGATCAGCCGTATAACGATCTTGACTTGATATTTGCCATCGAGCTGAGCTCACCGCGCGTCTTTGATCGGGTCAAGACCGCCGTGCTGAACACATTGCTCGACCTGATGCCCGAGGGCGTCTGCAAGCGTCGCATCTACACGTGCTCCCTCAAGGAGGCGTATGTCGGCAAAATGGTCAAGGTGAATAACAACAACGACGGCGATCGCTGGTCCCTCATCTCGCTGGGCAATTCGCCGGGTCACAAGAATGTCGAGCTCAAATTTGTGGACACAATGCGGCGTCAATTTGAATTCTCTGTGGACTCATTCCAAATAGTATTGGACTCATTGCTGCTCTTCTACGATTGTGCCGCCTTGCCCATATCGGAGAACTTCTATCCCACCGTGGTGGGTGAGTCCGTCTACGGTGATTTCCAGGAGGCATTATATCATTTGCAAAAGAAACTGATCTCAACACGACAGCCGGAGGAGATACGCGGCGGCGGATTGCTCAAATATTGCAATCTACTCGTTCGCAACTATACGGCTGTCGACTCGCAGCTGATCAAGACACTCGAGCGCTACATGTGCTCACGTTTCTTCATCGATTTTCCGGATATCAATACGCAGACGACAAAGCTCGAGGCCTATTTGCGTAATCATTTCTGGGGAGTCGAGGAGGAGCCCCTACAATATGAATACCTGATGCATTTATACAATGTCGTCGAAATGTCCACCGTCTGTCTGATGGGACACGAGCGTCGCCAGACGCTGTTGCTCATACACTCGCTGGCCAATCAGGTGAAGCAGGCCCAGGAGCATCAGTATCAGCAGCAGCAGCAGCAGCAACATCAGCAGCAGCAACATCATCACCAGCAACAGCAGCAGCATCATCACCAGCAGCAACAACAGCAGCAGCAGCAGCAGCAGCAACATCATCATCATCACCAGCAGCATCATCAACAGCAGCAGCAACATCAATACCTTCACCAGCAACAGCAGCAGCAGCAGCAACAACAGCAGCAGCAACAGCAGCAGCAACTCGATGCGGGGCAAACGTCTGTGTTGACGCTGGTCTCAACGCCCACACAAACGTCGCAGACACAGACAATCTATGTGCAACAAGCAGCGCCAGCCAGTGCCACAATCTGCTGCAGTCCCACTGTTGCCCCAGCAACAGCAGCAACAGTCGCCACAGTGGCAGCAGCAGCAGCAGCAGCCAACGGCGACCAGCAGCAGCAACAGCAACAGACGCCGCAGCCACAGACCATACAAATCCAGGCGGGTCCGCCGGGTCTCATCTATGCCAATGGCGTTTACTATGCACCTGTGATTCCCAGCACCATTTGCACGTGCAACTCCACCTGGCTGAGCACGTGATTAGAGCAGCAGCAGCAGCAGCAGCAACAGCAGCAGCAACAGCAACAGCAACAATTCGATCCACAACCACAGCAACAGGAACAGCAACAGCAACACACCAACAACAGCAACAATAGCAACCATAGCAACCATAGCAACATTAGCATTAGCAACAATAGAGCAGCAGCAGCAGAAGAGTGCAACGATGATGTGGCAGCCACTGGCAGCTTGGTGCTGACCCAGCAGCAAATGCAGATAAACAATTTGAACGTTTACAGTCTCAGCCAGAGGCAGCAACAGCAGCAGCAACCACAACAGCAACAGCAGCAGCAACAGCAGCAGCAGCAGCAACAGCAGCAACATCTCAATCGCAACAGGCAACGGACTCGGGAAACGCAACAGCAACAGCAACACAAGCAACAGCAGGAGCAGCAGCAGCAGCAGCAGCAACAGCAGGAGCAACAGCAGCAGGAGCAAGAGCAGGAGAAGCAGCAGAAGGATCAGTCCAGCAGTGACAAGTTGTGGGGCAGCTACAGTGGGCAATTTGCATATTTCTATCCGCACGATGGTTCCGCGCCCAGTTTGCTGCTGTTGGGCGAGAACTCGTATTTGAATGTGACGAATCTATGAATTGCAGGACTTGAGAGATGAAGTATGCAGACCACACACACACACACACACACAGCACACACACACATTTATCCACAGTGGTAGCTCTTAGATGAAGATGATGATGATGAGGATGTTGTTGAGTTGAATGCAATAGACCAAGAGAGAGACTGAAGGAGCCGCTGCAAGGAGATGAAGGAGAGGAGCAGGTGACGGGTGACGGGTGACGGGTGACGAGAACTGCAAGAAATAAACTGAAGACAACAACAACCATAACAACAACAACTATAACAAGAAGAAGAAGAACAACAACAACAGCTTCGCTATAAAGTCTCTAGACAACAAGCCAACAAATTTATATAACAATTTATACAAACAGAAACAGACACACACACACACACACACACACACACACACACACAGACACACACACATAAACACTAGCAAACAAAACGAAATTCCTTTTTTTTCAAAATATTTGCAATTTTTGCGCCGCTCAAAAAAATTTTCTTGTATCGCCAAAAAAGAAGTCGCAACGCCGCTCCAAGAACTTGTATACGAAAGCAACTTGTAACGATTATCATTTAACTTTGCACCTCAACACAACTAATTCAATTTGTTTCTTTTTGTATTGAAAGAAGCCCCCCCCCCTCCCCCTGTCCACTCTCAGCCCTTTCCCACAGCAGCCAAAAGCAAAAGCAAAAACCCGTTACACGTTAAACTATTGATTTTATAATAAAAAACAAAAAAAAGAAGCAAAAAAAAACATAAAAATTGCGGCGCAAAAAACACACATAAATGAAATTTGTTCTTTATTTGTTGTCGATCGATTTCAGCTCACCCCCCACCCCTCTACCCACCCTCAGAGTCCCTCCCCTCTCTTTGCCCCCCTCACTTGCGAAATTTCTCTCTAAATTTTTGCTCACTGTTTGTTTGCTTGAAACGCGCAGCGGCGTCTGTTCCGCCGCCTAGAAATTCCAATCTACATAAAAAATAAAACATAAAAAACAAAAAAGAAAATACAATATACTAAAAAAAAAAAGTAAAGAAAATTACATAAATATAATTAAACAAAATATATATATGCATATATACATAAATATGTGTAAAAAATAAACTAAAAAAAATACTTATTGCATAAAAATATATAGAAAGAAAAAAATACTAAAAATGTAAAGAAAACGTTAAAAAATATTTAAGATTCAAAAGGCAGAAATGATGACATAATGTAAATAAATAATTCAGTAATATTATTAGTCAAATTTTAGCTGTCGACAAGTTGACAAGAGACAACAACAACCACAACAACCACAACACACAACAACAACAAAACTGTATTTATATATTGTATATGATTTAACTGTAAAACTCGTAATTGTAACTGTAACTCTGTAGAACTAACTGTGTGTGTGTGCAATCATTCGATTCGACAACGCAGTGAAAATTGAATTTTTGAAAAACAAAATCAAAAACAAAAGTAAAAAAAAAGAACCGAAACAAAATGTATCTCAGCGTCAGACGTTGCTCAATGGAAAAGCGGAAAAGCGAGAATGGAAATTGAAAGCCGAAAACTGAAAACTGAAAACTGATAACTTATAATTGCTAATTGATAACTGAAAACGCAAATCAAAATCTCTACAAAAAAAGAAAAAATACAACAAAAAAAGCAAAACAAAAAACAAAACAGTAATAATTAATATATATATATGTATAATTTTTTTTACTTAAACATTTTTATAGAAGGAATGCAACGTAGCAAGAAAGAAAGCATGAAAGAGAGAACGAAAGAAAGAAAGAGAGAAAGAATTGAAAGAAAGAATTTGCTAAAGAAACAAACATTTTTCAGTGTGTTTTCTAATTGTGCGTGTAAACTGTAGTTTATATAAACAAATGATATAACTAATTAATGCATATTGTAACTAGTGACGTTTAACAGCAGCAAACATGTGCATATGTTTGATTGATTGATTGATTG
Organism: Drosophila macrospina; assembly: GCA_035042075.1. NCBI lineage: Eukaryota > Metazoa > Arthropoda > Insecta > Diptera > Drosophilidae > Drosophila > Drosophila macrospina. Next base: position 878,504 of record JAWNLW010000526.1, on the reverse strand, counting down.
ATTGATGTGAGTGACTGGGTTGATTGGATTGTTTATTTGTTTGCTCGTTTGCTTGTTTGTTACATCTGCTGGGTGATAATTTATGAATGATTCAACTGATATACATATAACGCATATTATAAATATATTCATATATATATATATATATATATATATATATATATATATATATACATATATCTATATATATATATATATCTAAACATCTATCTACAATATTTATAAACACGTAAAATTGAGAGAATTCTATATAAGTTCCGGAACAGAACATAATATTAAACATAAAAATATTAATATTAATTATTAAATGTATATTTAATTTAATAATCAATGAAAGACAATTTCAAGTCCAACAACAAATTATCTATGTTTCCTGTTAACTCTGTAAACTGTAAACTGTACACTGTAAACTGTATACTGTAAAGTGTAAACTGTAAACTGTAATCTTTAATATTAACATCAGCTGCAGCTGTTAACCGCAACTGTTAACTGTTAACTGTACTGTAAGCCTCAATTTGGCGTTTTACTTTTGTGTACTTTTTGAATTTAGTTTAATTTTATGCATTGCCTGACAGCGGCAATTGTGTTTGAATTTTTGTATTGTATTAACTTTAGTTTAAATTGTGACATAATAATGTTTATCATGTGATATATATATATATATATATATATACGTGCGTGTGTGTGTGTATGTATGTATGTATGTATGTGTGTGTGTGTGTATACATATGTATATGCTATGTATTCCAAAGCAAACCAAAAACAAAAAAAAGAAAAAAAAACAAACCGATAATTCACAAGACAATTTTTTGAAACTTTGCTCACAACTGGCTGCATGATATTTTGATAACATTAAATCAACAAAATTATATAGCATATATTTTATTTAATATACAAATATATATATATATACAGACATATACACATCTACATATATAACTAGTTAAATAGGTGTAGCGAATGTAGGGAGAATGATTGAAGTTGATAAATAGAGCGAATAGTCTGTAAGTGTGTAGAGAAAAATGGACATTTTTTGAAACATAGCACGTAATTTTAAATTTATACAATAAATCAAATAAAACAAAACAAAAGAAAACAGAAAAAAAACACTACAGATACAGAGTTATAATTATAAATCAAAATGAAATCAAATCAAATCAATCAACAATCTATTGAGATTTGTACATAATATTATGATTATGCCTAATTATACTATACTACTTATATATGTATAACCAATTCAAACACTCTCACACACACACACAGATACACACTATACACACACCCATACACACACACACACACTATACATATACATATATATATATATATATATACTTATTACATTATATAAATATTAATCTTAATTATTATGTGTATCTACAACAACAATTTACCATATACATATTACTTCTGTGCGCTTCTTGCGATCTAAGGAATTTCAATAAAAACAAACAAAAAATACCTAAAAAGTATAAAACCAACGAAAAATACAAAAAAATCAAGAAAACAAAAATATTAATACAATGCATTTATGTATTTGCCTTATCGATGGGGTCAACTTTTACAATCTCTTTGCTTGGCCATTGGCCATTGACGTTGTGTTTCCTCCTTTCCAATTGCTGTGAGTGTATTTGCTTCAATTGGGCAAACATCTGCTGATTATGACAGAGTCGAGAGTCGAGAGTTGAGAGTCGTTGTATGCCACATACAACACTCTAATCGGGACAACTCTATGATGAACTGCAGTGGCAACCGGCAACTGGCAGCTTCAGCTACAGCTCCAGCTGCAACTGCATCTTCATCTGCAGCTGGACAACTTTCGCTTGTTGCACAGATGGTTTCACTCTCAGCACAATATTTAATTCGATGATTTTTCCTTTATTGTATAATATTTGGAGAGGCGAAAACAAGCTGCGTCCGATGTCCGTGTCAAATGTATGTGCGGACTTCGGCTTGAACCCGGCTGTGTTGATAACAGCGGTTAAATATAAAATATGACAAATCTTCTGTTGCCGCGAGCATGATTTATGATGTATGCATTTTGATTAAGCTGTTGCTGCTCAAAACTGGCTATAGGAAAGATACTTGTTCATAGATATTTTTGGCTGCGTGCTTATGTGCAACAGGTATGAATTATATATTTAAATGTTCAATTGGTCTTATTAGCGACAATTCGAAATTTGCGCCAAAAGCTTTCTATTTCACATATAGAAGTTAGCTTTTGTCACAGAGCAGTCAGTTACAGGCGCTGACTTATGTTTTCTATTGAACTTTTAGTGCCAATATAAAAGGGGGACTGCCATTTGGTGGTATTTTTTAGTGTTAAACTTGAAATACTGCTAGTAACGCCACCTCTAGCTCCAAACGTCTAAGCTCTTAAAAGTAAAGCTTTTAGTGTCGAACGTAAATTCGTAACGAGCGGTGGGCAGAAGAGACGAGCTTGTGGAGCCAGTTAACTTGCAACACACACACAAAACACAAACACACATAAACACAAAATTCTGAAAAGTGCACAACGTAAAGTTAAAGCAATTAAGCGACAAAAAAAGCATATTACATAGTGAGACACAAAGAGAAGACAACAAAGTAACTGTGCCTAAAGAGCTGGGAAGTGCGTTAACAGTAATTCGGGTTTGAAAAGTGCGTTAAAAAAGCCAAGAAGCAGTCAAGTTTTCATTTTAAGCAATACCAACACACACGCACACATACTCTCCTACACAAACTGCTTTGTACATATACACGCTCGTAGAGTTACCTGACACACAACGCGCCTATCACCGACTACCGCATTTTCCTTTTATCCAAACTCACACACCCACTACGTATGTGTGTATGTGTACGAGCGCTTGTGTGAGTGAATTTTTGATGTTGCTAGGTTTTCTTTGGTGTTTTCATTTTGTAAAAGTTGCTAAAGTCGCTAAAGTCGTGCGTGGAGATTGAAATTCTATACAAGTTGATAAATAAATGTTATAGATTGCAATTAAAGATACTAACTGCCACATACAACAACAACAAGAATACTTATCAGCCAGCTGTGCTTTAATTCCAGTTATACAATACCAAATTTTTGTTTGGCTCAATAGGCAAATAGCCAAAGCGCGTCCTTTACTTAAGCAGTGAGACTAACAGTTACATACACACACCAACAAGCAAACAAACGAGCAAACACATATATAGACGTTGTGAATTACTGTGAGACTCACACATACATACATATCTGTGTTGGTAACGTATCAAAAGTAACCTTCAAAGCTTGTGCAACGTTTTGCTGTCAAACTCTGCAGCCGCAGCAGCAGCGCCGTCAGCGTCGTCAGCAGCAGCAGCATCAGCAGCATCAGCATCAGAAAGAGAGACAAAAATAACAAACTAACTGTAAGTGGAAGCCATTGAGTATGCGAATTGAGGTTGTGGGCTTTCTATGCTACAAGTCCGAACGTGTTTGCCAGCTGCAGTTGAAATGCATTAGAAATTTATATGCATATGTGTATGTGCATAAATAACTAATTGTAGTTGTTGCTATATTGTATGAAAAGCAACTTTTAACGCTTTGTTAGTTTGTTAGTTGAGGTATCAGCCAAAATGGCAACCAAGGCCCCACCAATATCGTATTCATTGGTAAATACCCAGGTGCATGTTTTCAGGGCAAAACTGCAAAGTGCACAACACACTAACACACACACACACACACATGCGTGAGGGCAACTCCCATCGAGGGACTGATTAACTGTCTGAATGAGACAAGCACTATCTTTCCCCCTCCCCGCTCCCCCGCTCTCATCCTACTTCCACCAGCCATTCCATTAGCCTGTGTACACATGTGCATTGCATACGTATCATTATCGTGTGTATCTAAGTCTGCTTTTGATGGTGTCTGCAGTTGTGTTAGCCAGTTGCTTTTAACGTGTTGTAGATATAATATTAACTTCTATTTCTCAGAGTAATTGATCGATAGAAAGATATGCGTTAATAACTCCATTAGCGAAGCTCATTTGTTTCTTTTCTCTGCACAGTGGTATGAAAGTGTTGTTAATTGCTTTAATTAATATTAATATATATATATATGCGAATAATCATAATTCTTATTTGACCCACAGTGCAAGCTTAATGTTTAATGTTTACTAATAATAATGTGAACTTTTCCCCAGAAATATGTAATTTTCTGTCAATTATTGTTTAATTAAACGGTGTGTAGATGTATGTGTAGGATATATGTATGTATTCTATACACATATATATATATATATATATATATATATATATATATATATGCAATTTATATATATATGCAATTTGTCTAATTCAGCAGCGATTAAATGCCCACAAATTGCTGCAATTTCAATTGTAGTTTTTATTTTTTTTTTTGACATCAGGTGGAGGCCTCGATAAGTAGGATTACAATACCTGATGATGATGGGACTGACTTTTGGGTTAGCTTAGCGAGGTACACGTAATTCTGAGATTGTTTTTGTTTTCGAGAGGGGAGTGGGGAGGGCGGCTCAAAGAACCGGAGACCGAGCCCACAAAGCGCGACGAATGACGCATTCAAAATAAATATAAACAGTACGGCAAAATAACAACAACAGCAACAACAGCAACAACAACAACAAGAAAAATAACAATAATAAGAATAATAACAACAAAGAAATTATATGCTTGACGTCGGCATTAAGCGTCGAATGCTCAAAGATACACAAATCGAACACTCGCTCTGACTGGTACTGAACTGCAAAGTTTCCGTCGGCTTCTTTCGGCCAAAAGATCAAAAAGGCTAAGGACAATGCCAACGTAACGTATACGAATACGTAATGCCCAATGCTTGTGTCGTGCCAAGCGCAGTTACCTTTTCCCTCAGCCATACATAAATACATATGTTATAGTCTGTGTATGCGGCCAAGGGACACAGCGACAAAGCGAATCAGGAGCTAGGAGCCAGGAGCCACGACATGGCAGCTTGGCAGCCTGGCAGCTTGGCAGCTTGGCAGTCGCTGGAGTCCTTGGCAGTCCTTGGCATGTGGGCGAAATATTTCGCATTGATTATGCAACAGTTTGGCGGATTGAGCGTGTAGCGTAAACAAACGCGACAACCAGGAGTCGTCTTCCAGCACACGTAAGAGTTGGCTGAACTCCAAGAAGCAGCCAAGCGAAGCGGAGTATGATCGACACAGCAGATACTCTGTATGCAATGTAAAAGAGCTTCATGTTTGTTGATGCGAATAACACAATAAACTCGTTGGTTTCTGTTTTCATATTTTGGAAACCAAATAAAACAAAGCAGCGGGTGAACGACACAGCAGATACTCAGTATAAAAACAACAACAAAATGATTTAAAAATCAAACAAAGCTAATTTTATTATTTCCAATAAAAAACTAATAAAATTCAAATATGCTTAGCATATGCTAAGTATGCTTAACTATTAGGCAAGAGATATTAGCTTAAGTAGGGATAGCTATTCCTCTTTTGTTTATAACATAACATATTATTAATAAATAATTCAATCTTTCAGTTGGCTTTCATTTGCTGCAGAAAATCTCAATTGTAAACGATAGCGGCTCTATTGTTTATACAATTTGCGTACTTTTAAATGTATTTATTAAACATTTATGCAACTAACAATTACTCAAAGCATTCATCGTAGGGGAAAAACCTATATAACTTGCATTCGAAGTCAACTGTCTGAGCAAGTTAGAGAAATGTACAAGTAGAATACATGATATGCAGTTCGCTGAGGTAATAGTACAAGTCATAGTCGTCGTGTAATTGACTGAAGCACGTCAACGTTAACAGCAACAGCAACAACAATAACAGCAACAGCAACAACAATAACAACAACAAGTTCCTACGTTGTATGTCAGTCAAAGTTGTCGCTGGGTTATTGCTCGAAGCACAACATGGCTAATGCTAAAGCCTGTTAAATTTCAGGCCAATAATAGTTGAGGGACACTTGCAGATAGCTCAGAGAGAGAGAGAGAGAGAGGGAGAGAGAGTGTGAGAGGTGTGTGCAGTGGCATTTACCCGGTGATTGCTCATATTTAATGCATTTGACAGTAATGATGGCTTTCACATTGCGTATACGTAATGTCGGCTGACTGCAATTTGGGCTGCAGTCCAACAAAATCTTTGCCAGCGCAGTTAGTTACTTTTGTGCTAAGTAGACGATGATGTGATCGTCTGACGCACATTCACACATACTTACACACACGCACACACACACACACCCACATGCCCGCATAGAACTAGTAAACTACGTTCAACTTTGTTGTTTATGGCATTTATTTGCGTTTGTTGTTGCTGTTGTTGTTGTTGTTGTCAGGCTGTGCAACTAAGGCCAGTGTCAGGCAATTAAATGTCTCCGGGCCAAGTTAAGACGTAATTTACTGAAAAGTCAACACACACACACACGCACACACACACTTACATTCATAGCGAGTCTGCTTTGGCAACTAGTTACTCATCCAGGCAAGAGTACAACTTGCGGCTCATTAGCAGCTACAACTTTGGACTCATACACAACACCTGGCCATAGAGCATGACCATTCTGTCTCTCTGTTTCCCTTTACCTTCTTCGTCTTTGTCTCTCTCTCTTCTTCTGTTTCTATCTCTCTGAGAGATTTGTCAATTTGGACTTCCAGACCAGCTTGACTTGTTTACAGGGTGTGCTGCGAAGCGTCGTCACAACAAGCAAGCAAACAACACAAACAAATCACGTAATGAGCAACAAATTATCCAGCATTTGTATATACTGTAGTTTAGTATTCCTATATAAGATTTATTGACATCGTGACTGAGTAGATCGACAACTTTATTTAGCTGATGCAAGTGTGTTGCTTGATCAGCAACAACATCATCTACTCGCCTCTTGTATACCCTAACCTGAGATACGTTCTGCATAGCATAATTTATGGCCAGCTGGGCAAACGGGCCAAAATGTCGACGTTGACATTAAGTTAAAGAGCAGAGACTGACAACACAGACGTGTGTATTCACGTCCGACAGTGATGGAAGTCAACTGACACGGCGGGCAAACATTCCAGATGGTAACTAAGCCATGGGAACTAACAGTTCGGCAAACACAAACAGACTAGCAAAGCCACTTAAATAAAATATAAATAAAATGGCTTGTTCTTAATTAGATAATTGCTAACAATAAAGCAAAAAGCCAAAAGGAAAAATGAAAAATGAAAACTGAAAATCTATATTTAAATACAAAGAACGCGAATTTTACATTATCATAACTAAGTAAATTTATTGAAATCAATTATAAAAATAACAGGAAAACGATGAAACAGTAATTAATATGCAAAACTATTGTCTATAATAGTTTGTTGCTGAGCGAGAGCGACAGAGAGGAGCGAGAGATAGAGAGAGTAGAAAAGGGAGACATCCGCTTGTATTAGCTGTGTAACTGAGCAGCAGTTTATGTATCTTATAGATAGATCTACAGAGTATCTCCAGCTTAACATGAGCTGAATGGAAATGACTGCATTAAATGCTGTATCTCAAGTACAGGGTATGCGCTAGCCGAAAATACACTCTTCTCACCTGTTGTCATTATTATAATAATGCTTATTAAAGTGCAAACATTTGAATGTATGCGATAATTTCTATATACACTTACATAACCGACAGTGCGAGTACATGAATACGAGTACTCTGAATATTCACACTCAGTTCGAATGTTTGCACACATGCGCCAATTCCAAGTTGCAAAGTCTATCCATTGTGGCTGGGCCATTGTTATCAACAGACACTCGAATGTGTGGCACCTTGAGCCAGATAGCGAAAACTAATTTAGGCCAGTGCTGCAAGCTTATAGACACAGAGACACAGAGACTAGCAGCATTGTTGCATTGTTGCGCCTGCTGCTTGCTACCTGTGCAAAGAGCAAAGTTCAGCTATGGCAATTAACAAGCAGGAGAAGATGGAGAAACTGCAGTTGCGGTTGTGGCAGCAGCCAAAAGATGCAGAGGAGCAACGCCTTTGTTTTCAGCTGCCATTCAACTCGTGACGCAGGTGCCACAAATAGAGGCAGCCAGTTCAAACCACACTCGTGCCATGACTATGCATAGGAGCTGAGACACTCTTCATTGTTTGTCCACAACAATGAATCCATCTACCCCAAGAGAGTGTGTTAATATTTCTATATTCAAGTTGGTCAACAGCGTCTAGAAGTATATATATACATATTCCCAATATCTGTACAAGTCTTTCATCAGTTTGTCTATTGTTTCTGCCTGCTGATTGTGTTATCTGTTATTGAATATTACCTTAGAGCGTATCTCCACTTCGGCATCTCAGAGATAAACGCGTTTCTTCGTCTTCTGTCTGTTCTGTCGATCGTTTTTCATGTTTACTTGCAAATTAGGCAACAATATGTAAATATTTGAGTTTTGCATTCCGCTCTATCGTCTAGACACCAGAGCCGCAACTGAAGAAACAGGTCTAACCAAAATCAGTTCGTTGACGTGCCCCACTCACTTGCCAGTGGTTGGTTAGTGTGTGGATTATCGTGGCTGAGTCAGTGCACAGTCTGTTGGTATTGAGATAAGCTGGCATACTTTGATTCGGTTTGGGCCAGTTTTATGTAGTTGACAGCGGACTTGGCCGATTAGTCAGTTGATGGTATCAAGAATGCAACTTTAACCTAATTGTTTGAGCTCAGATCCAAGATCAACATAATAAATTGTTCGTAAATATGAACTTTCTTTATTTCTTGCTTGTTTTCGCTCCACAATGAGGTCACGTTTGCTGTGGTAAACAACTTTGTTTATATTTATTTCAATTATCTTAATTCTCTTGCAGCGCAATGCGTCTCGATACGAACTCAAATGTGGACTTCAAAGCGTTCGACTCCAGTTCCAGCACCAGCTCCAGTTCCAGTTCCAACTCATGCGTAAGTCGTTCAACTGCCGTATTGAAATGTTCATCAATTCATTTGTATTATTTATGCTGCATAGATTGTGAAATTGGACAATTTGGCCACCTGGGGTGGCTCACAAAAGACGGATACACGGCTGCCCATAACGGACTATTCCACGCTTGGCGGACCGAGGCACAATTGCAGTCCCTTTCCATTGTCCAAAGATGTCAACAATCGCCTAGTGATTTGGTAAACATCATTTCAAAACGAATTAACTAATTAATTTACTGAACGCTCTGTACGCAGGGATGGCGACATGACCACATTGGATGTGGACGCCATCACGAACAGCAGCGATGAGACCCTGACTGAAAGCAATATCATATCGGAGCGCATTATCGCCGTTGCGGGCAATCAGCTCAAAGAGGAACTAAGCACAACTGTGAAGGGTGAGAATACCGAATGAGGTTCCCCCCATACATAGATACTTTATTAAGCAAATTCCTTAGAATGCCGCATTGGAGATGTGCGTGTGACGCGTGGATACAATCTGCCAGCCAAGTATGTTCTGCACACTGTTGCACCCGCCTACAAGGAGAAGCTCAAGACAGCCGCCGAGAATGCCCTGCACTGTTGCTACAGGTAAGCCTGACTACAGTGGATATATAATACAATTCACTAATCACTTCTATTTGCATTCCCCAACCAGGAACGTACTCTGCAAGGCCAAGGAGCTCAATCTCCGCACAATTGCCGTGTGCAACATCAGTGGCAATCAGAAGACTTTTCCAGCCGACATGGCAGCGCACATTGCCCTGCGTGAGTAATGATTAAATGCAATCTGGGAACTGATTATATGACTATATATTATATAGATCAGTACTCCAGTAATCATTTCCTATTTAAAGCAGCTGCGTCTTCTAATCTTAAGTTTTCTATCTACTTTCCATGATATACTATGATATCAGTATAGTTAACTTTTCTATTTATAAAACATTACTCAATACGATTTCTCTGCATCTAATCTCTGCATTCTCCAGCTGCTTTAAATGAATGTGTATCTATTGCAAAGCTGTAGATCTATTTTATTCCATGCATAATCTCTACCTTGCAGGCACCATTCGTCGCTATCTGGACAAGTTTACACTGCAGGTTGTGATACTGTGCGTCAATAGCAGCGAGCGAGGCACTTATGAGGTTCTTGCGCCGCTTTACTTTCCCCGCGATCAGCTGGAGGAGCGCAGTGCTCTGTGGCAACTGCCCAAGGATACGGGCGGTGAGCTGGGTGAGCCTCAGCATCCGGATCCTGATCGTCAGATACGCATCATACGCAATCCACAGCACAGTCATAGTGTGCACATGCGTCACCATCATGGTGAGTGCTATCGATGACGTACATTTCTATGTAGTTATCGAAACTGTTTTATCAGCTATCGTTTATCAGTTATCAGCTATAAGTTCTGCTTGCTGGTGATTTTGACATTGTTTTGTTTGTGTTTCTTTCTTTGTTTAGTCCCTCAACATCTGCCGATAATGTCGATGTTGATAAGATTAGACCAGCACACACACACACACACACCACACACACACTCACACACTTGATATATGCTTGTGCGTTGTACCGAGTCCCAAACGGAATCCGAATGTGAATCCGAGTTCGTTAAATTGCCCCCATACATATTTGTACGGCTTCAGTTACGTTTCAAAGACGCTATCGTGTAGTTACAAACGGCATTTTCATTAATTGTTAGCATTTTCTATCGTTTTGCAATTTTTGTACAATTGATTTAACAATTGTGTTGTAATTCACACATTTTCAAATACGCGAAATTAACAAACATTCTACGCATATTTTGTAAGTGAATATTTCTGAATAACTCATAAATCTATTCATAATAGTCATCGTTATTTTGTAATGTGAATACCAGCATTCAATTGCTTTAAATAACAATAATAAATTCGTGTGAATAATTTGGGCAATTTCCTCTGCTGACGTCACCGTCGATTATTAAAAATCGGTGCATACTTTTAGGCAGCTGGGAAAAGGCATAAAGTAGTGCATAAAGAAAGGGAAATTTAAATGGGAAATAATTGCATTTTGAATAGTTGGGAAATTACAAATATCATTTGACATGAGTAAATTTACAAATTTAAGATGGTAAATAAAACAATAATAATTAACAAAACTAATAAGTGAACATTGAACACGACAAAAAAGAAAAGTGAACTTCTGAAACTGGCATAAATGCAATTGAAAATAATATGATTAATTGGGGTAATTTTATGACTACCCTCGCACATTTGTCAAGTTTCTACTCTAATTTTGTCTCATTAAAATGCGGTTTTCTCTGCTCCTTCGTAACGAATCTATAATATATACGATATTTATGAATAATAGTTCGTAACGCGGATCGTTACTGTTACGAGGTCTCATTGAATGTTTCTAGTTCTAATAAGCTGTGATATTATTTATAGAGACAATATATTAATCAATTGTAGCTTGAGGTTTGACAATGTTCTGTTAGCAGGGAAATTCTTCTTAGGTCCGCTGATGATGTTCTCATTTGGCCAAAAGCTACTGTTTGCGGCTTTAGGCAAATTAATCAGAAAGCCGTAGACAAACATTTAAATGAACTGTTCGGCTTATCGCGACAGTTAGTTAAGATGAACGTCAGGCAGGTTTTTTGCTGATTCTGTTGTTGGTAAAGTTCTTCTTGGCTCGCTTAAATCATGTCAACGTTTGAAAACAACAACTCAACTCGCTTATCATTTCATCTTTCGCCCACGCGCTCTGTCTCTCTTTCTCTACCCCTCTCTCTCTCTCGCTCCTTCCGGAGCAGTTGCTCTGCTGCTCTGTGGGCGTCGCGTTGCCTTCTTCACTTTACTGCTCTCGCGTCGCGGGTGTCGCCGCTGCTGCTGCTGCTGCTGCTGCTGTTACTGCAGTTGACAAAAGCAGCAGCCAAAAGCGAACGACGCCGGCGTCGCGTTCAGTTCATATCAAATTTCGCAGCACTGAAGTTGGGATAAGAGCAAAACATTTGCGAAGCTGATCAACGCATTGTGTTGATAATACAACAACAGAGCAACAACAAAGCAACAACAAATATGATAAACAACTCGTTTGAGTTTTCATGTAAATGCATTGGCATAAAAGAAATGTACATTTACTAACTCTCTCTCTTTTCTGTTTCTCTCTCTCTCTCTCTCTTCATCACTCGCTCAGCTGACGACGATTCAGACGTTAGTCCACACGACATGGAGGGCAACAGCTCGGATCTGGAATATGGCGCCAGGGATATGAATGGCCTTAGCCTCAATTCCTACAGCAGCGGACTGCAGGCCCAGTTACAGGTGAGAGAAAACCTTTCTTAACTCAACACATTAACCTGATCTCAACTCTTTTCTGTAAACAGCGCGATCTGGACAGGCAGCATCTGCTCAGCGATCGGCCCAGAACTGGCGTCTATGAGAGTGTCGTTGCCGAGGGCATTGAGGGCATGGAGCATCAAGAGAGGTAAGAGTTTATCAGAGCTTTAAAGCTCTCTGAAGATCCATAAAAGGCTTGACTATTGTTAGTCAACTGCATTGCTTAGATATGATAGTATAGTTAAGCTTAAAGCTTAGCCAAGACGGTTAGATTGGTATATTATGCTTTAAGCTCGCCGAAAGCTATATAGGGCTTGGATCTAATTGATCAACTGATAGCATAGCTAAGCTTAAAGCTATACTCATTCAAGACATCAGCTTATATAGTATGTAGGGTGAATTCACTTTAAAATTGCAAATGAATTTATTACTTAGCTTTACCTTTACCTTTACCTGTTATTATTGTTGTTGTTTTGTTGTTTGTTTGCTTGTTTGTTTGTTGGCTGCCTTCATTACGCAATGCAATCATCACGCACGTAAACAGTCGCAGTCATATCAGGTGTCCGATTGCGTCATTAAATACGTTTACATTTATAACTCAACCTGCTCGTCTGCAGTTCATAAAACTGTCGCAGGATTGCCCCCCTTCCCCTCCTTCCTTTCTTCGCTGTTCATTTGCTGCACAGGCACATAAACACAATTGTAATACTCGTAATACTCGTAGATAAATAAATAGATTCATATATTTTTGTGGCCGCGTGCCGGAAATATCTTAAGCGTCTAACAAATGACTTCTTTGGCTTCTTCTGCCCGCCCCGCACTGCGCGCTTTCCTTGCCCGCCTTCCCGGCCGGACACTTGTGCGGCTATGCAAATTTTACAGGACATTGTCACGCGAACGCCTTTCATGCAATTGAAGTCCATTTCTCCGCCATGACAAGGCATGACGTCATCGTCCTGTGTTGCCTACGTCATCGATTGCATGTCTAAATTTAAATTCGTTTCGCATTTTTGTTGTCATTTCCCAAAAATACATAGAACTGTGGCCAACTGGGAACTGAGAATAGAAATTGCCGCAAGAATGCCAAGCTAAAGATAGTAAATAGTAGCAAGATTGTTTATGCCTACGAGGGCGGTTCAAGCAGTTGGCAAACATAAGCTATGGGGAAGCGATTAACTGAGAAAGCCTGAGGAAAAGTAGGCCACAGTAATCTTAATCTATTCCACAATCAACACTTTAGTTATTCCTCTCAGATTTATGCTTAATTCGGAATTTAAAAAGTTATTTAGTCAAGTAAAATTTAAATGAATTTTCAGAATAATGAGAGAAATATTTAAATGTATTTCTAATAATAAAAGGCTTCACTTTTGCATTATTATTTGTTTATGGTCTGCCAATCTACCCTAAAACTCATTAGACAGCCCTCGCTTGAGCTTGTATTCACAGTTAGCTTTTATCTTTTTTACGTCTTAATTTGCATTACACTCTACGAATCGCAATCCAATTGGAGTCAATCCCAAGTGTGCACAGAGAATTGCTTGAAACTCAATCGTATAAAATCGAATGTCATTTGGCTTCAACTTCAACGCTCAATGTCGAGTTCTGTTAACTTCATTATGGGCCAATGATCATTGCAATGCCTGCCTCAACTCAACTAAGCTCAGCTCAGAGTTGTATAAGTGAAACTTGAATGCTGCAGTTCATTGAATGCAACCGCAAAAATTTGTTTCATTTCTACCGAGTTCAAGTATCGTCGTGTGTCATCGCATTTTGTGTGTGTGTAGGCATTTAAATCTTAATAAATGTACTTAATATGCTCGTAAGTAATCGGGAGTCACGCTGTCAGTCTGTCACACGTTTGGTTCAATGCATTTAAGCCGGGTTCACACAGTATACAAAGTTGGGTAGTTACTTGCGTTCGTTCAAATGCCAGGAAAATAGCGCATACGTCACGTTGTGCTGTCCAATGTTGAAAATGTGGCACGAAAGCTCGAGATTTGACGAACTTAACTGATTCCTTGGACAGGTTGAACAGAAGGGCGTGTGGAGAGAGGAGTGGTGAGGTGAGGAGACATGGCATTTGCATTATACGATTGGCGGCTGTCAGGTAAAAACTTGGCATGTCCTTGGACAATTTCCTGTCCTCCCGCAATTATAGTTGTAGTTGTAGTTGTAGTTCTTGTTGTTGTTATTTCTTGTTCATGTTGATGTCATTGTACAGCCAAAAGGGCGCAGACGCAAGAGAGACGGAAAGACAGAGAGTGTGATAGAGAGCAGCAACAGAGAGAGAGGAGAGAGAGAGAGAGAGTGAGAGTGAGAGAGCAGCATGCACTTCCTGACTACGAGTCTCTTGGTGTACATACGTATATTTGTCGTGTGGGCAGATTGAGCAGATTCTGAGAGTTGGACTCTTTTACGGCCTTTGGGGCATCGGACTGAGCATTCAAGAGCAGTCGCCGTTCAGTCGAGAAACGCAGCTCGTTGCGAACGGTCGTGTGTTTGCCTTAAGCGTTCAGAATAATAGATTGACAAACAGATTTATATAAACTCAATAATACTTATACTTCTACACAATATATAGCATATACTCTCTATGCTATAATTTCACAAATCATTAACGTGTCTACGTAGAAATCTTGTAGTATTTCGTTCATAAATAATCACCATCTCTCGCGGCTTCCGTACGCAACGCAAAAGTCTGGCCAAAATAAGCTGCCACATTTAAAAAACAAAAAAATAAAAATAAAAATAAAAGAGAAAAACAAATCAAGTCAAATACAACAACAAAGAGCAAAAATATTTAAAATATCTATTTAGAAAGGCAAAACGTCTGCGCAATTTGCGTCAATTGGAAAATAGGCAAATTCCATACAGTTCGATCGATAATCTTGTAAAGCCAACAACAACAACAACAACTACAAGAACAACAACAGCAACAAGATAATTGAACTAGAACTAGTAAAAGCGAAGCGAAATCCAAAAAAGAAAAAAGGGCAACAAATACCGAGCAACCCACCCAACCAACCAACCAACCACATAACCAAACGCATAAACAACCGCACACACACACACCCACACACACAGACGGACACACACACAATGACAATGCTCGAGGGCATGACGTCCATAGACTTGGGCTCCAGTCCCATGCAGGAGACCACCGGGGACATGATGGCAGCCGATGAGCTCATGGAGACGCCGGAAGAGAGGTAAACATGCTCAAGAAATCAATTGGCAGCGTCATTCAGCCCTTCAGTCATTCTATCGCTCAGTTAATCAATTCCATGTCATTCTAGTAGTTTTTTCTTTAATGACGTCGCAGCGCTTTTCTCTTCTCGTACAATTTTCAATTCAATTTTAATTGCGTGACGTCATTTGCTTTGACCCACTGCCAAAATGAATTGCTGTGCGATTCAACACACACTTGTGTAATTGCCCATAACTTCAACTAGTTGTCGTCGTCTATATATAGCGACAATGTCGATAAAGTCCTTTAGACAGCTCATCAGCAGTCATGCATTATTAAAAGCAAATATGTATGTGCGACCCTGGGAAAGGGGCACCACCCAACCACCCAACCACCCCACCACACAACCACAGAAGCACTTCAGCAAGCAAGCTGTCAATTCAATTGAACAATGGCATGCAATTTGCGGGCGGCAGGAGAAGGAAATCCAAATCAAATCAAATCATAGCTACAGTAAATACTGGCTACAATACAATAATGTCAGCTCTCAAGCTAAGCACCCACATTAACAACAGTGCATTCGACTGTCAATCAAATACTATTTGTGATTGTAATGCAACTTAAGCAGTTTCCACTGTACATTCAGACACGTTCCATAAAGCGCAAGCCTCGCATTGCAATTAAAACTGCATTTGAATTGATCAGATGCAATTTCACACGGCAATTGTTAGTAGAGTTTGCAAAAGTGTAGGGTATATTGAAGTACATCTTGTAGATATATCGCTTTGTTTACAGACTGCGTCACAATGCGTCGCATTTGGGTTGATATCTTATGTTTTGCGGCAGGTCTTATCTTTATCTGCTTTTGGTGGGGATGCAGATGCTGTCGCTTCTCTTATCAGTGGGGATATTTTGTTATCGCCGTTGACCAGCTGCTACCGCAGTTACGTTTACTGCGCACTGCGTCATTTTGCATTCAACACACACACACACACAGACACACACTCACAAAGTGTTATAAAAATAAATATAATAAACATATGCAGCATCAACAATTGGCACGGCGTGTGTCAGACATTTAAGCCACTAAAAAACTGGTTGATTAACACCAGTTGGCAAATGTATTTGTGCGAATATCCAACTCAATGGATAACCTGACTGTTGCTTTTTACAGTTAGCCAAATTAAATGACGGCTTAATATTTTAATATTATTCTAATAGTTAAGTTGACTGCACAAGCCTGTTGCCATTTGCGTCAACGTGTCATTGTCTTAACAGTCTCCATCGATGTTAACACTTAACAGAGGCTTTGCGACTTTAACAGATCTCTGTTAGCATGCGAGTTGTTAATGAAACGTTGTTTTGAAATAATATAGATATTAATAATTAATCAGTTTTAATTACGGAAATCGCTTTTGAGCTGATTTCACAATTGTTTGCGCTCATTTTAGCACGAAAATTGTAGCAAAAAGCCAGCTCATAAACCTGTGTACACCTTTCAAAATATATAATGAGCCAGACAAATACGAGTACTAATAAATGTGCTGCGAATTTTAAACAGTTAGCGAGGTAAACACAGCAGCACTTTTTACGGTTACTCGTGCTCCTCATTGATGTCAGCTTCTGATATATATATATGTATATTTTTTTAAATATTATTGTTGAATTGACTGGCTGGCAAATAAACAATAGGTCTGAACATCTTACGTAGGTGGAGCCTGATCGATCTACTTAGCTAGCAATGCGATTAGCTATTAGCACATTATTTAGATTAATAACAATTGTCGGAGCATGTTAAATGGATCAATAGAGTGGAATTTTATTGAAATTATTCATCTATTTATTTGCAGATACGAGCGTCTACTGCAGCGGGCACAAGTTGAAGATCTGAATGAAGTATCGGGCATTGGATGTCTATATCAGAGCGGTGTGGATCGTTTGGGTCGACCTGTGATTGTATTCTGCGGCAAATGGTTTCCAGCACAGAATCTTGACTTGGAAAAGGTGACTCAACCTCAGGTTCAATTCGAAATCGATCTAATCTTTGAATGTGTATTACAGGCGCTGTTGTATCTGATAAAACTGCTCGATCCAATTGTCAAAGGCGACTATGTCATTGCTTACTTCCATACCCTCACATCCACCAGCAACTATCCATCGCTGCATTGGCTGCGTGAGGTCTACAGTGTCTTGCCATACAAGTAAGTTACCCTGGAAATTTCCATTTGCCAGATTCTTGCGATGATTGATTAATCCCTCTCGCTCTCTTTGCATAACGCAGATACAAGAAGAATCTGAAGGCCTTCTATATTGTGCATCCCACGTTCTGGACTAAAATGATGACCTGGTGGTTCACCACATTCATGGCGCCTGCCATCAAGGCCAAGGTGCACTCGCTGCCCGGTGTGGAGCATCTGTACTCGGCAATAACAAAGGATCAGCTGGAAATACCCGCCTATATTACGGAATACGATATGGCGGTGAGTATCCAAATGAACCTCATCAATTCCATACAATTTCACATCTGTTCTCTCGCTCTTTTAGACCAATGGCCTGCATTATTTTAACCCCGTGCCGACTGCCTCGTAGATGGCGGCCATTGTAGCTGTCTAGACGGCTGAAACCACCCTAAACAAATACAGAAATACAGATATACAGATATACATATATATACACACACATACAGTCACACAAGACAAGTATAATGAAATTTTTTATAAATTTTATAGAATTGTACTCATGTTTTCTTTGTTATTTATAAGTAATATTTTTGTTCACTTGCGTGCAATTAATGAGACGCAAGAATTGTTGAATTATATTTGAGTATCGAGTATCGTAGGTCTATGGATAGTATGGAACACGATTTGATCATGTGTAGGAAACTAATGGACAACCCAAAATGATGTAAAACATTCTTATGAAGTGCATGAAGTTAAATGAAAGCTACGAATTCATTGTTCATTGTTCATTGTTCATTTGCAACAACTAAAAACCAAAAAACCAACAAAACAAAATTAGGCATTTTTTAGGCAAGTTGAGGAGCTAAATCACTAGCATGCTGAACAAATTGAGATTTCGATTAGAGAGACAATTGATTGATAACATTAAACGTTGTTGTAGTTATCACGAACAAGTTGACGAATTCGGAAATTGTGTTACGGATAGTACTTACTTATAGTATGATCCCCCAAAATTGTATTATTATGGTCTGTTGAGAAGCGTATGCAGTTGAGTCCCCTTCCCCTCTGTTAACCATAAACCCCCCTAAGAAAAAAACAAAAACAGATACGTACTTATTATAAATTCAATTGTAATTATACAATAAAAAAAAAAACTAAATTATATATATATATATATTAAATATACACACTGAAAACCAAATAAATAAATTACTATTGTGCAGATGTGGAGACATGTGTTGCAATTAATAAAAACAAAACTCAAACAAAAAATAAATTAAATATATTTTGAACTTGTTAAAGGCAGTCCGGAGCAAATGACCTTTTGTAGATACATACTAACATAATGAATTGATTAATGAATTAATTAAATTAACGTAATTAGAGCTCACCGTAAGGCCCGCAATTGAAACACCAATAATGATGAAACAATGAGAAAATGAGAAGCAACCTAACGAGTATTCCATTACGGAGTAATAAATGTTCAATGTTAAAATGAGAATAAGTATGTTAATATGAATTAACACACATACACACACACACACACACTCACACACTCTCACACTAAGTCCTTGTTAATCTTCCATGCACATTTTACGCTCAAAAACGTACAAGTTACAAAATTACCAAACGTTTTTTCTCGACTTAACTAAAGCACACGCCACATTTTTAACTAATTGGTAACATAAATATAACAAAATGTAAAGAATTCGTATCTAAATGTAGTTAATGACTAACTGTTTCAATTAAGACACTCGCGCGCTACAAACTCTCAATAAATTACAACCGAATCAATTCTAAAACGCTGAACAACTAGAAACCATTAACAATTACAAGAAGCAAACACCAAAATAAATCAAGCAGCAATAAAAAGCAGAACCTTAAAAAGGGAAAGAAACCCCCCCAAAAAAAAGATGATTAAAAATGCACTCAGGGATTGATTTATAGCAACCAAAAAATAATAATAATAACCAAAAAAGAAAAACAAAAACAAAATACAATGAAATTTAGATAAAAGACATACGCTTTTTGGAACCACAGTAAATATCGTAAGCCTTTTTGCATTGTTGCGCCCATTCTCAAGTCGGCTGCCTGGCTAGTACCTAAACCGTAGTAATAAATTTAACTAAAAATGATAAAAGAAGAGCTAGCATTTAAATGATATGATATGATATGAAATTAGCAAATGTTTTTAGGCTCTTTACTAATTGATAGATTACTAATTGAAACAAAATCTTTGAAATCTTTGAAATCGCATCGTCAAACATACATACATACACATTAATTATGCCAAAAAGTAATTTAAACATTTTGTATTGCTAAACAAATTAATCAAATTATATTTATATAGTTCAAATATATAGCAATTCAATTGCTTATGCCTAGTACATATACCAAAGTATATATATATATATAAATATATATATATGTATATATATTTGTCACCGACACACGCATAACTAGATTACCCAACTAGGCCCTGAAGTATGCAAGAGTACATACAAAAAAAAGAGATATTATTGGACTAGTTGCAATACGAGTATACTAAATACTTGAATACTATTACTAATACAAATACTACTATACAGTCTAAGCAGAGCCCACAGAATATTATTTTTACAACAATTACAGAGATAATCAAACTTACATACGACTATACACTATAATTGATTCAAATATACTTGTATGCATTCATACATATTGGTGTTACCGTACAGAACCGGTTAGAACACGCACACAGATCAAGAACAACACAACAGCAATGCATTTTCTATAACCATCTGTAACCAAATCCCAGCCCAGTTATGCCAAGTGTTCCTTTTGTGAAATTGTAGAAGTACTTTTCCAGAATTTCCTAATACATTTCAGTGTATCTTTAGTTTTGTGTTCTTTATTATTGTAGATAATATTTATAATTTGATATTGCAGCCAACTACAATTAATTAGGCGATTTTCTATTATTTACTTACATTGGATTTTGTTGTTATCGTCCCAATAAGTATTGCTTTAGAGAATATTCTAAGAAGGTGATTTGTTGCTAAATAAAAATTAATTGTACCTTACTCGAAAAATTCTGCGATTGAATTTATTGTAGCATAATATTGTATTTTTAAAATTCCTTATATACATAGTTGTTAAACCAAAATTCTATATAATACTTAACTAATAATAACGACAAGTTAAAATTTGAAAAGAAAATGAGAAAAACCAAAGAGATGAGAAAAAAAAAAACAAAAACAAAATGAAAGAAAGATCACTGCACAAGCGCAAAAATTAAAATCTAGTTAAGTTTTCCAATATGAAATTCAACTCCTCCTTTTCCTTTTGTATATAATATTTATGTACGAAGTAATAAATTTAATTGGTAAATTAACATTAATAATAAAAAACATACGCTTTCGTTAACATTAACCAACTTACTTTCATTACTGTACTAACCGCTAACAACTAGGACTTATCAAATACTTCATTTAATTATGTTCTCAGCTAACAGTGTGTTCTCCTTTTGGTGAACGCTTGACACATTTCAAAATTATCAGCTTTGGCATTCAGTGTGACCATTTTGATTTGTTTACAAAACAATTAATTTGACCCATTTCTTTTAATCGAGTTGACAGTCCTTCAGGCTGATAGGTGACTAGTTAAAGACCAGCTTCGTTTTTGTTGAGTTTGACATGTATTTATCCTTATATTTGTCAAAGATTTCTTCCAATGCCACCATTACCTTTCCGTGCAACTCATCCACATAGTCTGAATCAGGTTCAGAACTCTGTATCACATCAATTGGCGCGCCAACTATGGGGGAAAATAACAAGTATGAAGAACAAATCATGCATACTATAAAGTAGCATGCAAAACTTACCAACTTGTACAATCGGTCGGCGATAAGGGAGGAATCCAAAAGTGTAGTTAAAGAAACCGCGACCCACGGGTATCAATGGTGAAATTCCGGTCAATTTCTTCACCAACGTTTGCAGGCGGCGCAGCAGCGAATCCGGCGGATTATCAACTTGATCAAAGATATCAACTTCACCAAAGGAAATGCTGGGCACAATTGAGGAACTGTGAAAGAAAAACAATTATATCTGAACTGCTGCCGATCTTGAATTCTACTCACCCTGTGCGTATGGCCATTTTAACAAAACCCTTGCGATTCTTGATCGTCAGAATATATTGCCCGGGATGGGAATCAAGTGCCTCTTGAGCACCACCGACCAAAATGGCAACTGCATTGGATGTGAAACCGTCGCGATTGCTTGGATCTTTTGGGTCATTGGACTTTGTAAGATAATACACTAGAGAGCCCTTTGAAACCGAAATCAATCCCCACCAGCGAAGCAAGTCCCGGAGAAAAGGTATCACAAAATGCTGATCGAGTGTTCCCACCTTTGGACGTACTTGGGGAAACATTTTCAGCCACTGGCTGATTTCAAGGCCCATGTTGATGCAAATGCCCGTGCTGCAGGCAAAAGAAAGAAACGCAAAAGTTTATATTTAGCTCAGAAGATAAGATACATGTGTCGAACTTACCCAAGAATGCCGTGTGGAAAGCTTGCTAGTATATAATTTCTATTGGGCGGCAGATCGGCTGTCTTAACCAATGAAACGGGGAAATAGTTGCGATATACGCGATTCAAAGGATTACTGCGGTTGATCAGCCAGCTAAGGAAATGGATTTATAATTAGCATTTAATAGATTAACTTCTCTGGGCAAATTTAATGCATACCCATTGCCATCCATGGCTGAGTAATTTCGTTTGTGCTCCACGACTAAATAGACTATATAGATCAAGACGAGGGAGCGTATAACAAGACCGCCATAAAACTGCAGAGAATGCGATCAGTATCAGGTTGTAGATAAATAATATTTAAATATAGTGCTTACCATAAGTAATGCCACAACCGAAAGTGATAAGCCGGGCAACGAGAAGAAGAATAAGGTGAAGATGCCTGTCACAAGTGTTTCAAGACGCCGCTTGAGCGGAACTCTAGCTGGTGCCCATTCGATCTTCATGTTGTTGCTCTTAAAAACAATCCGTTGATCAGCAGAGAAATATCAACTGTCTGAGTAGACGACCTACCAACGACTAAGCAGTCGTCCAAAAGAAATTCCAATATGAATACTTGTTCTTATCCTTATCGCTAGCCAAGCCTCATGTTGAGCAGCAACCATCGAAAATCGCTGTTAACAGTCGAAGAACTAAATTCAGTGATTATTCCAGCGATAAGTTATGGTTGATAAAGAAAAGAGCCAGACAAACTCAAATACAACATTGCTTGCTATCTGGAATTACATTTGTAATTCTTTATTGACATGGAAACGAACTAGAGACCTGGCTGGTCTTTTTATTATTGTTAATAATTAACTTAATAGTCACTTTAATAGTTAATTTATCTAATATTGTTAGTGCTGTTTATCATCTTATTATGCCATATAAATGCATGTACACTTAATTTTGGTAGTTTACGATTGAGAGTACAAAGTATACGGACGCATACATATATGCGTCACTTATTTTATGCATGTAGTCCCACTCAATCTTGACCTTTAGAATGATACACTTTCAAAACTCTTTCAAATTCTCAGTTCGCAACAGTCTGGTGTTTCGTGAAATTAGGTTGTTTGTGGTCGATGGGTTCTGATAAGAGGTTCAACGTATAGTTTCTATGTTAAATAGTAGTTTGTTGGACGAAGTACAATCCCAGTCTTATCTTCCACCTTCTGTATGTAAATTTCCTACCCTGCTCTGTTCTACTTTACTCAGCTTACATGCCCATCCCATAATTTGCTTACTCATCTTGTGTCGATTGTTTTACGCTTTGCCATGTAAAAAATAATATACAAATATATATATATATATATTATATATTATATTAATAGATTCATATATGTGTTAGCAAACTTGTTCTTAATATAAAAACTATTGCGCTTAGCTAGATAATGAGATACTGAGATTTTCAACTAGAAAATAAATTAGCCATTTTACGTTCACTGCACTGCATATAACTTGTCATTAGTCATGCTATTTATGGAGCAGGTTCAGCTCAATAGTAAATTGTTTTTTCGTGTTCTCCATTTGCCGATTTATCGTTACAGCTGGAACACAAATTTTCATTTGAAGTTACTATATTGAGTTCAAATGGCATGCTAAATACATTTTATATTTGTGTTATTACAGCATTCAGATATAAAAAGTTCAGTAAGTTCGTCAGGAGATACTATGCACTAATCTCAAATTGGTTAATAACTGACAATGAAAACAAGAATGCTTTTATTGCAGAGCAATCACAAGTCATAACAAATTTGTATTTCACTTGTATATAAATAATTTTAATAATAGCACAGAGTTTTAAGAGTAAGCTTTACTTTGCGGTTACTTTTTCACTTACTGCGTTCTCCTCACACACATTAAGCTAATTAGAAATATTCACAAGTAGCGCTTTCATTTTGAAATGTAATGGTGTGACCAAATACTTTAATGACAAGAAAACAAGCTATTTACTTTAATTTAACTATATCTGGTCACTCTTTTGTTTACATATTGACAAGTAATATAGTGGCAAAAGTGTTGAGCAATGTTTAAGCGATACAGTGCTGATCAAAATAATGTGTATCAGCACACTGATAGTCTACAAATAAGTAACAGGTACCTAATATCGCTCATAAACTTACAAATTGGTTGTTCGTCGAGTGATTTAAGACAGAACCATGGCCACCGAAGAGCATCAACGCTTGGCCAATATT
Source organism: Drosophila macrospina (assembly GCA_035042075.1). Lineage (NCBI taxonomy): Eukaryota > Metazoa > Arthropoda > Insecta > Diptera > Drosophilidae > Drosophila > Drosophila macrospina. The sequence continues at coordinate 854,164 of JAWNLW010000526.1, read as the reverse complement.
GTGAAAAGCTGTCACGATCATTTGCGACAACTCACAAAAAAATACGGGGCAGAGCGTGCGTGGCAGGAGCACACTGGACCACAAAATGCTGATAAACTGGCGGAATATGCGAATGCAATGCAACAACTTGCAGGCATATGGGAATCGAACACCAATAAGTCAGACTTGCAAGCTCGAAGTCGCATCAAGTGGACAATAGACTATATTAACAAATACTTTTACACCGACGGCATCTACTTACAAAAGCGGCAACGAGAACAGCGTTTGCTGGCATCGTACAATGAATTGGCGGGTGCTGAATGCACGTACATGGATGAACCTCCAGATAGGCTGCATGTGCTGGATGTGGGCAGCTGTTTTAATCCCTTTGGCAACATTCCGCACATGGAAGTAACAGCTATTGATCTCTGCCCTGCCCAAGGTGCGCTTGTGTTACAGGCAGACTTCCTAAATGTTGCCGTGGATGCCGAACTTGCGGAGCCTGTGATTTGGGAGCAAAGTGTAAGCAAGTTACCTGCCAACTATTACGATTGTGTCATATTCAGTTTGCTGCTGGAGTATATGCCCAGTGCAGAGCAGCGATTAATTTGTTGCCGGAAAGCCTATGAGTTGTTGCGCCCCGAAGGAATTCTAGTTATCATCACACCTGACTCGCAGCACGTGGGTAAAAATGCCAGCCTAATGAAGAACTGGCGATTCGCATTGGCCAAGCTTGGTCTGCTACGGGTTTGCTTCGAGAAATTACCACATATAACATGCATGGTCTTCCGCAGAGCCATCAGTCAGCAGCTGTCACACCACTGGGCCAGCGTGCACGGCGGGGAGGGGATTTGTGATGCTATTCAAATACCACAGGATAACCATTAGTTCATTGAGATTATCTTTAAGTTTATCTTTAATCTATGTATGTACTTCTGTGCGGAATATATATCATTATATATATCGAGTTCGCCATTTATCCTATCGTGTTATAAATATTAAATACTATTGCAGTTGAGGCTCCTGTTTGCGGGCATCCACAGCAGGCTCAGCGGTTTGTGTAAATAGTTCTAGGCCGATGTTGCTGGCCTGTCGTTTCTTGATTGCCGACGAGGCTTGTTTCATTATGTTGGGCGGCAGCGGTTTTTTGCGATCCGCCTCCCATTCAGCGCGATGCAATCGCTGCCGATGCTTGTACATGTTGGCATTGGAAAAGAATGTCTGCGGGCAGTTGGGACAGGTGTACAACACCTCACCCGTGTGAGTAGATGTGTGCTCCTGCAACGATATTATTGATTAGCAAGCCTCGTTCCAATTGAAGACTATTAGGTATATGCTTACTCTTAAATCCTGTGGCCTCTTGAAGGCTTTTTCACACATAGTACAACGGAACTTTCTTTCGCATTGATGGTTGTGGTAAATGTGTCGTTTAAGTGCTCGCGCATTCGTGGATTTCTTGTCGCAGATGGGACACCGATGCTCGGTCCCGGGTGGTTCGTGAACCGTACTCATGTGCTGCTTGAGGCCAGACATATGACGTAGCCATGTTCCGCATATCTCGCATTGCACGGGATCTGGTTTGGGACGTGGCGTATCGGAATGTTCCAATTCGTGATGTTTCTTCAGATTCGCCTGAGTGCGCAACGTTTTGCCACACTTATCGCAGATGATGGCACTCTCCGGATCGTGCATATAGCGCAAGTGCTGCTTTAATTTACGAGCCGTAGGCATCCTGTAAGAAAGCAAAACAAGATTTCGAAACGCCGTCAATCAACAATTGTTATTGCTTACTTCTTGTTACACTCGGGGCAGCTGTACTGAAAGTCTGACTTGGGTACATGCTTGGATACATTGTGATACTCGAAAGCAGCTTTTGTGGTAAAACACTTGGGACACTTTTCACATTGATAAGTGGGCTTATCCTTCGCATCTGTCTGAGGATTAACGTGCGTTTGCTCGTGCGTCTCAAGCGTTTTTGAGTCCTGGAAAACACGACCGCATTGGGTGCACATAAAGTGCTCAGGATTCTTGTGGACTAGCACATGCTCAGCCAGTCCTTTACGTATATGGAATTTGCGACCACAGCACGATATAAACCCACTTTCAATGTTGTGGGACATGCGTAGATGACGCCGCATATCTCCAAAGTTCGGAACCAACAGGTTGCATATGTGGCATGGCAGTTTCTTGAAGAAGTCGAATATTATCTCATCATATTCGGTTTGTTGGGCTTTACGTTTTTCGATTTCCTCACGACTCATGCGCACGGGCGGCACCAATGGTTTGGGACGTTTGCGATACTTTTTAGGCTTGACTACAACACGTTTGGGAATCTCTGCGTAGCGCTCTTCTGGCTCGACGTCTGGCAAGCTGTCTCCAGAATCAGTATCGCTGCTCTCACTGGAACTCTCGCTGTCATCGGTGCCCAAAACTGCCTCAGGCGTTACGAAATCTATATCATTGTCATTATCAGGCTCTTCGTCAGTCACATACTCCTTCTTTAAATTTCTTGAAGGCGATTCTGGCAGAGTTTTCGCTTTGCAGCCACGGCGAGAGCTCCTTCGCAGTTGTCTTCCCTTGTCTGATATTTGCTCATCTCCTAATGCTGAACGTTTTCTATTGTTCTTCAGGTCGAGGAACTCCGATAATGGCCAATCCCCATCGGAGTCACTGGTGACCGTCAATTGCTCCTTTTTAATGCGTCGCTTTGCAATTTCTGGATATTCGGCACAGGCACGTTTTGTGGTTTTTGTTTCTTCAAGCACAGTCTCCTCGAACATTTCCAGCTTGGGCAACGGCTCTAACTCATTCACCTCTACCTTGACGTTATCAGAAGCAAAGAAATCCTCTGCCAGTGCATCCAATTCAGCACCAAAGGCAAGTGGATTAGCCGCCTCCGTATCGACACAGAACTCGATGGGTACATTCTTGATTTCGCGTCTTTCCTGGTGTGCATTGTAGACGCGCTGGTAAAATACATTGAAGCTGCTTACACATTCCCAGCACTGATGGCAAATTTCCTCACGTTCGCCGGCCGCGCTGCTCAACTGCAAAATCATGTATGTTATCAATATCAATTTTGTATGATTTGCGCCCTTACCTCAAGCCAAAAATGTTTGTTTATTGTTTTGCAAATGTTCAGACGCACACCAGCCTCGGAAAATATCTTATAGGACTCGCCGATTTTGCAGCATCCAAAACAAAGCACACAGGCGGCCATGGCCTCTACAACTGCGATATTTTTGTTGCAGTTATTTAGTAGACGGCATTGGTAAGTGCTAAATACAAATTTGTTTAAAAAAATTGCTTGCTAGTTGTTTGGTAGTCGAATGGAGTGGAGGTCCGAAGATACCAATAATATCGATAGTCCGGCCATTCTCGTCCCTTGAATAATCGATTATATATCTTCATGAAATACGAACACACTGATTTAAATTCAAATTTCACTAATATCGATACGATAACATCAGTATGTTTTCAACGGTCGTGCGGTATGGTCGTAGTGCAAGGATAGTTGGTGCATAATAATAGACATTTTTTGTAAGAAATTAAACAAACAAACATAAAGAACACGATGCGCGCACAACAAACAATCATGTAAACAAAAAGATAACAAGTAATGCAATGTACAAAAAGTTGATAAAACAACATAATTTTGCAATTGCTGTGGCCTCTGAACACTTCCACCCAGCTATTATTTGTAATTGAACGAATCGTTTGAGTGGCTTTTGTTTGTTTTGCTGCTATTCGTCAGTCTGCAAAATTAACACTTTTTTCTCGGTGTTTTTGGGTGGCAATTTGGATGCTTGGTTGGCCAACTGACAATTTTTGTATATTATTAGTAAATGAATAATAATTTGTGGACTATTGCAAAAGGTTGAAAAGTAAAACGTCTTTAGACTTCCTCCATTTAAAGGAAATTGTATTTTCTTTTAATATGCACTTGTGTTTACACACGTGTTTGCATTGATATTTGTTTAACTAACTGTCGGCTGTGGTTTTAGTTTAGCTCACTTGAACTTGAGACATCTGGTTTGAAAAGAAAATCAATTGCAACATGTTTATTTCATGGCACATTTCGTGCTGCAACCGCAGTAGAAATGGCAACTAACTTCCTTTATTAGACCTTTTACTTTTGTTTATGAATGAATGTGTGCAATGTGCATTTTCCTGCTGCACTCCAATTCACTCACCCATTCACTAACCAGTCGCGGTTGCAAGTTGCAAGTTGCTACTTGGAAAGGGGATTGGGGATTGGGGAATCTACGCGATTCGTATGCGGCAGCCGGTTCGTGTCTGGGTCTGGTTTTGGCTTTTCCTTTACGTAACGCCTAGTCAGGCACGAGCCAACCTAGTTAACAATATATACTTTAAAGCCCGACAAGTGCCAGTGCCCGAGCCTGAGCCCGTTTCATTTTCACTACAGCCAGTCAACCACCCAAGTCCAAGCCCAAGACCAATTTTAGCCAAACCCAAGAAAACCGAGCAAAACGCGAGCCAGAGCAGCACGTTTTTATTATCGCACATTTCTTCTGTGGAATATTAATAGGTAGATCGAGTGGCAACAAACATTACAAGTAACTAAACCCAAACAAAACAAAAACAAAATAAAACTCCCAACGTTTCGCTTTAGAGGAAATGAAAGACCAACAACGCCTCTGTGCATTGACCAACTGACATCCAAAACGGAAGTTCCACTGTGCATAAATAATTAAAGTGACAACAATTACAAATTCTAAACAGAACACTGAATATACATATATCCATTAACATCAATCGTAAACTGTGTCGATCCTCTCCAGTGTTGTTGACCTCTCAATATGACGGAACATAAATTGTGCGTAATCTTGCGAATTTCTCTATTGTCATCGGTTTTATTATTGACATTTGTGGGCCAGACGACAGCTTATGGATTTGGACGTTGCCCAAATTATCCATCGATGCCAAAGTTTAATATGAGTCGAGTAAGTTCCCAATCCTAACCCTGTTAACTGTGAATGAACTAAAAATTAATGGGACTTCAAGGTAAAACAATAAAGCTTTATGCATATATTTTGGCACTATAAAGTGAATAGTGAAACAGCAACAAAAAGATCTCTTTGTCAAATTAGTACATGGCGTCGGCTAAAACATTTTTTATAGATTGTGCATAAAGATGAACTTGAACTAATTTAAAGACTTCGGACAATGTAAAAATGCAAACCAGTTTACAGTGAAGGAGACTTAACAACTTTGTAACTTTATAAACAGCACGATCTGCAGCTGTCGTCCAATGACAAACAATCCACTTCTGTTCACATTCAAGAAGCCATCAACCCAGTCCAAGTCAACATCAGCCAAGGACAAAAGACCAAAGAGCTCTCGGAGTAGTTGGACAGATTAGAAAATTGATTTAATCAATTTAGCAGCTCAATTGCATTAATTATGTACATATACATACATAATAAACGCATTGAGTTCAGCTCAGCTGAGCCTTGGAAAACCGTTCAGTGCTTTATTTGCACAAAATGAAAACGAAATTCGTAAGCGGGAGATAGCTAAAGCGAGAGCGAGAGACAAACTGTTAGAGATGAACGCGTGATGAATACGAAAGGAATGAGAAATGAGAACACTCTCAATGGGAGGCTGCTCTGAGTGTCAGTCTTAATAGAAAGACTGTGATGTTTGCTTATTGGAATCATCGGCTTTCATTTCGTACCATTCGTAAGAGAAAAAGAAATACTTTCGATTATTGTGCACCAACTATTGTTCATAACAAGCTTTTTGCTCATGTTTTCTTCATGTTAAGAAGTGTTAAATTGAAATGGAGTTGATATATACATATGTACTCTCAAAATGTCGAATTGTTCATGGTTTAACCTTTAAATTGATTCTGTTAGGCATTCAACTCCATACACCAATGCATAGTATATGTACCAGTCTTCCATAATTGGTATTCGTGGTCACGCGTTCACCTTTAGCTGCAAGTGACTGCAGCTGCATGGGCATCTACAATCTCTAATTGGATAAATCTTCCAATTGAGTTGTTGACGACTGTGAGCATCAAAACACTTTGATATCGTTCGCTTCGAGGGCAAAGACCCGACCCCAAGAATAATAATTATCAACAGCTGAGTGTTTTATGACGTTAAGCTAACAGTGGCTGCGAATGTTATCCGCCACTGGGCAGACGATGATGACGTTGATGATGCCTCGACTGTTGACTGCCAGCAGTGAAACCAGTTTACCCAAAAATGCTTAAAATGTTCGTTTTTTGGATTTGCTTTTTTTGGTGAGGCTTTGTATAATAGTAACCCAGTTAATTGCTTACTCATCGTCACAGAGAGAAACGCGACATCGATCGATTCAATCTTTAAGAGACGCATCTAATGTGCGCATCCATTCAATTGCGATCATTTCAGGTACTTGGCCATTGGTATGAGGTGGAACGTTCTTTCTATTTGCCAGAAATTGCCTCGGGCTGCACCACTTTCGAGTTTCAGCCCTATAACAAAGCGGATCTGTCCAAGTTTAACAATTTTAAACTCGAGGTGGCCATAAAAACCGTCAATCGCATGTGGGTGACACGATTATAACTTTTACCATCGATCCAGTTGATTTTATATGCCTTTATTTGCTTTAGCACTGGGAATCCTAACGTTAATCTTGGCTACGCCACGCCAGAGAACAGCAAATCCTCCATTATGGACTTTAAGGTGAGGCCACCATCTATCCCAAGTACCACAGACTAATTATATTCGATTTGATACTCAGTTCAACACGCGTTTCCCAGAGGTGATTGCTCGTCTGTTGCCCGGTTCCGGGAAATACCAGGTGCTTTACACGGACTACGACAACTTTGCCATATTGTGGTCATGTGGTAGCATTGGTTCCCTTGGCTATGCCGATCAAATTTGGATACTAGGCCGCGACACAGACTTTGTTTTGGAGATACGTGAGAAGATCTACGATGTGCTCAAAAGACTCTCCTTGGATCCAGATCGATTGGTGCTCAGCAAAAACACCAACTGCCCCAAAACTGCACTGAAATGATACCTTCATGTTTATCACATTGTTTAAGTATAATATTGAATCTATTGTTTAGGTTTTAGGTTCCTGTGATATCGCAAAACAAATATATATATATATGCGAAATATGATACAATGTGGGGGATTTTATTTGCGGCGTCATTATCAATTATTATGTGTACTCTAATTAATTTGTCAGATCTAGAAGAACGTTAAGCTTGGCACTCTCTTGATCAGTCTCTAAACGAAAACAGTTCGACGTGGAACACTTCTGAAAATGTCGAATCTGTGGATATTATTGATGATCGCTTTGCTGCTCAACTGCCTGGAGCTGTCAACAGCGCGTGGCGGAGGACACGGTGGCGGAGGACACGGTGGAGGAGGCCATGGCGGTGGTCACGGCTTTGGTGGTGGGCGAGGAGGTGGCCATGGTTTTGGGGGAGGTCGTGGAGGCGGACGACCTGGCGGCTTTGGGGGAGGACGCCCCGGAGGCTTTAGAGGAGGACGCCCCGGCGGCTTTGGACCACCACGAGGCGGAGGCTTTGGCTATGGTGGCTATAGACCATATGGATACGGTGGCATAGGAGTCGGTGTGTTGCCTCTTCCCGTACCTGTGCCTTATCCATGTAGCTATTACGGCAATTATTATTGCTGATGGAATGAAAATGCACTTAAAGTGGTTTAGTTTCGATTACGTAAAGTATATTATACAAATTACATTAACATTTTTTTGATACAAGATTATTATGTAAATGTCCTAAGAAATTGAGGCTGTAGACAGTTCTCTAAATATTTCATATTTCATATTTATCATTTATCAATTATCAATTATCAATATGCTTTATTGTTTTGATGGTCATCGGTGTTTGTGATTCGTTTCCAAGAGTGTTGTGTGCATCTCTTTAGTGATATTTTGAGTCCGGCTCACAGTTTTGCCGGTGCTTGCAATGCTTAAACCTAGTAAAAACCGATTGGAATCTAATCCAAATTACATATATATTTATATATATGTATATTTATATATATAAGTTTATATAGATATACATATTTATATGCATATTTGTATATGAGTTTGTTATAATTTTAACTTATGTTCGCTACGGACTAGATATGAGAGTACGAGTACCAATAAAATGGCTGACTTGTTGTTGTGTTCGTTGTGGAAAGTAATATAATATCATAATAATCATATTGTTTGTATATAGTACTAAAGTACGGGTTTCTAAACACCATGTAATAACTACCAAATAATAAAGCAACTAAACTCTAAGCGTCTCACTTTTCATTAATGAATTGAACTTCAAAGATGTCATACGGAAGTGGAAACTGATATAGATATAGAATTAAATATTAGAACCGACTTCACTATGTATATATATACTGTATATTAATATATATACTAAATGCATTTGGTAGTCCATCGTTTGTTTCTTTGCTTTGTGTTTTGTGCGTCTGCTCCGGAAGACAATTGGAGAGCATTCAGATTTCGGATACGGATTCGTTTAATGTGGCTGAAACGTGACGGAATTATTGCGATTTGAATTTCGATTTTGTTCTTTGTTTGCAACATCAGGATGTGAATCCTAAAGCATCGCCTTGCACTCGCATTCAGCGATGCTATGCTGTATGCAATGATTGATCTCCGCAAACCCAGGACGCTCGCTGGGCTTGCGGTTCCAGCAGCGACGCATTAGGGCGTAAACGGAGAGCGGCGTATTGTCCGGACAACCGAGCACGTTGCCCTCCTTGATGTACTTTATGACCTCCTCGTGTGTGAGACCGTAGTAGGGCTGCAGGGCAAACGAGAAGATCTCCCAGAGGCAGATGCCAAATGCCCAGACATCCGATTCCAGGGAGAACTTGTTGTACAGAATGCTCTCAATTGGCATCCAGCGTATGGGAATGACATCGTTCTCATCTCCCTTATAATAATCCTGCAGATAGATCTTATGGGACAGTCCAAAGTCGGCGATCTTCACCTGCATCTGTTCGTTGATGAGACAGTTGCGTGTGGCCAAATCGCGATGCACAAACTTGCGCTCGGACAAATACAACATGCCCGAGGCAACATTCGAGGCCATGTGAAGCAGCTGCAGCTCGTCTAGATGCTGACGATTGCGCGGTTGTGCCTGGTGTGTCGCATATGGCGAGCAGGCACGCAGGAATTCGCTGAGATCACCTGGCGACATGTATTCAAACAGCAGACACATGGGACGGCCTAAGGCGCAGACACCCAGCAGTTTCACAATATTGGGATGATCGAATTCGGCCAGCAAGCAGGCCTCCCGTTCAAAGTCCGTTTGCATCTGGTCACTGGCATCATCCTTTAGCATCTTGACCGCCACCAGAAGATCTTCCTTGCCTGATACCAGGCCCGGCGCCCTGGCCTGAAAGACACGACCAAATGCGCCCTGACCCAACGATCTCACGTAGACAATCTCGCCGCGCGGATACTCCAGCTTCTCCAGGCGAGCATTCAGCTTGGTCTTCGGCTCCTGTACGGCTGCTGTTGTTGTTAACATGATGCAGTTGCTGTGAATTGTCGCCGTGCTGCGAATAGTTCCGCACTTGGCATTTGTTGGGGCGAAGCCGGTCGAGCCGAGCGTCTCTCGACTGGCAGATAGATTGCAATCAGCGCGCACGGAAGCATTGCAGTCCCCGTGAGATGCCTGTGATGGCTGCGAATAATCCTTGTGCTTGGACAGCTTGTAGGCCAGCAGTATAATTAGATGTAGAGCCACAATTCCAATGAAGCCAATGCCCGCGAGTAGAAATATCATCGATGGTGTGAAGAACTCCTCCATTTTAATGGGCGTGTTAAGATCTTTAGCATTGGGATCCACATAGTCAGCTGGCAGTAGAAGGACAGAGGTTATTTATTGCATCCATTAAAAGAAATACTCAAGAAACTTACGACAAATGGGTATATCGCAGTGCTGCCAGCGCACGGATTCGTCGAGGGTATAACACCAAGGATGCGGTTCCTCTCCGCCCGCATTGCGACAGTAATTCTCGCCCTCGAGCAGCTGTTGGAAGACCAGAGGCGGTTGTATGTGTTTGTGTGGATGCTGTGTGTCCCAGCGCTGACAGGGTATGCCCGACTTGGTGACATTCATGGTGCCCAGATAGAAACGTCCATTTCCATTGCGGCAATCATCTAGCAGAAGAGAAGAGCAAGGTATTAGCAACTGTCACGCCAAGTCTTTGCTGCTAAATACTTACAGCTAACCTCCGATTCCTTGATCTCTGTGAGGCCAATGTACGAGCAGCTGGGACGCCGCATGCTGGCATCGTAATGCGGCAGCGCTGAGCAATTTGGCAGCCTGAAGTGAGCACGATTCTTGAGGAACATGTTACGCTCCCGCTTCTCTTCAATCAACACCCAATCGTTATAACAGAACTGCAGATGCGTTGCCTGGCAATCCTCGAAGCACAGAGGCGCCTTTATCGAGCGTCCATTCTCAACGTGACAGCGTGGAAACGCATAAGCACAAAGCATTTTCTGTAAATGACAACGGAACAATGAGTCTATAATGCTAATAATGTTAAAAATAATCCTACCTCGGCCGCCTCACGACATAGACCCGTCAAATCGACAATTAACTCATCCCAGAGGGCCGTAGTAACCTGCTCGTTGCGCCAGCCACCACTTGGATCCTCTAGGCTGTACCACACGGGGCCACTGATGAACTGCTTGCATATTTTACCGCTATACGGAGCACAGTAGCCCTTCTCCTCCCTTTCCCGCTCTCGGTCCCATTCCCGCTCACGCTCGTTGTCCGTATGATGTCGTTGGTGGTGACGTCGTGCCGGCTCTTCCATGTCGATGGCATTCACCGAACTGCCGTCCGCTTCGCATGTAAACAATAACACGCAAAGCCCAAGGGCAACAACAACTATACATACAAAAGTTTGACTTTCCCATCCCCTGGCAAACCCCCACCCGGCTGCCATAACTGCCTTCCCTGTGTGTCTGTATATAGTTATGGCAGTAGTGTAAGTTCTTCCGCTTCCGTTTTGTTCAATGGAATTTTTAGAAGTCTAATTTTAGGCGCCTTTTAACAGAATTTCACACATTTTCAAGATTTCTTTCACTCTCAGTGGCCAAATATCGTATCACTATTTAAATTGATGATATTTTAGCGGAACTTGCTTATGGAAATATAGACACATTGAGTTCTCTACTCGCCGTTGTGCGTTGTGCGCTCTGCACTCGCCTCTGTCGACGCCTTTTTCAGAATACCACAAAGTTGACAACCCAATTGGGGGAAGCGTCCCCATAGGGGTGGTTTTCCACACAAACAAAAGAACAGGGTTGTTTATTGCGCGGCAAATGTTGGGAAGAGTTGAGTTTATTCTAGTTGTTTATAGTGAAGCATCCACAATACAATTCAATTTAACATTTGATCTATTTATTTACATAATACACTCCGTATTCAATTATCATCCTTATTTTCATTTGGATCTTCATCTTCAATTTGCTCAAGCCCCTGTAAAGAAATACGCTTCAGAAAATTGTACAAGCATTATAGTTTTTAGAAATAAATGGACCGGGGGATCTGTAAAAAAATCCTAACAAATACAATATCATTTCAATATCGAATCGTTAATTTATTCACTTTTTGCACTTAAGCTTAATCAAATTTCAACTATATACGATTTATTTCTTGCCCTCATCTGGAATAGCATGTAGACCCTGTAAAAGACGTAGACGTTTTCTCAATTTCTGATAATAGAAGCGAAATTAATGAACATGCATGTTAATTTGGGATTCCGTGCAAGATTATGATTAAATGAAAAGGAAGCAAGTTTCTTGATTAATTCTCAAACAAATTCAAAGTGAATCAATGATTTTAATGGTTTATAACTGCAGGCACCAATGTAGTTAGAGAATAGAAATGAAACTAATGGAAGAATAATAGGAAAACAATATCTGAATTTGCACTCACATTCATAATGTATGGATTATCGGTCAGTCGGTAATCGCGTTGGTACATAACACGGGAGAAACGTTCGTCCATATTCCGACGATAGGCCTGTGGAGAAGTAAAGCATATTAATATTAAAATTATCATTGGAATAAGTGTGCTACGATTAATGTATAAAGTGGACGCGTTTGAAGTTTTCGCATTTTATTGCAAGTGCGTTTAATCATGTTCAATAAATTTCGGTTAGTGGCGACTCAAAGAGGATTATATAAGAATTGTATACTGTTAAACCAAACACTTACGTTGCCCAGCGTCAGCTTTTGCAGACCGTACATTGCGTATATGGGCACGGAGAGTGCCACGGTGATGATTGCAGCGCTAGGTATGATTTCGAACCACATTTTGTTTTTTAGACAAAAATTATTATTTTGCTACAAAAAACACGGCCAGATGACAGAAAGACAGCTGTTGTGGACTGTTGTCAAATACCGATATATCGATAAAAGTAAACTAAATTTGCAATATTTCATAATGAAATATAAGGCTATATTTTTTATGAATACTATAGCAATAGTTGGTAGTCTTCAAACAATTTATTTATTTGTCCTGAAAATAAATAAATTAATTTGAATAATAACTTGGTAGGCGTTGCCACACCGTTTAATATAAGCAGCTGCAAAATAAATTAGTTTGGCAACGCTAGCAGCTAACAAATATATAGACGTATGCAAAGGAGAATTACCGCAAAATCATTCTATTAAAGGTGCATCAAGAGTAGATCGAAGGACTCAATCTACATACCAATCACGCAAAATCAAGGAAATTATTCTAGGAGCTCGCATTGACGAACTTCCAACACGGAGTGCAAATAATATTCTTAACGAAGCAAACAAAAACGGCAATAAATTTGAAGAAATGGCTAGCGATTTAAGCGGCATTGTCGAGTCATCGTTTCCCACGGGTGCTCTGGTATATCTACATATTTAATCGACTGTGTAAAAGTCTCTCACTGAAGTATTTTCTTACCCAAGGTACCAAAGGCTGAGACGGGTGTGCTGAACTTCTTGCAAAAGTATCCAGACTACGATGGCCGAGATGTAACCATCGCCATTTTTGATTCAGGTGTCGATCCGCGGGCCACGGGTCTTGAAGTGAGTTGCGCAGTTCCTTTTGATACGGCTGGAGTAAATATGTTTTGCTTTTATTCCTTATCTTTTGTAGACGCTTTGCGATGGCAAAACTTTAAAAGTTATTGAGCGCTTTGACTGCTCTGGCTGTGGAGATGTGGATATGAGCAAGAAGCTAACGCCCGATGAGAAGGGCAGCTTCAAAGGCTTATCCGGCCGCACACTGAAGCTCAGTCCAGAGTTAGTTGCACTCAACACAGATAAAGATGGTGCCGTTCGTGTGGGCCTGAAAAGTTTCAACGATTTGGTGCCGCCAAAAGTCCGTGACAACATTGTTGCCCAGGCCAAGCTGAAGAACTGGGATAAGCCACACAAAACGGCTACGGCGAATGCCAGTCGGAAGATTGTTGAATTTGAATCTCAGAATCCTGGAGAAACGCCAAAGCTGCCCTGGGATAAGAAGATTATTAAGGAAAACCTAGACTTTGAACTAGAAATGCTCAACAGCTACGAGAAGTTATACAATGATGTCAAGACTTCCTTCGACTGTGTGCTATTCCCTACAGACAATGGCTGGCTGACCATCATCGATACTACTGAACAGGGCGATTTGGAGAAGGCGTTGCACATTGGCGAGTACTCCAAGACGCATGAGACTAAGAATGTCGATGATTTCCTCTCGATTTCGGTCAATGTTCACGACGATGGCAATGTTCTCGAAGTGGTCGGCATGTGTTGTAAGTAGTCATTTAACCAGTTCTAGTTGATTAAGATGAAATATTCCTAATTGAATACAGCACCGCATGGAACTCATGTGGCCTCGATTGCGAGTGGCAATCACAGCTCTCGAGACATTGATGGTGTTGCTCCCAATGCAAAGATTGTGTCTCTTACAATTGGAGATGGTCGCTTGGGCTCAATGGAAACGGGCACCGCGTTGATTCGTGGCATAATGAAAGTTATGGATCTGTGCCGCGAGGGTCGCCGCATCGATGTTATTAACATGAGCTACGGCGAGCATTCCAACTGGTCGAATTCTGGGTAAGCTTCTATTAAAACAGCTTCTGTAGTTTTGACTGCGCACTGCGAGATAACATGATTTTAGACAGCTTGATGCACTCACTTCGTCTGCCGATAAAAAGCGTAAAGTAATAAAAATTAGTGCTCCGAGGTAAATTGAATGGTATACCCAAAGGATTTGTCTTCAACCCACATGTACTTACAAACTATTTCCCTTCCAATGGATCTCAATTCTTTGTTTACTTTATATCTATGATAAACATATGCTAGATTAACCCTCCTACTATTTCATATTACAGTCGCATTGGTGAACTGATGAACGAGGTTGTCAATAAGTATGGCGTAGTCTGGGTTGCCTCAGCGGGCAATCACGGCCCAGCCCTGAGCACTGTGGGCACTCCGCCCGACATCAGCCAGCCCAGTTTAATAGGTGTGGGTGCGTACGTATCGCCACAGATGATGGAGGCAGAGTATGCAATGCGCGAGAAGCTGCCTGGAAATGTTTACACATGGACGTCTCGTGATCCCTGCATAGATGGCGGACAAGGTGTGACAGTGTGCGCACCTGGAGGCGCTATAACATCCGTGCCCCAGTTCACCATGAGCAAATCTCAGTTAATGAACGGAACGAGCATGGCAGCGCCTCATGTAGCCGGTGCAGTGGCATTACTCATCTCTGGTTTGAAACAGCAGAACATTGCCTATACGCCGTATAGTATTAAACGCGCCATTAGCGTTACTGCCACCAAACTGGGATATGTGGATCCCTACGCACAAGGCCATGGCCTGCTCAACGTAGAGAAGGCTTTCGAACATTTGGTGGAGCATCGCCAATCCAATGACAACATGCTGCGGTAAGTGAGATCATCACTCGGAATATAAAGGATTGTAAATCAAACTGGCTTCTCTTCTGCTGCAGCTTCTCGGTGCGAGTGGGTGCCAACCACGAGAAGGGCATTCACCTGCGTGAAGGCGTTCAGCGAAAGTTCGTTGACTTCAACGTCAACATTGAACCCGTGTTCTTCAATGACAAGGAAGCGGGTAAGTGCAAAAGATTGTAATCTTTAATATTTACAAATTGAACAATTGTATTTGTCCACAGATCCCAAGGACAAGTTCAATTTCAATGTGCGTCTTAGCCTCATTCCCTCTCAGTCGTGGGTGCAATGCGGTTCTTTTCTGGACCTCAGCTATGGAGTACGTACTATTGTAGTCAGAATCGACCCAACAGGTCTGCAGCCAGGTGTGCACAGTGCCGTGTAAGTAACTCTTTAATACTATCTGGATTTGCACTTTAAATGTGGTACCAATTCCAGTGTTAAAGCCTACGACACGGAGTGCGTGCAGAAGGGTCCATTGTTTGAGATACCCGTCACTGTGGTCCAGCCCCATGTGTTGGAGAATGGTCACAATATACCCATTTTTGAGCCAACTACCAATAGAGCCGACAAAAGCGTTGAGTTCCAGCCCAATACAATTCAAAGGGACTTTATTCTTGTTCCAGACAAGGCCACTTGGGCAGGTGAGTGTCTTAGACAGCCTTTAATTGATTCACAGCAAATATATTACAATTATCGTTTATGCTTTAGTTCTACGTTTGCGCATTACGGATCCTAATCGAGGCAACGACATTGGCAAATTCTTCTTGCACACGAATCAACTGCTGCCACATCAGTCTTGCCGCAAACTGGAAACCATGAAGATAATTGGTGTTAACTCGGAATTCGAAGCCACGGCAACATTCCCCGTTAAGGTGAAATACATTATTTTTGGGCTTGCTCTTCGCTTGCTAATGTTTCTTCTTGCAGGCTAACAAGATACTTGAATTGTGCATAGCTAAATACTGGTCGAATCACGGCCAATCACACTTGAAGTACAGCCTAGAATTCCGAGGTGTTGCTGCACAAAATCCGAATGCATGTAAATATTAGCCTGTTATTAACATAAATTGTTCGCGATAGTTTCTAAATTTTTCACTTGAATTGATACAGATGTGATGCACGCTGGACGTGGCATTCACCCGCTGGAGATTGGCGTGTTAGTAGCGGAGGAGATTCAACCATTGTTGCAGCTGAAGAATGCCGCAATTGTGCTCAAGCCGAGCGAAGCAAAGATCTCACCATTGAGTGCTACACGCGATGTCATACCCGAGGGCAGACAGATCTATCAGAATATGCTGGTATACAATCTAAACGTGGCCAAGGCGGCAGAGGTGGCGTTGTATGCACCACTCTTTAACGATTTGCTGTATGAGTCGGAGTTTGAGTCTCAGATGTGGATGCTGTTTGATGTAAACAAGTCGCTGGTGGCAACCGGTGATGCACATTCGCACAACTTTTACACGAAGCTTGAGAAGGGCGAATACACGGTGCGCTTGCAGGTGCGGCATGAAAAGCGGGAAATGCTGGAGAAGATTGCAGAGGCAAATCTTATTGCAGCCTATAAGCTTCCCAATATGCTCTCACTGGATTTCTACGACAGCTACAATCAATGCATTGTCAGTGGACGCAAGTTTACTTCCGGCAAAGTCCGTGAAACAAACAAGATGCTCTACATTGCGCCCATTGCTCAAGATCGTATTACCAAGGCCAATCTACCGGCGCAGTGCGCGTGGTTGAGCGGCAATCTTGTCTTCCCTAAGGACGAAGGCGGCCGTCGCATTGCCATTCATCCCTTCACCTACATACTCAATCCGGCCGATAAGAAAGCGGCTTCCAACGGTGCTTCTAATGGTGCTAGCTCCAATAACGCCAGTCCAGCAGCAGCAGCCGCTGTTAGCAGTAACGCTGCCAAGCCTAAGACGCAGGCCACACCACAGGGAGTAACTAACACTGCCAACTCTGCTGGCGGCGATGGCGTCACATTGCAAAGTGAAGTGCCAGCCAATGGAGGCGGCGGTGCACCCAGCTCTCCTCAAAAGGGAAAGACCAGTGCGGATGACTATGCCGAGAGCTTGCGCGACTTCCAATGCTCGCATATTGCCAAGTGCGGTAAGTTGCCTTCGGAATTCCACTAAACTCAATTTATCTCATTTTCGCCATTTCTTAATTCAGAACTGGAGAAAGCTGAGAAAATATACAACGATGTGGTTGCCGCACATCCCAAGCATTTGCCGGCACATTTACAGTTCATCCAAAATATTGAGTCAACTGAGTTAAAGACTCAGCTTCCTTTGGCGTTTGTCGCCGCACACCAGAAAAGAAGCTCAGAAGGCGATGACGCAAGTGTGGACAAGCAACGGGACGACCATCAGAAGCAACGTGCCGCCTTGGAACGCATTGTTAAACTTGCGGATTTAGTTATAAAAGAAACCGATACTGATGCGCTGTTATCCTTCTATGGACTCAAGAATGATACGCGCCCAGATGCCACTAAAATCAAAACGTAAGTTAATCATTCAATCAGTCGATTTCGAATTCAATCTCAATCACGTATTTACCAACTTCAGCAACATGGACAAGCAGAAGAATAACCTAATTGAGGCCTTGAGCAAGAAAGGTATTGCTGTGGCGAAGCTCTGTGTGCTGGATGATAATGTCAAGGATCATTTGGTCGAGCTGAACGACATATACACAGAGATTATCAAATTTGTTGATGCAAATGATAACAAGGCAATCCAATTCGCAATGTGGCATGCCTATGCGCACAATCACTATGGACGCATGTATAAATATGTCTCCAAGATGATTGAAGATAAGCGCTCGCGTGATCACTTTGAGGAGCTGGCGGCCATCAATAGTGCGCTGGGTTATGAGCATACTAAGGGCGTAATTGAGCGTATGACCGTTACTGCTTTTCCAAATAGCTTCCGTTTATTCTAAATTGTATTCGCAGTTTGTTTTTATCACATTGTCGAGGATACATTTAATATTGCACATTTATCTCTTTATCACGTTTATTTGTAATACAAACTGAAATAAACAATATAAATTATGTAAATGATTTCAATTTGCAGTATTGATGTTTGGTCTGGGAGTAAATAAAGGGAAGGGACTGTAAAAAAAATATGATAGACGAAGTAAACAAAAAAATTAACCATTTAAAAGAGCGCGAACAATATCAGTGTGACTGTTTTTCTTTTAAAAATGTCGAATATACCAGGACTGTTAGTTAACAGAATGTTAAGTCGGCTGTATAAGTGACTTCAGCTTGGGGATTTCAGTTAAGTCGCGGGTGTTCACACTGGTGAAGATGCACTACTCCCAAACAATGCACGCACACACGCGAAAATAAAATGGGTAAGATTTGAAATAAAAACAGAAAATATGTGTTAAAAAGTGAGCTAATACTTTAAATTATTCAATGCCAAAATGCGAAACAGTGGAAAGTTAATATAAAAGAAGAAAACAGAAGTGTTTTCAGTATGGGAAAAACTGTATCTGCTACGTAGAAGTAGCTTCCGTGTGTGATGAGGGCGGTGTGTTGGTATATGTGTGTATTGGCCGATCGATTTTATTTTGCAATTTCAAGGACAACTGGAAATCCTGCGGGATAGCTTTGCCGATTTAATTACAATGTTAGCGGTCATTTGACCTCAACTGGCAAATGCACAAACACACAACAGACGTTTTAAATAGTGTAACTGCAATAACAAACAAACAACCGGATGTGGTCTGTTTTCCATGAAATTTATTATCTCAATGAATGTCGAATGCCGCGCTGATGACTCAAATTGCAAATCCAGAGGTTTAACGGACATTATCAGGCAATCTGTGTACACACAAAATACAAACCTGTATGCAACTATGTGTGTATACATACATACATGTGTTGCGTTGTTTCCTTTACAAAGGCAAACAAAAACACGACAATGACAAATGCTACGGGTTGAGGCAGCAAGAATAAGCAAAGGCAATCAGAATATTGTGTGAGTGCGTATCTGTGTGTGTGTGTGTCTGTTTGCAATGGGAGCGGGAGATAAAGATATTGAAATGAAAGAAATGAAAATATTTTAAGGCTGCCACATGAGGGCGCCGCTGCCAATGAATGGAAATTAAGTCAAACAAATGTGTTGGCGTTTTTTGGTTGCGGGTGTAGAAATCTATACCACCCACACACACAAACGCACACACAACATTGAACATTATGGACTGCAGCTGTTGTTGGTCTGATACGCCGCATGCATACTTAAGTTAAATATGCATTTATATACTCGTATTTATTTTTATATTTTTCTGTATCTTCCAGAGTGCCCACAGATTGATTTATATGAATTCCTCACTGAGTCCGAACTGCAGCAGTACTATAATGCCATCAAGTAAGTTGTGTGACCTAAATTGACCAAAAGAATGGTTTGTAGAACGCGCCTAGTGATGAGTTCTTTCGAACTAGTAACTAGTATTGTTTAGTATTTAAATTCGATATGCACATTATTGATGTTATCGAAAGCGTTATTTCTATATCTTCATTTTTGCTTCGTTATACATTACAACATACTTATTTATTTAATGATCTGCATACTGAGCTCAGTCAACCACTCGACTCACTTATTTTCCCCTATCTCTCTCCCTATATAGAAACGAATTAAAAATAACAAATGCAGCTCAATTTAAATATGCAGCGGATGAGGATTTGCGCTTCATTGGCCTATCGCGGCCGGAAATCCGAAGACTGCGTAAATTCTACGAGAAGCACTTCCCCCACAGTTACCTCAGCAAAATCAAGCGGCTGCTTCAAGCGCCCGCCACAATTGTGAAGCGTGAGGATGGCGTGGGCGGACAAGCTACAAGTGAGTGCAGCACCGCTGCAGCAACCACAACGGCCACAAGGAATGGCGCAAGCTCACCGGGCAGCAAGGTGCCCAACAATAAGCATATTATTCCTGCTGATTCCATTAGCGTCAATAAGCAGCTGGGTATAGGGGAGTTTGGAATTGTGCAGCAGGGTGTCTGGACGAATGGCAGCGAGCGGGTGAGTCAACCTCTCTTAGGCATACAGCTTCCGGTTGAGTTGAGTAATTATCTCTGACCCTCTGACTTTTCTACAGATTCAAGTGGCCATCAAGTGCTTGTGTCGCGAACGTATGCAATCGAATCCCATGGAATTTCTCAAGGAGGCGGCGATAATGCATTCAATTGAGCACGAGAATATTGTGCGTCTTTATGGCGTGGTGCTGGCCACCGATTCTCTGATGCTCGTGACAGAGTTGGCACATCTACGCTCCTTACTCGAGTGCCTTAAGGATTCTGGGTTGCGCGTTAGCTTCCTAACGATACCCACACTCTGTGAGTTTGCACTGCAGATATGCAATGGTATGCGATACTTGGAGCAAAAGCGACTCATACACAGGGACTTGGCTGCCAGGAATATCCTCGTCTTTAGCAAGGATAAAGTAAAAATCTCTGACTTTGGTCTGTCGCGCGCATTGGGCGTGGGCAAGGACTACTACAAGACAAACTTCAATGTGAATCTAAAGCTGCCGATTGCTTGGTGTGCCCCCGAGTGCATCAATTATTTGCGTTTCACCAACGCCTCCGATGTGTGGGCCTACGGCGTTTGCCTCTGGGAGATGTTTTCGTATGGCTTTCAACCCTGGGCAGCTCTGACAGGCCTACAGATACTGGAAGCTATCGATGCCCCCAATTATCAGCGCCTGGAACAGCCGGACTGCTGCCCCCGCGAGTATTATACATTAATGATGAAGTGCTGGCAGGATGACGCGGCCAAGCGTCCAAAGTTTAGCGAAATCTACGAGCAGCTGCCTGACATGAAGCCTGAGCAACTCAAGGCCGTTGTCAACTGCGTGGAGCCGAAGAAGGATCATTTGCTGTATCGCCAGGGCGACATTATCAGTGTACTTGATCGCAATACCGGAACACCCTTTTGGAAGGGCGTCCTGAGTACCGGCAAGACGGGTTATTTCAATCCCTCGAATACGGTGGCCTTTCTAGAGGGATTGCCCTGTTCCAATCGGGATTCGTTTAGTCGCGTGGGCGATCACCGCATTAGTAAACGCAAGCTGCGAACGGAGATGATTTCCAAGCCGCAGAATGACTTTAAGCATACCGGACATGTGGGCATCGATGGGGCCACCTTTGGCGACATTGCCTTCCTCGGCAGCTCCCAAAACGTAAGCTAAACTCGTCACTTTTGCATGTAGATACTCATTCCCAGCATCTTACAGTATAATCATGTTCCCAAGCAAATTGTGACGCCTTACAAACCGTCGGAGGATATTGAACAGACGCCGTTGCTTCTGCCGCCCACTCCAACCAGTCCCGACTCTCTGCAAACGGCCAGCGGTTACTTTCCTGAGGGTGCTGGCACCTCAATGAATCCCACGTTTATTCCCTCCACGGAGCACACGCCCAAATTGATACCCAGCAATGGTCAGAGCTCTTTTGACTTTGCCGGATCAAATCCTTTTGCCTCGCACAAACTGGACGAGGAGCAGCTCGCCTACGCCCTGCAGAACAACAACTATGGCGTCGATGGAAAGAGCATTCACTCCGAGACCAACTGGCGTGCCAGCTCACGTAATACGACCGATGATCTGCACGAATATCATGAGATATCTGATGATGAAATCACCGGCGATAAACTGGACTTTGGTCCTTCGCTTCTGGATGAAATAAACTCGATGTTTGGTTCCATAAGCGGCGCCTCCGGCAGCCAGCCGAAGTCGCCAGATTTCGATCGTGTGAACACAAAGAACGAATTCGCTGAGATGTCAGCAAAGTATGGTCACAAGACTGGCGACACCAATGGCAATAAACATGGCCTGCTGTCGAAGAAGAAAACTGCCACAGGCACTGTGAAGCCCATTTCGGTCAAGGATGAGAAGATACTGAATCATGCCATTGAGATTGCCAATGAGATCAGTGCCAGGTGAGTTATCAATGACAAAAGCATTAAAGCACTTTGCATTTGAATCGTTTAACCAATTAATCTCTTTCTCTCAATGATCAATGATCATAGATCGATGATTGACTTGGTCTCCGATCACACACCAGCCATGCACAGTCCCAAGCGCAAGTTCAGCTTTCGTTTTCCCCATCTGAGCAGCGGAGGCAATGATAAGTCAAGCAGCGTTGTCGGAGGCGCCTCTGGCAGCTCAGCCCTTACGCCCACTCATGGCAATGCGTCGCCCTTCTCGAAGAAGAAGAACTTTACGGAGGAATTGCAGAGCATACCCGATATCCAGGTAGGCAACCAGAGAGACTAACTACTATTGAATGTTCCAGGAATATGTAGAGCTAGTAATGTTGGTTGATCTCTTGTCTTGTCTTGTTTTCTAATTCTGAGGTCTTTTCTGTCTTCACTCTCTCTCTTTCTCTCATATCTCCCTCCCCCCCTTCGCGTTGTGCTTCCGTTCATTCCCTTTGCTTTATTTTGGTTGTTCGTTTTTTGCGTTGCCTTTCGTTTCGTTCCGTTTCTTATTCCCCACTCACACACACACACACACACACACATGTGTGTACACACATCAAGCAGCGGTTTCGATCACTGAGCGAAATCAAGAACAACTCTGAGCTGCGCATTCCCATCTTTGACAAGGAGAGCTCCGACTTTCTGTTCGAGAAATCCCGTGAAATTCTCAGCCGACCATTGAACAGAGAGCGGAGCAACGAGGAGGCGAGAGATCCCAGAGATTTAGACCGAGAGCCGAAGAGCATCAATGATAATATCATGGACATTGAGAACACTCTGAAGGCCCTCAACTTGGACTTTATGCACACATACACCGAACTAGATAAGAGCGACTCCAACGATACCATTCTGAATGATCAGCTGCCACAGTTGTTGGGCTCCTTGGACGATGGCATCAGCAGTGCCAACGGCAGCCTCAAGTCGGCTGTCTACAGTTACAGCAACGGTGTCCAGACCATGTTCGACTTCAATGCGGCCACGAGTCACCTGGACAAGCATCTGCAGTACATGCACAACCAGGCGCAGTTGCACAGCCAACAAATGGCGGGCGCAACAGAGCAGAAGCTGCTCGAGGATAAGCGGAGTAGCACCCCGGATACAGGATTCGCCTCACGGGATACGAACATCTCGTTGTCGCGTCGCAGCAGCCAGAAGAGCAGCTATAGTCCACAGGAGAGCTACTTTCCCATCAAGGCGGAGACACTGTACAGTGCTCCTCCGGTGGTGATGAACAGCGGCTACGAGAGGTTTGGCAATGGCCACACCAAGCAACTCCTGGCCAGCGCATCGCCAGTGAAGTCCGCTTGCCTGAATGCCAGCAGCAGCACAGTTTATGCTGTGGCCGCCAAAAGCTATCGCCAACGTTCCACATCCTTCAATGAGAGCTTCCAGCCCATTTCTCCCGTGCTGTCGGATGCCAAGCAGCGTCCATTCAGACAGGATCCGCAGCAACCACAGCAGGTGCCACTGCCCAGACGCTCTGCCTCCTATAAGCCACGTTCGATCCGTGCACGCACATTGCGCCGCCTCAGTTACAATCCCATGACACTGGACTCGAGCAGCTCCTCCAGCGGCGGCGAGGAGTCGCGCAAGCCCAATCTGGCACGCTCTGAGTGCGACATACGGGCCCGCGTTGCTGTCAGCTCGAACAGCTCATTGTGTCGTCGCCGTCGGACGGGTCTTAATCGGCAGGTGCAGTCCGCCTGCCAGGATGATCGTGATACCATCATCTCGCCACGGCAACTCTATGGTTCTAACTCCAGCATCAAGTCGGCTCCACATTACAATTTGGGCGGCAATCGACGCAGTTTCCATCGACCTGGAGCTGGCTATGAGCAGTTCCATTACGATGAACGCATCTATGACTTTGGCGGACGTGGACCGGGCAACAATTATACAGCACAACTGGCGCAGCATGCGCTGTTGGCGCCAACGCAGTCACAGAAACTTAGCTCCGGTTCTGGCTCCTCGTCGGCTGCCTCCTCGGCCGTGGCCACCTATAGGACTGTATCGGCTGCGGTGCCTCCGCGTCCGGTGAGCGGCTCAACGTTGCATGAATTTGATATCAGTCGACTCACTGGCAAAAGTCCCACGTCAACCAACTTCGTTGGCAGCTCACCAGATGAGATTAAGCAGCAGCGACAACTGTCCAACAGTTCTCAGCAGTCGCAGCATGTGGTGAAGCCGCAGCGTCCCACAGAGTTCCATTGGCCAGAGAAGATACACGTGTCGACAGTGAAGCAACATGAGATGCATTGGCGGCAACTCCAACAACAACAACAACAACAGCAGCAGCAGCAACAACAACAGCAGCTTCCATTGGTGATACCAGCTAGAGATTCCAGTGATAGCAGCTCATCTTCCAGCACCGAGAGCGGAGATGAGTTCCAATTTCGACGTGAATTCATTGCGCCCCGCATTCCGCCCAGTCCGGCTCCATAACTAAGGAAAATGCTGAAATATGTTCTCAATTTACTATTCGGACATGTGCTGTCGGATTAATCCACAGATGAAGTTGTGTGCGAGTGCCGCCCTGTGGTGTGGTGTGGTGTGCTCTAGTGCAGGTTGTAGTGTGGTGTGTTACGTGACGTCGTGGTGTGTTGTGTCGAAAAGTAAATTGTAGAAAATATTTACAGCCTCCCCAAAATATTAGCATACGTATATTTTTTATGGATTTGCATTTTTTGAGAGTGTGCCTTATTTGGAAACACGGAAGACCTCTCAGAACGGATAATAATACTTGTAAAGTGCACAATTTGCACACTTGTCTTTTGTCAGATACAATGTCAGTTGCAGACACAGATGCAGACACAGATGCAGACACAGATGCAGATACAGAAACAGATACAGATACATTTCAATTCAATTGAGAATCACAATAAGCAATATGCAAATGAAAACAAAACATAATAAAACCAAACTTGTTCAGGGCCCTTAATGAAGAATTAATTGTAAAACACAGCTCAATAACGTTAAAGCAAAAGCAATATTAATTAAACATATTTAGTAGCAAACAGAGAAGAGAGAGACTCCTTAATAATTAACCAAATTGAACTTAAACCAAACAGTCGACAAGGCTTCCAAGACAACAGACAGAACAGAGTTTTAAAAAGGCGACTCTCACGACGCTGACAACACTTAATAACGAGATATTCCTATCAAAACATCATCTTATTCATTCTTATTCAAAAAAGAAAAAACAGAGCTTCTGGTTGTCGGTGTCGTCGCATCAGTCAATCAATCAATTAATCAATCAATCAGTATACATCAGCTTAGAAGTATCAGTATTAAAAACACTTGGCATTGTTCTAAACGATAACACCTCATACATTCTTATATATATATATATATATACAGGGTATAAACAAGCCACTCACACACACACACACACCGATACGCCCACAGATATAACAACGACAGTCATCGACAAACATGCACACACCCAACAAAGACACACACACACACACACAAGTTGACAATCCTTTTTTCATCGCCAACAACATTAATGAAAAAACCAAATGAAATTTATAACGAAAAGAAAATTGTGTCCGAAAACTCGTACATATGCAAATAATGTGTATTATGTGCCATATCCTTACGCTTGCATTTTTAATATATATAAACCAAAAATATATATATATATATATATACTATATATTAACTACTGAGCAAAACCGTCAGAAGGGTCAACATTGAGTTATACAACTGCATGGAAGTTATCTCGAGTTACTTGTAGATCTGTAAGAGAAATGTATTTTCATCTTCTAAATACGATACGATTGTAAGCCGAGTTGATTCGCAGCGCAACTTAAGCGTTTCTACACTTTTTTTATTGAGCTCAGATGATTGAATATATGGGATATATGAATATTCTTAATATAAGAGATTTGTCGCATTCTATGCATTTATTGATAATGATAAACGAAAAGGAAAAAAAGAAAACAACTAAACGAAAGCAAAAATATATAATAAATATATTACTTATATACAAAGTTTATATACATAACATAACTTTAAATTAAATGTTCATACAATTCATATCTATTTCATATAACATTACTTACAAGATTACACTACAAATTGATATATTGATATTCTAAAATATGCGTTTGAAGCGTTTCACAAACAAACAAAAAACTAAACTAAATCTTTTCCAAGTATATATATATATATACAAAGTTTGCATTCTAAGAACCAAACAAAAACAAACCAATTGGTAATCAAAAAAGTTGTGTATATTTAAAGGGATTTAATAAAGCAAAATAAGAACCTCAACGAATTTCCCCGATTTGAATGTGTTAACATTTCCCATAACTGAAGCTCCACAGCGCGCGCTGCTATTAACATTTGTCTGTTAGGAATGTATCTTAAGTGCTGCTCAGATTGAATTTTAAGGGCCTTAACATAAGATAGGTTTAACATTTAATGGTTTCATTTTTGTACATATTTCTGTTATAATTTGTTTTTGTTTATTTTCATATTTGCTTTGTCCTTGGTTTATCACTTCCATTTCGCAGTCGCTGATTGGTGAAGAGGGACGCGAGGCTTACAACAGTCTCATCGAGAGGAAGGGCATGCTGGACATTGGGATCAGTCCAGTGGCTACGCTGCTGCGGCACATGGATACGGATGAGTTCGAGCTGATGAATGCCAAGACGCTGCCGCGTCGTTTGGGCAGCCAGCTCAGTCATCCTGCGAATGCTGCCTTGGAGCCACTGGCAGCCATCACCTCATCGGAGTGTCCACGATCCTTACAGCAGCAACAACAGCCCCCTCGTCCCATGACGCTGCCCACACGTGGAGCAGCGCATCGCGTGCGCAAAGCGGAGCAGGCGAACGAGCGTATGGACCGGCAAAACGACGAGAATCGCAATTCGTTAGGGCCAAACGAATCCTGTGAGAGTCCCAGCTACATTGCACATGCCAGCTACAAGTTTCCCGAGCCGCATGAGGCGAATCCCTTGCCATTGCCATCACGGGAGGGCAAAAAGCAGGTGAAGACCAGCACCAAGCGTCATGTGCGCAAGTATCCATTGATTATACCAGCCAACGGGGTGCAACGCACGCTTAACAAGCTCGCCGATTTCGGTGAGGATTCAACAAGCAGGAATACTGGAACATCGCCACAGCAGCATCAGCAGCCGGCACGTTCCATTGAGGTGGTAGCCGCCGTTCGATCCAATAGCATCTGCCGACGATCGGAGGTCAGGGAATATGAGAATATGCCGGCCGTGGCACAAGGAGAAGGATCATCAGGGCACACGTATCAAAATCTGGAGAAACTGGCTCCAGCCGATGCCGCCGGATTAACGGACAGTGCATCGCTGCAGTTTGAATCCATACTGGAGGCGGATATGAGCAAGGACGGTGTACTGCAATCACCAGACGTGACCGATGGCTTCTATAACTTCTCCATTCAGAAGGAGCATTACAACAAAAGCAAGGATGTGGGTTTTGAACCCGCTCAAATTTCAGGTCTCTATGTAAACGATGATGAGCTGCGCAATTTGGACAAACCATTGGCGAACAGCAGCAGTTCAACCACATTAGACACCGTTGCAGTTCCTCAGGAGATGGCGCCCACAGCAGCCACGGCAGCAGCTGCAGCGGAAGCTGCACAAGCAGCCGCATCGATTGCCCCAGAGGCGCCTCAAGAGAGTACAGGCTTGCGACGCCTTGGTTGCGTCGACAATGAGCTGGCTGGCAATGCGCTCTTCAAGAAGGTTCGCGCCTCCGTCAATATGGCCATGAATCGCAGCTCCATCAACGGCAGCGAGAACAACAACGCTGCCACATCAAGTGGAGTAACAGCGACGCCTCCACAGAAACCACAAACGGAGGCTGAGTATTTTGCTGCCACTGCCGCTCGCTTGGCCGACTCGAACTCAGTGAGCTGCGAGGATTTGCTTGAGTTCTCTGATAAGAAACCACGTGGATGCGAGCGCGGCGTTGACTCGGATGAAGTGCGCATAATGGTCAAAGTGCTGGGCAAGGATGTGAGTAAAGTATTTATTTCTCGAAGATCCATTAACTAAATTATTGCATATTCTTACACAGAGTACGCCAACACGTTGCCTGGGCGCGCTGGAGTTCATCAATTGGGATGTACACAAGTCCATTAAGCTGATTAAACTGCAGAACATACTCTCGGATTCGGAGCTGAGTTTGTCAGCTGCATTTGAGGCGTTGCAGCAACAGGAATGGGACCTACACAGCACGGCCGTAAAGCTGAAGGGCATCAAACTCTGAATGATGAATGAAGAATGATGGGATTACTCACACAAACCATGTGCCTGTTTAAAACAAACTGCTTGGCCTTATCATCTACTTCTACATAATTGTATTTTAAGCATTTCAAGTTCGTTTATAGCATCCAAGACATCCTCAACTCGAACTAAACTCAATCACTGCTCAATATGTTTCCAAAATAATTCATACATAATCCCACAATGTATGAACGAATCTCAGCATGTACTTATCCAATAATGCAACTTTTCTAGTTCTTAATTATTTATATACATATAAATACATATATATATATATATATATATATATATAAATCATATATATACTCTACTCCTAAAAGCATGCAATCAAAAACAGATACAAAATAAATCAATTCTGTAAAATCAAATTCAGAAGTGTGTGTGTCAAGAGAAGCATTTGGAGGAATGCTGAAGGGGCTCTTCCTGTTATACTGATATTTCAACAATCATCGCATTGTTTATGATTTAATTAATTATATTTAAACGCCACTACACAACATACGTAAAAATAACATTGAAAAGCATTGGAACGCGAGAAATTTTACAAAAGATCGAAGAACTTACAGCCAGAGAATACAATAAACAAATACACATTAAAATTAACTTAATTACTGACAAGTTGCAAATTTGTCCAAAGATTGGGTGATTCGACAAGGGGAAGGTTTGGTGGAAGAATTCTACTTGCGACGTGCGCGAGTAGACCTGGAAGAGGGTGAAGCGGAAGCTAAAGGAGTGGAAGCTAATGTTGTGGTTGCTCGGGTTTCTCGCGGTGTTGTAGCTTTGTTTGCGTTTCTCGTGTTTTTGGATTTAGAGCTGGAGCTGGTACTGGCTGCTGTACGAATCGCATTATCCTGCCGCACTCGCTTTGGTGTGGACTTCTTGGAGTGCCCGTCGGTCAGGCTCAACTCGAGGGACATGCGTTTGCGGGTCATGCACATGGCGCTAATCCTCAACTTGCGTGCCGATTGCCTCGTTATCACCTGAGGCGTACTGCTGTTTGACTGGGTTGTGGATGGCACCGTGTTCTCCTTAACGGATGAGGTGGTGCTGCCTGTTGGACTGCTTGCGATCTTATCATTCACAGCTGCGGCAACGCTGCTTTGCCTTGTGGGCGTCTTGGCATCCAAGCGTTGATGTTTCCTCAAGGGCGAGGTCCGTTGCGCGGATGTACCCGAATCGGAGGATTGCGAAGGCAGCGACTTGCGCAGAATCCTTTTGCGTCCGTTGCGCACTGGCGTCTGGATCTCAAGGTGTAGAACTTTTCGCTGCTGTAGAAGAGTGAAGAAAAATAAAATAACACAAGCAAAAAAAAAAAAAAAATAAAAAAAAATTAAGTAATCAAGGAAAAGTCAAGAAGATTTATCGTTAAGTAAATATATAACTAACAATGAAAACTGCACAGCATGTATTAGTAATCGTGGAAGCATATTTTACACTGGGCCACAAAGTGGAAAGAAAACAATCTTCTTCAAGTTTTTAAAACACTCAGTTCTTCATTATTTTTGTTATAGATTTTTTTTCTATCGCAAATGTCAATTTGTTACTTAAATACGCTCAAGTGCTTTCTGTATAATTATAATTTTCATTTTGATTTCAATCTTTTGTTTTGTTTGCTGTTTGTTAACGCGTCCTTGGCGCTTCAAATGTGTATGTGGGCAGGCCTGCTGTGCGTGTGCTCAGTGTGTATTCAAGCCTAGGGCTGCAAGCGCATGCTTGAACGTGTACTCACTTTACTGGCCCCCGATGGTGAACTGCGAGCTGTGCCAGTTGTGGCCTTCTTGCGCATCGAGCGCATTCGCATGCGACTCGCATTTTGTGTTGATTTCCTTTTCGGAGTTACGGGTGTAGGTGACGCCTCAATCACTTCCGAATCGTTGTGCTGAACCTAGAAGATAGATGTTGTCTTAATACATCATTTACATTATTTCAACAACTTACCGATTCGTTTAGAACAGCACTTTGATTGACTACGTCAACTCTTGTTACTTCACTTGTGTTTTCTTCCGTTTCCAAGCCGCATATACTATCTGCATCCGATTGACTAATCGAATTGTGCAGGGATCGTCGCAAGAAAGGGAGTCCCACTCGATTATGCGTACCATAGGTGGTCGGAACTGGTTCTACGGACTCAGCTGAATTAGGTGCTTCTGCTTCTGCTGATTGTGATGCTTCTGCTGCTGATGATGCATCTGCTGTTGGTGATGCTTCTGGTGGTGATGGAGGCAATTCTGTGCATTCGCTAGACTCTTCAATTCTGGGTATTGATGGTTCCACCTCAGCAGCTGAAGCTGTTTTTGCTGCACCTTTCGATGTGGATTCTGTGATGACCGTGACACTCTCACACTCCTCGGCATCGTCATCGCTTTCACTGCTCTGTGCATTACGTGTGGGAGGTGTAAAGCTGCCATTTAGCATATCCTTAAAGTCCAAAATATTCCGTACCAAACGTGGCTCAAGCTCGCTCTGCAAATTGTTAACAAATGATTAGGAAACGCATTCGCTGATACGACTTGGTTTACTTACTTTAATCAGAAGGTCGGCCAGTTCATGCATCTGATCTTTCAGTTGTGTGGAGTTGAGTACATTCAGCTTCAAGGAAGTGAGTTCCTTGGCCAGAAGGCGGCACATTTCCTTGCGCTCCGTGTAATAGTTTTGTATATAATGTAGAAAGCTGAGCGCAATTTGATTATGGATATTGTTTTCAGGCGAGCTATTTTCCTGGGCAGTCATATCGATGAAGAACTTGGTCACATGTCCGGGCATAACGTCCCGCAGCGGCGAATCGTAGCTGCTGTTCATAATAGACCACACAATAGGTAGCAGGCAAGTCTGCAGAATACTCTGCAGTTTCCGGTCCACAATGTGCTCAAAGAACATCCCTAGCACCTGGCTAACGATGGGTTCTATCCGCAATTATAATTATTATTATAATTAGTTTAATCATTAAATAATCAAATAATGTGGCTTGTAACTTACCCGTATTCGGGTTGAAGTACCGCATGAGCAGCTTCTCGAGCACATCGGAGCGATTGTCGAGCTGGCCGCGCAACACCAAACGGCAAAGACCACGCACAATGGCCAGAAGAATTCCCTTATCGCCCACCTTTTCGACAAAGAAACCCATCATCCCAATGATGTCCATGTTTTGATCGCTGTTTTGTGATTGACATCTATCTTCCTCGCCGTCGTAAAAGTCCTGCATGGTGTACAGCAAGCGTCGTTTCGATTTGGCCGCCTGCCCCGGCCCCGTGACCGATTGAGGTCCATCAATGAAATAGTCAACGCCATAGTGATCCATTAGCTCGAATAGACAATCTGTTGCAGTCTCGAATAATTGCAAATTGTTGTCCCTGTAGAACTGATCGACGACCACATCGAATACCTCCTTTGCGTACGCTTCACACAGCATGCTGAACGTGGTGCCGCACTTGATACCCCATTCCAATATGTCCAGGTCCGTAGATGCCAAATGACGACAGATGAAATCCTGTAATTTCAATTAAAGAAATTCAATTGGTGAATGCCTAAGATTTTAATAAATGATATTATTTACCTTGTAGAGCTTGGAAGTGCTGAAAGTTAGCGAACTAACGTGCTCGGAGGCAACCATGTGAAAGGATATGTACAGGCCCTTGAGCACACGTTCCTGCTTGGACAGCTTGGGTCGTGTGGGCAGCTCCAGCATGCCATTCTTCTCCAGCAGCGGATACATCAGCTCTGTGTACTCCTCTGTGACGGCAGCCTTTTCATCATTCACAGCCTGCGCTCGGAAGTATTCCTTTTGCCGTACAAAGTTCTCCTCCAATTCCTCCAGCTCAAGTATTTTCACCTTTAGAGAATTGAGATGCATGACCAGCGAAGTATCCACATCGCCCAGCAATTTATCAATCAGACTTCGATCATGAACCAAATCATTTTGCTTGGTATTCAGCTCGCAAATATCGTAAATGATCTCAATGAAGAACTGCATCCGCGCACCCACATTGCTCATCAGCTGTTCCATGCAGCGCACTAGGACGCCGACAATCTTATGATCTAGCAGGCATTCCTTCAGCAGATGCGTTATCAGATCCTTTAAAGCGTCACGCCCAATCTCATCGCCCAAATCGTAGGTTTGCAGTATTTCCACCAAAGAAAGCAGCATCCACTGAAACTCGATCTGTGCGAACTTATCCATATCTGACTTCTGGAACTGGCAGAATCTGGAGCAGAGTTTAAGGTGGATTATAATGATTGCAATCACGATTACTTTGAACATCACTTACTTTTTTACATAGGTGCAAAAGACGCTCAGCTCGGGGAGAATCAAGTCGTATTCTTCGGCCAGAGTAGATTGCAAGTAGTCACTAAGGCATTGCCAGTAGAGGAGCACTTCAACTGTAAGTGTCTCGAGGGGTACGCAGCGGTGCAGCTCACAGTCCTCGGACAACGGCAGCTGGGCGAGTAGTTCGTGGTTATCGCGCTTCTCAAATATAATCAGAAGCATTTGCCGGGCGACACGGCGAAAACGGATAATCTCCTCCTCATTGGAGTCCAGCTTGAGGGCAGCTGTTAGATGTATGTAGTTGTTGTGGTAGGATTCAATCCAAACCTTCAGCATGTATTTGATAGCATAATTGCGGACACTTTCAGAGGGATCATTGAGGGCGCGCTCAATAATTGTGAGCCGCTGTGATACTTTGTAGGCTCGCACTGGATAGGTGCATATGCTTAAGAAGGTATGGCGTCGCACCTTCTCATCCACATCCCAAAGTCGTTCCAGTATGGATGGCAGCGTCTGATGGTTTCGCCCCATGCTGGAGAGAATGCACTGTCGCACACTGGACGAGGGATCCGAGCTTAAGTGATACCGATAAGCACAAATGACTGGATCATTTGCATTATCTGGCATCTGTAGACGCTTCATGGCCAATACAGCCTCCTTGCGAACCTTTGGCGAAATGTCCTTCAGTCGGTCCAGCATATAATGCAATATCTTATCGCAGAGTGAGTCATCCAATGCCGCATTTGGTCCCAGATGTTTCAGAATCAAATTGACAAAGAAGCAAATACGATACCGAATGTGCGGACTTTTGAAAATTGTCTGTCAGGAGTAATTCGAAAGACAATATATAAGTAAGAGAGACGGATTTAGAGAGTAGCAGATAAAGCGAGAAAGAGAGAGCGAGAGAGAGAGAAAAGAAAGTACAGTATGATCTTACCGCTAGCAACCAGGAAAATGTTTCGGCAAGAACGGGATGTGTTTTTTCCAGCTCGAAACTGGTGACGAACTTGGCACAGAATGTGAGCGTCATGTTTCCACACTCGTTGGTCTCATCCGCCTCCAGCATTGTTTTAAACATTTCGATGAATGTCAGCATGAATTCATCGTGATTCACCTTCAAGAGGACAACGTTAATTAATTACAAATGTATGTGGCTGTACCCAAAACAATAACAATGCACACAGACACATACCTGAGAATACAGTTGCTGCATCTCTTTAGTGTAGCGTTTGTGGAAAACTTCGTTTATTTGGGCATTCGATAAAATAGTGAGCATGGGCGCATGGGCCGCCGTTTGCCTTCTTTTTTCAGTTGCAACAATGTCAACGCTGTCTTGCAACTCAACATTGTCTTTTTTTGCCGCTTTTTTATTGCGCTTGCTGGTGGCCTTTGGCTTGGCCATTTCTTTTATATTTAATGGATATTTCTTGACGCGAGATCACTTAAGCGATTGCTAATATTTGTTCTTGTTTATTTTTGCAATTTGTTCTTTCATTTAATTAATTTTTAATTTTTCAACTTTTGCGCATCATTTCCTCTTTTTTTGCTACTGAGCTGCCAGCGAACAAGCATTTGACCACAGTTGCCACTCCGTTAAAATTTTTGCAACCAGATCTTTGAAAAAAGGTACAAATTTAAAAAAATAGTACCAACTGTACAACTGATCATTATTTTTGTTGTATATTTTACATTTACATTTATTTAAGAACCGTTTTTGTAATAAATGCTTGTCAATCACATAATAACAATAAAAGATAGCCAAAAAGAATTATTTTGTGTGCAGTAAATGATTTTGATTTCATATAAACATTATCAACGTACAGTTGTCATTCGTAGTCATTGCTGTGTGACAAATGCTAGCAGCTACGAAAGGTTTCCGAATTTATTGTATTTAAATGGTTTTAACTGATCTATCTCAATTAGAACGTTGCTTTTTTAGTCACGTAAATAGTTAAAAAGTATAATTATAAGAATTGTGATATAATCATACACAAGAAAATTAAACACGAATGGCGGCCGCAACGAAGCGCATTTATGAGCCACGCGTCAAATATCCAGATCGAACCAAATCCAATGAGAATTCATTTTCGGGCTTAAATGTTGTCATTAATAAACTGGACACCGCTCTTTTGTTGCTGAGTTCGAAGGAAGATACTGTTCTGCAGACTGTACTCAATAACATAACGGAATTTGCACGTAAATGGGATGACAACATATTGGAACTGAAGGAAAATCGTTTATTGGAATTATTACTGGAAAAAGAATTCTTTATTAACTCAAGTAATGTGATTATCCGACGCTTCGCCTTATACCTTATCACTGCCATATTGGATAACACAGAACTGGGCGAATATGAAACGGAGGATATATCACAGTTACTGGAAGTGAGCTACCGCTATTATCTGAAGGATAACGATGACTTTTGCATCGAATATTTGACATATATAATTAACTTATGTTTGCGGGATCCGCAAGTGGCACAGAACATACTCGATAATATAGAATTTCTGGAGAAGTTTAAGAACATATTTATCAACTCGGATAATCCCGACACCGTGTTCAATTCAATTGAAGCCTTGCACAAGATACTACAGGTTCAGAGCGCGGAGGAGTTGTTGCAGTTTACCACACTTCCAGGATTTCCTGTAGATCGCATTATCTGTGAGTTGACCAACGAGTTCCTGGAGATTCGCTTGGCCTCGCTGAAGGTGCTGAAGACTCTATTGGCCGACACCAGCGATGAGAGCGTCTTTGAGCCACTGCATCGTTGCTTCTTTGTGCTGCAGCAGCTGGTCAAGGCGTTCTGTGACAATACACAGGCTCCCGATGCCCTTGGCATCATCGAGGTCTTGGCAACTGCTCTGCGCTCCGAGAAAATGACCAAGCTCTTCTTTGAGCAGAATCTTTTCGAGCAGATGGTGGAGCAACTAAAGCTTGACATGGATATCCTGCGTCCCGATGTTGTTTGCACTATCATTTCCATATTTGCCGAGACGGCCAAATATCAAACGTATCTGGGACGGATGCACAGTGCTGACATAACCGGGATGTTCATTAACTGTCTGATGAAGAGTAAACCGGAACCTGCTCCCTATGTCATCATGGGTCTCAATCGCATGATTGAGCTTCCCGAGGCGCTGCGTATTGTTGTCGCCGAGTATGAAAGGGGAGCATTAACCCATCTGGTTAACCTCATTCGATCGCCACAAGTCACAATCAAGACACGGGAACAATCCGCAGAATTCGTTGGGCATTTGTTGACCAGCTCGTTCCGTGTCACCGCCGAGAAGCTGATGCAAATGGACATTGGCGCAGGATTGGCCAAGACCATACAGCAGGGTTTGCCGGAGTTGTCCATAGATTTAATATTGTCAATACTCTTGATTATTGAGGGTCTTGCCAACAATGATGAGTATCGGACGATTCTGGGCGCATATACTCCACTCACCGAGCAAATTGCTCAGCTCCTTATGGTAATCTTTTGGCAGGCTACTGAGGATTTGTCCGATTAATGACTTTATCTCTCACAGCGTTCCTATGCCCATGCCATCCTGGTGCACAATATATTCCGCTGTCTGTGCACCATCATTGACGAGGAGCCTGTTCGCTTGACATTGCTCAATAATTTTATTGTGTCCTCAATCAAGCGTGCTCTTAAATCACTCTCCAATCTGGTGAAGACGGCTGTTACCAACTTTATACTGCAGACAACACGCTTCAATGAATTCGTGGATGCTTACATAGATCGTGGTGTACTTGAAGTGTAAGTTGGATAACAAGAAGGGATTACAGTGGTTCAGTCATCTTTTCTAATTTACAGGCTAATGATTTTCCAGAAGCATGCCTTCTGTGTGTCCACCTGGGGACCAGCTATCGAGAGCATCTTGTCCAAGTGTCCAACCATGAAGTTTTGCATACGTAATTGCCTTACATTTACGGACATTACGGCTGGCAAGGATTTCTATGTGTCAAAGCGTAAGTTCCAAGATTTTCGCCAATTTCAGCAAATCTTGCGCTCCGATTGCTCCCCTCTGGAGCCTGTGCTCGTGGTGAACTTTGATCGCCCCGTTGCCGATGAAAATGATGTGATTTGTGTGCCGGAGTATTGTCTGCATGGGCTCGATGGTTCGGGCGATAGCAAGTGGCACTACTGCAAGCGTCCCGCTGACGCCAAATTGCCCGAATATCTCGAGGCTCTCAACCAGACGTTGGCTGTAAGTATTGAAGATTCCTAAAGAGTGGATAGATTTTAGATATTGATTTCAACTATGTTCTGTATATCCCTTTCAGCTGCATGGTCTTGTGGAGAATCCTGACAGAATCAGACGCAGCATAGACTTTGATAACGTGGCCAAGCGTTGCAACATCATTGCCGAGGCGGTCAACAGCGTGATGTCCGAAAACATCAAGATACTCGATCTGAACACCACCGAGGAGTGTTCCCGCCACACAGTGCGCTGCCACCTGGAGGAGCTACGTTATGTCTACCATACCAACTTTATACCACTTGGCGTGTTGCGCAGTGGTTGTCAGTTTGAACGGGCCATACTCTTTAAATGTTTTGCTGATCAGATCGGTTTGCCATGCACCCTGCAGCGTAGTGTTGATGGGCGCATGTTGTATAATGAGGTGCCTCTTCCTCTCGAGCTGGAGAAGGACTTACATTGCGATAAGAAAACTCTTAAATTTATGCCGTGGCGCATGCTGCGTCCCACACATATCGTTGATCTCATGTACAACATAGGCGAGCTCTATCCGATGCAGAGTCGTCAGGCTCTTCAATATCTGCGACTCTACTAAATATTCCTTGTTCCTGTTTTATGATATTCAAAATTTCTCTGTTTAACGAAATAAATATTTGAATTTAATGAGATTGTGTAGTTAGCAGTGGCAATTTAACATTCAGCATTTAACATATAATGCTCAATCGATTGGGTTTCGCAACACTGGCATCGATGACAAGTCGACAGGCTATGTTAACATAAAATAATATATCGATAGGCAACTCGAGAATTTAAAAAAAGGAAGAAGCAAATTGATAAGCGCGCTTGTCCTCTGCGTCTGCGTCTATTCTGACATTTGCTGGCATATAAACAAAGGTCGCCAGCATCAGGATCCGTTTGGCTTTGCCAGCATTTGTTTGTAATTCAGCTGGCTTGCAAATCGTTAGTTTGCCTAGCTGGTGGACCCATCATGTCCAGAGCTCTGTTGACACTCGCCTACATTGTGTTAATTTCTTGTTCCATTGTGTTCACTGCCTGCATCAACAACGGTAAGTGGACGACCTTCGGCTGAATGGAAAATCAATAAATGAATTTACTTAAACAGTAACTGGTACGGGCACCAGCTCGCCTGGAGGATCGGGGCCCAGTTCCAGCGGCAGCCTGAGCAATTCCTTGACCAGCGGCGGTCACATTCATCGCACAGCAGCGGCAATTGAACGGGTAAACAAACTTTGGTGCTATGCCTGCGATACCATGGATGATGGCCAGGCCTGTGTGGATGTTGTTATACGCAATAATACTGCGCTGATGAAGAAGTGCCAAGGCGAGGAATTCATTTGCATGGTGAGGAGGTATACTTTCTACTCTTAGGCAGTTGTACTTTATGACAATCTTTGCAGGTCAAGCGCTTTTCCTACACCACGAGCACGGAGAACTCGACTAGCTCGCCAAAGATGTGGTCGCTGGATCGCCGCTGCACTGCGAACTGTGAGCCCGGCTGCATCATCATTGGCGAGCGCACAAAGCTATATGCCTGTACATCCTGCTGTGAGGAATCCTTTTGCAATACGGGACGCGGTGCAGCCTCCGGCATCTTCCATCGCGAGGCAACAGGCATTGGCACACGCATATTTTGGCTGGCTGCCCCCTTCCTGGTCAACATATCGCTAATGTTATACAAAAACCATGCCAGACATGTCTTCGCCAATTTGCAATAGTCTTCTGATGCGTTGGAGGAAGTCGAAGCATTTGTACCTCATTGAATTTACATTCGTAGCGAACTAAACTCGATCTCTCTCTTTGCTCTCTCTTAAGTTACTCAAATCTATTTAACGTGCCAAATGAAAGAGTCGATCTCCCTTTTACATACGTTGTAGACACATCCTAGCGTGTACAAATGTAGATAGCCAATTACAATGGTGTGATAATAAATAAATGATACTCTTAAATTTCAAACTTCTTTCAACTCTTGTTGGGCAATAGATGGCGTTAGTAATGAATAGTATTTGGCGGTCTGGCAACTCGTTAAATATGCAAAAATACCAAAATAAAATAATCAATTCTAAATGCTGATGTGTATCCGACACATGCTACCCTGTTCAGTTTCCCAAATACCGGAGTAGGTTTACTATATAAATTATCTGGAAAGATAAAGAGTTTATCAACGCAAAGAAAACTTTTTTATATATGTATGTGTCCTGTAACCATTGAGTCAATGGAACCAATGAACTCATCTCATGATAGTCCGACACATGTGTAATGCCTTAAACGATTAGGACAGAAGAGGATTCGAGCATTAAACCACTCATTTGTTTCCGTGAACTGCATTACATTTCCGCCTTGAAGGATGTATGTTCGACTGTCTCACAGCCTGCATTCCCCCGCATACGCATCTGCATTCACAATCATCCATATCCCATTTCGACCACTCGAGGCTCAACTGGGCGGCATTTCCGTGCAGACATCTTACTTGCAGCATGAATTATTTATTGGACAGCATCCAAAGTATTCATAAGCAGAGAGTGTGGCCTCAAGCGGTGTAGGGATGCCGAAGCAGGAGTAGTCTCCTCGTATCGTTCGCAACTAATAAAGCTGCCATTAAGACCAGATACTTGGCCACATATGTGCATTGTTTGCATGGAAAGGAGGCGTAGTTAAGCCCTAATACGCCCACTCATTTGATGGCCAGCAATGGAGGCTCAATTTGTTTTCATAAGACTAAGAAGGCAATTGTCTCCTGGGTCTAGTTTTCTGCCTTTTCGGCTGCGTGTGAGTTATGGCCATCTTTGGCTACAACTTGGCTAATAAACACGAGACAAATCTGCTCATTTTGTTGCTTAATTTACATAAATGGAGCCTACTTGAGAGAGTCAGAAGGGGTAGGGTTATCGTCTTGGTTGCCACTGTGCATCCATCATGTAAAGGTGGCAGGAGGGTGGAGCGGCGGGTGGTGAATACTCTGCCTCCACCTCTATTGGCTATTTGCTTTATGTGTTTTGTATTTTGGCTTTTATTTTGCGGCTTTCATGTCGTAAATCTTCATCAGACGGCAAATTACGTGGTTTTGCCAGCCAGGCATCCAGCCGACGGCTCTTCAGCTTTTGGCCACTTTTCCTACAGGCAAATGGCAACTGGCAACTGGGAACTGGCAACTGTGGTGGCCACATCCGGCAAACAATAAAGTGACCGCAATGCCAGTCGGTGGGTGGTAAAACAATAAAGCGGTGACAAAAACCAAACAACCAGGAAGCGACAACAACAACAGCAGCAGCAGCAACAACAACAACAACAATAACAGATCCCATTGACAACAGTTTCATTTATGAAAAATAATAGCTGAAGCAGCGGCAATATGCGAAATTTATTATTATATTTGCGTTGTGCCGCAAAAATGTTCCTGCCCCACAAAATCGACACCCGCACCTCTTGGAGCAGCTGTAACAACAACAACAACAACAAACCAGCAACAGTTGTTGTTGGTTGTTGCTGTTGCTGTTACTCCGGGCATAGTTGCTGCTGTTTTTGTTGTTGTTTTTGTAGCGCTTGTACGTTTTATTCATTCATTATTATTGTTATTTTGGCGTTGTTCACGTTGTTTCTGTTGTTCTCTTGTCGTTTGCTTTTTGTTTCTGATTGCAGGCGACACGTTGCTGTTGTTGTTGTCGTTCCGCTCTCTTGTTAGTGTCGCTGTCGCTGTTGTTGTTGTTGCTGTTGTTGCCAAGTTTACAAAGAAATTTCAATTAAAATGCAACAATGCCGCACTCCATCATCAGCGCCGACAAACTGACAAACCGCGCACATTCCCCTCGCATTCCCTCCGCCAGCTCATCCAGCGGCTGGGAAGTGGGATTCAACCAGCCAACAAACCACTCAACCACCCACACACCAGCAGTCAGGAACCCCCCACAAGACTGCAACGGCAACAGATATCGTGCTGAACTTTTGGTGGGTTGTTTGATCACTTTCCATCATAGCTGGAGATAATAATATTATAATAATATTACATAATTAATGAAAACTTAAAAAGCGCGTTAATTGTATCACAGTTTGGAAGTAATAGTTTTATTCAAATATGAAATATATGAATATATATTGTTATTTGTCATCTTAATATTAATAAAAGCGTGAAGTCTTATTTAAATAATCGCCTGGTTGTTATTAATCATTCAGTTGTTT
Source organism: Drosophila macrospina (assembly GCA_035042075.1). Classification (NCBI taxonomy): domain Eukaryota; kingdom Metazoa; phylum Arthropoda; class Insecta; order Diptera; family Drosophilidae; genus Drosophila; species Drosophila macrospina. The sequence continues at coordinate 813,304 of JAWNLW010000526.1, read as the reverse complement.
GGAAAAAATATGCATGCAATTTGAAATTGCTGTGATTAAAGCCTTATCTCAAAAGCATTATGCACAAGGATTTGAACAGCCCTCGCTGCTGTATTGCTGTTTGTTTTGTTGTTGAGCGTCTGCTCAGGGTGATAAATCTTTGTCGCCAAGTAAATACGAAACAACGGTACTTTGCATGCAGCCGAAACAACTACGGAGAGTGACCAGAGAGTGTAGCGAGAAGGAGAACGCAAAGAGAGCGCGAGCGGACGAGGTGGAACAGGAGCCAAGGCCAACAGGCGTAACTTCAACTTCCCATGCCGTTTTGGCACGCCGAAAATGTTGATGCCCCTTGTACCTGCAGGCAATTCCCCAATTCTCAATTCCCCAGTCGATGTACAGCGAACGTGTAATTAAAACTTTGAGCAACAGCCACAAAACTACAACTACAATTGACTGTCGACTGACTGCCAGCTACGTTGTCTGTCTGGCTGTCTGGTGTCGTGGAGATGGTAGCCTAAGCTGTCGCTATCGCTGTCAGTTTGGCGCCATTTTCGGGCGCGAACAATTTTGCAGGATTTTAATAAAGTTTCGCAGCTCCCCTTTAATTGGATCAAATTCAATGCAGCTGACAGTGACGGAGCCTGTCCTACGCCTGAGACCGAGCTGTGTTCCATTTATATTGGTGCGCGGATGCGTTGGGCGATTTGCGTAAATGATTTTGATAGATTTGATGGGATTTACGCGCGTTTTTATGCGAACTTGCAAATGGAAAATGGGCAAATGGCTTTCGGGACAACCGAGCTCTCAAGCTGATTACCGTAGCTCATGGTCTGCCCGTATCTGAAAATGTATGTATGTGTGTGTGTGTGTGTGTGTGTGTGGTTGGTTAAGCTCCACTTTTCTTTACTTTTGCTTTAATTCTCAGCATTTCCGGACATGCGACATGAAAATGCACTACACACAAATTAGAGAAAGTGCGAATGAGAGAGCGAGAGAGAGAGAGAGCGACAGAGAAAGAGAGCGAGAGAAAGAGAGCGAGAGAGAGAGTTAAGCGCGTGTTGTAAATTGATTTTTTGTGTCTACTGCTTTTGCCTGTTGTTGTTGCTTTTGTCGCTCCATCTTTTGCCGCTTGTTTCCGTCTCGCGGGTAATCTCTGCTCAAAGCGTTCCTTTCACTCATCCTTCTCTACTCCATTCTACATGTATTTGCATACTAATCTGCCCGACAGCAGCAACAGCAGCACATTACATGAAACTACACATTTTGGTTTGTCACCTCGGCAAGGCGCAGTAATCATGTTTGCCATTGTATGTGTGTGTTGTTCGCTGTTTTCGGCAATTGCGTGGGTGCTCGTCGCTTGCTCCCTAAATATATGCAAATGAGCGGTAATGTAGAGAGGGAGGAAGAGGTTGGCGGCAGCTGCTCTCAAGGCGACTTAACGCCTGCTTAATGAACATAAATTAGTCACCAGGTGTCGCTGTGTCATAGGTGGCGTGTCGCGCTGGTCTGGGCCGGTGTGTGGGAGATTAAAAGTTGGAGCCCACTGTGCGTTTATATTTCAATTTGTGTCCTCATGTTGCTGCGTTACTATGTTAAATATCTCAAGTACATTCAGCGTGCGAGGTTTTTCAGTCAACTTTAAAACCTGTGATTATCGATATTCAATTGATTTCGATTAACTCTATCAACGAAACACACTCACACAGGGTTGTTATTCGATTCGTCGTAATTTGTTTCACATCCGCCAGGCGTCCACTCCAATTTCCTCGCACTGTCTGCACTTTAATGCAATTAGTGTGAAATATGCCGAACATTTGATATGAGCGTGATATGAGTCAACGGCAATATACATTTGATTGATGGTTATTCTTGATACTGTGCAACGAGTGCACTCATGAATGTTGAATGATTACATGTCAGCCATAATCGCATTTCAATTGCTGATGTTTGTTTACTTTAATCGAGTTATAAACTTGCATTTTAATTGTGCGTTCGAATTACTTATTATTCGCTTTGAGTGCTTCATGAATATAAGACATTGAATGTAATAATAATTAAAGTACGATTCGTACAGTTGACCCAGTTTATTGCAGCGCTCTTGAATGAAATTATAGTGTGTGTTTTTTATAGTTGTCGGCTCATTATAGTTATCAATCCTACAGAGTGCACGCCCTGTTGCCCAGTTCCCCTTCTACCATATAAACAAATGGCAACAGTGCGTCTAATGGCCCCCTTTGAGGTCAGAACTTGACCGCAATGAAATCAATGGTAAGCGCGTTGAAACCACTGAGTAAATGGATGGTGCAAAAACCGCGGGCAAAGGATCTCGGACGGGAAAGAAGTGGAAGCTGCTTATGTGAAGTGCTGCACTGTGGCTAGACAAATCCCACACAAAGCCCATGTCGGACAGCCAAACTCGCTGGTTAACAGGCTAACTGGCTAACTGGGTAACTGGCTAACAGGGTAGCAGCAACAAAGGCCACTTCCGTTTGTCTCTCTGCGGCTGACAGGAAGCAATCAATAGTGTAATGGCAGACAAAAGCATCCGCTGTAGCTTGCCACTATCCTGACAGGACCTGCTCCTTGCCAGAGAAGGCAGTGAAGAAAAACCAATGAATTTGCTGAACAAAAACTGAACAAAAACTAAGCAAAAAATCAACCGACGGCTGTGCAATTTGTCAACCTTTGCCAAAGGCAACTTTCCTGCTGGAGCTGAAGCCCGACACAGACATTAAATTGTCGTCCCTTGCCTGCTTTCCTCTTCACCTCCCTCTATTTTCTCTCTTTCTGGCTGGGTCGCAAATGTAAATAATGCGTTTTAATCAAAAGAACAACTGTGGGAAATCCATTAACAGCGTACGTGCCGCCCCAAGTTGCCCCAAATGGGGGACAGTTCCACCCATTCCTAATCTACTGCCATGCTCCCTTACCTATTCAGCACCCATCTAGGCATAGGCTTAACTTTTCTCATGCTGCGTGCGACGCGTCGTTTGCAGGTTGATTTACAAATTTCTTTAATGAGGCGACGACAACATTTTTAATTAGCACCTGTTCATGTTGCACGAATCTCTCTCGTAATCTCCATAAAATGCTCCCTCCCAGTCATGTTGCATGGAATTAATTTTAAACTTTTCGCTGTCTCTGCTTTTGTCATTAATTTTCCCTCTCTCTCTCTCTCTCTCTCAAACTCTCTGTGTTTCTTGTCTTTTCTCATTTGTTCTCTCTGTTCCGCTTCAGTTGCTCACGCAGCAACTTCAACTTGGCATTCAAATTCTTTGAGATGAATCTGCAGTCAACTCTTCCTACTTCCGGTTGCTCTCCGTTTCCTTCCCACTTCGCCTTTATTTCACGGTGTCGCAATTGTTGGACAAGTTCAACCGCAACAGCTATTTATTCTCTCTCTCTCTCTCTCTCTCACTCTCTTCTCATTCTTCTCCCCATTCACATCAGAGTTTAGCTCTCATCCAATATCCTAATGCTTTTCCATGTTTGCTTCTTCCGTTTATTTTGTTGCCTGTCTACGCAACAGCTTCGTCATCGACGTTAGTTTTCCAGCGTTTCGTGGTGCCCCCTCTGCCACCCTCTCGAGGGGCTGCAATAATATTTTGCAAGTGTTTCTAAACAAGCACAAAGTCATGTTTCAACAGCTGTAGTCTGGCTTCTGTGCGCTGATGTTTTTATTGTTATTTACTCCCCCACAAGTCCCCGCCCGTTTCTTCTTCTTACTTCACTTACATCTGGTGTAATTGTTGTAATTGTTGTAGTCCCCGCTGTCGTTAGTTAAACTTTCACTGCACATTAAAGCAATTTGGCCAGCATTTATAGACTGATTTAATAGAGGTATAAGCAGAGCGGGTTGGAGAGGGGAGGGGTAGCGTTGAACCCCTACACATCCCCACGAAATGAGATATTTCCACACAACTGAACAGCTCAGTGTCTGTGTGTGTGTGTGTGTGTGTGTGTGTGTGTGTGTGTGTGTGTGTGTAGTGTCTGTATATGTCTGTGTGCAGTTGAATATAATTGTTTATCTAAATGAGTCTCTCTATATACATATACATATATCTATCTCCCTTGCTTCCTTCCTCTCTTTCACTACTTCAATCCTCAGAGAACCAAGTACACACTGCAATTGCTGCTGAAGTGGGGAGTATAGCAAGAGGTAAGCCATAATTATGGCCAACAGTCTTCCCAATTCCAGGCAGAAGCATATGAAACACTTGACGCCAATTTGGAAGCTTTACTATTGTTGTAACTCGGATTCCTTGTTGTCAGCCAGCGAATGTTGTGTGTGTGCTTTTGTCTTTTGATAAGGAGTTATCTTTCGCATGAAATTGAAGTCTAAATACACAAATACTTAAGCAATAGGAGATGAAGACCCAAAGAGGCCAAAGGAGACCTAAGCAAGTCAAGGAATAAGCATCAAATAAAAATGCAGAGGAGTCTCTATGGAAATTGAATATTTAATTATGCGACGATGGAAATTGCGTTAGAAGATGGTGACGAAAATGGGCTCAACAATCATCAGATGAAGGGGGGATGGGAAGGAAGAAGTGGAAGACTTGTCTAGAAGAAATGTTAACGATGGCGTCGCTTGCGTCTATAAACTGTTTAACAGGAAAAACAGCAAAAGAGAGAAGTTTCTCAATAATTTATTCTAATTTGCGACAGATTTGTCAAGGCCAAGAAGTTCAACGAAGTAGAAAAAATCCGAAGGAGATAGCAGAGTGCGAATGAGGGGAAGATAGTCAGTGGATTCCTCTTTATGTGTAATATTATAGACTACGCTTGAGGATTACTTGCTGCTTTTTAGGGGAAGATTTCAATTGTGGTTTCATTTAAATTTAGTTTACCAATCTATTTGGAGTCGGCAACGATGAAGATAGAGAGTCAGACATGGGACTGTGAAGCACATTCAGCTTATCTAAACAGACTCACACGCTCCCTCATTCATTCACTCTACTCACACTCAGACACTCACTCCACTCACACTCACACACCCACTTGTATCTCTTCTGTTCTAGCAGTGGGTCTGTGGGTCGCTTTTACACGTGGCATGAAGTACGTGAGTGCCAGGCCAAACTTGCCCCAACACCAGAGATAGCCCAAGCAAGCCCAAGCAAGCCCCAGCAGGTGGCAAGGAGAGTCGCATACTTATGAATGCCTCTTGCTTCGAGTTGAACGCTCTGCAGGAGCTTTATCAGCTCGTAAATATAAATTAGAATTTAATTTTTATCGTCGTGGAAAGCAGACTTGATTTGGTTACTCGATGTTTAAGCAGCCCGGGGAGCAATCTAGTGGCCTAAGCAACTCATCGAAGATGGCATTGAATCGGGATTCATTCCCATTTGTAACTGGCACATGGCACGTGCCTTAGATATCAAAGGCTTTGATTTACTTGAAGTCTGTTGTCCTGGCCCAATCAGACCCTAGAGTCTCATTGTGTGGACGTAGATGGAGAGGTAGATTCACTTGTGGGTTAGTTGTAACCAGGTGTAGTGGAATACCCTCGAGGGACGAACTGCGTCATGCATCAAGTGAAGGGTGCTGTGATTAGTGGAGGGACTGATCGAGGGGGCGATAAGAGAACGTAGTAATAGGGGATGGGCAAGGAACTGTTAGGAATTGAAGGAGATAGCTGCACCATTTGTCATCAATAAACACTTCAATAGCTTTGATGATACATTGTCAATTGATTTCAGTTGTTAAGAGACCTTTGTGTGGAATGCTGGACTTGGGCATACCTCGTGTTGCTCACCTGTTGGAGTTACTAGATAAAGGAGTGCAAATCAAATTGAAAGGGGGACTCGGATTACCGGATAAGCGATAAGACTCTCGGGGAGTGCATCGCGTATGTGTTAATGGCTCCCTCGAGCACGCAAAGCAAATTCGCTTCGAGTCCTGGAAGTACATTGGAAACGGGCATGAGTTAGGTAAGCGGATGCATTGCAAGCATAAAGGGAAAGTTTATTTCACAATTTGCTTTGTTACACCTCCTCCCCTATACTCTCCCAACCCCCGCGCTCTGTAGTCTGATGCTCGCAGTTCTTAGCATTTTCCACTGCTGTGCAAACTTTGTGCAGTTTGTGTTTACTTTTCCCGCAAGTTGACGGCACCATTTCTCCCCTATCCACTTTCCACCTTCAACGGAAATTGATTTTCTCGACATGAGGGGGATGAGTACGAGCGGCAGGGAGGTAAGTACGGTAAACAAAACCCAAGACACAATAATAATCGAAATCGAATCCGTCACCAGCAGGCGACAATGCAAGCAGCGTCAATTGGTTCCCACTTTCGGATTGTCTCAAATGACGCGCGACAGGCGTTGCCGGGAAGGGCGGGAAGTAAAGGAAAGGGCAGAAGCTTTCCGCTAGGAGTGGAGACCAAATATTAAAAGGTGTCAATTGTAGACTAACTCGATTTCAGACGGGACGTCATCATCATCGTCATCGTTTGCTTTGTGTAACTCTAACTAGCTACGAGAACGTCCTAATCCCTGATTTTTTCCCTCTCATTCGCTTGCTTCCATCTGGTAGTGAAAGGCGAGCTGAAGTTGAGTTAAAAAGACATGAAATGAAATTTCTTCATCCGCTTTTATTGTTGTCTCTCCCCCTCCCAGGACAAGGCCTGGTCGGGGTCGGGTGACGTCAGCTACTCCCTGGGATCAGAATAAGCTATGTCCGCGCTCGTCTTGAAAGTCGCAAATGCTGTTTACACTCATCTCTTCAACATTACTGCCAGGCTACCCCCTCCCCTTAGGTCCTTTCAACTATGCGTCTCTGCCGGATGTCGAATGTTGCGTTTGGACTGAGGAAGTAATACAGGAAGAAATGAATACAGGAAGGCGAGAGGAGAAGTCGGCGCTTTCTCGATTTTTAAAACAATTTGAAATCCAATTACAGAACAAGAAAAAGCATTTTTCGTTAGCTTTTATCCGTGACTCACAACTCGCTCTAGCCCCAGCTTAGACATTTGAATACGAAATTATTAAGCACCCCGTTGAGTTTTCCTGTTTCCCTGCTCCCCAGTGTGTTACTTTCTCCGCTGACAAGCTGCACAGCTCTCAATGAAAGCAATAGAATAAAAGAAATGCAGCAACTGCCTTCTCGATGCCTTCATTATTCATACATTCAGGAGGGGTAGCACCGTTGTCTAAACTAAAAAACACAAACATAACCTCAAAGTGACTCACATTAAATATGCACAAACACATGAAAAGGACAATGTTCCTCAACCCCAATCTCATTTCGTCATTGTCTGTTTGTCTGTCCTACGCCAACAATGATAAAGGGGATACCAGAGCCTTGTAACCGCAAAGGCAGGATGGGGATCGGAACAAGGGATTGGAGATAGGGGATTGGGGATGGGATTGCACTTGTGACAAGTTTAATTAATTCAGTTCTGATTCGAAACGGATGTGAATCACTCCCGCAAGAGGCTTTCAACTTTTCGATTGGCCTCTTTAGTGAATTTTAAACAACAACTTGAAGAGTCTTTAATGTGCACCCGCTCACTGCTTGCTTCTTGCATAGATAAAGACGACACCCAACATGGTTACGGTTCCAAGTCCAAGTCTTGCTGTTTTGAACTTTGGCCGTCTTTCATATCATACGCTTTGCACAGCGCCAACTTTGCCGTCGGCTTGGAAAGTTTCGCCTCGTTTATGAGTCTGCCGTGGCCCAGTGACTCCCTTCCGCATTCCCGTTCAGTCTCCTGCATTCCGTATCCTGCATCCCCATAATTATAATACCTGCGATTGTCTGAATAGCTTCGCCATACACATACGTGACGTTGCAACCGCAGACACTCGTTGGCGGAGAGCGCGAGAACAAGAAACAGATGGAGGCGCAGACGGAGGGCATTCTAGGACTTGGGCTGGGAAGGAGTAGAAAAGTCTGGCCCCACTTTGACAATGGCGGCATACAATTTGCATACAAGATTAAGAGGATAATTAGTGTCATTAGCTGGCAACCACTTTGTGGGAGTGCATCGTGCATTCCCTGGAATTATCATTCCATGTCTCACTCTCCCCTTTCCTTGCTTTTTCCTATGTCGGTCACACCTCGAAAGGGCTTACTCCTTTGCTATGAATGCGAATCTTGTAATTGCCTGCTCCTGGAATCAGAGACGAGTCCGGAATTTAATTGGCACAGTTTAAAAATTCCTCATACTTTCGTCTTCCTCTGCTTTCCTCTTAGCAATAAAGTGTATCGACACCCGAAGCATTCAGAAAGCTGGAATGAGGATGAGGGAGAGCGAATCTGGAGGGTTGGTTTATTAATGTGGCGATTTTCGGACTGTTTTCTATTCATTAAAAATAATTTTCTTTTGCATTAACTTTTAATTTAAAGGGAAATTTCCTTCAACTCACGACGAAGTGAGAAGGGGGATTCGGGTTCGAGTTTGAGTTCGAGTTCGAGTTCCGTCCCAAGAAATGTGCACATCAAAGTGAAACTTGTTGAAATTGCATTTTTACGCGCCCTTGCACAGCACAGTTCTTGGAGGTGTTGGGGTTGCTTGAAGGGAACGGTGGATGGGAGGGGAGGGAGAACCCTGCCCGACTGGTGGCATGACGTTGTTCCTGGCAACGATGAAACGAAAATTGCTTGTTGCTGGAGCAACTCGACAAAATGAAAGGCAGAGCGGAAAATCTTGTACAATAGCGAAAAAAATATTTAATTTTAATGTTGTCATCACTCCATCGAAGGGACAAGCAACCGGAGAGCAAGAGCAGGGAACTTAGGGGGTTGAACTGAAATCGTTTAACTCTTGTTTACAGTTCACAATGTGCAACAAAGTCGAATTTTGACTCGACATGTGGCAAGCATAGGAAACTATGTGCGTGTATGTTGCTGGCTGGGAACCGGGAATCGAGAATCGGGAATGCATCACGTCAATCACAGCCCCAGCAATGTGGGAGCTGACATTGAGTGAAGTTATTCAAGATATGCGTCCATGGGGGAACGAATGTGAAACTGGGACAGAGCAGGAGGGAGATTGGAGTTGGGTCATGCAACCGTCACGCGTCTTCCACATGAACAAATATCCATAGAGGATATAGGAGCCTGCGCGGGGTTGGGGACGCCTGCATCGTCATGTTGCGATGGAAGCTGCTAGCTTCATGGAATTGTGGGACAAGGGGAGCGTAGAGGTGAATCAGTCTCTATAAATTCATGCAGCTTGTTAATTTTGAAATGGAAACAGCCAACGGGGGTGGCAAATACGGCAGAGGTTGGGCGGGTTGGGGTGTTAACTGGTCGTTAAAAACATAACGAGCGCCTTTGGAGGGGGCAAAGATGAATAAGAAGTTGAATGAATCTCGGACAATCACGAAAAGGACAGGAAATTACAAAGAGCAACAAACAAAGTGGAAGATTCTTTGAGTTGTCGCTAATGAAATCCAATTTGAATTCAAAGGATGGAAGTGTGCGACCAGAGGGAAAAGAGAGGGCAAGCTGTCCGCTTTGTGAAGTGTCAATTGCCCGGGAGACTTGCATGCCTCAGCGAACACCAATGCAATCCAGAGAGCATTCAGAGAGCATTCAGAGCTCTATAGACCGAAGCAGGAGGTGCAGGAGAAGTCGCTGACCCAATGACATGAACTACAACTGCAGCCGAGAGCTCACAGGTTCGAGTTCAGAATCATTCATCAATCTCGGGTCCGGGATTTGTGCAACACTTGTTGGGATTATTTTTATGCAGTTAACTAATTGAAGTATCCTGATTCAGCGACTACTCATAGGAGTCTAGCAAAGCTGCATAATGAGATGGAAGCATTTTGCTCCAATTACAGTTAAGTGCCGGAAAACGGACAAATGATGGAGTGGGATGACGGGAACTGGAGTACGAACACGGAATTGGAACAGCCTCGATTCACATTTCGGAGGCAAGCACCATTAATCAATGTGAGGAGGGACGACATGATTCCGGCTTGGCACGCCGCATGAATGCCTATTACAGTAACTATTTTGTAGGACTTGTAGGTGGGAATAGGATTGGGAGCAGGGGAGCAGTGCAGGAGGGGGCACAAGGTCGATTTGGTGGCACTTGAATGCTTGGCGCCATCAATAATGAGAACTCGCGTGGAGCAACAAACGGAAGAACGGCAAAGCAAACAACAAACTGTTCCACTGGACTGTGAAGTCGTTAGCAGCGTGGGAGGAGGAGAAAGTGGGAGGGAAGAGTGGAAGGAGCAGCTACTTGCAGCTGTCAACAGGGTGGTGTAGTTGTGGGGGAAGGAGGGAGAGAGAGGGTGAGAGGGTGGCTCAAGCCGGAAATCGATTTGTGTGGATTTGTTTTGTCGTGTTTTCGCGCAACTTTTGTGGTCGTCGTCGTCGTCATGGTCAACAATTATTTTGGAACTATTAATGACTAGGACGTGGCCTATGCCTTGGCCTGTGCCCCACACCCCCACTCCCCCTCTCTCCCTTCTGTCTCCTGTTTGTTTTTGTTTGTTTGTTGAGGAGCAATGAATTTGTCCTGTCGCACTTTGCCATTCAACTATTAATCATATCTCTAGGGCGGGGATTCGGTTGTGGGCGTGTCCGAAACTTCCACCAACTGTTCTAACGATTATTTTCAAATCGAAATATGTCTAGTTGGGGCTGTTTGTCCTGTTGTTGGGGAACACTTACCCATCAGCTTCATCACCTCGTGGTGGCTGATGAAAATGTTGAGATATCCGCTGACCGAAGGCGTCTTCCAAGCTACGAGTGACACAAGCAGGATCAACATGCTCCTAAAGTGGTCCATGATGAACAAGTGGCAGGCAGTTCTCTTTGACTCCACTCTGAACAGGCTTATTGCGTTTGCAGAAGTGCAATTAATAACTTGTCAGAGCATGTGACGTCGCTCATTTCAATGGACTCCACTCTGGATGGGATTGAGTTCCCCTCTTCCCCCTTTGGCTGGTTGTCAGCCAATTTCAATGTGTGATCACTGAAGTGTGTTTGCAGGTTATGAGGATTGGGGGGAGGCACTTCCGTTGGTTCCCAGTTGCAGGTTGCCAAACGGAAGTCGTCGTCTGTCTCCCAAAGATGCGTTAAAATCAAATTCGTAATTGAGAGCTGGAAATGGGAAATGGGAAATTGGAAATACAGCAACAGCTACGACAACTGCTGCCAACTGTTCCAGTTCCGCATTTGGATACGGCCACAAAGCGACGAGGACGATTCTGTCTGCCAAATTTGGAACTTTTTAGCCGCTCTCTGCCTCAACTGCAGCCACTTCCCCTCTCTCCCCTCTCTGGTGGGGTCCTGGCACTGGGAAAGAACTGAGTTCAACTTTTCCAGTTTTGTTTTTGTTGCGGTTGCGTCTGTTGCTGTTGTTGTTGTTGTTGTTGTGTCTGTTGCTGTTGCTGCTGTTGCTGATGGTGCTGTAGATGGTGGTGCTGGTATCGCCTGTCGACTGCAAGCGCCATCAGCATTTTCGTTAGCTTTTTTATTGGCCTTTTCTCCTCCTCCTGCTCCTCCTCTTCTTCCTTCTGCTTCTGCTTCTGGCCTGTCCAACTGTTTGGGTCCGTTGCTGTTGCTGTTGCTGCTGATTGTGGATCGTCACGTTGGCAACGTCTCGCCCGCTGGTCAGTGGTCAGTGCCTGTTGTTGGTGTTGAGCACGTGTCCTGGTTGTCCTCTCTGTCCTCGTTGTCCTGGGTGTCCTGGTGGCCTTTTTGTGTCGTCTGCTTGTTAAAGAGTCCTGTTGAATAGAAAGTGATTTAGTTGAGTCTCGGGCAGATGTTGAAGTTGATGCTGGTGACACTGTGTGTGTGGTGCGAGAGAGTGTGTGGTGCTGTGGTGCTGTGGTTGAGTGGCTTTATTTCTTCTTTTCAAAACAATTTCCAAATGTTCTCTTCAATTTCTCAGAACTTTTCTGACTCCAAAAGTAATTACAAAGTTGAAAAAAGATTAACAGCTTAAGGACTCACACCTCCCTCTGATTCAGGGAAGGATCCTGCATCGTTCATCGTTCCAAATCGTAACTCACATGAGTTGTTTCGTCTGATGTTTTAATAAATTCGAGCTAATATTTGGTTGCTGTTGCTCTGGCATAAATAATGCAGTACAGTGGGCATTGGCAATGGGAGAACGAGCCAGACAAAACAAGGAACAACTTTTAGCTTGCAAAAATGTTTTGTGTGGATTTTGTGGTTGAAGTGGTTGCACCCTTCTCCTGGTTGCACCCTTCTCTGGGTCGCGTGCAGCAACTCGCATAGAATTCCAAGCAGAAAAGGACGAGGAGAGTTGGCCAGGTGGAAAGTCAAGAGTTGGTATGGAAATGGAAGGAGGATTGGGAATGGAAATGGAGGAACGGCAGTCAAGTGGCTCCAATATGAAATTGTTGCCAAGAAACCAACCTCCAATTCCACCTGCCTGCACTTCCCCTCGCTCGTTACCCTTCTCCCATCTCCATGGCAATCGCATTGCACGTTTTTTTCTGGGTTTTTGGACGCAATAAAAATCGAAATCGGAAAACTTTGTTGCCTCTTACGCTTTCCTAGTTTTCATGAACTGTTTTCCCGCAGCCAGGAAAAACTATTTAAAGTTTCAGAATGCGCGGTCAACGCAGTTGCGGACGTGCTATGGAATGTGCCTGGGATTTTAATTAAACTTATCTGAGATGAAAGCTTCAGCTCACTTGATTAAGAGGCAGATCATCAGGACGTCAACTGCAGCCAGAGCTTTTTCAGTTTCCCAGTTGAGACGAGGGCATTCAACGAATTCATTAATAATTCAAAAGACAAATAACAAAATGTAAAAGCACATATGTGAATGTGTGTGTGTGTGTGTGTGTGTGTGTGTGTGTGTGTGTGTGTGTCTTGTGTGTGTCTTGTGTGTGTCTTGTGTTTACTTGGCGAGGAATGTAACTGATTTAAATGGAGCAGCAGACAAACAGACAAACAGCCAGCAGGCAGTTGGGAAACGTCTGCTTTCCTTAATTTCATCTCCCCTTCTCTGTCCCCCATGGAGCAGTCCATCATCGATAACATATTAACGACGTCAACTCAATCATAATCAAGGGGGAGAGGGATGCGCAGGGGATGCCGCCAACTGTCTGTTGTGACTGAGTGGAGAGGGGAGAGAGAGAGAGGGAGAGGAATTGGATGAATCGGCGACACATTGCTGGAAATTTTCTGCTTAGTCACACGCATCATCAGTCAGTCCCTAGATCCAGTACCAGTATCCAGCTGTCACGCCCCCTTGCTTCTTACTTGGCGCTTTCGCTGCGACGTGAAGATGATGTTGATGTTGATGTTGATGTTGATGCAGATGATGATAATGATGATGATGATGTGAGTGCTGTCAGTTGTGTCAAAAACTTTTCAATTACATGATTCAGCGTCTAATGAATTGCTGTATTCCTCTCCCTTTCGCTCAGACATTCGCACACTCGCTGTCTCCCTCTCGCTGCTCATTACCATCTTGAAATTGCCTGAAATTTCTTGTTGTTCACAATATTTATTGATGCTTAGCTTTTGGGAGGCTCTAAAGGGAGCGCACTTGGATGTGGGGGTGGGGAAGCGTGGCGGGCTCATTTCAATTATAAAATGGCTTTCGTTTCTAATTGAATCTTGAGTCTGCGAGTTAAGCTAAGCTAATGTTGTTCTACTTGCGTTGAATTTCTTTTACTTCTCCCGGTTCCACCTGGTTCCATGGTGATTTTAATTGCAAGGCAAACCACGTTCTCATTGCCGCTGGGGGATTAGATGGCGTGCTCTTCAAAATTGTTCTCATTTCCTCAGAGTGTTCTTTGAACAAACATAGCCTAGGGTATCTTAAAGTCGTTGACTTACGTTTAAAGCGACAAGCTTAAATCTGCTTCGGGGCATTTTCTTTGTTATTAAAAGCTACAAATCTATTTGTAGAACTTGAAACAAAACGAAATGGAACTCTGCTTAGTTGAAGAGGAGACTCAATGACGATAAGAGGGGTGGGCAAGGGAGGGTAAGGGCAACCACCGCTGGCTATTTGTTCATTTGGCAAATAGTTTTGGCTCAGTTTCGCACAGAATATCGAATTGCATTTCAGCATTTAGAGTAGTTTTATGAACTGCCATTGTACTCTTCTCTCTCTCTCTCTCTCTCTCTCTCTCTCTCTTTCTATTTCGCTTTCTCTCTCTCTCTCTCTCTCTCTCTCTCTCTTTCATATCCCCTGGCTGTTTATCGTTTCTGTTTGCCCATTAAGTTTAATGTGTTGCACAATAAACATGTGGCAAATGCAACACAAGCGAGGGGCAACTTCATTAAACTCGCGTAATTGTTGAATATAAAATTAAAATTTTATACAAATTACGTGTTAAAAATGATAGAAACAAACTGTTATTAGCTGGCTCCTTTACAACGGGATCCCTGTTCCACCTACTGCTCCTCCTCCTTCTCCTGCTCCTGGTTGTTAGGCAACGACCAGACAAATTTTAAACGATAAATTTTGATAACTGATTAAAAATAACGAGCGACATTTCGGCTATTGTTTACCTGCTACACGGCCATATTGTTGCGGTTGCTCATATACCAAGCATTCAAAGGGTATATTAGTTCATTAGCTTGTAGTTAAATTACTTTTCGCGCTCGTTTTAAGCTTATATATTAAACTTATTTACAGGGTATATTCAAGTTGACTTCAGCACTTAATTGCAGGGTATTTTCCAAGTATATTCTACAGTGACAGTCACAGGGTATCTTCAAGTCACTTATGCCTGCTTTCATGCTCTGGTCAGCCTGTTTATAGCAACATTTTTCTCTGCGCTTAAATCGAAACATTTTTGTTTTGTTGGCTAATTTGTATGGGCAATTAATTTATATTAGTTACGGCCCAGAGTCTAGTATTTTCGTAAGAGTGGGGAAGGGGGAAGGGAGGGAGGATGCTGGGGATGTCTTTATGTTTGTTTCAGTGGGAATAATCCCAGCTCGAAGTAGACAATGGCAACTGAGGCTGCTATTGTTGGTTGGTCAACTCGTCCCAAAGCATCAATGGTACTTCGATAAAAATATGATATATAGGGTATACATTTAGTGCGAATGCCTGCTAAAGATAAAATATAATTTACGCCATGCAATTGATGGCAAATTAATAATTATGACAGGATTAAAGTGTATCAATATTTCACAATTTGAGTTGAAATGAATATTGATAAATATGGATATATATTTAATACAATCACTTTAAATGCTATTAACATAATAATATTTTAAATTAATGTGTGTAAAAGCAATTGTAACTGTACATTTACTGATGCACATTTCGATAAAAGCTGCACTGAGCTTTAAGCTCGATAAGCTTGCGAGTTTGCTGAATGCGAAGTATTTGAAATGAAGTAATTTATAAAACTGTAATAAATTCGATTACAGAATTGTGTGTTTGGAAAATTAATTAAAGTTTTATAGATAATATAATTTATGTCGAATATTTTTCATTATTGTTATTATTTATTTATTGTAAGAGTAAACTATAAATTCACCGTCGTTCATCGTGTGAGCTGATGCTCTCACAAATGTCGAACTGCAGCTCTCTCTTCGTCGTTTCTTAAGCAGATCTGCCGTGCTCTCTTAATTGCATTTGCGAATTCGCCTGGGAGTGAATTGGCCTGTGAGTGACTTTGCTTGCGAGTGAATTTGCTTGTAAGTGAATTCGCCTTTCTATTTCCTCGCCAACTACTTCTCTGCTCATAATGTTGTTTTGCTTGTGCTTGTCTAGGGATCGATGTTAGCTGATATTCGTAGCGAACTTGTTTAAAAATATACAATTAATATATATATATAGCTAATATAAATAATATATAATATATATATTATATCAATATTATTTTAACGTGTCTGTTTCCGCTCAATTCAATACTAAAGGGTCTGCGTTACTGAATATTTCTCTGGCTTACGTGATTTCAAATGCGTAAATATGGTTATCATCGTTCACAATTTTCAGAGAATCTCTCGAAAGCCACCTGCCAATTGCAATTGCAACCGAATCCCAATTGAGCAGCCATTTGGCATGAAATACAACCTCAATTACATTTTATAACTCAACACAGTGAGCCTGCAGCACTGAGGCCCTTAGCTGGGAATTTCCATATTATGTGGCTGAATTTATTGTGCATAAAGCGACAAAGCGGCAGAGCGACAGTGGGTGGGAGAGGCGCAAGGGCATGGGCCTGGGAAGTCTCTTTATCTGTGAAATGCTCATAAAAATATCTCGGATTTCCATTTCCCACTTTAAAGCGGCAAACAACTTGAGCCCATCTTCCTGCCCACACACAATGGGCAATAATCATTGATTTATGGCTGTCATTTTGGTTATTAGACTCGACTGTCTGCACGTTGGATAGCCTAGATACGGCCAACACAAAGGCTAAGAGTCCTCTTACGATTCTAGAGCAAGTCAACGAACTGACGCTAGCATTTGGGAATTATGTTGCCACACTTAGCCCACTTAGGCTCATGTCCTTTTCACGTTCACTTGACCGACTTGAAACGCAAATTGAATTATTTCCAAGCTCAGTTCGTGCCTAATCTATGGTCTATGTCCACTTATAATCTCACTGAAGCACTGAAAACACAGGCAAGAAAAGTTATCTTGGGGTTGGAGAAGCTAAAAATACCCTGTGTGATTTTATAAATATTCATATTTGATTTACTGAAAATTTAATTGAATAAAAATAATAATAACTATTACAAAAATAATAAAAAATTAAATTAGATAGTATAAAATTAATAAAATAAGTTTTTTATTTCCTATTTTTAGTAAATAATATTAAATTTATAGAACTTCAGTTGCTATATTATTTATATAATTTATCTATATAAAATAATATAGTTAACCGTAGCAGCTCAGTTGGAAATTGTTGTTCTTTAACCACTTTAAAATACCCTTGCTATGCGTTATTGTAAGTACAGGGTATAGAAAGCAGCATTCAAGTTTCAGTTGCACTTTTATTGTTGTTGTTGCTGTTTATGAACCGCATCGAAGCTAGAGCACTTAGTGGCCATTCAATCAATCTAAGGGGGATTGGCGAGGGGAGGGGCAGGAAAGGAAGGCGGGGAAAAGCCGCACTGTGCACTCGCACTGAAAAGTGTCCAAGCACAACGGAAAATTTGCATAATTTTCATTTACCTCGACGACCTCGCATATTTGGAGCACAAGGGAACGGGAAATGGTGGACAAGAGGTGAAAGCGGGAAGGGAAAAGGGAAAAGGGAAAGGGAAAGAAGGGAACTTTAAGAACCCGCTCTAATCCCTAGCATATTTCAATTAGTGTCAAAGTTCTTTTTGATTTCACTTAAGCACACATAGACACAGCACACCCACATTCAGCACTTACAGCCCACAGTCCACAACCCACAGCCCACAAAAGCAAACCCTAAACCACATAAACACACACACACACACAGAGGCACACAAGTGAAGGTTGGTCACGCAATGTTGCGGTTAATGGGCAACGATTCACAAACTGACGCACACATATACCCTGCACTGCTTATTATACCCTGTAAAAGTAAAATACAATGAAATGATACAATTAATCAAAGCAAACCATTGAGCAAAGCACAATCAGCTGACTAGATGGCCAATATACCCATTTGAATGGCAAACTGCATTTGCAGGGTATTAAATAATTGTTTACATGTGTGAAGTGGGTCGACAACTGTCTGCTTGCTGGCCTGTTATGGGCTGTGGTATGAGCTGAGTAAACGTTTTAGTAAAGCACACACCCACACACACACACACACAAACACACACACACACACACACACACACTTAAGAAGCACGCTTATCAAAACGCAATCAGCTCAAATACTGTTTTTGTTATCCTTGTTGTCACCAGTTGCAGGACAGAAGGCAATGGAGGAGCAGAGGGAAGGGCAATTCGCTTGCTTAACCCCACCTTGTGAGCTGTCATTTGTCGGGTATAACATGCGGAAGACTGCCCAAATAAATTAAATAACTGGCAAAAGGTGTTGGACATATAGGATCTGCTGTTTGACAAGCCGAAGAAGGCCTAAAAAAGGATAATATGCCAGGAAGACTTTAAGATGCTTTAAGTTAACAACATTTATCGATTGTCAGACAAAACCGGAGACCAAATCTTGGACATGGCAAGTTCTCGCAGACACATCATCATCATCATCATCAACAACATTATCATCATCATCATTATCATCATCAGGAGCAGCAGCAGCAGCAGAAGCATAGGCCGGTTTGTTTACATAACAAAAATACGAAAGAGAAGCATAAACCGAGTCCCGCATCACGAATCATCACTGTGGTCACATGCGCAGTGGCATCCTCAACCGCATTCCATGTCCATGCTGCAACTGTTGCGCCTCCTTTACCAACCTTTAGCAACACCGAGCACGCTCCCATGACCAGGCATGGAAGCCATGGAAGCCATGCTCTAATCCAATCTGGTGACACTTTTGTCACTCTAACGTTGACTCGTATTCAAATTCGCATAACTAATTCCAATCTCCAATGCTGTCATGCAAATTTGATTAGGCCAAAAAACATGCAGCCAGACAAATTGGACAACTTGTCAGTGCAATTACCAAAAGCGAGGACATTGGCCATCACATGTCCGTCACATTGAATGTCAATTGATTTGATTTTGGCCAAAACTTTGTTTAATTAAAAATGCTTACACATTTGCCCAAATTTCATTTGGAAGAAACCTCTTCAACAATCCAATGCATTTGATGAATGAGAGCAGCTAAAGAATGAAATTGTTGCTGCAGCGTGCCACGTGTGGCAGGCAAATAGATTGCATGCGATAAAGTCTAGAGTGCCGAAGAGAAAAACCCAAATGGACTGACAAGCACTTATCATGGGGCAGCAACACTGCCCAACAAGGACTTGCCCACATTTCAGCCAAGAAGCACACAAAAAACCAGTCGGAGAAGAAGGGAATTGAAAGGTTAAGTGAGACACCCCCTTGTGCAACAAATTGTGGAAATGGAGGATAACAATAAGCAAGAACAGCAACAACAACAACAGCAGCAACAACAACAACAGCAGCAACAACAACAAATGACAGACGCTTAAACAGTTGCAAGAGCTAAGTAGAAAAAGCTGCAGCAAAGTGGCAAAGTTCACGCCAAACCCCTCGAAAGTGAAGGGAGGGGAATGTAGAGGGAAGAGAAGGGAAAGAGGAGGAAAGGAAGGGAGAAAAAGTAAACCGAGAAAAACCCAAAGAGGGATAATAATGTGAATGTGAATGCGAATGCGAAAGAGCACAAAAACAAATATGTGAGACTGACTCGATCTGTGGCTGCCACAGTCCGTTGCTTATGTGTGTGGCAAGCACGCGAGGCAGCACAGCAACTACAACAACTGAAAATAGAATCAAATAGCAATAAAACGAAACGGAATCCTCTTAATGTGGAATGTAAACAAAAGGGCCACGTGACTGCCCCCTTCCCACCCCAACAAACACACCAAACTATCAAATTGCTGCCGCCGGACAAATTGCCGCATGAACATAATCCTGTGAGCAGCATGCAGCAGCAGCTGCAGTTAGTCGCCTGTGGCGCCATCATAAAATACAGTGCGAGACTTGAGGAGTCTTCATAGACATTCAATGGCCGCTGGATGAGTGCTGAATTATTCACACTTGACCAAGTAGACACGCTGAGGAGTTTCCAGCTCCCAACTCCCATTTTCCGAGTTATCAGAGACTTTAGATATCCTCGAATGCCCGTCAAGTTGTTGCCTCTTTACAAATCGTTGCAGATTCTCAGATCAAATATTTTTGGAAACCTTGAAGAAATGTGCAACAATATAAAAGATGTATCTGCTTGGATTGTTTGGCCAACTGCAATCCTTTGCCGCAGTCGCCAACAAAAGCAACAAAAGCAACCAAAGCGACAGAAGCAACTCGAAGTCGGACACACTGCACTCACTGCAGTCTGTTGAACGGTTTGCTGCCACATTTTGGGGCATTTCCTTCATTGCTGCAACGCCTTCGCTGGGCACTCTTATTGTCAGCCGTTTTCCGATGTCATGAAAGAAGCAGGAAATTCACAGAGGAAGATTGAAGGAGTTGAAAGGAGGAGGGAATGAAAGAGAGGCAGGACTGTAGTTGGCAATAAGAGGAGGCAGGGGATGCTGCCACTTGCAGTTGAAATGCCTTTAATTTTGACATTCGTGATTCTGTTTCTTGCTCTGCTGGAGAGGAGCTTCCTCTTGGACAGTTGCCAGTTGCCATTGCCTCACGTATTTCCAAGTGGTTAATTACCACGCTAAATGGAAAATTACAGCATTGGCAACACATTGGGGCAATAGCCTGCAAATTGGCCAAAAGCAAATAGCCAAATGGCCAAATGGCCAACTGCACTTCGTTTTATGCGTCACAATTTGCTTTTAGTGCCTCCCATGTGCCTCCCATGCCAATCTCTGCTCCTGGATACCCTTCCTGGACAGAACTGAGATGCAACGAGACTCGGAACAATCAAGATTTTTATGAGTGAAGTTATGAAGTCCGAAAGATAATAATGGGCCAACACTTTATGCTTGGCACTAATTCAAAATCCGCCAACAAGTTAGACAGACGCCAGAGGCCAAGGCCAAGTTTGCTTGGCTCAGTAGTTGGCCATGAAGCGAGCTACACTGACAGAAATGAATGGCAATCATTCATGACAATCACTTTTAACGGTATTATAAGCATTCTTTTGGCCAAAACAAACTTCAGACACGCAACCAGCTTAGCTCAGTCCTCTTAGCTCTCAGCGAGCCACAAAAGTGAGGCGAGTAAATTGTTTGATGCTTTGAGGCACAAACTGAGAGGCATCCGCTTGTAGAGAGAGACGGAGGCGGAGTCGGAGTCTAGGAGGGAAAGATGGTCGGAAGCGACGGGAAACTTTGCTTGCCAACAGCAGTAGCCATCAGATGTCAGGCGGCACTTCGAGCTGGGGATGGGAAAGGGAAGGGGGATGGGGATGGGGATGGGGCTGTCGGCAAGAGGCCAAAAAAGGATAAACAGCATCGCAATATGAAAGATCTGAATATGTGAAGGAGAGGAGAGAGGAGAGATGAGGGAGAGGAGACGGCAAGAGAACAAGAAGAACTTTTATTACTGTCTGGGAAGAGGTTGCAAGTAGTGCCAAATTCTTATGATTGGAAAAGCTATAGGAGCAGACACTACTCTGTGAGTGGGGATGGGGATGGGATTGGGGATGTAACAGAGGGGAGCATGCTGTGGGGGATGTCCCACTATGGGTCTGTACTAAAGTAAATGAAGCGTGTCGCTTTGTTTTCCTTTGATTTAGTTTTATGAGTCTACATCGGATGTAATTGAATTATGCAACTTGGCGCCGACGCCCAACGGCAGACGACTTTATTAGCCTTCGATCGTAAAGGGGGTGACTGAAGGGGAGGGTTGGGGATGACGATGACGATGACGATGACAGCCATGATGACTATGACGATGTTGTTGATAATAGAGAGGATGCGGCTGTTGCACAAACTGACTGCCAGTTGCCAGTGGCAAGGAGATGGATGCGGAAACAGAGAGGGATGGCAACATGGTTACGCTTTTTAGCGGTGATATTTGAATTTTAGATGCCTCGTTCTATTTCTCGTTCTACTTCTCGTTCTCGTTCGCGATGAAATGAATTGGAAAATATGTCTGCGGTTGTCCAGGCAGCCCAACCACTTCGACATCGACATCGACATCGAAGAGACTCAATGAACGCTGGCAAATTTGAATAACTCAATAAAGCGAGGCACTAGCTGATAAGCAGAGGACTCCCTGCTGATGTGATGATGAGTGATGAGAGATGAATGAGATAGGAACATAACTCAGCATCATATGAACTCAATGGAATCAGCAATAATATGCCAATTAGAGCTGCTTCGTCAGACAGAGAACAAAGCGATAAACACAATGTATCCCAGTTCTAGGACGCATCGAATTCGAGGAAGAGCTGGGAGTGTAACTGAATCCAAGAGAGAGAAAGAGAAAGAGAGAAAGAGTTACAGTAACAACATACATTCGATAGAAAAGTTCTCAGAGCTTTGTTTCATCTTTTTGAGACCTGGCCATAATTAATATGCGAGTTTCCATGGAGCAATCTGTCATTTCGGATGAGAAGTGCAAGCGAAAGTCACACCAACCCCTCGATTAGTTGCTGTAAGCATAACAAGCTCTTAGACAAGCCATGTGGCATGTGGTGTGTGGTGTGTGGCATGCAGCATGTGCCGCAAGGACAGATTCTGATGCAGACAGCGGCCTCCAATTACAGTTTCCACTTCCACATCATATCGCTGTATCGCTGGATTCTGGATGTCAGTTGGTGTAAGAGTTGAAAACTGAATCCATTGACAAATTGAAATCAAAGACACCCCCTTCCCCACCCCTCTCTAACCAGTCCTTCAATTGGAGTCCCGCTGCAACGATGTAAACGGCCAAGGGAAGACCAATTGAGAGCTCTGGCATCTGGCATCTGGCATGTGGCATCATTTGTGTTGTTTGTGTCCTGTTGGACAAGGACTAAGCTCTGTAACTGACGGCTGCAGTTGGCCTGGTCAACAGAGAAGGCTCACGCATTGACACGGCAGCTTACACGGCTCGAATGATATCGTAATTCCCATCAACACAAGAGAAGCAAGGGATAAATGGAGTGGGAGAGGTAGATGAAGGGATTGTCGAGTTAACACAACAAGTTTAAGACTAAGCGGGCGAAGATTGTTGCAGCCATCAACAGGAGGAGAGTGCAGCTCAGGAGAGCGCAAGACAAACGGTTCCTCCTCTCCAACTCCACAACTCAGAACTCGTTCAACTTCAACTTCAACTTCAACTTCATGACGCGTCGCAAAGTTCCCCAAAACTGCTCACGTCCCATCGACGTGACCAAAATGTTTGCCCATAAATAAGGAAAATATGAAAATAGGAAAATAGGAAAATAAAGAGATGAAGCCCACAAATAACAGAAGAAACTCGTCCTAAAGTTTCCCACTCAGTGAGTTCATATGTTTTCCTGAACTGAACTGAGAAACCTTTGAAAAATTCATCAATGAGTCGTGAGTCGCAGCTGAGAGGCGTTTCCTTGCCCCCTCTTTGCCTCCTCCCTACTCCTTAGTCCCTCCTAACGCCCTATTCTTTTAGCCACTAGACATTAACCCCAATTGGCTAAATGGCTCATTAGGTCAGTGGGGTCTGCAGCCTTCAACAGTGTCTGCTTTATCCGCACCGAAGTCACTCATCACTCGGCTGCCATTCAGAAGTTTTCCCCATTCAACCATTCAGCATTCACCATTCGCTCGTTGGGGCATTCACTCAATACAAATGAAAATGAAAATGGAAAGAAAACGCAACCGAGTTGCACTGCTGCGTGGTCAGTTATAATTAGGAGCGCTTTTAGGGTTTTATGAGCTAAGCGATTAGCGCCAAGAGCCAAGAGCCAAGAGCCAGGCCAAGAGGAGTAAACACTTTCACGTTGACCCACTCCAATGGTAGCATGACTTTAGGCCAAGAGGGAGAAGGGAAAAGGGTTGCCTCCTCCATCCCCCTTCGCCCAATTTCAATATTGTTAATTGGCGACATGGTTCCAGCGAATTCAGGAAACCCAAGCGACCCATAAACATATCGGTTACAGCTGTATCCCAATTCAAAGCAGCTCTAAGTTATGTTCGCAATGTTTGTCTAGGGCGGGGGACTTGAAAGGGGCGCGGTCTGGGGTCACGGGTTGTGGACATGCTCAAGACATTGGAAACAGGTTTGGAGGTCTTCTTCTATGCCTGGATCTGAGTACAGTTGATTAATTGGTCGTAAACCAAGCGATAATTATAATAATCTACGACATAAGGAAGTTCTTAGATAAACACACTTGGGACAAGTTTTAGACTGGACCAAGTAAGGTCATAAATGGCACACCAAGTAAGGATAGGAAGAAGCAGAAGTAGAACGTTTACAGTTATGATTGTCGGGTGCCAATTGCCCCTTCCCCACTTTCCGATGAACTGTTGATTTTCCCTTGAAGTTACACGAAGCTCGGAAGAAGAAGCACAGAGCTACCCCATAATCAAGGGGATGTGGATGCGGTTCGAGGACAGCACAAGGGAGGAGGTGAGGAGGGGGCAAGGGCAACTCGCAGAGCTGTAATTGCTTAATTTGATTACGTGCCGCCGTAAAAAGCAGAACAGGAAATTTGCACACACACTCACAGACACACACACACATACACTCACACACACGGTCTGCACTCGGTAATGAAGTTGATTCGCCGTTTGGATGGATGGATGATGGATGAATGGATAGATGGATAGGCAGTTAGCAGGCAGGTTGCACACGGGTGGTTTGTGAAAGTTTCCCCCGGAGGTGAAGAGGAAGAGTTAGAGCTTCCCCTCGCACAGTCTGGCAACACCGCACGACTTTAAACTGTTTCCCAGATCCCCAACAACTTAATTTATGTTTCGGCTGAAGCTGAAACCCTTTTGCCTAAATGTCGCCAACAACATTGCGGACAACAACAACAACAACAACAATAACAGAAGCAACTACATGGAGAGCTAAGTAACTGTAAACTCAGTGGCAACAATGGCGTCAAAGGCACGAAATGGAAAACCGTTAAGTTCGGTTCGGTTCGTTTCTCTCATGCGATAATTAGAAGCGACCTCCGCACGCTCAATTAGAAGCATTACACCCAACTGAGGAGAGTGTCAGGGGGGAAGGGGTGAGGCAGGAACACGAATATAAGTATAAACATTTTCTAACCGAAATGCAACAACAACAACAACAACAACAACAGCTGGCAAAATGGCCGCAGTGTTGAAAGCAAAGCACGCGACGAACTGCAGCTGGAAGAGGAGTTGGAGCAGGGAACAGAGGGAGGAAGAGGGAACTAGGCCGGAGGGAAGAGGCAAACGGCGACTCGAATGTCTTAATTAACTGTTAGTTGCACTCGGCCAAATCGACGGGAGCACGCTCAGTGGGTGGGGCGGAAGGAGAGAGAGAGGGAGAGAGGGAGAGAGATAGAGAGAGGAAGGAAACAGGATCTACAACTAGGCTGCCGCTGCTTGTCGCCATTGTTGCCACTAAATAATGTCGAGGAGGCCGCCGTCATGCCTCAACATATTTATGATTCTCAATTATTTTGGAGAGAGCTTCGGGTGGAAGAGGGAGAGGGGGAGGTAGGAGCTGAACTTATCTGATTTTGGGATACACGAAGCGTGCATAAACGTGAACACGTCGCCATCATCAGCGCACACACACACACACACACACAGGCACACACACTGGTTATGTTTTTGCTTTTGTTTTTATTGGTGGCGGCGCCAGACGAAAGTGTTGCCTAGATAAATGGCAAGGGAGAAGAAGAGGAGAGGGAGGGAGGGAAGAAGGGGTTGCTGCAGCAACTGGAACAGAGACTGGGCTTACATGTCACTTGGCCATAAAAAAAGTTTATGTCTGACATGAGCCAAAAACAATTTGCATACATTTCCAACTGGATAACAACTTAATTTAGACGAAGACAATTGTGTTGGCACCAGGGGATGGCTTGGGGGGAGTAGGCGAGGGGAAATTGTCTGGCTGTCATAGCAATTAAAGTGAACTTACAGCAACTCGTTGAAAGAGTTATTTAATAAAAGAATGCTCCATGATTTCACTTTGCATTTTCATTACAATTCAAATGCATTTTTTCTATTTAAATTTTATGAATATTTTGTAAAAGGAAATAACTGGCATTCATATTGTTAATATTGGAGTACGTCTGATTGTGTGATGCTTTATTAGCTTTTCATAAGGCAAAAATTGCATCTTTATTTCTTTTCCTTTTTGCTTGATTTCCTTCGCTTTTCGCACCTTTCGCTGGCATTCGCTGGCATCCGCTGCGGGGTGTCCAAGTTGCATTGAAATTGCTTTTCAGCGTTTTTTTCTTGTTTTCTCCTTGGCCCTGTGCCTTGTACCTTCACAGAACAGAGTGAAGCGGAGTGAGAGACAGTGAGCGAGGGGTGAGGGGAGGTAGGGAGCAGGGGGATCTTTCGCTGCAGCCAAATGCAATTTATTTGCTGTCGCGCGCATTAAACGCGCTGCGCTGACTTTTGACTGACGCCATATTTTCCGCCACATTTGCGGCGCGGCGCGACTTCCGCTGCTTTATGGCTCTGCTGTCACGCCCACCGCCCGCCGCCCAGCGCCCACACAGCCCACACAGCCCATACAGTCAGCAGTATGCACGCCGTGCGAAGCTTTCATTTTTCAAAACTGTCAGCTGCGCACAATTCACAGTCGCTCTTCTCCTCCTCTATCTGCTCCCCCTCCACCCACACCTCAAACAATCTACTTCTCTTGGCCCTGTTAATCCTGCATTCGCCATTGGATTTGGAGTATTCATTGTGAGAGTGTCGCGCTTTGTGCTTAGCCATCGAAGTGTGGAGTTAATGGCCAGAGCTCTTAACATGCCTTTCGCTTCTCGAAGACCTTAATTACGCAAAAAGGCAACAACACCCAGAGCTGCAGGAACGGGGGTGTAGGAGCGGGCGAGTGCTGAAGATTGGAATTATGCAGCATTTTTCATTAAAGTGTGTGTGTGTGTGAAACTCCGTGGCGGAAGTGGAAGTGCGACGGAAGTGAAGCGGATGTAGCCAAAGCAAAAGACGGCGACATCGACAAACCTTTGTGAGGCGACATCCTTTGGACGGATTTGTGCGGCTGACAGGTCTACAGCTGCTCCTGCTCCAGCTATTCTCCTTGCTGCTATTCCAGCTCCAGCACCAGCACCAGCGCCAGTTCCTGCTTCTTCTCCAGCTATTGCTGGTGAACATGGCATAACATGTTCACTAGGATTTCGTGTTCGTTTTCGTGTTCAGAGTCAACTTGAAATTAGCATAATCAACATGAAAAGGCAGCACACACACACACATACACACACACACACACACACACATACAATAACAGAGAGTTATAGACAGGACTAAGCAACTCACTCAAGTCCTTTTGCGACGGTGCCTTAGGGCTGGGCCAGCCTGCCTCAGCTGTGGTCGAGCTGCTTTTTGGAGCGCCTTTAATTACACAGCGTTGCACAAATGATGAGCTGGCAAATTCTTGTGCAGTGGGCGTGTCTTTCTGTGGGCCAGTGAGCGGGCGGGGGGATGACTAAGAGATTGCAAAAAGGGCCCGCAGCCAGAGCAAACGAGACTAGACGAGAACATTCCCAGACCCAGACCCAGACCCAGACCCAGACCGAGAGCCAAAGCCAAGCCAAACAACAGAGAGTAGACAAAGCGATTAGTAATCGTATTTTATGGAGTGCAAGAAGAGATGCAAGCGGGAAGAGAAGAGAAGTGGTGCGATATCCAGGGGCTCAAATTGAGATAAACTTGAAATAAAGTGGATGAAAATGAATCGCATAATAAAAAGATGCCAGCCAGATGAGATGAATTAGGATAATATATACGAATAAACACGAATACAAGTGCGAGTGGTATATTCGCATTCACATTCGTTACAATTTGAAGCGACTCCAAGCTGAAGACAAAGAAAACAATTGAAGAGTTTGCCTTTTGTTGCTGCAGGACAATAGATCCTTCAATTATGAGCAGCAACGGGGACGTTGAGATGAAGGTTAAAAACGGCCTACAAATGTCAACAAAGATTGATTTCATTGCACACCAACACTTCCCCCTATTGGCCCCCCTTCCACCACCCATTCAACCACCTCCCCTTAACGACAAAGTTCTTAGCACATGTGGCAAGGGATTAGAGCTCCTACATGTATGTGCTCCTATTGAGAAAGCAAACGAAATTAATTTCATGCCTCGCAGATCTCAAATTGAAAATAATTGTTGTTGAATGTGGAATAGAATGGAGGGGAAAATGACAAACAACAGCCAGAAAGAAAAGCCACAGACACATTTACCACAACATTGATGAAAAGCCGTACAAAGAAGTCACTAAAAAAAAGGTGTGAATGAGAGACATCATAAAGTTCATTGAAAATATAAAAAAGAAGAGTCAGAACGAGAAAGCGGGAAAAAGGGAGAGTTCTTTTATGAAATCCAGTCAATTTCTTATATGTGCGAAACTGTAAGACAGAGTAAAATCCTTTTTAAAGCGGATTACATTTACGCAGCTCTCATCTTCATATTAAAGAGTAAATCAAATGAGAGTTGAGATACTCTAACGCTAGATGGAGCCAGTGCTGCATTTGAGTGGCAGCCCCAACCGCCACCAATAGTTGATTTAAGTATCGATGTTTCATATCGATACAAGGAATCGAAAATTGCTCCTCACTCCCTCTAAAGAAACGGTCCGCTTTTACAACAGTTAAGGCAATTTAAAACTATGTAGCGAGCAGTCTAGCGTTCCTACTCGACAATCAATGTCTGTCTTAGCCACGACAAAGTTTCCCAAAATATTTGATTGGCCAATTGTCGTGCCTTTGAGCAATGTTGCAATTATATTTTGCGGTTTTGTCACTTAAGGGGCCATCTATATGCCTTCGATTGAACTGTTGCATGCAAAGAGCACTTCAAAGTGCAAGTTAAATACTTTTAATTGTGGCAGAAGTTTCCAAGTGCTGCCCCAATGAGTTGCAACTCATCAAAGATTCAAGCAATGTGCGAGTGTGGATATTACGAGCAAACTGTTGAAGCCAAGCCAAGCCAAGTCAAGGCGAAAGCGAAGCCGAAGGCGAAGGTACAAAGACCACTAGCTGGAGTTTCCCTGGGGCCAACATATGTTGGGTAGTTCGGGTGGTTCGAGTGGGTTCCTTCTGCTGCATTGATAATGTAAATACATGTGCGAATTGAAGCACCTGAGATATCAGAGTCGAGTCGAGCAATTGGCTCTGTTGGAAGGGAAGGGAATTTGCAAAGCTTGCAGAACAATAAAAAATGATACAAATTGAGCACCCCTATGGAACTGGCAGAGGGGGGATGCGCGGAGTGGAGTGGAGTGTACTCCATTATGCGTTGTGGTATTGATCCAAAATTGAATGTAAATTGCGGCCGTGTGCTGCAAAGCGCAGCTCAAATGAATCAAAATGAAGAAAACGTGGCCTGATACACGTGGGAAATGCGCAGCCGGCGGAACTTGGAATTGGAAACTTGGCAACAAAACAGAGCGAAGCAAATTGAAGGCAGCAACTCCATGCACTTACTTGGCTGAGCCGGCATAGACGGCAGAGACGGCAGAGACGGCTGTGTTCTGCTAAATCATTCAGCGGCCATTAAACTGGCAACTGGCAACTGGCAACTGGCAACAGGCAATGGGTATTGGCCAAGTTGAGTGGGTGGCTGCTTTGGCTATGCACTTGGCCAAGTGTCATTGACTTGCTGTACTTGCTGAACTTAAAGCTGTTGCCGGGAGTAGCTTGGCAAATGTGGCAGACTGTTGGCTGGTGACTGGTGACTGGACTGCAGTTCAGCTTTTCCGTTCGCTCGTAATTCCTATAGATAACTATGAGGGCCGAGCCATGAAAAGCCATTACATCTTATCTCGGCCAATTGCTTTCGGTCAGCTTTCGGCCGCTGTGGTCGTCGGCAAATCCCATTTACCCAACTGGGGAATTTATGCAGAGGCCACGGCTAAAAGCCAAACATGCGAATAATTTAAATCAGCTGTAAGCAACACCTGTGGAAATACCTTGATATCAACACTTGACTATTTCAGACCTGCCACACAAGCAGAAGCAGAAACTTTGGCAGGGGCAGAGGCAGAGGCAACGGCAACTTCCCTTTGCCAATGGAATTTCAAGCATTCTCTTAAAGCAAACGGCAAATAGAAACGAGCCACGTTAGTCTGTCCAACTCGCTTCCTCTCTGTCGTACATCATGCATATTTTGGCTGCTTTATGCTCTTTGTGCCTCTTGCTTCCTTTCCATTTTATGACTCTATATTGTATGTGGCAACTTCATTGAGTTGCCGTTGTTGTTGTTGTTCTTCTTGTTGTTGTTGTCGGCTCACAGATTTTACGACCATGATGGCGCATTACATTTTATAACTTATCAAAGAGACTCGAGGGGAGGCCCAGTTCGACTATGTACTCCAATGCCGCAACCCACCAAACCGAGGGTAACCCCATCCACCCCACTCACTTGCCACTTGCCACTTGCCACTTGCCACGAAAGTCATTCAAATGTTGGTTAACTGTAAATTGGCTGTGGGCTTCATGTGCGACGAGCGTTAATTGAATTTCACGTCAAACAAAAGACTCTGCGACTGAAAAGTGACTTGTCACTCGAACCCGAAAGTGTCGAAAGTGCTCCCCCCGCAAAGATTCACGGATTCACATTTGACTTAATATGACTCCAGGCTCTGATAACGTTTGTGTATAATGGCATTTCCCTGATTAAAGACATTGCAACATGTACGACTTCAGTTTGCTGCTGTTAAGTGCAAAGAACGTGAGTTTTCAGCAAATATTCATTCCACTTTCAGACTCTCAACTCACATAAACTATTTAGTTTACTTACATATTTATACATATATATACGTATATTAAATATATTTTGAACTTCACAGAGCCGCAACTTTGTTAAAACTGAACCAACTTCCAGTTGAGGATTGTTAACTTATTTCGATATCCAGATCATTTGTGCATTTAGTTAGTTGAAGTCATCGTTAGTTCATAAGATATAATATAAGATATAAGTATAATGTTGAAGAGAGCATAGCTGAATTATGCAATCAGTTTAAATTGAACACCTTAATCAGGTCTGTTTATCAATCTGAGCTTCTATTTAGTGAATGTTGTTATTAAATGCAATTGTTATTTTGCAATCAATGCCAATTAAAAGCGCCATCAATCTGGTTATGGTAAATGCATTTTTGTGTCTGTTATTGATCTCCATATTACACTCACACACTCGCACACACACACACTCGCACACACACACACACCCCCACACTAAACCGCAAGTGAAACAAATGCATTTTGCAAGGATTAACAATAACAAATCTGCATTCGGCAATTGATTTAAATGAACATATAAATTGAAATCGATTAATTGGCCGAACGCAGAATTTAATTGAAATTTCGTTTCGTGGCCAGCAACAAAATAGCCAAGTTTAAGCCAGCCACATCATCAGCGGGTTGAAAGCTGTGACTGAAGCACAAATTGAAATTGAAATTGAAACTGCATTAACTGTTCTTGTTGCTCTTGTTGTTGTTGTTGTACTTAATAATTGCTCATGTTGCTTGTTGCTCTTGTTGTTTTTGCTGCACATTTGCTGTGGCCGTGCCACATGTGCAACTTAAATTGGCTTTGGCTTCGGCTTCGGCTTTGCCAGCAAATTAACAATTTCATTTGATAAATCAAAGGGTCAGTGCGACATGGCACGCAAACAAACAACAACGATTCAAAATAGACTCACACACGCTCCCACACACACACACACACGCACACTCATTCACAATCGTTCGGTTTCAGATTCATGCAACATTGGACACAATGGCTGCTGTGTGTGCGTGTGTGTGTGAATATGTGGTTGGTTGTGAGTTTATATTCAACATGACATGAACACATCGAACACCCACGCATCGAGAAGCATTCATTATGCATTGTTGCTTTTGCACACACACACACACACACACACACACCACACACACACACACACACCCACACACACTTATACATTTGCATAATTCTGTCTGTCATTCGCATTGGTTTTCTGGCAACAATTGCAATCGAATTTCTTCCTCTCCCTCTCTCACTCTCTCTCTACTCTGTCTTTCTGCCAACATTCAGTTCCCCATCTTTCTCTGGCATAAATTGAACCATTTTACTTTGTGTTCAATATGTTTAACAAGCAAAATTTCGCATTACACAGCAAATTTTGTCAGTGATGTTCCCATTTGCAGTTCAGCTGAACGAGAAGATTTCACACATATTGAGCAGAAGTTGAGTAAACACTGCAAATTATACTATAAAGTAGAAGAAACATAAACATAGATGGAAATGCTAACTACAAAGACCTTTAAAGACTGTTACAATTTTCATAAAATCACAATTAGGTTACATTTAAGTCAATCTGGAGTTTGGACTTAAGAACAGTTCTTTTAAATGCTTTAAAACTTGAAACCTAAACACCTGCAGTTGTCTGCTTAAATTGATTGCTTAAATTGTTCTTTTATCTATTATCTATTAACTATTATCTATTATCTATTATCTATTATCTATTATCTATTATCTATTATCTATTATCTATTATCTATTATCTATTATCTATTATCTATTATCTATTATCTATTATCTATTATCTATTATCTATTATCTATTATCTATTATCTATTATCTATTATCTATTATCTATTATCTATTATCTATTATCTATTATCTATTATCTATTATCTATTATCTATTATCTATTATCTATTATCTATTATATATTATCTATTATCTATTATCTATTATCTATTATCTATTATCTATTATCTATTATCTATTATCTATTATCTATTATCTATTATCTATTATCTATTATCTATTATCTATTATCTATTATCTATTATCTATTATCTATTATCTATTATCTATTATCTATTATCTATTATCTATTATCTATTATCTATTATCTATTATCTATTACCTATTATCTATTATCTATTATCTATTATCTATTTATCTATTATCTATTATCTATTATCTATTATCTATTATCTATTATCTATTATCTATTATCTATTATCTATTATCTATTATCTATTATCTATTATCTATTATCTATTATCTATTATCTATTATCTATTATCTATTATCTATTATCTATTATCTATTATCTATTATCTATTATCTATTATCTATTATCTATTATCTATTATCTATTATCTATTATCTATTATCTATTATCTATTATCTATTATCTATTATCTATTATCTATTATCTATTATCTATTATCTATTATCTATTATCTATTATCTATTATCTATTATCTATTATCTATTATCTATTATCTATTATCTATTATCTATTATCTATTATCTATTATCTATTATCTATTATCTATTATCTATTATCTATTATCTATTATCTATTATCTATTATCTATTATCTATTATCTATTATCTATTATCTATTATCTATTATCTATTATCTATTATCTATTATCTATTATCTATTATCTATTATCTATTATCTATTATCTATTATCTATTATCTATTATCTATTATCTATTATCTATTATCTATTATCTATAATCTATAATCTATTATCTATTATCTATTATCTATTATCTATTATCTATTATCTATTATCTATTATCTATTATCTATTATCTATTATCTATTATCTATTATCTATTATCTATTATCTATTATCTATTATCTATTATCTATTATCTATTATCTATTATCTATTATCTATTATCTATTATCTATTATCTATTATCTATTATCTATTATCTATTATCTATTATCTATTATCTATTATCTATTATCTATTATCTATTATCTATTATCTATTATCTATTATCTATTATCTATTATCTATTATCTATTATCTATTATCTATTATCTATTATCTATTATCTATTATCTATTATCTATTATCTATTATCTATTATCTATTATCTATTATCTATTATCTGTAATATCTATCAGGCTAAGAGAGTTGCCAGTTAAGGCAAGACATTCACTTAAGTGATGAGCGAGCAGTTACCCTGTTACAACGTTTATGCGATGAAGTTCATGAACTAAGTGAACCTCAAATTGCTGATGTTGGTAACGAATTCATGAAATTACGCTGTGATTCACTTTCAAGATCAATAAACGTATTTTTAACTCTGTTTCAAGTGCAGTGTATAAATTGCACTTTAACAATTGGAATAGTTTGACTTGAATACAACAAGTCTAAACAATAGAGCTAGCTATACAAAGACAGAGAGAGAAAGAAAGAAAGAGAGAGAGAGAGGCCTATAGATTTGTGTATATTCTTATTTGTTTTCACACTTGACGCTCTCTTGACATGAGCAAATAGCAGAGATGCCAGGGTCAGGATTGCAGCATTGCTATATCAAATGTCGAGTTCGGACTAGAAAATTTAAAATCATATCGAATGCGAGCAAATATTGGCATTGCGAAGGCAAAGCCAACACAGACATTGCAGATGAATTCTGATTTTTAATTAAAAGGCTTTGTGCAACAATTTTGTTAAATCATGCACGTACATCTCATGTAGAGGGGGAATGGTGCAGAGGGGGTGGCGACATAGCAGTTTGCAGTTGCAAATGTTTCAAATTTAAATCGAATCAATAAACGAGAGAGAGAGAGAGAGAGAGAGAGAGAGAGAGGAGAGGGAGAGAGAGCGAGAGTTAAAGTCCTTTACAGGATACGACTACGACTAACAGCTGAGTCATTTATTTTATGAGGAATTTCTGTTAATATCCATCAGTTGCAGTCTATCTCTCTGTGTGTGTGTGCGTGTGTGTGTGGGTGTGTGTGTGCACTTCATTTATTTTATGCGTTGTATCCCTTAAATGTGCATGTACTTGGTTAGTCACTCTGCTCCTTGCTGCTTCCCCCGCTTCACCCACTTACTGCTCCGCACTCCCTTCGTTCCGCTGCATAAAATTTATTTCGTTTTTATTATCATTTCATGCATGTCCCACCTCCTTGACGCCCCCTCACACATATGCAGCACAACCAAAACGAAAAAATTCCGAGAAACGCCTGCAATTGACCTACGTCCTACGTCCCACGCCCTTCGCCCTTCTCCCTTCGCACACGCCCCCTTGGCTCCGCACTTTGCTGCTCTTTCGCGTCTCGGCCAAGAGTCTATAAAATGTTTTTCAAAGGACAACGAAGCCAAACAAACAAAACACAGACCAGAGAGAGGAAGACAGGCAGAGAGGGAGAGTGAGACAGACAGAGAGAGAGAGAGAGGGGGGAGTGGGAGAAGCAGAGACAAAGGTGGCAAAAAAATAGTTGCGCCCTCTTGTAAAAATATGTAAACTTGCAACACACGAAGACTATCAAGTGTTGTTGTTGTTGTTGTTGCTGCTGCAGCTTAAAATATGTGTATAAAAAATGCAGCAGCAACAACAACAACAACAGCCATAACAATTGGGGAAACATGAGGTGGACAAGTGGCCAAAGGGGAGAGGGGGCAGCTACGAATCGCTGTCTATTTTAGTTGTTGGCGTAATTTTTTCACATTTTCCTCTGTTCTCTTGCTTTTCTTTATGTTTTGCGTTCAAATAATGTCATTTCGTAAATTGCTTCACTTTCCACCCCATGCACACACACACACACTCACGCACACACACAGAAGCATACATACATGTAGACAACAATTGGAGCTGCCCTCGCTGGCATATTTTTTAGGGCTTCCTTCACATTTGCTGCTTTTATTGTGTTGAAATGTTCGAATCTCGTCGTTGCCGTTAACAATTGGCCTTTTTAGTCGTCCTGGCGTCCTGTCGCCCACTCGTCCTTTCGCCCTTTTGTTTTGTGACCGTCTGGCCCAACGCGCAGCTTATGGGCGCATGTCCTTTGCCCCCCGTCGACGCGTCGCTCCAAACTTTGCCTTTGTTTGGCGCGAAAATCAATTAACGCGCTCAATGAGCTTCAAAAAACTTTGCAGCCCACACAACCACACACACACACACACACCCCAAACACGCACACACACACACACACACACAGAGACTACAAAGCCAATTTACAGTTAACCAAAATGTAAATGGCGTCAAGGGAGCCGCTTGTCCTGAACCTGTTCATGTCGCTGTCAATGTGGTTGGCAGCCAAACCAGAACAGAAGCTGGAGCTGAAGCTGGAGCTGAAACTGGAGCTGAAGCTGCGGAAGTGTCAACTGTTTTGATAAGCTGTAAAATTTAATGTGCTGCAATGTCATAAAAATCTGTGGCACGGCCGCAAGGACAGCCACACACACACACCCACACACACACACACACACACAGCACAAGGACATTAAGCGAAACATGAGGAGTCTCCCTTCACTTAGTTGGGCACATTTATGGCAGATGAATCTACATTTGATTCAAGTTCGCTGGCAAGTTCTTCACACTTCAGCAGTCGCGTGTGGCAGCTGCAAGTTTCCCCACGTGCCGCGTGCAATTCCATATTCAATTTTCAGATCAATATTACGACAATAGAGCGGCAAACGGAAAACAGGATAACAACAGGACATTTATACGTAATATCTTACACTTTATATTGTTACTTTGTGGCGGCGCTAAAGCGATTTGGAGGTGGATAACGAGGTGGAGTACAATACCCCTCTCCCACTCCCTCACTCCCACTCCCCGCACTTCATCTGCCGCCTGGCGCTGCTGGCGTGGCAGCCACAGACTTAAGAAGACGCCTTTGTGGCGTGCTGATTTCTCAGGTGGTCGCTTTCGCACATGTATTTACATTCACAATGCGAGACTGAATCATCGTTGAGTACTCGAAGTACCACAAACAGCACCCTGCCCCTGCCTTACCCCTCTCCCGCTCGCACTGTCTGCTTCAGCATGTTGACAAACGTTTCACTTAGTCATGTGGCAGGTTGCAAGTGGCAAGTGGCAAGTTGCTCGTGTTCACATGAACAAACATTGCTTGCATCTTTGATAAGTCAAACGAGTTCTGTCGACTCTTGTCCAACAATTAAAAGTATCCAAGTTGCAGTCGGAGCAGCACTCCAAGGAGCCGCACCACCCAACCATTGGGTGGTGCAAACTTTAATTGCAATTGTCCAGCTCAAAGTAAGCACAATTGACCCAATCAAACGAGTTGCCAACTTTGACAATTGTTTTTGATTTCATAGGCCAAGTGTTGCCCTTGCTTACTTGAAAGAGCGAAGCAGTACACAGGGGGGAGGGGAAGTAGAGGGAAGGAACAGCGGAGGGCTGTTCACTTTTGTTCGAAAGTTGTGTGTATTTCAATTGCGGTCTATGTTCGATTCCTGGCCAGGACAAAGAACAAGCGACAAAGGACAGACTTTTATTGAGACCCCCAAACTATAAGAAAAACTTTGAACATTTATCTTCGCTTTCCCACCCAATTTCCACTTGATTTTCAGTGGTTTTACCCAAAAATTGACTTCTCCCTTTTCCCAAAATTCCACTATTGCTGTCACTTTGAGTGTGCGTGTGTTGTGTGTGTTGTGTGTGCTGTGTGTTATGTGTGTGTGTGTGGTTTTTCCACATTCTGTTTATAATTGTTTACGATTTGTGTTTTTTGAGCCATGAAATTAATTCCATTGCTTGTTTGCCAACATTATTAAAGCCCACTCACTGCCAACTTTAAACTTGGCCCACAAACTTTCCATCAAGTGCCAAATGCCAAATTCCAAATGCCCTTTGACCTTTATCTCAGCTTCTCAATGCTTCTCTCAA
This sequence comes from Drosophila macrospina, assembly GCA_035042075.1. Classification (NCBI taxonomy): domain Eukaryota; kingdom Metazoa; phylum Arthropoda; class Insecta; order Diptera; family Drosophilidae; genus Drosophila; species Drosophila macrospina. The sequence goes on along the minus strand of JAWNLW010000526.1, from coordinate 776,069 downwards.
ATGCCACGATTCAAGTTCTTGCAGCATGTGGTGCCACTTCATAAATATGAATATGAATGCGCCCGCATTATTAGTAAAGTTAACAAAGTTCTCATAATTCTGAGAATTGTGTGTGGCATTCCCACCCGTGGGTGTAGAATTGTTGGGGCAGCTCAAAGCTTCGAAAACGATTTAGAAGTTGAGTTCTCTCGCCGCACTTTGAGAAGCAGAAGCATTCATTCAAATGCAGTTTGAATTCGTCTTAGGAGAAATAGTTTCCATCCTTGAAGGTGACAATTTCTGCTCTAAATCCTTTATCAATGTGATCTTTTTAGAACTAAAGGTATTGATAGATATAGATAGATAGATAGATAGATAGTTGGATAGATAGATAGGTAGATTGATGGATAGATATATAGATAGATAGATAGATAGATAGATAGGTCGATAGATAGATAGATAGTTAGATTGATAGATATATATAGATAGATAGATAGGTAGATATTGATTTTCTGTGCCTGAACTTGAATCTTTGAATAGTAATCGAAGTTGTTTGCATGACATACAACAGTTTTCTACCTGATGGGAGTATTTCCTTAGACCTCTGAATTTGGAATCGAACTCCGAATACGACAATGTATTCGTGAATCAGCGATGCGTGTTGATTTCGCCACATTCTTGATGCACTGCTCATCACGGCCAGGTCGTGTAGCCATGCCAACTGAATGGGATGCACTGGCAGTGCGTGAAGCTGGCAGCCAAGCATCCAAACATCCATCCAGTCAGGCAGTCTGGCAGTCTGGCAGTCTGGCAGCCAGGTAGCCAGGCATCCAGGCACTTGCATAGAAGTGCGTAGAGCCGTGGATTGTTTCGCATGCATGAATGCTTCTTGACTCTCAGGGCTCGGTGCTCTGTTTGGTGTTCTCTGCTCTCGATATGCCAATTGCAAATTGTTAAAGTGTTTCGCAGTCTGTCTGGCCGTCTGTTGGCCAGGGTTGTCAGGGTAACATTAACAACCATCAACTGACTGCCAGTCCCAATTCCACTTCCAATGGCAATCAACAACAGGCAATGCTTGTTAACGGCTTCAAAACAGTTTTTGGTCTGTCGCTTAACGTGAATTTAAGTGGCCATCCGGTTTTAGCCGAGTTATCAGTGACTCTACAACACACTGATGGCAATCCATTCAAAATGCTCTCAGTGCGTGCCAAATGTGCAGAGGGAAGTGCAACTTAAACTGCAGTTCGAGTTGGACCCGGCAAATTAGCTTAAAAGGCAGCATCGACTTCATGGCTAAAACGACAACAACAACAACAAATATAAAACTGACAAAAAATGCTGGCAAATTAATTTCAATGCTGTGCGATGTGTTTTTCCTACCTTTTTTTTTTAGTGTAGCGCCAGCGAAAAGTTTTGCAACTTGGCTCCATGGCAAAAGGCAACAGAGAGGAAATTCCGTTTGACAGTGAATAAAATTGCGCGCGTTGCGTCTGCAAAATGAAATTCATTTGGCGCTCAACGTACGCCAGTTTGGCGCCCATATATATGCTGAGCAGCAGTCGCAGTAGAAGTAGAAGTAGAAGTAGAAAAGAGAATGGCAATGGAATATGGAATATGGAAGAGGGAAAATGGGAAAAGGACATGCAATGGCAAAGTTTCGACTCGTTGTTGGGCCCTTTTCGAAAGTTTCAAGTTTATTAGCCTGCCACGTAGTGTTGGGCAGGGCGCCAGTGTTGGCAAGTGCATGCACATGAAATCGAAATAATAAAAAAAAAGAGAAAGAAAAGGGAGAAGCTTCCATTTGACACTAGTAAAAGCGTTTGCCCATAAAGCCAAAGGTGAAAGCAAACGCAAAATGCATTAAAGTTCCACAAAGCGTTCCCACCCACTCCTCCTCCTCCTCCTCCACCACTTTTGGGTCTGTGTCTGCTTACCAGGCTGAATGCCTGGTCACGGAAAATGGCTTTTTTCTCTGCTTTTATGGTAGCACACGCCACAAAGTGGCTTAGAAAGTGAAATCCATTTTCGTGTCCTACACAAAGTGAATGAAACCGATTTAATTTTCGGTCTCTCTCTCATTCTCTCTCTCTCTCTCTCGTTCTCGCTCTCTATTAGATTAGAGCGTTGCCTTTCATAACTGTAAGCGCAGTTGAAATTGCCTCTAATCATATTATTTACCAGCTAGTCTAATCAAAAGCACTTCAAACGCCACAGAAATTGGCTAGAAATGAAGGCAACAGACTTGGTAGCTAGGCTAAGGGATCTTTGAGTTCCCAAAACTGTCCAGGGTTGCCATCGCTTCTGATTAATGAACTTAACTCGTTGTTAACTAATAACTACTGCGCTTTGTCTGTCGTTGGCCTCAGTTTCATTTGGGTTTCAGTTTGATTATGCTAATACATCAGGCGAGCACGAAGCCTTGAGACTTTTGAGAAATGGTTGCACAGTCGTCTGTCGTCTGTCGTCTGTCGTCTGCCGTCTGTCGTCTGCCGCTTTGCCGCATGCATCTCTGTCAGGACTCGCTGTAATGGCCATGGCAGCTGCTTAGAGTGCTCCCGAGTGCTCTCGACTGCCCGGGCAGCGGATGAGCTTCCGGCTATTGCAAATGTTGCGGAAAATATGGCGTCAGTCAAAAGTCAGACCGACGACAGCAAATAAATTGCATTCCAGGTAGAATGCACAATGCCCTCGGAGCTCTCTCAGCGTCTCAGCTAAGCGATGGACCAACCGCCAAAGGCCAGTTGTCAAATAATTGGTCAACTGTGCCTCCTCTTCTCTCTTCCTCTTCCCTCTTCTCGCTGCTCTCTTCCCTCTCCTCTCCTCGTCTCCCTGTCTGCCGCAAGGCATCAACGAAATTACATTCTCAACTCGAGCATCCAGTTAGATATACAACTATAAATAAAGTCTACGCCTCCCCCTTCTCTCTCCCTCTCTCACGCTCTCCCTCTCTCACGCTCTCCCTCTCTGTCTGCCGCTGCTCGAATGTATTCTAAATTAAGTTGTTATCCAGTGCAAAATATGCAAATTGTTTTTGGCTCATGTCAGACATAAACTTTTTTTATGGCCAAGTGACATGTAAGCCCAGTCTCTGTTCCAGTTGCTGCAGCAACTCCTTCTTCCCTCCCTCCACCCTCCCTCTCCTCTTCTTATCCCTTGCCATTTATCTAGGCAACACTTTCGTCTGGCGCCGCCACCAATAAAAACAAAAGCAAAAACATAACCAGTGTGTGTGTGTGTGTGTGAGTGTGTGTGTGCGCTGATGATGGCGACGTGTTCACGTTTATGCACGCTTCGTGTATCCCAAAATCAGATAAGTTCAGCTCCTACCTCCCTCCCCGTCTCTCCCCATGCCAACCGAAACTCTCTCCAAAATAATTGAGAATCATAAATATGTTGAGGCATGACGGCGGCCTCCTCGACATTATTTAGTGGCAACAATGGCGACAAGCAGCGGCAGCCTAGTTGTAGATCCTGTTTCCTTCCTCTCTCTATCTCTCTCCCTCTCTCTCTCTCTCTCTCCTTCCGCCCCACCCACTGAGCGTGCTCCCGTCGATTTGGCCGAGTGCAACTAACAGTTAATTAAGACATTCGAGTCGCCGTTTGCCTCTTCCCTCCGGCCTAGTTCCCTCTTCCTCCCTCTGTTCCCTGCTCCAACTCCTCTTCCAGCTGCAGTTCGTCGCGTGCTTTGCTTTCAACACTGCGGCCATTTTGCCAGCTGTTGTTGTTGTTGTTGTTGTTGTTGCATTTCGGTTAGAAAATGTTTATACTTATATTCGTGTTCCTGCCTCACCCCTTCCCCCCTGACACTCTCCTCAGTTGGGTGTAATGCTTCTAATTGAGCGTGCGGAGGTCGCTTCTAATTATCGCATGAGAGAAACGAACCGAACCGAACTTAACGGTTTTCCATTTCGTGCCTTTGACGCCATTGTTGCCACTGAGTTTACAGTTACTTAGCTCTCCATGTAGTTGCTTCTGTTGCTGCTGTTGTTGTTGTTGTTGTCCGCAATGTTGTTGGCGACATTTAGGCAAAAGGGTTTCAGCTTCAGCCGAAACATAAATTAAGTTGTTGGGGATCTGGGAAACAGTTTAAAGTCGTGGGGTGTTGCCAGACTGGGCGAGGGGAAGCTCTAACTCTTCCTCTTCACCTCGGGGGGAAACTTTCACAAACCACCCGTGTGCAACCTGCCTGCTAACTGCCTATCCATCCATCCATCCATCCATCCATCCAAACGGCGAATCAACTTCATTACCGAGTGCAGACCGTGTGTGTGAGTGTATGTGTGTGTGTGTGTGTCTGTGAGTGTGTGAGTGTGTGCAAATTTCCTGTTCTGCTTTTTACGGCGGCACGTAATCAAATTAAGCAATTACAGCTCTGCGAGTTGCCCTTGCCCCCTCGTCACCTCCTCCCTTGTGCTGTCCTCGAACCGCATCCACATCCCCTTGATTATGGGGTAGCTCTGTGCTTCTTCTTCCGAGCTTCGTGTAACTTCAAGGGAAAATCAACAGTTCATCGGAAAGTGGGGAAGGGGCAATTGGCACCCGACAATCATAACTGTAAACGTTCTACTTCTGCTTCTTCCTATCCTTACTTGGTGTGCCATTTATGACCTTACTTGGTCCAGTCTAAAACTTGTCCCAAGTGTGTTTATCTAAGAACTTCCTTATGTCGTAGATTATTATAATTATCGCTTGGTTTACGACCAATTAATCAACTGTACTCAGATCCAGGCATAGAAGAAGACCTCCGAACCTGTTTCCAATGTCTTGAGCATGTCCACAACCCGTGACCCAAGACCGCGCCCCTTTCATTCCCCCGCCCTAGACAAACATTGCGAACATAACTTAGAGCTGCTTTGAATTGGGATACAGCTGTAACCGATATGTTTATGGGTCGCTTGGGTTTCCTGAATTCGCTGGAACCATGTCGCCAATTAACAATATTGAAATTGGGCGAAGGGGGATGGAGGAGGCAACCCTTCTCCCTTCTCCCTTCTCCCTCTTGGCCTAAAGTCGTGCTACCATTGGAGTGGGTCAACGTGAAAGTGTTTACTCCTCTTGGCCTGGCTCTTGGCTCTTGGCTCTTGGCGCTAATCGCTTAGCTCATAAAACCCTAAAAGCGCTCCTAATTATAACTGACCACGCAGCAGTGCAACTCGGTTGCGTTTTCTTTCCATTTCCATTTTCATTTGTATTGAGTGAATGCCCCAACGAGCGAATGGTGAATGCTGAATGGTTGAATGGGGAAAACTTCTGAATGGCAGCCGAGTGATGAGTGACTTCGGTGCGGATAAAGCAGACACTGTTGAAGGCTGAAGACCCCACTGACCTAATGAGCCATTTAGCCAATTGGGGTTAATGTCTAGTGGCTAAAAGAATAGGGCGTTAGGAGGGACTAAGGAGTAGGGAGGAGGCAAAGAGGGGGCAAGGAAACGCCTCTCAGCTGCGACTCACGACTCATTGATGAATTTTTCAAAGGTTTCTCAGTTCAGTTCAGGAAAACATATGAACTCACTGAGTGGGAAACTTTAGGACGAGTTTCTTCTGTTATTTGTGGGCTTCATCTCTTTATTTTCCTATTTTCATATTTTCCTTATTTATGGGCAAACATTTTGGTCACGTCGATGGGACGTGAGCAGTTTTGGGGAACTTTGCGACGCGTCATGAAGTTGAAGTTGAAGTTGAAGTTGAACGAGTTCTGAGTTGTGGAGTTGGAGAGGAGGAACCGTTTGTCTTGCGCTCTCCTGAGCTGCACTCTCCTCCTGTTGATGGCTGCAACAATCTTCGCCCGCTTAGTCTTAAACTTGTTGTGTTAACTCGACAATCCCTTCATCTACCTCTCCCACTCCACTTATCCCTTGCTTCTCTTGTGTTGATGGGAATTACGATATCATTCGAGCCGTGTAAGCTGCCGTGTCAATGCGTGAGCCTTCTCTGTTGACCAGGCCAACTGCAGCCGTCAGTTACAGAGCTTAGTCCTTGTCCAACAGGACACAAACAACACAAATGATGCCACATGCCAGATGCCAGATGCCAGAGCTCTCAATTGGTCTTCCCTTGGCCGTTTACATCGTTGCAGCGGGACTCCAATTGAAGGACTGGTTAGAGAGGGGGTGGGGAAGGGGTTGTCTTTGATTTCAATTTGTCAATGGATTCAGTTTTCAACTCTTACACCAACTGACATCCAGAATCCAGCGATACAGCGATATGATGTGGAAGTGGAAACTGTAATTGGAGGCCGCTGTCTGCATCAGAATCTGTCCTTGCGGCACATGCTGCATGCCACATACCACACACCACATGCCACATGCCACATGGCTTGTCTAAGAGCTTGTTATGCTTACAGCAACTAATCGAGGGGTTGGTGTGACTTTCGCTTGCACTTCTCATCCGAAATGACAGATTGCTCCATGGAAACTCGCATATTAATTATGGCCAGGTCTCAAAAAGATGAAACAAAGCTCTGAGAACTTTTCTATCGAATGTATGTTGTTACTGTAACTCTTTCTCTCTTTCTCTTTCTCTCTCTTGGATTCAGTTACACTCCCAGCTCTTCCTCGAATTCGATGCGTCCTAGAACTGGGATACATTGTGTTTATCGCTTTGTTCTCTGTCTGACGAAGCAGCTCTAATTGGCATATTATTGCTGATTCCATTGAGTTCATATGATGCTGAGTTATGTTCCTATCTCATTCATCTCTCATCACTCATCATCACATCAGCAGGGAGTCCTCTGCTTATCAGCTAGTGCCTCGCTTTATTGAGTTATTCAAATTTGCCAGCGTTCATTGAGTCTCTTCGATGTCGATGTCGATGTCGATGTGAAGTGGTTGGGCTGCCTGGACAACCGCAGACATATTTTCCAATTCATTTCATCGCGAACGAGAACGAGAAGTAGAACGAGAAATAGAACGAGGCATCTAAAATTCAAATATCACCGCTAAAAAGCGTAACCATGTCGCCATCCCTCTCTGTTTCCGCATCCATCTCCTTGCCACTGGCAACTGGCAGTCAGTTTGTGCAACAGCCGCATCCTCTCTATTATCAACAACATCGTCATAGTCATCATGGCTGTCATCGTCATCGTCATCGTCATCCCCAACCCTCCCCTTCAGTCACCCCCTTTACGATCGAAGGCTAATAAAGTCGTCTGCCGTTGGGCGTCGGCGCCAAGTTGCATAATTCAATTACATCCGATGTAGACTCATAAAACTAAATCAAAGGAAAACAAAGCGACACGCTTCATTTACTTTAGTACAGACCCATAGTGGGACATCCCCCACAGCATGCTCCCCTCTGTTACATCCCCAATCCCATCCCCATCCCCACTCACAGAGTAGTGTCTGCTCCTATAGCTTTTCCAATCATAAGAATTTGGCACTACTTGCAACCTCTTCCCAGACAGTAATAAAAGTTCTTCTTGTTCTCTTGCCGTCTCCTCTCCCTCTTCTCTCCTCTCTCCTCTCCTTCACATATTCAGATCTTTCATATTGCGATGCTGTTTATTCTTTTTTGGCCTCTTGCCGACAGCCCCATCCCCATCCCCATTCCCTTTCCCATCCCCAGCTCGAAGTGCCGCCTGACATCTGATGGCTACTGCTGTTGGCAAGCAAAGTTTCCCGTCGCTTCCGACCATCTTCCCCTCCTAGACTCCGACTCCGACTACGCCTCCGTCTCCTCTCTACAAGCGGATGCCTCTCAGTTTGTGCCTCAAAGCATCAAACAATTTACTCGCCTCACTTTTGTGGCTCGCTGAGAGCTAAGAGGACTGAGCTAAGCTGGTTGCGTGTCTGAAGTTTGTTTTGGCCAAAAGAATGCTTATAATACCGTTAAAAGTGATTGTCATGAATGATTGCCATTCATTTCTGTCAGTGTAGCTCGCTTCATGGCCAACTACTGAGCCAAGCAAACTTGGCCTTGGCCTCTGGCCTGTAGCGTCTGTCTAACTTGTTGGCGGATTTTGAATTAGTGCCAAGCATAAAGTGTTGGCCCATTATTATCTTTCGGACTTCATAACTTCACTCATAAAAATCTTGATTGTTCCGAGTCTCGTTGCATCTCAGTTCTGTCCAGGAAGGGTATCCAGGAGCAGAGATTGGGGAGGCACATGGGAGGCACTAAAAGCTAATTGTGACGCATAAAACGAAGTGCAGTTGGCCATTTGTCCATTTGGCTATTTGCTTTTGGCCAATTTGCAGGCTATTGCCCCAATGTGTTGCCAATGCTGTAATTTTCCATTTAGCGTGGTAATTAACCACTTGGAAATACGTGAGGCAATGGCAACTGGCAACTGTCCAAGAGGAAGCTCCTCTCCAGCAGAGCAAGAAACAGAATCACGAATGTCAAAATTAAAGGCATTTCAACTGCAAGTGGCAGCATCCCCTGCCTCCTCTTATTGCCAACTACAGTCCTGCCTCTCTATCATTCCCTCCTCCTTTCAACTCCTTCAATCTTCCTCTGTGAATTTCCTGCTTCTTTCATGACATCGGAAAACGGCTGACAATAAGAGTGCCCAGCGAAGGCGTTGCAGCAATGAAGGAAATGCCCCAAAATGTGGCAGCAAACCGTTCAACAGACTGCAGTGAGTGCAGTGTGTCCGACTTCGAGTTGCTTGTGTCGCTTTTGTTGCTTTTGTTGGCGACTGCGGCAAAGGATTGCAGTTGGCCAAACAATCCAAGCAGATACATCTTTTATATTGTTGCACATTTCTTCAAGGTTTCCAAAAATATTTGATCTGAGAATCTGCAACGATTTGTAAAGAGGCAACAACTTGACGGGCATTCAAGGATATCTAAAGTCTCTGATAACTCGGGAAATGGGAGCTGGGAACTCCTCAGCGTGTCTACTTGGTCAAGTGTGACTCGTTGCATGTTGTGAAGGCGCCGCAAGATACAGTTACAGCTGCAACCTTTGCAGGGATTACTTTCACGTGGTAATTTGTCCGGCGGCAGCAGGACACAAGTTTTATAGTTCTCTGGGCTTTCTTTTTGTTGGCTGTAGTGTGAGCGCTAAGGGGAGTGGGGGAGGTGGCAAATGGTTCGCTCGCCGTGCGGGTCACGTGCCCATTTTGTTTACATGCCGCATTAAGAGGATTCCGTTTCGTTTTATTGCGATTTGATTCTATTTTCCGTTTGCTGCTGCTTCTGCTGTTGTTATAGTTGTTGTTGTTGTTGTTGTTGATGTTGTGCTGCCTCGCGTGCTTGCCACACACATAAGCAAAGGGCTGTGGCAGCCACAGATCGAGTCTCGCATATTTGTTTTTGTGCCCTCTCGCACTGGCATTCGCATTATTATCGTCTGGTTTATCCCTCTTTGGGTCTTTCTCGGGTTACTATTCCCCTCCTGCCTTCTCCTTTCCTTCTCTACCCATTCCCTTCCTTACCACCCATTGGGGTTGGCGTGAACTTTGCCACTTCGCTGCAGCTTTTGCTGTTTAGCTCTTGCAACTGCTTAAGCGTCTGTCATTTGTTGTTGCTGCTTATTGTTATCCTCCAGTTGAGAGCTTACCATTCACAATTTGTTGCACGTGGGGTGGCACAGTTAACCTTTCCTCCCACTCCTTCTCCTTCTCCTTCTCCTTCTCCTTCTCCTTCTCCTGCCTCACTCAAAGTCTTTGGGATCGAGTTGAACTGGACTCATTACAGGCGTGTTGCAGCTTCGCTGATAAGTGCACGTCTGGCGGCTTAGTGGCTCTGCTTTCTTATCGGGCTTATCAGTTAACAGTTGGAGTTGCTATTGTTGTTCTTGCTGTTGTTGTTGTTCTTGTTGTTGTAAAGCCCTCAAGCCGCCGAGTTTAATCACTTGCAACTCAGCAACTCAGCAGCCCAGTTGCCACAGTCAATAGACTGCAATCTTCCATCTTTACAACCACGAGGCAAACCACAGTTGCACGTGTAAATGTCATAAATGAAATGAAAGTTTGAGAAAAGGGTTTTCCCTGTGCCACAGCGGGAAGATTTTCAATTATTTACGAAGAGGCCACGGTATGATTTGCAATTGGATATTTCTCCTTCGATTCGTTGTCCTTAATTAAAAGTCCAAAGTGTCCTCCCTGCTGAGGCCTGTCACAAAATTTGTTCAACTCTTGGAATTTTGCAGTTTTTTTCCGCTTACTTTATTCGGCCCAATTTGGTAATGAGGCATATTGGAGAGGCGTTTGCCACTGGACAATGTAATTGCGAACTAATCAACCTTTTTTAATTGAATTTCTGCAGCTGGCAAAGCTCCGCCACCCCCTCTTTCTCTTCCCTTTGGTCTTTCTCTCTCGTCCTGTGTCAGAGCCAAATCAAAGAAAGTTATTTCATTAAAAAATTTTAATTGACATTCGTTCTTCTGGCAAATTAAGCTTTGTGTCGCTCCAAACATTTGGCCAAGTTGGCTGCGCCCATCTGTCAGCGTTGGACAGGTCCGTTGCCAAATAACTTTTTTGGGCCCAAATGAATCAAACTGACAGTTTTCATACTCCTCCATTTATATACACAGTTATTTATACACATATATACAAACTTACATTTTTTTTTATGTATTTTGTGCAACGTTTTCTTTTTATTTATTTATTTTTTTGATTTTCTGATGTAATTACTGTGACAAGTTGCCCAATTTGCTTAGTTCGGGGCCAACTTTCATTGAGTTCATTTCATTTAATTAGTTTGCAGAATGTTGCTCTTTACTCTGCTGCTGCTGCTGCTGCTCATTGTTGTTGCTGCTGCTGTTGCTGCTGCTGTTACTGTTCTTGGCAGTAAGCAGGAAATTGCTTCGTTTCGACGGCTTTTGAGTGACAAATTGAATTTGTAGCAGCACAACAAATAGGGCTACTTGTCACAGCCTTACACACACACACTCACACACACACACAAATACATAAATATATATACATGTGCATACTAACTGGGTTAAGTCGGCTTTGCCCGTGCTTTTCCGATCTGCTGAATCGCAACTTCCAAAGGCTCCTCATACAAGTCCCAGCTCTGCTCGGGTCTGTCTATCTGCAAATACGCCTCAACAATTAGAATATTACTTGACTATCTCGCATTTATCGTTGTTTGATTTGAATTACGTCCAGAAATATCAACCCAAATGGAAACTAATAAAGAAATGTCAACTGGCAAGCTTGTAAGCCTTTGCTGTGGACATCGATTGTCACTCAGTGCTTCAATCAGTCAATAGAGATTACAGCTCAATTGAGCTCAATTCCCGCTGTCAAACTGACAAATGTGTCAGCTAAGCAATTGAACTAGTAAATACAATATGAAACTAAGCGTCTAACAATTAACGTCAATAGAAATGTTTGATTTAAATATAGCTTGTAATTAGATTTTGATATTTGGAAACAGGACAATGATAATCATCAAATCATAATCATATAATTATCATATTAAGTGATATGTTTATTAGCTAATCGGTTCATCAATAACGAAACGTAGCTCGCTAATCAACGAACGCCATCTCTTTCGCTCCCTCTCTCTCTCTCTTTCTCTATCTATCTCTCTTGCTCCCTCTTGCCTGCAGAAAGCTAGCGTTATCTCTCTGGCTGGCCATTTGGAAAAAATGCGCAACAGTTGCATGAAGGGGCAACAACAACAACAACAACAACAACACACCAGCAAACAATTGTCCTTTCTGCTGTTGCACCCTCCCGCCACAACGCCTCCTGCCCCCCATGTGGCAACCGGCATAATTTGTGCCACACTGCGCATGTGCCCACAGAAGCCAGGCACGAGGGCAGCTTCGTTGTTGTTTGGCTGTCGGCGCTGGCTCGTTTAACGAGTGGCTGCCGTGTCGGGTTAACGGGCAGGTCCTGTTCGTCCTGTTCGTCCTGTCGCCAGTCGCACACAGCTTTCCGGTGAAGTTAGTCGGAGTCGAGGAACGCGCGGCAGTTCGGGCCAAAATAGAAACCTCGAACTTGCAACAAACTCGTGAAGTGACGAATCTAACACTCTGTCCGTCCAATGCAACAGACACACACACACAAAAGTAGTTCCTGTTCCTGTTCCATAACCAGAAATCATTAATAAACGTAAGCGTCGGAACGTGCTCAACGTCACCAGCAACAACAACAACGATAACAACAACAACAGCAACAACAGCAACAATAACAACAACAATAACATCGGCATTATCCACATCTCGTGCTGTCAGTTGTTCTGTTCGCGGTTGTGGTGCCTCGCGCGTGCTGTGGCAAGGACATTCCGCTAGCAGCCACTAGCCAACAGCCAACAGCCAAGAGTTGAGAGCCAACAGCCAAGAGCCAGACCCTAAGAGCCATGTTGACAGGCTTAAATGGGGCTTTGAGCGCTTAAATTTCAAGGCGCTTTTCTCATTACCGCCCCCTGTGAAATGATATATGAGCCAAGCCAAGCCAAGCCAAGCCAAAGCGAAAAGTGTCTACGGAAAGTGCGAATTCATTCTCAGGCAGCAGGCAACCAAAAGGATTAACCTCGCCGCCGCGCGCCCCTTTCCCTGCCCGCACCAAGTAAAGTGCTCGCTGCCTGTGCTCGTACGTGTGTGTGTGCGTGTGTGTGCGTGTGTGTGCGTGTAAACTGGTCATAAGGCTGTGGCCAAGAGCTGTGTCGAATTGCCAATGAAAGGATTAAAAGCATAACATTTCATATCAGTTGACAGACCACAGTCCACAGTCCCCGAAGGACGCAGGACGAAGGACGAAGGATAGACAGCTCTTAAGCTGATTGCGTTTTGATAAGTAAGCATTTAATGTGTTTTGCTAAACACTTTTTTCAACACTCAACACACACACACACACACACACACACACACACACTCAACACACACATGCACACACACATAGCAGCAACACCAGCAAATGGACCCGTCTCATGCCCGTGACTAACGATAGACGACAGTCAACACACGACCCACTTCAAAGTGAAACTAAATAAATATTTTCAGATTTCTCATTTCCTAATTCTGCAGCTGCCCGACCGCTCTGCTGACCTACACTGCAAGAAAAGTCGCAGCGCAACGCACACACAGTCAAACTCCAAGACATTTGTTGTGAGTTTGTTTGTTGTCCCTCAAGTTGTGGAAATCAAGTTGAAATCACGGATAAACTTTGCCCAGTTGTTGTCTGTTCTCTCCCCCAATTTCGCGCAGTGCATGCACACTGTACAGTTTGTTAAGTGTCTGACACTAATTGCAATGTGCGACAGATCAAATGCTTTTTTTTTGTTGCCAACAGCAATAAATAAAAGTTTACAACGAGTTGTCAATAGCAATGAGTGTGTGTGGGTGTGGGAGGTGTGTGGTGTGGGAGTGTGTGTGAGTGGGGAGTGTGTGTGAGTGTGTGCTTTAACGAGATTTGAAGTTGAAAAGTGGAGTGTGTGTGAACACATGTGAATTACTTCACACTTCGAGCATTTAAGCGTAACGCCCCTTGGCACACTTTCCGAGTGCAGGGTATACTGGCAAGTCGGGCAAGCGTATTTTCGCTTAACGTAAGCGAAAGTAAATGGCCCCTAAATCCTTTCAAATCAAAGGCAACAACAGCAAAAAAAAAAACTAGAAGCACTTGAGTTAGCGTAAAAGTTATGCAAATCTTGAGTTGCGCTTGGACAGTTTCTGAATGGGCAGCACCACCTCCCCACCTCCCCACCTCTCCATCTCTACACACCCCTCGCATCACTCCCCCCTAAAGCATTTCCGCACGCTAACGCTTCAGACACGCCATGGCGAACGTTGACGGAATGCCTAAGTGCTTGGCCAGGACACGCTCTCGGGCTCATAAATGGGCGGGCATAAAGGACAACGACAACAACAATGGCCGGCCAAAGTGAAACTAAATGTTGCCCCCCCAAAAAAAAAGTGTGTGTGCAACACATTATTCGTTCCCTGCTAAGTGAACACCCTCGCTCCCTCACTGTTGATAAGGGGCAAGAAGAGGGAGAAAAATATGCATAGATTAGGCACGCTTTGAGTGCTTACTTTCGCCTCGATGTTTCAATTAGTTACCCCCAATGAAACTTAAAGAGGTCCAATAGGGAATAGGGATCTCCTCTCTCTCTCTCTCTCTCTCTCTCTCTCTCTCTCTCTCTCTCTCTCTCTCTCTCTCTCTCTCTCTCTCTGTGTGTATCCCTATGAATTTGCTGGCTTTGTCTGGCATTGTTAGCTGAGATTCCTCTTGGCGCTGTGGAAAATATCATTTTAATAACCAAAATGACAGTCATAATAAATCAATGATTATTGCCCCCATTGTGCTCGAGATTACCCAGCTCACATTTCACAGCTTTAAAATGGGTCGTTGAGTCGAGTTACTCGACATTTTTATGGCATTTGCCAGATAAAAGCAGCAAACATCCTGCAGGGATGTGGGAGGTGTCCTCGCTAAGCTGCGATTCAGTCACATTGTCTTGGCCATAACCATAAATTGTCGAAACACACACAGAGACAAGCATACAGACAGACAGACAGACAGACAGAAGGCAGACAGACGACAGACAGACAGTCAGACAGACAGACAGACAGACAGTCGAGTGCACAGTGCTTGAGTTATCGAAAAGTGCTCATAAACCATAATTGAGACTGTTTCTCCATGCGAAATGATAGCATGTGCTGTGAAATCCAACGGAGAAACACATTTGAGTTCATTCTCGAGTCCTTGTGTATTAATAATCACACTATCATTTCCATTATAATAACTGACAAACAAGTTGGAGTTCATTCCTAACTACATGTGTTTCATATTTCTCCATTTCTCCTTTCAATTTTGATGCTTTCAACTTTATTTACAACTGAGAAATTCATTTGAAGTCATTCTTAAGTACTAATTGCATTTAATGACCAACAATTAGGTATTCATTTCTAATTAAATACTTCTCACATTTCTCATTTCAATTCTGATTCATTTAACTTTGTTTATAACAGAGAATCAAATTGAAATTCATTCTTAAATACTTTCCAATAAAAGTGAATTAAGAATTAAGAATCACACTACAATTTCAATTACAATGCATTCAACTTTATATATATCATTGATAAGCAAATTGAAATTCATTCCTAAGTACTCATATTTCTCCATTTCTCATTTCAATTCTGATGCATTCAACTTTATTTACAACTGAGAATTTCATTTGAAGTCAATCTTAAGTACTAATTGCATTTAATGACCAGCAAATAGGTATTCATTTCTAATTAAATACTTCTCACATTTCTCATTTCAATTCTGATTCATTCAACTTTGTTTATAACAGAGAAACAAATTGAAATTCATTCTTAAATACTTCCCAATAAAAGTGAATTAAGAATCACACTACAATTTCTATTATAATATAATCACTACAATTTCTATTATAATGCATTCAACTTTATGTACATCATTGATAAGCAAATTGAAATTCACTCCTAAGTACTTATATCTCATATTTCTCCATTTCTCATTTCAATTGTGATGCATTCTACTTTAAATAAAACTGTCAAGCAAATTGGAATTCATTCTTCAGTAAAGACACATTGCTCGAATAATCATTTCAATTATGATGCACTCAACTTCAGTGCAATTGCAAATTTCAAATGCATTTTGCAGCATGCAACAAATGCTGCATGTTCATAGAAAATTTCACAAATTGTCAATTAGATTGCAACAAATGAAGTGGCACAGAGGCAGTTCGCCGGGGCAACCACAGCGGCATCAGCCTTGGTTGCATTTCCATTCTCTTCTCTCTATCTATCTATCTATCTATCTCTCTCTCTCTCTCTCTCTCTCTCTCTCTCTCTCTCTCTCTCTCTCTCTCTCCCCTCTCTCTCTGAATCACTGTCCATGGAATTGCGATATTTACTACACATGTGCGTGGCACAAACGACAAATCTCCCTTTCGCTTTATCAACATTACATATGCCCTTCTCTCCTTCCTCTCTCTCTCACGCTTCTCCGCCCTTTGAGCGCAGTGCTAAAATGAAACAAAATCGCAATAATGGCCCTCCCCTCCCCCCTTACCCGTAAAACACCCATTGCCCAAATGTAAATTAATTGCCTGTACAAATTAGCCAACACGACGAGTATTTCGGACATTAGGCCCAGCACAAATTGTTCATAGAAATGGGCTCTATAAAAGTGTCTCTCCCTGGTTTGGACCACATCGAATAATTGCACCCAGTTGGCTATTGGTTATAATCGTTATCTCAACTAACAAAGGCATTTAAATGTACAAAATACTGGATTAATCCTGCACAATAGTTTTCCAATAAGAGTTCTATTTGAGAGACGAGAAGTTAGTAGAAATTTTCTTGAATTGTTTAGTTGCAGTGCTGGGAAATTGTTTAACTTTTACTGGGAAATCAAATAGAAGTAAATTATTTTCGTAGCACTGAGCTTTATGCTGCTGTGTGCTTTCAAAGTGCATTGCTACTACTAATTAAAGTGTGAAAAATAAATATAAGCGAGTTTGCTAAACGCTAAATTACAAATGAGCTTCAAGTGAGCTTTAATGTGCTTTTAAAGCTTTAATTTCGAAAACTATACGGTTCTGCTGAATATTACATTGAATTCGTGATGTAAATAGGTTATATACCCCACTAGGTATGGCTACATGGAGCCAAGAGCTGGAGCTGGGGCTGGGGCTGGGGCTGGAGCTGGCCAGGTAAACAGATGCAAATGTCGCTCGTTATTTTTAATCAGCTATCAAAATGTGTAGCTGCAATTTATTTAGGCCATTGAGGGAGTGGCAAATATTTTCCACTTTTAGTCGTGTTTTAATGTTGTGCGCGTTTCACTTCTGCTTCTTCTTCTCGTTTTGGGGTATTTTGTAAAATATTTACGCGAATTTAATGAAGTCCCTGGCAGGGTTTTGTTGTTTGTTGTTTCGCTGTTTCGCCGTTTGGTTGTTTGTTGTTTGTTGTCTGACTTCTGGTAGTTTGTGTTTATTGAAACTAGCGAATAGTTGAATAGTTGAATAGTTGAAGCGTTGCTTGCGGACAGACATTAAAGTTAATGAGGCAACTGCGGCAGCATTTCACCGGGGGCACAACCTATGGAACTGTGGCACTCGTATTGCAATACGATAGGCAGCAGGAGGGCGGAGGTGAAACTATTTGGCAAATGAGCAAAGCGCCACAGGGCACTGCAATGGCATTGAGTTTACTTTGGCATATGAAAATCTCGAGTTACTCAAATAGATTTCGGCAGCAGCTTAATAACCACGGAGATGTCCCGCTTTTAGATATGCCAACAACAGAATCTGTTGCCAGTTTATCATCAGCAATAACAACAACAACAACAACAACAACAACATCAACAATAATAATAACTGGGGCGACTGTGGCAAACACAACCCGGCCTCTGTGCTCTTTCCGCCCCCTCCCATCAGCTTCATGCTGTCTGCAATTGAAGCAAAAGCAATGCCCCGCAGCTCTTAGCAACATGGCAAAGCAATTGGAAGAAGTCTAGAAATGGGAAGCGGGAAATGGGAAATGGGAGCAACTCTGACTAGCATTTAAAGCCGCCTTTTGGGGTATAGACAAGTGCTTAGCAAACAACAAGAGAGAGAGAGAGAGAGAGAGAGGCAGAGAGAGAGCGTGCCCCAGAGGAGGTAGAAGGCAGCAGGCAGGGGGAAGAGCAGTGGGCGGGCAATTGAAACAACAACGAGGCGGAAATAAAATATTAACTTTGCTCAACTCAAACTCACGATTCAATTAGAAGCGAAAGCCATTTTATAATTGAAACCAGCCCCGACACGCCCCCAGGCATAGAACTCCCACAAAACGATGTGGGGGGGGGGGGGGAACGAAAAACGCGAAATGTATATAAATAGACAGAATCCAACACAATAATGAACATCAATAAATAAATTGGCAACAAAGGGGCAGAGCACCGATGTGTTGCGGACAGGGAAAAAGATGATTATGCATTAGACTTCGCATCGTGGTAATTGAAAAGTTTTCTTCTTTCCTTCTTTTTTTGTCATCATCTTTGGAGGGAGTCCAAAGACAAAGGCCGTCGCTCAATTTGTCACTCTGTCAGTGGGCGGCAACTGGGGGATACAAGGGGGCGACTGACTGACTGACTGACTGACAGATGATGCGTGTGACTAAGCAGAAAATTTCCAATTCAACCAATTTCTGCGTCAAGCTCCCCAGTTCCCCAGCGCAGTTCCCTTGCCGCGACTTGATTATGATTGAGTTGATGTCTTTAATGTGTTATCGATGACGGGCGGCAACTTCTCGACTGCTCCTCGAAGCAACCTCTGTGTGCTTGCCACATGCCGCATGCCTCACCAGCAGAAGTGAGGAAAGGAATCGAAGGAATCAGCTCGGCAGTCGGCAGTTGACTGCTTCCTGTGTTTGTCTGTTTGTCTGTTTGTCTGCTGCTCCATTTAAATCAGTTACATTGCTCGCCAAGTAAACACAACACACACACACACACGCACATGTGTGCTTTTACATTTTGTTATTTGTCTTTTGAATTATTAATGAATTCGCTGAATGGAAGTCTGAAAATCCTCTGGCTGCAGTTGACGTCCTGATGATCTGCCTCTTAATCAAGTGAACAGAAGCTTTTAATTAAAATTCCGGGCACATTGCTTGCCACGCCTACAGCTGCGTTGACCGCGCATTCTGAAACTTTAAATAGTTTTTCCTGGCCGCGGGAAAACAGTTCATGAAAACTAGGAAAGCGTAAGAGGCAACAAAGTTTTCCGATTTCGATTTTTATTGCGTCCAAAAACCCAGAAAAAAACGTGCAATGCGATTGCCATGGAGATGGGAGAAGGGTAACGAGCGAGGGGAAGTGCAGGCAGGTGGAATTGGAGGTTGGTTTCTTGGCAACAATTTCATATTGGAGCCACTTGACTGCCGTTCCTCCATTTCCATTCCCAATCCTCCTTCCATTTCCATACCAACTCTTGACTTTCCACCTGGCCAACTCTCCTCGTCCATTTCTGCTTGGAATTCTATGCGAGTTGCTGCACGCGACCCAGAGAAGGGTGCAACCAGGAGAAGGGTGCAACCACTTCAACCACAAAATCCACACAAAACATTTTTGCAAGCTAAAAGTTGTTCCTTGTTTTGTCTGGCTCGTTCTCCCATTGCCAATGCCCACTGTACTGCATTATTTATGCCAGAGCAACAGCAACCAAATATTAGCTCGAATTTATTAAAACATCAGACGAAACAACTCATGTGAGTTACGATTTGGAACGATGAACGATGCAGGATCCTTCCCTGAATCAGAGGGAGGTGTGAGTCCTTAAGCTGTTAATCTTTTTTCAACTTTGTAATTACTTTTGGAGTCAGAAAAGTTCTGAGAAATTGAAGAGAACATTTGGAAATTGTTTTGAAAAGAAGAAATAAAGCCACTCAACCACAGCACCACAGCACCACACACTCTCTCGCACCACACACACAGTGTCACCAGCATCAACTTCAACATCTGCCCGAGACTCAACTAAATCACTTTCTATTCAACAGGACTCTTTAACAAGCAGACGACACAAAAAGGCCACCAGGACACCCAGGACAACGAGGACAGCGAGGACACCCAGGACACGTGCTCAACACCAACAACAGGCACTGACCACTGACCAGCGGGCGAGACGTTGCCAACGTGACGATCCACAATCAGCAGCAACAGCAACAGCAACGGAACCAAACAGTTGGACAGGCCAGAAGCAAAAGCAGAAGGCAGAAGAGGAGGAGGAGGAGGAGGAAAGGCCAATAAAAAAGCTAACGAAAATGCTGATGGCGCTTGCAGTCGACAGGCGATACCAGCACCACCATCTACAGCACCATCAGCAACAGCAGCAACAACAGCAGCAGCAGCAACAGCAACAGACACAACAACAACAACAACAACAGCAACAGACGCAACCGCAACAAAAACAAAACTGGAAAAGTTGAACTCAGTTCTTTCCCAGTGCCAGGACCCCACCAGAGAGGAGGAGAGAGGGGAAGTGGCTGCAGTTGAGGCAGAGGCAGAGAGCGGCTAAAAAGTTCCAAATTTGGCAGACAGAATCCTCCTCGTCGCTTTGTGGCCGTATCCAAATGCGGAACTGGAACAGTTGGCAGCAGTTGTCGTAGCTGTTGCTGTATTTCCAATTTCCCATTTCCCATTTCCAGCTCTCAATTACGAATTTGATTTTAACGCATCTTTGGGAGACAGACGACGACTTCCGTTTGGCAACCTGCAACTGGGAACCAACGGAAGTGCCTCCCCCCAATCCTCATATCCTGCGAACACACTTCAGTGATCACACATTGAAATTGGCTGACAACCAGCCAAAGGGGGAAGAGGGGAACTCAATCCCATCCAGAGTGGAGTCCATTGAAATGAGCGGCGTCACATGCTCTGACAAGTTATTAATTGCACTTCTGCAAACGCAATAAGCCTGTTCAGAGTGGAGTCAAAGAGAACTGCCTGCCACTTGTTCATCATGGACCACTTTAGGAGCGTGTTGCTCCTGCTTGTGTCACTCGTAGCTTGGAAGACGCCTTCGGTCAGCGGATATCTCAACATTTTCATCAGCCACCACGAGGTGATGAAGCTGATGGGTAAGTGTTCCCCAACAACAGCACAAACAGCCCCAACTAGACATATTTCGATTTGAAAATAATCGTTAGAACAGTTGGTGGAAGTTTCGGACACGCCCACAACCGAATCCCCGCCCTAGAGATATGATTAATAGTTGAATGGCAAAGTGCGACAGGACAAATTCATTGCTCCTCAACAAACAAACAAAAACAAACAGGAGACAGAAGGGAGAGAGGGGGAGTGGGGGTGTGGGGCACAGGCCAAGGCATAGGCCACGTCCTAGTCATTAATAGTTCCAAAATAATTGTTGACCATGACGACGACGACGACGACCACAAAAGTTGCGCGAAAACACGACAAAACAAATCCACACAAATCGATTTCCGGCTTGAGCCACCCTCTCACCCTCTCTGTCCCTCCTTCCCCCACAACTACACCACCCTGTTGACAGCTGCAAGTAGCTGCTCCTTCCACTCTTCCCTCCCACTTTCTCCTCCTCCCACGCTGCTAACGACTTCACAGTCCAGTGGAACAGTTTGTTGTTTGCTTTGCCGTTCTTCCGTTTGTTGCTCCACGCGAGTTCTCATTATTGATGGCGCCAAGCATTCAAGTGCCACCAAATCGACCTTGTGCCCCCTCCTGCACTGCTCCCCTGCTCCCAATCCTATTCCCACCTACAAGTCCTACAAAATAGTTACTGTAATAGGCATTCATGCGGCGTGCCAAGCCGGAATCATGTCGTCCCTCCTCACATTGATTAATGGTGCTTGCCTCCGAAATGTGAATCGAGGCTGTTCCAATTCCGTGTTCGTACTCCATCTGCCGTCTTCCGACATCCTGTGACCACTCCATCATTCGTCCGTTTTCCGGCACTTAACTGTAATTGGAGCAAAATGCTTCCATCTCATTATGCAGCTTTGCACGACTCGACTATGAGTAGTCACTGAATCAGGGCACTTCAATTAGTTAACAGCATTAAATTAATCCACACAAGTGCTGCACAAATCCGAGAACGGAGATCCGAGATTGATGAATGGCTCTGAAATTGGCGCTGCCAACTCGTCATTAGGTCAGCAACTCCTGCTCATTCCCCGGAAGACTCCTCACTTCCTCTACTGGAGCTTATAGATTCTGCATTTGTAAAATCGATTGCATTCTGGTTCATCGGCACTTTATTCAGCGGACAGCTGACTCCTTGGCATTCCCTCCTCCCATCCTTCAGTCCAAAGCACATTTCATTAGGCAAGTCTCTTTATTAGTTTTTGTTCTTTGCTCATTTCCCCGCCTCATCGTTAGCCCACCCATGAAGCTCTTTATGTTTTTAACAACCAGTTAAAAGTCCCGCCCCATTAAATTGTCCACCCCTCGGAGGGTTTTCCAGTTGAAAATTAACAAGCAGCGTGAAAAAGAAACACAACTGACCCAACGCTCGTTCCCATCGACCACTTTGAAGCCTTCCCTTACTGCCACATGCCGTTGCATGGTTTGCTTTTGGGATTCCACACCCTTACAGGCCTCCCCAAGCCCCTGGTCCCCTCGGCTACAAGTGCTCTCCCCCAAATAATTTCAATTGCTTTCAGTTATTCCATTGCCCGTCCTGATTGCCGTAATACATTTCAAATATTAAAGAGCATGTAATTAGTTCCCTTTCCCCCTTTAGCGTATATTATAGATTGTATATAATGATTGCCCTTCGCCTCAGTCCCCCCTCCACTCGCACTCCCAGTCGCACTCTCCTCCTCCTTCCTCCTCTCAACTAAACTCATATGTTGCTCAACTTTACTTTGATAAAGTGGCGACAACATGAAAATTAAACAACTTTTGCGCTATTGTGCAAAATGTTACGCTCTGCTTTCCATTTCGTTACGTTGTCCTAGCAACAAACAATTTTCATCTCCGTGTTGCCAGCAACACCATCACTCAGCAGGGAGGGTTTTCCCCCATTTCCATCTGCATTTCACCCAGCCAGCTGGCCCGTTACAAAATCGCTGTGCAGAAGCGCGTAAAAATGCAATTTCAACAAGTTTCACTTTGATGTGCACATTTCTTGGTCCCAAACTCACAGCTCCCCTGAGAAAATCACACCCGCAGTCCCCCCTGCCAATTATAGTGTTCGTAAACAGCGCAAATTTCCCTTTAAATTAAAAGTAAATGCAAAAGAAAATTATTTTTAATGAATAGAAAACAGTCAGAGAAAGCGATCGAAACTCTTTTCCTTTCGTTGCTCTCTTTTTCATTTTACTTCTCTTCTCCCCCTCCCTCGCCAAGGCATTCGTTGAGCAATTCTTAAACTGTGCCAATTAAATTCCAAAACTCAACTCTGATAACAGAAGCAGAGACAGCAATAAAACTGCAATCCTAGCAAATGGGATAAGCCCGGGCGAGGTGTGACACAGATAGACAAGGGAAACAGCAGAGAGGATGATAATTTCAGGGAATGCGCGTTGCAATCCCTCTAATGACACTAATTATCCTCTTAATCTTTTATGCAAATTATGTGCCGGCTTTGTCAAAGCGAAAAACTGACACCAGACCACGCAGAGCCGGACGCACTCTTATCCGGCAAACCCAATCTCCCAACCTGCTTCCAGAAGTATTATTATGTCTGCGGCTGCAGCGTCACGTGTGTCTCATTGGGACAATTGTAGGTAGTCGTAATTATGGTGCGTTGCCGGCAACAAAGGGGGGGGGGGGGTTAAGGCCAGGACAGTCTCATAAATGAGGTGAAAACTTTTTGCTAGGCAACGGCAAAGTTGGCAAAGATATGATAGACAGCGAAAGTTCGACAATGTAGAGAACTTGGACCCGTAGCCAGGTGGAGTGTCGTCCTTATCCGACGAGAGATGAGATCGCAACGGGAACGAGGAGACTCTTCAAGTTGTTGTTTCCAATTCACTAAAGAGGCCAATCGACAAGTTGCAAGTCTCGTTTGAGAACGAATCACATCCGTTTCGAATCACAACTGAATTAATTAAACTTGTCACAAGTGCATTCACATTCGCAATCCTCTGGCTTTTCCTACTGCACCTTGGATGTGTTTTCACCACTGTTGTCGTGCGGCAGACAAACAGACAAACAGAGAAATGGAAATGGAAATGGAAATGGCAATGGAAATGGTGATTGAGGTTGAGGTTGAGTGACATTGTTCTTTTCGTGTGTTTGTGCATATTTAATGCGAGTCACTTTGAGGTAATGTTTGTGTTTTTTATGTTTAGACGACGGTGCTTCCCATTAATGTTTGTATAAGTTGGGGACGCAACGAGAGGAGGGCAACCTGCAACTTTCCTCATATTCCCCATATTCCATGCCGTGCAGTTTGTCAGCGGAAAACGGAAGACGGAAGAGAAAGTAGCACACTTTGAGAGTAGCTGGAAAAGCTGGCAAGCTCAGCGGGGTGCATAACAATTTGGGATTCAAAAACAAAATGAAACTGTGAGGCAGAATGGCAGAATGGCATAGGAGGGAGGAGAGAAGAGGTCCTAGACGAGCGACGGATGAAAGCCAACGAAAAATGCTTTTTCTTGTACTGTAATTGGATTTCAAATTGTTTTAAGAATCGAGCGAACGCTTTCTTCTTCAATCTTAAATGCACGCACACTCGCTGCTGCCGGAAATACAACATTCAACATCCGGCACAGACAGTAGACAACAGCCAACAGGCAGCAGGCAGCAGGCAACTGACTACAGCCAACACACAGAGGGTCTAAAGGGTCGCAGCAGTAAAGTTGAAGAGAGTAAACAGCATTTGCGACTTTCAATGCAAAGCGAGGCCAAGACAAACGGCTGACGCGGCTTAGCCTGATCCCGGGGAGTAAATGATGCAACATAAAGCACCAGACTAGGAATAAACTAACGGATCGAGGGGAGGGGGGTCGGGGAGACTGGGGCAGCTGTGAGACAACAATGAAAGCGGATGAAGAAATTTAATTTCACGTCTTTTTAACTCGAACAGCTTCAACTTGAAGGGAAGTTGCTTCTGCCAGGATGAGGATGAGGGTTGGGGATTGTAATGCTCCCATAGCTAGTTAAACTTATAATGACAATAATAATCATGATGACAATGATGATGATGCTGCTGATGATGATGATGCAGATGATGATGACGTTGTAGTCTCGCCTTTAATCGAGTTAGACTACACTTGACACCTTTTAATATTTGCACTCGCCCCCATCGATAGCACCTTCCTCTTGGGGTAACCTGAGAGCGAAAGCCAATTGACGACCCTTGCATTGGAGACGGATTCGAATTCCATTATTATTGTGACTTGGGTTTTGTTTACCAAACCTCATCCCCCTCATGGCGAGAAAATCAATTTCCGCTGTAGGTGGAAAGTAAAGAGAGGAGAGTGGAAAATGGTGCCGTCAATTTGCGGGAAAAGTAAACAGAGAATGCACAAAAGTTTGCCACAGCAGTGGAAAATCCTTAGGATAAAACTATTTGAGTGCCAAGAGGGGGGTAAAGCGGAAAAGGTGCAACAAAGCAAATTGTGAAATAAACTTTCCCTCAACGTCTGCAGTGCAACGTTCTCATTGTCATTCTCCATTGCAGGGCTGGAGGCGGACTTGTTCTACGTGCACGAGGGAGCCATTAACACATACGCGATGCACTTCACCGTCCCCGTGCCCGCAGATGTGCACGAGCTGGAGTTCTCCTGGCAGAGTCTCATCGCCTATCCGGTAAGAGAAGCCCGCTTTTGGTATCCTCAAACCGTTTGTAATCCCCTCACTCCATTTGCCGGACATGACGACAGTTGCGCTACACAATCAGCATTGAGTATGCCAATGACCAGGATGCACTGGGCACTCCCACGCTGAGTATTCCACACAAGGGCCTGGTGCCGCAGGAGATTGAATCCTTTCTGGTGTATCTGCCCTGCACGGGCAATGCCAGCCTCCAACTGCCCGTCAATGTGAACATGGTAGTCCAAGGACCTCCGCGCTTCAACGACACCCGTCTCCACTTCAAGCGCACCAAGATCTGTGCCAAGGGTAAGCCTCGACTCCTGTCAATTGTCTGGCTGGCTATCACTGTCAGTTGTCATTTGTCATTTGCCGTTTTC
This sequence comes from Drosophila macrospina, assembly GCA_035042075.1. Lineage (NCBI taxonomy): Eukaryota > Metazoa > Arthropoda > Insecta > Diptera > Drosophilidae > Drosophila > Drosophila macrospina. The sequence continues at coordinate 750,560 of JAWNLW010000526.1, read as the reverse complement.
CGTTTGCCATCTGCCATCTGCCATTGCAGGCATCTCACCCGAGCCAAACCAGTCGCCAGCCCCCGCGCACGCCCCCTCCCAGGGTCCGGCCCTGATGAGCGCCGCGGCCTGTGCATTGGGCCTGGTCCTGGCCGTAGGCCTTGTGGCTAGCATGATGTATGTGCGAGCACGCAAGCAACTGCGCCAGGACTCATTGCAGTAAGTCCAGTTGATGGTGCCATCAATTCAATTATTGCAACCGCTCTACTCCCACTCCCCCGCAGCACCAGCTTCACCACCGCCGGCTATGGCAGCCATCAGAATGTGTTCATACGCCTTGATCCGCTCGGACGACCGCCGAGTGCCACCGGCTCCTATGCGACCATTGCCAGCCTCAACAAATATCCAGCCGACTCCAAAAAATCCTGCAGCATTTTCGATCGTAAGTCAACCTTTGACCCACCCTCCATCATGCTACCTGGCCAAATGAACTTATCAAACATAAACTACTCAATTCTCCACAGGATTCAGAAGCTCGCCAACGCCCACACCATATGCGACAGCCCTGCTGCCAATGGGTGACCAGACTGGCGAGACGATTTACTCGAAACCAGAATCAGTTTGTCCCTCGAGGATATCCTACTACGCCTCCTCGCAGCTGACCCAGGTGAGTCTGATGCATCTATCTGATGCTGTGGTCACACGATGGCACCCCAAGGGGTTGAATTCGACCCTCAGGTAAATCAAAGCCTTTGATATGTTACGACACGTGCCTTGTACCATGTACCATGTGCCATGTGGCAGGTGGCAGCTACAAATGGAAATGAATCCCGTTGAAGTTCCACCTTCAATGGGCGCGTTTCCATGGCCACAAGACTTCGACTGGCTTCAATTCCAATTTGTGGCACTCACCAGACCCATCAGTTGATTGCTCCCCAGGCTATTGCCACATCCAATCCCAAAGCACGAGGCCCAACCACCTTTCCACGAAGATAAAAATTAAATTCTAATTTATATTTACGAGCTGATAAAGCTGCTGTAGAGCGTTCAACTCGAAACAAGAGGCATTCATAAATATGCGTCTCTGCTTGCCACCAGATTGCCACCTGCTGGGCGAAGAGGGGGTCGCTTGCGGTAAGTTTGAAGTTGGGGCAAGTTTTGCGTGGCACTCACGTACTTGATGCCACAACGAAAGCACAAGCGACCCACAGACCCACAGCCAGGGCAGCAGCGTAGCTGAATTATGTAGATACGAGTGAGTGTGAGTGTGAGTATGAGTGGAGTGAGTGTCTGAGTGTCTGCGAGTGTGAGTGCGAGTCAGTGAATGGGGGAGCATGTGAATCTGTTTAGATAAGCTGAATGCGCTTCACAGTCCCATGTCTGACTCACTATCTCCATCGTTGCCATTGGCAATTGCCAGTCCAAATATTAATACTCACTGTGTGGAAATTAGAAAACTACATTTAGAACAATCTCCCTTAAAGGCGGCAGTCAAAGCTCAAGCGTAAGCTGTGGCCCATAAAGACGAATCCCTTAAATGAGTGTTTAACTTTTTACACATTGTACTCTGTACTCTGTACTCTGTGCTCTCTGCTAACTTGCAGCATTTCTTTTGCTGCTTCTTCTTCTTTGCTTGGCCTTGACAAATCTGTCCCAAATTAGAATAAATTATTTAGCAGCTTCTCTCGCTCCCTCTCTCTCTCTCTCTGTCTCTGCTGCTGTTTTTCCTGGTAAACAGTTTATAGACGCCAGCGACGCTGTCGTTAACATTTCTTCTAGACAACGAGACAAGTCTGTATTCTGCCCTCTTCATCTGCCCCTTCGTCTGTTGATTGTTGAGCCCATTTTCGTCACCATCTGCTAACGCAATTTCCATCGTCGCATAATTAAATATTCAATTTCCATAGAGACTCCTCTGCATTTTTATTTGATGCTTATTCCTTGACATTTTTGCGTCTCCTTTGGCCTCTTTGGAGTCTCAGTTTCCATTTCCTTCTCCATCTCCTTCTCCTTCTTCTGCTGCTTCTACTAAGTATTTGTTTGTTTAGACTTCAATTTCATACTCATTATGGTAACGGTTTCGAAGCATTTGCCCGACTGAAGAGGGGGGAAGGGGCACACATAAATGCCCCCCTCTGAAGGCAGACACATAGATTCACTTAGCTCGCTTCATGGATTTCTGAATATCTGCCAAGAGTCGAACACATTTCCCACATCCAGAGACAGAGAATAAAATGAATTTGATGCAAAAGTGAAGCCCCAAATTGGAGTCGAGTGTTGCATATGTGCGTTGGCTAGGGCACTGGGATTTGGGGGGTGCTTGCCATAATTATTGTTGTTCTCTTGATAGGACGCTCATTCCACAGCAGTTTGTGGACCAGGACAAAGCAGCAGCACCAGCAGCAGCAGCAGCAGGGAAGGAGAGCGACTGAGGGGAGAGACACTCATTTAGTCAAACAATTATATCCAAGTGCACACACACACACACACACACACACACACACACGCACACACACAGACAGACACACACAGTGATCTGCTCACTTGTGTGGAAATATCTCATTTCGTGTGGAGCTCCTTCCCGCCGCCCCCGCTCTGCTCTGCTTCCACCCATTCCGCACTTTGTGTTGGCTTCTGTGAAATCAGTCTATAAATGTTGGCCAAATTGCTTTAATGTGCAGTGAAAGTTTAACTAACAACAGCGGGGACTACAACAATTACACCAGATGTAAGCGAAGAGGCGAGGGGAAAAGTAAGGGGTGGGGTGGGGGGAGCTCGGGTAGTAGCTCGGGGGTAAATAACAATAAAAACAGCAGCGAACAGAAGCCAGACTACAGCTGTTGAAACATGACTTTGTGCTTGTTTAGAAACACTTGCAAAATATTATTGCAGCAGCAACAACAAAAAGAGGGGCAGCCAGTGGGAGGGGGTTAGGAGGGATGGGGGGAACCACTAACCGCGGTTAGCCGGACCCGAAGCTAGGAAAACTACACACCATGAGGCAACATGAGGCAACAGCAAAGGCAAAACGATGCAAACATTGAAAGGCATTAGGATATTGGATCAGGACTAAGCTCAGGCTGAGCATGAAGCTGAGCATGAGGCTGAGGAAGAGGATGGGGAGGGGATGGGGAAGAGGCTGAGGAAGAAGATGGGGAAGAGGATGGGGAAGAGGTTGGGGAAGATGCTGAGGAAGAAACTGAGGAAGGGGCTCAGGAAAGATTAGCAAGAGGAGAATGTGGAAAAGGAAGGGCTGAACGAAGGAGGAAGATGCTGAAGAAGAGGCTGAGCAAGAGGCTGAGGATAAGGCTAGGAAGAGGGGAATGTGGAAAAGGAAGGGAAAGAGGCTGAGTTAGAAAATGTGGAGTAACTGCTGCAGCTGAGCATATAGGATATAAAGTTGAGGTACAATGGGAAGCGAATCAATTCAACTTTGGGTGGAATGCTGGACAACTGATTCAGGAGCAACTGATAGTGAGGATGCTTTATCCTCAAAAGCTGGAAATGAAGTGCATGGAACACCTCTGGGAGAGAGTATATATTGTCATCGTCATGCCATCAAGCTGCAAATGAAGCGCGCAGCATGAGACAAGTTAAGTCTAGGCCAAGATGTGAGATGGAAATGTAAGGCATAAGGGGGAAGGGGAACAACAGAGCTGGGGAGCGCTGTGCCCGTTTTTGGGGCACGTACGCTGTTAATGGATCTCCCACTGTTGTGCTTTTGATTAAAAAACATTATTTACATTTGTGTCACAGCTTTCAATTGCACGGAGAGGGAACAAATTTAATGTGTTACGGCTTAAAGAAAGGTCAGAAGCGGCAAAGGGGAAAAGGTTGACAAATAGCCAAGTGTTAGCTCGATTCATGCTCAGCTTTTACATTGCTTTGCTCTACAATTTCGTTGAATTTTCTTTGCTTCTCCTTGCTCCTTGCGTCCTCTCCGGACGAGGGCAAACTACGGCGACTGCTTTTGTCTGCCTTTACACTATTGATTGCTTCCTTTCAGCCGCTGTTAGACAAACGCAGGTCACCGCTGGATGTTGGCAGTTACACAGTTAGCCTGGTCGACAGCAGGAAGCGAGAGAGAGAGAGGAGAGGAGAGGCTTGGCTCTGTTTGCGATTTGGCCAGCTTTGCAGGCGTTGCACATGCCTCTGCGGTTTACACACCATCCGCTCGACCAAATGCCTCAGTTGCTCTGCTCTGATTTCATAGCGTTAATCTGTGCTACATGCAGACAGGATTAGTGCGGAAAAGGCTGGGCAGGACAATGTAACGCACAGCGTATCCTGTGTCCTTAAGCTGCTTGAACTGAAAAGTGTAACTGTAAAGCTGTCAGTCTTCTGCTTCCCCTTCCTTTGCAATGCTTCCATAACAAAATGTCAAATTTGCTTCTATTATTGTTCAATTAATCAAATATTTAAGCAATGACTTAACAAACAATCAAACATATTTAAATCAACCTTCAATCAATTGAACTTCTCTGTCAATTTGAAATGTTGAAATGTTCCGCTATGAAACTGTGGCACGTTGCAGGCAGCCGCCGCTTGTGGCACGCGATGCTTAATTGAAAGACAATTACCTGTAATTAAATGTGCGTATAAGGGGGCGTCACTTTTAATTGGAGCCTTTGAGGCTTTGGCTTTGGCTTTGGCTTTTGGGTCCTTTTAATTATGCATTAGACGCTTTTCGACGTGCAACTTTTCGTGGTGCCACAACAAAGAGGCGCCCAAAAACGAGAGTTGCCGAACTGTTATTAAATAGCCGAACGCGTTGGGTGGAGCAGGGAGGGGCTGAAGGTGGCGAAGGAGGCTGTCTGGGTCGGGACACACAAATCGATCAGGCATAAATCAAACGAAAATTCAAATTAGTTTGCCAGCCAATTAGAAGGCTCAGCAGTTTGTTCTGACAGCAGCCAAATGCGAAATTAATGAGACTTTTCCCAGTTGCGAGTTGCGAGTTGCGAGTTGCGAGTTGCCAACTGCCAAAAGGCCCAAAAAGAAACTTCAATTTGCAGCCCTGATTAAAGAGCACCGCATCCACTGTGGCAGCAAGGTGTAGGCATGCTTCACTGTCAGTTAAATTGAAATATAATTGACACCGTAAAGCAAACGAGCTCCCAGCTCCCAGGCAGTTGACTAATTTAAGTTCATTTGGCACAGCTTCAGTTTGCCTTGTAATGCCAAGGTGACAAGGCGTATACGTAATATTCAGCTGCATTTTGCATTGCTGCAACTTGTGTCAAGCTAACAACAATGCCAGCTCTGCACAGTGGGGCCAACACATGCCACAAGTGAAAGCAATAAGAGTGTGAACTGAAATAAGCAAAGTTTTGCCATTTGAAATTGTTTGTCTCCATTCAGCTCACAGATCTGCTCAACAATTGCCTGGAATCATATATGATATAGTTATTTAGAGTAGGAACAATCAATCTATTAAATAAATAAATATTTGTTTGAGTATATAAATTTATCATCTTATATTCTGCATATATTTAAAAGCAATTAAATATTTTAGTTTATTTATTTATTTATTTATTTGAATGCATAAAGCAGCAAATTTACTTAGATGTTGACTCAATTGTATCCACGTTGCAAGTGGCCAGGCCATTGTTGTAGATGCTGTTGCTGCCGGCATTGTTGCTGCTGCTTTGTTGCATGAAAGTTTGTGCTGCATTTGGGTTGCAGGCAAACGCTGCCAGAAGGACACGAAATGTTGGTGAAATTGTCATCAAGCTTTTTTAATTACGAGCCAGCTGCGGGAGAAGTTAACGCTGCGGTTCTCTAGCTGAGTGTGTGTTGCTGTGTGTGTGTGTGTTGTATGTGTGTTGATGTGTGGTATGTGTATGTGGGCAGCCGTAGAGCTGCAAATGACATAAACAAATCAGACGCCTGTCAAGTGTATGAGCCGAAATTTGTGTCTATGCCAAAGCGAATGTGTAGGGCTGTGTGTGTGTGCGAGTGTGTGTGTATGTGTGTGTGTGCAAGTGTCATTTGCAGGCCAACAGCCACACTCAACCCCTGCATGCCGCGCGTGTTGCAGCCACCCTGCGTTCTGTTGTCATTAGAAATGTCACAACAAAGCCAAACAGCTGCAAACCCAACGTCAACATTGCCAACGCTTTGAGCGACGTTGTTGCCGCTTGTCGTTTGTTCTTCTTGTTATTGTTGTTGTTGTTGCTGTTGTTGCTGTTGCTTTTGGTTATGTGTTGCCAAGTGTCGCCTCGTTGGCAAGCAAGCAACATGCCCCCATCTTGCTCCCCCAACAGCTACCACAGCGTCTGTCCTTGCCTCTTGCATTCATGCCGCATCGAGTTTAAATTTGTGCAAATTTATACTAACAAGCAGCATTCGCTACCCTCTTCCCTCTTTGCTTTTCCCTCCCCCACAGCAAGGACACAGGCACTGACTCTCACAGTTGCCAGTTGCCAGTTGCCAGTTGCCAGCTTTCTCCCCTCCCAGCCGCATCCCCGCAGCACATCTAGCCTCACTTATTCGTAGTGTCAATGCAAAGCTAGATGAGAACTGCGGACTAGTCCGACAGTTGACATCAGCGGATGCTTTCCAATTTTCAGTTTAAGCAATAAGAAACAACAACAGCAGCAGCAGCAACAGCAGCAGCAGCAACAACAACAACAACAACAACAACATGAAAGCCATGGCAATATTGTCTATTTGACATGCACTTTTAATATGTTCCACAAAAATAACCTTGCTTTTCGAGTCGAAATGTGGCAAGCGTAGAAACGGCAGCAGGGGCGGGGGAGAGATAGTCAAAGAGGGTTGCCACAAAGTGTTGCACTGCCAGTTGAAATTGGTCAGCGAGCAGCGTTGGATATTTGATGTGTTTTTGCACTCGCAATGCAAAACATGAGCTCAGCTTGAGAGGGAATCAGGGGGGATGAGTGAACTCTAGATTCAGCATTAAGTAGATGTCAATTTTTAATGTTAATGTGCAGTTAATGTCCACTTTAATCAAGCATATTCCTCATTTTTATATCAGCTTAAGAGTAGACTACTTACTAATTAAAGCGAGAGAGCAAAGACAAAGCCGCGAGATAAACTCAACTCTAGCTAAATGTTAACTGAATTATAAGTCTGAAAGAGTATTGTTAAATAGCTTATTTATTTAAATATATATTATTATTTTAATTTATTATTCATTTAATTTACTTATTTATTTATTATCGCTAATTACTACTTACTAATTAAAGCGAGAGAGCAAAGACAAAGCCGCGAGATAAACTCAACTGTTTCTAAATATTAACTGAATTAAAAGTCTGAAGGAATATTGTTAAATAGCTTATTTATTTAAATATATATTTTTATTTTACTTTATTATTCATTTAATTTACTTATTTATTTATTATCGCTAATTACTACTTACTAATTAAAGCGAGAAAAGACAAAGCCGCGAGATAAACTCAACTCAAGCTAAATATTAACTGATTTATAAGTCTGAAAGAGTATTGTTAAATAGCTTATTTATTTAAATATATATTATTAATTTTACATTATTATTAATTTAATTTACTTAATTATTTATTATAGATTTATATAAATAATTCTCTGTAAAAGGGTTTAACATAGCTACAATCTAATAAATACTTGTAATACTCTCAGCAGTGATTGTTGGCAGTTCTCAGTTTGAATGAAGATTTCATTCCTTCTGAGAATCATTCCTTCAAAGGCACAATTCTGCTAGGGAAGCTACCACTTGAACCTGCTTGGCCAAGGATCTGCGCTTGCTGCGATTAACGCTAAGCCGATTACATAAAATCTAATTACAGTTGACCTGCGCTCATTAGGAAAGCCCTGCTTCACTGAAAGAGATAAAGGATAATAAAAAATAAAAATAAAAGCAAAGGAAAAGGAAAAGAAACAATAAACATACAAATTTATATGCAGAGGGGGACCTACTTGTACCACCTATGCCAGGTTGCTCCCGACTGCCGCTTGGCCCGGTCTCAGGGCGATTAAGAGCGACGCCGGTGCAGTGTGCAGACACTTTTGTTGTCCTTGTCCGTTAGACCCGTTGATGGCGTCGTCTCCAACTCCAGCTGCAGTGCAGGAATTGTGTGTAGGGCGAGCTTTGCATGTTGCTGGTTGTTTGTTGTTGGTTGGACGACAAGGATTTATCGCCAGCGTCGCATACAGCAGCTGCCGCCGACGAGGGGAGCGTGTTGATGAGCTAGTCAAAGCCAGGCAGGAGCTGGGAACGGGGAACGGGGAACAGGGAACTGGAGCTGGAGCTGGAAGCTTTGATGATGGAGTGCGATATTGTTGTGTTTTAATTGAATTTTCTTTGTGTGACAGCAAACCGACAGTAACAACCAGGACAACACAACACAACACAGCACAGCACAGCACAACACAACAAAGTTGAAATCACAAAGGAGCATAGGGAAAAGAGGCAAAGGGGAGGGACAGCTGGCAACTGCCAGAGGAAAGTGGCAATAAAGGCAATAATGAATGAAATTCACTAACAAAAGGCAAACAACTATTGTTTTTATCGCTGTCAATGTGGCCGCTTCTGGTTGTCCTTCTGCATGTCCTTCTCTCCCTCTGTACTTCTCCTCCCACTCATTGTCCTCGTTTGTCCAGTCCGCGGTCCCTCTGACATTATTATTACCCGCATATTGTCGCCTCGGTTGGAGCAGTTATTTTTAATAAGCAAAATTGTTGTCCACTCTCAGGTGGAGTTCGATTCTCTGGCTCTTTCGCTGTTCGCTGTTCCCTTTCCACTGTTGCTGGCTTTTTATGAAGATTTACGCAAGCGATTCCCGGTCAGTGGCACCAAATGTGGCTTGCCACTTGCCACATTTATGTAAATTTCCACACCAAATTAAGAAAGAAATGAAGAGATTTTTCTTGAGTTTATTAGCCCAGCAGCATAAGAGATTCCCATAGAGCCGAAATCTTTGCTTTCTTAGCTTCCCATCCCATCCCATCTCATCCCATCTCATCCCAGTCGATGCGACGGGTAAATGATTTTCGCTGTGTGTTTTATGAAAATAAATGAGCTGCTATGCGGGCTGGGAAGCTGTTTCTTCCTCCCTAGCTCAGTTTACCTCTCCCTCTCTCTCGCTCTCTCTCTCTCTCTCTCACTCTCTGACTTTCTCTTTCGCTGTTTGCCTCTGCCTCTGTGGAAGCCTCAAAAAACCTTGTTTATACAACTCAACTCGCAATTTCCTACAGCTGCGTTCCACGTTTTCCCCAATTGTTGTTGCTCTTGCTGTTCGCTGAGCTCCTCTAGGGCTTGGAGCTTGACTTCCCCTATTCATCCGCAGCCCCCTTCCTGCTGCCGCTGCTGCTGCTGGCACAAGGCTATGCAAACATAATGCTCGACGAATTAAAGCTTTTTGCCAACCAATAAATTATTCATGCCGTAAGACAACTACGGTTGTCCTGGCGGAAATGGCACAGCCCTAGTCCTTGCTCCCAGTACCTATCCCTATAGTCCTATCCCCCTCCTCCTCCTCCCTACTTTATATACAAAATTATGGCGCTGGCAGCGACAGCGACGGCGACGGCGGAGTCTTTGACGCCGTTGGCAACGCCAACCTCAAACTACAATCGGCCTGGCAGTTGGCAACATCAGCAGTTCCTTCAAGCGGAAACGGAACTCAATTCATTAAAATGAATGAACGAAGCGCAGCCAAGTGCATGACTAACGGTAAACGGATGCAAACTGAAAGATGCAAATCCGGCAGCTCAAATTGCGTTTTCATTGCCCTTTTTGGCACAATTCCCCCTCTCTTTACCACTCCGCTCAACTCGTCACTTTTCTAATGCTGAAGCAAGTTTCATTTCATTTCACATTAAGACGAAGATCTTCCCAACGGCTTAATTAACTCTTTTATATTTATTAAGGATGTTAACGTTAACGAACAGCCAATTTCACTTGGCAACAGCAATTTAATGTTAAATTGATGAAAAACTACTTTAAACTTGCATAAAAGTGTTTTCCATTCACTTTTTTATTGAAAGCTGCGTATCGATTGCGTTTTTTCACACAAGTCGATTATCGAGTTTAAAGAGCTTAACGCTTTACGCTGAGAGCTTATGAATGCATAATTGAAACTAGTAAACCATTCAATTGTAAACAATAGTTTTGTGTATATTTAACATTTAAATTATGGAATTGATAATTCAAAATGTATTTACTAAACTAAATACTCCACTATTGACCTATTTGCTTCTAGGCCTGCAGCATGTCCACACCCAAGAGCAGTCGCGGCAATGTGAGTGGCCTCAGTGGTCTCTTTGGTGGCATTGCAACTGGCAGCACCATCACGGTGGCCAGTCACGCCCACAGTGAGAAGACCAAGGAGCGGCTGCGTCGCATACCCAGCGTACAGCCCGGTGCCCTGAGCTACGAGCAGCTGGTCAAGGAGGGCACCTTCGGACGCATCTATGCTGGCAAATTGGGCGAGACTTGTGATGCGCTGGTCAAGACGGTCATCGATGGCGCCTCGCTGACGCAGGTGGCCTGCCTGCTGCAGGATGCCTCTCTCCTCATTGGCGTTAGCCATCAGCACATACTGGCCCCCTTGCTGGCCAATACCGAGCTGCCTGGTCCGCCAGAGATTGCATATCCCTATCCGTCCAAGGGCAATCTCAAGATGTGAGTTTCATTTCACTGGCTGCTTGTTATTTATTTAGTATTAGTTTTAATTTAATTATTATTTATATATGTTATTCAATTTTTAATATTATTATTTATTTATTTTCAAAAATTGTTAGTTATATTATTTATGTTACTTAATTATTTACAATAAATATTCTGAATTCATAAAAATACAAAATTTGTTTTTATTTTATGTGAGTTTTTTAATAATTTATAAATAAATATAAATGAATTTAATTTCATTTTATAACGTAGCTTAAATGATTTTCTTTAATTTAATTTTATTCTATTTTAGAATATTTTTCTATAATTAAATAAAACTTTTTAGATACAAAAATGTATCCAAGCGTTAATTTCAAATATATATATTTATTTAAACAATTTTCTACTATTTGATTTATATTAATTAAATTGTTTTATAAATTATTTGTATTTATTTATATTCATTTATATTTAATTATATTTATTTATATTTATTTATAATTGGTTAGTTATAGAATTGAGCTCAATTTGCATTTGTGATTCCCTCCCACTTGTAGCTACTTGCAAAAGTCTCGGGAGTCCAGCACAGCTTTAAGCACCCGGCAACTGGTGGAGTTTGGACTGCACATTACCAAGGCACTGGCCTATCTGCACTCCCTGGGGATTGTGCACAAGGATCTTGCCACACGCAACTGCTAGTAAGTAGAGGGGGAAGAGGTTTAAGAGGGGAAGCGAGGGAGTAACTTGAACCATTGTGCTGCTCCCGTATTGCAGTCTGGATGAGGAAGCCTACGTGAAGATCTGCGACAGCGCACTCTCGCGAGATCTGTTTCCGGACGACTACGACTGCCTGGGCGATAATGAGAATCGGCCGTTGAAGTGGCTCTCACTGGAGTCGCTGCAGAAGAAGGTGTATGCCACACAGGGGGATGTGTGGTCGCTGGGCGTGCTCTACTGGGAGCTGGTTACGCTGGCCCAAATGCCACACGAGGAGGTGGATATATTCGAGCTTACCAATTACTTGGCTGCCGGCTATCGTCTGGAGCAGCCCGTCAATTGTCCGGATGAATTGTAAGTAGAGCCTTAACTAAAGAATCCATCTGCAATGCCAAGACAAAAACAAAAACAAAACCATAATTCCTTCGGCTGCAGCTTTACGGTGATGAACTGCTGCTGGCACTCGGAGCCAAAGCAGCGGCCGACGCCCTCCCAGCTGCTGTCGTACTTGCAGGACTTTCACGTCGATCTGGGCATGTACATTTAAGGAACTGATAGCACTGCGGGGCGAGGACTTAAGTGCGGATTAACTTGAACTTGAATAACTGAATGCATAACTAAACTAAATTAATTGAAAACTTTTGCATTTTAAATGTGAGATTTACCTGTTACGAGTAGATGTTTGATGTATGTAAATACGTATAGAATGAGAGAGAGAGAGAGAGAGAGAGAGAGCGGAGAGAGAGAGAGAGAGGTCAGAGGTCGAGTATTGTATAAGTAACATAGACATTAAGGCGTTCAAATGGCACAAAAGCAAACCAATTATAACAATTATATCAACAACAAGCTGCAAACAGAAACAGTTGCACTTTTCAAGTAATTTATACGTAAACAACTCACAGCAAGACACTCCGTTGCAAGCAGAGGCCGTTGCAGTTGCACGTGTTCCCACAAACGCTTTCGCCTCCCAAAGTGAATAGAAGACGTAACAGTTGCAGTTCTGACAGCGCACACATTATATTAACGATAACGATAGCGATAACGATGACGATACTCAGTGGGAGATTTGCGAGGCGAAAGCGTTTATGGGAATGCCCGTTTGAGCATTTAAGTAGCTAGAAATTGAATACACATAAGATTGCGTAATGCAAATGCAAACAGATGAATAATATATGATTGTGAAATATTGAGAATGCATATTTTATTGAATGTGTCTAAGATGAATACAGAGAGAGAGAGAGAGAGGGAGAGAGAGAGAGAGATGCGATTATTGTAGAGTTGAATGTGCGACAACAAAATACAGAATCTTTTGTTCTCAAATGTTGTCCTCAATTGTTATCAAAAAGCGATAAATGTATTTATTTATTTACGAAACGAGCATTTTTTATTACATATGTATGACGAGTATTATTATTATGACAGTACTTAAGTATTTATAAGACAACTCTCGACTGAATCGGAGTCCAAGGAGTCAACGTGAGGCACAGCGGCAGATGTGAAGTTCAAATCAGAATTAGAATCGCAATCACAATCCCAGTTCCACAAACACACAGCAATTGTTAAATAGCTTGCAAATCCCACTCAATTGTCAATGTCACAAGCTAATAATTACATAAGAGACTCACGCACACACACACACACTCATACAACACAGTAACACTACTTATTTACAACAACTTCAACTTCAACTTCAACTTCGACTTCAGCTGACAACTTCTTTAGCTAAAGTAAATCAGAGAGTGAGCTACTCTTAATCCGATCTGCAAAGCTACAATTGTTACGCAGGGCAGCTTGTATTTAATGAGCTTAAAGCTTTAAGCTTTATTGATCGCGAAAGCTGCAACAAAGTTGATTAGAACCACAGCAATTTCCTAAAGGGAACACACATTCAAATGCAGCTTTCGTGCGCTTTTTGAAGCTGCTCAACTCAGTAAAAGCTCCACAATTTAAGCAGCTTTCCCCTGACATATGCTAACTTAGCTTGACAGACGTTTTCGCTCATTGTACTCGTGTTTCGAGAAGACATTTTATTGGTTTTCCACTTTCTGTTGTACTCCATTGAGATTCTCCACTGCTCGTCCATGTTTCCAGCTTAGATTAAGACATCTACTTATTGTTATTGTTCAAAGCTTACGTTTAGTTTGAATTGTTTACTATTTTCTCTACGTATTTATGTTTCTAGTCATTGCTATTATTTGCAAATTCTGTTGGCAAAATGCAACTGAAAGTTGCTCATAAAAAACTTAAAAAGAAGAAAAATACACATAAAATAAAATAAAAAACTAGAACAACAACATTGAATGGAAATGTTGTTGCCACAGTTGAAAGTGCAATAAAACGAATGCGTATAGAAATACCAAATACGAATACGAATACGAATACGAATATGAATACGAATACGAATATATCGCCTGCTTATTCTCTAGACTTTAGGCTATATGCACAGGATATATGCTATATATCCTTATATATTTATATGTATGTTTTATTTGATAAGCTCCAGCTCAAGTTCTACTTTGCACTCAAAGGTAATGGAAACACTGATCAATACGAATATGAATGTTACTAAAATCGAATACAAAATACGAATACAATTACGAGTACTCACTAAAAATGCTAAATGACTACACAAAAAAAAAACACAAAAAAAACCAAAAACTAAGTAGAAACTACTCTGCTGAAAATGTGTCTCAACTTAAACAGATTCGAATCCCTTAACTTGCATACCTAAGTGTGAAACAGTTTTAAATAGTTAATAATATACACACACACACACACACACACACACACGCAGACAACTACAACTAACTGAATGTGTTTCATATTTATATACATAAATCTTAACTTATACTTGTATGTATCCTGAATGTACGTATGTATGTCTGTATGTATGTCTGTATGTCTGTCTGTCTGTATGTATGTACTGTCTATGTATATTTTGTCATCAAATTGAGAACTAAAGAGTAAACTCTTGGAAACAAAACGAAGATAAACAAATAGCAAATCCCCAAGGGATATTGCTGTTTCAAATTTCAAATACGAAACCAGAAACAAGATGGAAACACGACTAATACTACAGCATGCATCAACTAGGTTTTCTCTGTGTATTTTTAAGGCAACACAAGAACACACACACACACACGCACACACACACACACACACACAGTCACACAGCAATCAAGCAAAACAAAAACCTAAAAATTATCATTCAGATTCTCAACGTCTCTCACTCTTTAACACTTAACCAATTTTATATAGATGTATTCTCTGTCTCTGTCTAACTTAAGATATATGTACCCTAGTATATGTATATGTGTATTGGAAAATATTTGCTAAAATACCCCCACACACACCCAACCCACCACACAACCAGCAAACACGCACACACTCACACTCACACACACACACACACACACTCACAAAACTAAAGCATCTTCTGAGCGACAGTTTTTCTTTTGTATTTATTTATCTACATTTTTTTTTTGCTTTGGGACTGACAGACTGACTCTGTGGGTGGTGGCAGCCGTAAGATAGCATAACAGAAATTCAATTTTTGTGCAAAAGACAACAACAACAACAACAACATGAACAAGACAACAAAACAACTCAACTACAAAATGAAGAAAAACAAAAGCAAATTAAATAAATGTTCCTTTTGAATCATCAACAAAACAAAAAGCTCTCTATTATTATCTCTCGGTACATACATCAATGGGTTCTCATCGAAGTTCCACAACACATAAGTAAGTATCACACAGTTGCACAGTTGCACAGTTGCACAGTTAAAGCTGCAACTGCCAGCCAACGTGGCTATTTGCTGCACTGATTGGCTTGCCTTGGCTTTCGTTGGCTTATGCGTCGTATGCGTGATGTCCATGCCGCGGCACGTAGCGCCTAGCCACCCAGTGGGACTCAGCTGCAGGCAGCACTGTTGCAATTACGTAAGAAGTGTCATGGAACTGTTGCTTCCTTTGGCTGTACTTCTGACAAGAGAACCACATGAAAACGGCCTTCTTTAAGGTGCGGTTCTGGCATGCTTAGCTCCTGATATTTGCCCTTCTATTAGCTGTACCTATATATGTAAAAATGAAAATATTCGATATTTTGCAAATTTTTGAATTCGCCTAACTTCGGTAAAACTCAACCGATTTCGATAAGCGAAGTCGTTTTGATTATTGTTTCGTTTCTAAATTGATTTGGCATCTTCATTTTTTCTATTTTGGCAATTTAAATTTTTTCGAAATTTTTCAATTTTTTGCATACTTACCCCTTGACATTTTTTCAAAATTTTCGAAATTTTTTAATTCGCCTAACTTCAGTAAAACTCAACCGATTTCGATAAACGAAGTCGTTTTGATTATTGTTTCTCCTCTTAATTGATTTGGCATCTTCATTTTATTTATTTAGGCAATTTAAATTTTTTCGAAAATTTTCCATTTTTTGCATACTTACCCCTTGACATATTTTCAAAATTTTCGAAATTTTTTAATTCGCCTAACTTCAGTAAAACTCAACCGATTTCGATAAACGAAGTCGTTTTGATTATTATTTCGTTTCTAAATTGATTTGGCGTCTTCATTTTTTCTATTTTGGCAATTTAAATTTTTTCGAAATTTTTCAATTTTTTGCATACCTACCCCTTGACATTTTTTCAAAATTTTCGAAATTTTTTAACTCGCCTAACTTCGGTAAAACTCAACCGATTTCGATAAACGAAGTCGTTTTGATCATTGTTTCTCCTCTTAATTGATTTGGCATCTTCATTTTATTTATTTAGGCAATTTAAATTTTTTCGAAAATTTTCCATTTTTTGCATACTTACCCCTTGACATATTTTCAAAATTTTCGAAATTTTTTAATTCGCCTAACTTCAGTAAAACTCAACCGATTTCGATAAACGAAGTCGTTTTGATTATTATTTCGTTTCTAAATTGATTTGGCGTCTTCATTTTTTCTATTTTGGCAATTTAAATTTTTTCGAAATTTTTCAATTTTTTGCATACCTACCCCTTGACATTTTTTCAAAATTTTGGAAATTTTCCAATTCGCTTAACTTTGGCAAAACTCAACCGATTTCGATAAATGAAGTCGTTTTGATTATTGTTTCTCCTCTTAATTGATTTGGCATCTTCACTTTCCTTATTTAGGCAATTTAAATTTTTTTTTAAATTTTCCATTTTTTATTTCTTCCAAGCTCCTGATAGTTTTCCGTTCTTTTAGCTGTACATTCGCTAAGACTTGCTGTGGCTTGAAGCAACTTATGAAAGCAGGTCTGAGTCCCACTGGGTATTTACATGCCCACACACGCACACACTCACACACATGCGGAGAGACACCAAGCGACTGAGTTCTAATTACAGAATCACAGTCAGTTTTGCCTTCAGTTTTTGCGCTCTCTAGACGGAGCACATGCCGTAGTGTTCAGCGCTTTGTTGAGTGGCATGTTGCAAGTGGCAGAAGTAAAAAGTGCCACGTTGTGTGTTTGCTCGCTGAGCTGGCAGAAAAAAAAACACAAAAACAGAAAAAACCAAACAGACAACGCCCAGTTGACCAAAGGGCTTGTGCTGTTGGCCATCGGATGTTGTAGTATTGGCCTGGCCAAATCAAAATTGTTTGCTGTGCGTGCTCAAAAGCAAGTGGCAGCAACTGACACCCCACTCAGTCGCACGCTCACTGGCTCACTGTGACACCCCACTAATATGTGTTGTGCTGAGTGCTTAACGCGTTTTTGTGCACACTCATAATTGTCGGCACTAATGACGTGTGCGACCCTTTTACAACACTGAGCATGGACAAGCAACAAGGACTGTTTAATGCTTAGATAATGGCACGCCATTTCTATGTTTGTTCTGTCGAATCAACAAGCAACAAGCAGAGCAAAGCAGCATCTAATGCAACTAATGCAACATTAAGCATACGCACTGTGGTCGCAGTTGCAGTTGCTGTTGCAGTTGCAGTTGCAGCAGCGTTGATTTGTGAAATTAACATATGCCAATTCGCATTGCCATCACAATCCAATTAAAAGCTTATCGCTAAAGTTGCCATTTAATTGGCAAGACCCCAAAATAGTATATGGTTTATGATATATGATAGATGATATTTGGGATAAGTGATTTGCATAATTTAAGAGCTATTATAATTAATGAATCTTTGATGATTTCTGCGCGTATTCAACATTTATTTTGAATGAAACTTTAAATCGCAAAACTTATTTAACTTTTCGCTGTTTAAATGCATTTATTTCGCTTTATTTTTTCAATATTTTTATTGCCATTTTTATGCGCAATCAATTTTATTTATGCATTGTTTTGAAAAGTTAAACAAATTGTGAAAAGGCCGCGTTTATAATGAATTTTGTGGCAAAAAGCAGAAACGTTTTTCTTTTTATTCTTTAATTAAAATATATATATATATATATATCTATTTGTGCACGTAGTGTGTGTGTGTGTGTGAATGAAATGCAAAACTCAGAGTCCGCTGAATAAATACATTTGCATGCAGTGCAATAAGATAGACAAAAACATAAAAATCCAATAGAGATTATGTTTACTGCAATTTAAGAGGGTCTGCGAACATGCACAGACAGGTACAAACAGGCACAGTATTGCCCATGTGCATGTAAATGCTCAACTGCCGCTCTCAAGGGCGCTTCACATGGCAACTGTGATATTATTATTACAGTTTCAGTTATTTCAACGGATTTTCCATTTGATGAAACGTAAATATTATAACACTAAATATAATGCAACTTTTTTACAGGGTATTTAAGCGAGTATAAATATATTATGAGCTGAAAGTTGCTGTGTGAATGCAGCACTTTTGTCAATTAGAACAAAGGTTAAAGGTTAAAAGAATCACTTTATGCCTATCCTGTCGCTGTAAGATGTTGACTCTGAAAGGACTTTAACATGTCTAAGTAGGATGATAAGGAATACTATGATAAGCAGTTGTAGCTGTTGTTCTATTTAGTATAAATAAAGCAACTATATGCTTGGATCCAGGTTCTAGAGTGGCTACTTCTGCTGCTGAGATTTGTTGACAGTTGATTAATATCTCAATAGTATATACAAATTGCATATTGCTCTGCTATAGACGAAAAGGATCAGAGAGTTGATTGGATTAGAATTGGGATTAGCTATTGAGACAATACTTCAGTAAGAAACAGTTTAACTGCTCTAAAGTTGCAAGTAAAGTATACGCTCTGCAATAGAAAGTTGCTTTAAAAATTTGTAAAGTTTGTCACAATTGTGTACATTGGTAATAAATTATAAATACTAATAGTAAATCACTTGCTTCCTTCCGCAGAATGAAGAATCATAAAGATGATAAGAAGCTGGATAATTAGCTATTTAAACTCTCTTTTTGTTACAAAATATATGCACACTGTTTCTCATTTTAATTGATTTTGCATCTTCATTTTGTCTATTTAGGCAATTTAAATTTTTTCGAAAATTTTCAATTTTTTGCATAGCAACCCCTTGACCTTTTTTCCAAATTTTCTAATTTTTGAATTCGCTTAACTTCGGTAATACTCAACCGATTTCGATAAACGAAGTTCTTTTGATTATTGTTTTTCTTCTTAATTGATTTGGCATCTTCATTTTATTTATTTAGGCAATTTAAATTTTTTCAAAAATTTTCCATTTCTTATTACTTCCAAGCTCCTGATATTTTCCCGTTCCTTTAGCTATAAATGCTAGCAAATGTGCAATTTAATAATACAAAAAAATATGTGCTAAAAAGACAGAGAAGAGAAGAGGGAGTAGACAAGAGACGGTTGCTTCAGTTAGCAGTAGTTCAACATGTCGATGAGCTGTTCCAAGAGTCTCCTGGTCACTTAGCTGGAGGAAAGTGTCTCCTATCCTTTAGACGTACTTAAGCTTATCTAAAATCTTAACAAAAGTAGTAATTACTTATTAATTATTAAGCTCTTATTACTTATTAATTACCTAGCTCTTCTTTAGAATGATGAATCATAAGGAGGATAAGAAGTTCAATGTTAAAACCATTGATTCAGTTAGCTGTAGTTCACCATATCTAAGATTTGTTCCATAGAGAGAGACGCTGTGGCAATCAGCAGGAGCAAGGGGTATCTTTTCTTTTAGAGCTACTTTAGCATATTTAAAATCTTAGCAAAAGTATTAATTATGCTATACAGAGATGTCTTTCAAAAGTCTCAAATCGATTGCAATGAATTACTTGTTTCTGCTACAGAATCATAAAGAGCAGTTAGAGCTGTGTCTTCAGTTAGCAGTAGTTCAAGATGTCAAAGGTCTATTGCAATAAACTTCTCTCACTCTCTCTCTCTCTCTCTCTCTCTCTCTCACTCTGTGGCAAGCAGACGATGGGGCAGTCTGCCTGCAGTTGGAGGCAGCACTTTAGCATATCTAATGTCAGTGGCAATATGCTTCTTGTGGCGCTTCTAGGGAAAGATAGCTCAGACAGTGGCAAGAAATTGCTGTCTGGGAATTGAAATTGCAACTGTTTGCGGTTGCTTTGTTTGGTTGTGTTTGGTTGCGTTAATTGCAATTTTCCGCCAAAAATTCGGCATTCGCCTGGCGCAAGGATAACGCGAGGACGATAATTTAAGTCGCATCGATGTCGAAAGCAGCAATTAAACCGCAATAGACAATAGGGGAGGAACAACAATAGACTTGGCTGGCAGACGGCAATGAATAAAAGTGTTGCATAGTTTCGGGGTTGCCACCAAAATGAATCACTTGCAACAACAACAATTACAATAAAAACAACAACAATAACAATAACAGCAACAATAACAATTACAATAACATGAACTTATCGAAAAAGTAAACGGAAAAAGTGCTTTGTCTGCGGTCAGCTGAAAATTTGTTTACTTTTATTGATAAGCATTGCAACATTGGGCGAAAACAGTTTATAACTTTTGACTTATTGGTAAGGGGCGGCGCAGGGGGCAACCAGCTAGAGGCGAGCTGTACACGGTTCTACTTGCTATCTTCTGCTTGCTCTTCCTCTTCCTCTTCCTCTTTCTCTTCCGCGCTCTCTGCGCTAACCTATGGGGCATTATGTTGTCGACTGCCTGCAGTGTTGCGATTTAATTAAAGCGCCATTAAGTCAGCAATTAACAACAACAGCAACAACAGCTACAACAGCAACAACACAACGCAACAATGCAACAAAGCAGCAGCAACAATGGCAACTGTTGGTGGCAACTTTAACCGTCGGTCGCTTTGAGCAGCTTTGTGCTTCAGTAAAAAGCAACTAAGCACTTTGTATGCCTTTTCCTTTTAGTCTTGCCCACTCTCTCTCTCTCTCTCTATCGCTCTCTCTCTCTCTCTCTCTCTCTCGCACTGCTTGGACTTCCTGTTCTTTTTGCCTTTGCTTTGTTGTCGTTTGTTGTCGCAATAAGTTTTTTTACTGCTATTTTGTTAGCAGCAGCAACTAATTCCAATTGGTGGCAACCTCTTTGGCCCCTTTGGCCCCATGTGGCAGCAGCAACAGCGCCGCCAGCGGCGGCAACAAAATGTGGCAACAAAAAACACATTAGAAAGCATAAAAAGCACACGCTGAGAATGAGAGCTGTTGTTGCGGGCCCCTTTGGTTTTCTAATATTTGATTTTGTTTATTATACCCTGTAAAAGTTGCAAAGTGTGTATATGCAGTGCAATAATTACAGGATTTGCTGCAAAAGGAGGCGTAAAGTCTATGGGCTGTTGAACAAACTTCAAATAAATTTGACTTAGATTACAGGGTATCTCTGTTGCGACTATAGACAAGTGCAGTTTATTGAGAACATAGCAAAGTCTACAGTTTGTAGACTGCGTAGCTTGCCAGGCACAAACTTAAGAATAACAGGGTAACTGCCAGTCGTTCAACTCGGGCAATGCTGTGAGTTTTATTATGGCTACGTGTCTGGATGGCAATAAGTGTGTGAGGGATGTTTTAGTTAGGGTTAAAGACTGGCTTGTCAGGGTTCGCCAGACGACGCTTTGAAAGGCATGTGTGTGTGTGTGTGTGTGTGTGTGTGTGTGTGTGTGTGTGTGTGTGAGTGTGAGAATGAGTATGAGTGACTGGCGAATGAACTGAAACTGTCAAAAGTGCACATTCCGCACTTGACATTTTTCCAAAGCGCAGTTTGAACTCTGCCCCGCAGTGGGTGGCTGAAAACGATGAGGGGGGGAGGGTGGTTTCCTTTGCCCTCTCGAGCGGGGGGTGCGCTCCAATTGGCATTGAAAGCGCAAATGAAAGGGAAGCGTTTGCATGTGACTCGAGCAAATGGCACAACCAGCAATGGAATGTCAGTCAATCCAGCTCCCAGACAGGGACAGACTTTGCTGAGGGTGCACTGCGGCACGGTGGCACGCGTCGCCGCCCCCTTGTCAAACCGTTAAAAATGAAGAAGAAGAAGCAGAAGCAGCAGCAACCGAATGAAGGAAGCATAAACCCAGAAATTTGCTCGTACGTTTATTGCTTTTAAATTTGGCAATTGTCGAGTCTCGTTTAACACATGAGTGTGGGCGAGTGTGCGAGTGTACGAGTGTGTGTACGAGTGTGTGTGTGTGTGGCCATGAGGGTATTTTTCAGCTGCAAATTGCTTATCAAGGCAACGCTTGCAACAGCAACAAATCCACGGCACTAGCCGCCCTTAATTTGGCCAATTTAAAAATGGAAATCGATTCCCTCGAGTGACGTGCCGCCTCCCGTTGCCTGCTCCCCCCCCCCCTCTTCGCAGTGCACCCCTCTGCGTGAATGTGTCAATAAAATGTGATTAACAAGTTTTGCATAAAAATGCCGACAGTCGACAGTCGACAGTTGACAATGCATTGCCATTGCTTTTCCACATTTTTCCAGCCTGGCCGCAGGCATTTTTCCTTTTGTTCAAATCCCAAAGCAACTTTGCAGCTCTCTTCCTCTCTCCCTCTCTCTATCCCTCTCGCTCTCCCTCTCTCGTTCACGCTCTGTTGTGACTTTTTTGCTGTTGCGTGGCAAATTATCCCTTTCATAAGTGACAAATATGTCTGCTGAACTGCAACCCCTGCCCCTGCCCCTGCCCTTGCCCCTGCCACTGCCTCTGCCTCGCTCCCTTCCCCAGTGTCCACCCTTATCAGCAGCGTGCGTCTGGCTGGTTGCAAGTAATGAGATTTTATATCAGCGCAAGTAACTTTGGGTTTTTGTAATTTGCAATAAATATGCAGCCAACCAGCTCCGAGAGTCACTTCGTCAGCAGCTCAAGATAAGGATAAGAGACAAGCTGGAAGAGCAGTAGGGGGAGCAGCAGTAGCAGGTCGTGTGGCAGACATAACACCACAGGGCGGTAAATGCAACTGCCACCTCTCAGTTATGTATATAAGCCCACTTACTACAGCTTATGTATTAGTTATCAGCATTTTAATGAACCCACAAAATGCAGAGACTTAAATAAATGCCATAGACACCAACAACATTCCCCAGCTGACCTCAGGACATCATTAGTTGTTGCAAGTTTGTGGCCAAAATCACTTGCAACAAGCTATCGAAATTCAAGTGCTTAAGTCTACATTTCAAATGGAAGTGATGAGCTTCGGGTTGAGTTGAAGCAAATGAGAAGTGTAGGCCGGCATTGCCCGTGAAAAGGTTAATAGAGTATTGCAAATTAATCAACAGACTAAAGAGAAACTGTAAAGTAAATTATTGTTATAAAGAAAGTTACGTAATGAACTGTTTTGATACCGAGTTTATACAACAACAAATAGTTATTTGCTGAAGAAAGAAACTATAGCTGCTCGCATACCCTGTAATGCGCATAAGACCGTTCTTTAACAGCCTTCAACAGCTTAAGTTCTTAGATATATTTTCTGTAGAATCATCTAAGTCCACAATATTCAAGAGAAAAGTACCAAAACTGAAGTGTTGATAAGCAAATTGGCAGCTTATCATCAATTAAAGTGGCCAAACAACTTCTGCGAATTTGATAAGATGTGATTTTCTATTTAATTCTGATATCATGATTTAGATTGCTGTGATTTTAATTGTTATGGACTTGGAAGAGACACATGTTTGGTCTGAAGCGGAATGAAGGTGAGTCAACGGAATTGTAATAATAGAATCAGAATTCAGCCAAGTTATCACGTTATCAGGTCTGATTACGAGCGGAACAGGGCAAAGCGAGTGGCCACAGAGCGAGGGGGGCTGAGTGGGGGGAAAAGGGCAACACCTGGTAGACACAGGCAGTTTTCACGCCTCGATAAGCTGGGCGAAAAAAAAACACTTCTACAATGCAAAAAGTTAATTAAAGACACTCGTTAGTAAACAGACTTACTCATGCCTGCGTGCGAGAGAGAGAGAGAGAGAGCGATAACATTTGCACTATATAAGCCCGAGGCATTGACACTTTGGAAGCAGTAAGAAACCAAGTGTCTTCCCAAGTAGCAACTATGAAATTCGTGTACAGCTTTGTCCTCCTTCTGGCCGTGTTTGCCGCCAGCCAGGCATCCAGCACCAGCTGGGGCAGACGGAACGCCACCGACTATCTGCTGTCCCGCCAGACAGAAGTGCGTGCTCCGATCAAGAACAGCTACTGGAACATCAATGTGGACTATCCCCGTCCCGTAAGTGAACTATCTAACTGTCAGCTGGCTTCACACAGTTGTTAACTGTTTTGGTCTTTTGCTTTGTCTTACAGGGCACCAACGGCTACTACATTATCTCGTTCGTCAATGTGATCGATAACTTCCGCAACACGTCTGGCGCCGCACCCAGCCTGTGGTCCGGCGGTCCAGGCTATCGCCATGCCCAGATCAATCTGCGAAGCCAGCTCAACCGCGGCCTCAACTCCACCGTCGAGATCTGGGGTCACTAAGCCGCCAGACCTGGAACATTCCCGCAACTCGAGTCCACACGCAATGAATAATTCGAAAAAAAAGAAATATAAAATACAAAAAATAAAACTCTCTTATCAACATATATATAACAACAAATAGTTGTCGTTATCTGGTCTCAAAATGAAAGTAAAGTTGCTTCTTATCACTTAAAGTTCGATAAGGTTCGAGTTAAGCGAGTTCTGAATGCGCCATTGGGATGACAAATTGATGATCATCATCGTCATCAGCATTTGCATATAAGGATGTTCTACTATTAACCCTCAGTTAGAGCTGCTCTCGCTCTCCCTCTCTCGCTCTCTTGTCTAGCTGGCGGCATAAGGGACCAAAGGGAAACGGAAAAGCGAACAAAAAAGGAAACCTTGCGCCTGCAGGCAGCGCTGCCAAAGGAAAACATTCAATATTTAATAAATATGTGTGCTGAGAACACATATTTTTTCTGTTAGCTACTTTGCCCAAATCCTGCCAAGCCAGACAATCCCCCTGCTCCCCCTCATCCCCTGTCCTTCTGCAGGCGCAAAAGACTTATTGGCCTGGGCTCATTTGTATTGGAAATGTTGGAGTCACCCTCGCAGTGGGAGAAGCACAAAATAGCAAATAGCAGAGAAAAAAATGAAAGTGATAGAAAATGAAAATGTTAAGCGATACGGTCAAAAGGATGCGGCCCCAAGATCCTTTTTGCAGGCTGCGAATATCTGCGTTGTATCGAATTTAAATTTCAATTCAAAATGTCTTCAGGCGACAAAGGCCTCCCCCAAAACAACAGACAGAGAGAGAGGAGTGATATGTAAAAGGGAGAGAAGAGATGTATGTGTGTGTGTGTGTGTTTGCTTTGCATATAGGTAAATATTAGCAGAGGACGCACAAATGTTTGAAAACTTGTCAACGAAATGTTTCACTTAGTTAATATGCAAAACGCGCGGCTCGCAATGCAAAGCCCAACGCCGGATATGTTTACGGATGCCGCTACGGATACACACGGCATTCTGTTGGTCCAACTCCTGACTAACTGACTGCCAGCGAATCAAACAGACAAAAAAAAAAAAAACAAAAAACAAAACAAAACAAAATAGTCGAGCGAAAGAAATGCGGAAAATCTGTAAAGAAAAGTGCCAGCTTGCACAGCCGCCTCCATGACAACTGCGGGCAACGCTAACTGCCGAATTCGTTTACGTTGGCAGT
Source organism: Drosophila macrospina (assembly GCA_035042075.1). Classification (NCBI taxonomy): domain Eukaryota; kingdom Metazoa; phylum Arthropoda; class Insecta; order Diptera; family Drosophilidae; genus Drosophila; species Drosophila macrospina. The sequence continues at coordinate 725,237 of JAWNLW010000526.1, read as the reverse complement.
CACGTAGAGCTCTACGTATATGGACGGTTATGCAATCGCATAGAGGGACGTCTGAGCAATAGTTTTCTATAACTTTCTGCAAAGCTAAAGTTTTGATTTTCATGGAAAAAATCAAAGCAAATCAAACAGATTTGTCGTAGTCTTGGGAAGCATAAGCAATGCTCAACATCTAAGATACATAATTACTATATATACATATATATGTGATATATCTATATACTATATTTAGAAGAAAGTCTAAACAACAGTTTTCTATAACTATTAAAACATTTAAAGTTTGATTGCCACAAAGAAATCAAAGCAAATCAAACTGAAATTTGTTGGCAAATTTGACAACTTCTTAGCAAGCATAAGGGAAGTCTATAATTTATTTATAAATATACATAACTACTAAATATATATGTATAATTTAAATTTTTATATATATATTTAGAAGAAGGCTTGAACATTAGTTCAAGACAATTAAACTTAGTTTTTTACGTCAAGAAATCAAAGCAAATCAAACTGAAATTTGTTGGCAAATTTAACAACTTCTTAACAAGCATAAGGGAAGTCTATAATTTATTTATAAAGTTATATAACTACTAAGTCTATAATTTAGATTTTTATATATATATTTAGAAAAGGGCTTAAACATTAGTTCAAGACAATTAAAGTTTGCCTTTCATCAAGAAATCAAAGCAAATCAAACAGAAATTTGATTGCAGATTAATCAACTTCTTAGCAAGCATAAGGGAAGTCTATAATTTATTTATAAAGATACATAACTACTAAATATATACATAATTTAGATTTATATATATATATTTAGAAGAAGGCTTGAACATTAGTTCAAGACAATTAAAGTTTGTTTTTTCATCAAGAAATCAAACAGAAATTTGTTTGCAGTTTATGATTTATCAAAGTTCAAGAAAGTATAAGGAATATATAGTATATACCTAATATATATCTACTATATTTACTATAAATATATGCAGATTCATTTTCCTACCTGCGCATTCGATTTCCATAATTTGATAAAATATATAAAAATACAAATAATTATATATAAATAATATATGAAACAAATGCAAATAAAAATCGATTGAATCAATGTATTTCAACATTTATATTTATATATTTCCCTGTGTTTACAGCAAACGTCAGATGCGACCCTCGTTTGAATTGCAAGCTGCTACAAAATTTGTTTCCGGGCGCATTTACTTGACAAATTTCTCATACGCCGCGTGAGCCGCTGTTGCTGTCGTTTTTGGTAAAATGCCTAACTTAAGCCGCTTGCTGGCTAAGCTGACCACTACACACAGCATACCATGGCACGCCACACCACAGCACAGCACAGCACTCCACTTCACCCCGCTTAGACCCTGCTGCGCCCTTGCTGTGATGGCTTCAACTGTGCAACAGACTGCGGCATCCTTCTGCCAATGTCCAAGCAACGTTGGCAACAGCTTGCAAAGCAATTACTTCAAACTACCCGGAAATGTCGCCTGGCTGACCAGCTGCCGTGCCCCCAACGCTCTGCTTGCCTCGCCCCAGGCATATGTGCTGTCTCTCTGTCTCCCTCTCTCTCTATGTGTGTGTGTGTGTAGGTTGCTGTGGGTGTTGCTGCAACAGTTATTGGAGCATGGCAAAAACACCGACCGCAGTGCGGACCTGGAACCTGTGCTGAACCATGGAGACTGTAGACGTCAGCCGGTTGAACAGACACAGTTGCCACCATTCACATGCCACTTGCCACACACCGCACACCATCGCTTACCACATGCCACATGCCACATGCCACATGCCGCATGCTACAGGCATCTCTGAGGCTGGTTAAATTGCTGATTTTGTTGTTGCCAGAAACATTGATTTTTAATAAATAGCAATTTGGCAAACCAAAACGCAATTGTTATTATTACAGCAGCACGTACCTGCGTTCAGCTTTCAGGTGTTTACGTGCAGGTAACAAACAGTTGACACTGCCAAACAACGCACAAGGGACGAAATCAGAAAGCATTTCAAACATGCAACAAGCCAAGCAATTTGGCAGTTTGCAAATCTGCAACTGGATGCATTAATGTCGCTAATGCGCTAGAGATATTACTGATCCCCCTCCCTTCCTTCCTTCCCACTCCAGCAGCAGCCACCCTCTTGCCAATATACCCTGTAACTAGCATAATTTGCAAGTTGAATCGCACTCCTCACTTTGCACTGCTTTCGTTGCACTGTGCACTGGGCACGGTGGGTTGCGGCCTCTTTCGCATGGCAAACGTAATGAAGTATTTATGATTGGTTGATTGGCAGAATGCAACGGGTGTTGGCCAATTCGTTGTGCCACTTTGGCAGCATGGTAACAGCAATAGCAGTTTTGACAAGCGCTGCTGGGGATTTGTGGCATAACAAATTCGTGCCGAAAATTGTAAAATAACATGGCACCTGCCACACACCAACAAACCAGCGCAGCACAGCACCAACAACAACAGCAGCGGCAACAGCAGCAGCGGCAGCAGCAGCACCATGCCACAATCAATATTGATGAGTGGCAGCGGCAACAACAATTGCCATTTTGCAACTGCAGCTCTAAATCGACCTCTTGTGGCGGCCCACAGGATCTGGATGAATGGTGAATAGTGAATAGTGAATAGTGAACTATGATGCTCTCTAACCGAAGCCTCCACAGCTTGGCTACGTTATTTATTGCCACATTTGGCATGATGCAGCTTATTTGCATGGCAAAAGTGATTAAGTCAACTTATCTCGACAACTACAACAACAACAACAAGCAACAGCTACATAATTTTCCATCAGCTTGCGATAAAATATGCATTGAATTGGCCTTACCCACATATATCAATTTCTCTATGATGCATGGCACTTCATCGACCCGCTCCAATAAATTTGATCAAAATCGAAAAGCAATTACTTGCAGGTAATCCTCAGCATAAACTACATAGATTACATTAATACCTAGAAATTGAAATACAATTGCCATAAATTTCTGTGGCAGAATATCACTTTAGTCGCACTGCCAATAAATTGAATGGCATTTAACTTAAATACTTGTACACTTCATTGGCTTCGTGTGAATTCAATTATAATATTTTTGACACTTGAACAAACACAAACACCTCATGCTAGGCAATTATGAGCATATTCATGAATATGTTTAAATGTTGATAATATTGCCTTGATTTTATCTAGAGTAACTAGTTCCCCATACATTTTATTGGCCAGATTCATTTTCTATTGCCTTTCAAGTTAAATTTATTATTTTAAAACGTCATTTTGTTTTGAATATAATAAAATGGCGCCAATCGTTCAGCAATTGCAGCCAACTTTAAGTGAGTTTAAATTTTGAGCACACTCAGCTTAGCATAGACACGCACTTAAGCTAGCCAAGACACAAATTTACGTCGGAATTATTGCAAAGTATAAATAAGTATTTCCTGCAGTTAGCTGTAGATGGCGCCTTACTCTGTAGCAAATACATACACCAATAGCCGATGCTTTAACGCAGGGTTGCACGCAGGCATTTATCAAAAATGGCGCTTTGGACTTAAAATTTTCTTGTGAATAATTTACAATAACTGAAGTTGTAGAAAATGTAGTATTAATAAGTACAGTTGATTTTAAATTGAACGTTTTGTTTTGCGTTTTGATTCCGCAAAACTTTGCTGATTAAGCCAAACGAATTGTAAATAAATTCCTTTTTATACATTAAGGCCCTTGCAAATCCCCAAGTTAAACAAAACTCTCTTCATTTACATTAAACAGACCCATAATTTGTTCAAGTACATAGCACAACAACACACAACACACAACGCACAACTCCCTGCCGCCCACAGAACGCTTCTTCCTTCGAGTTTACAAAGCAACCCCGAAAAACTCTCGAGTTTCCTTGTCCAACAGATACACGCAACCACTAACATACACATACACACACACACACTCGCACAAGCAATCACATGTACTATGTAGGCATTTTCCTTTGTTTTGTGTTTCCCATTTGCTTCTTTCCGCTCTTCGCCAAGCCCGTCGCATTTGTTTGTGCAGCGCTTGGAAAAGATATCTTTCCATATGGCTGATTTTGAATGGTTAGATACTTTTTTCTGTCATTTTCATAATGAGTAATGAGGGAAGAAGTGTTGTTGTTTACCTCTGCGTAAAAGCCAACAATAAAACCGCTGCTATAGATGGGAATTTTGCCATCATGCTTGGCTTTAATATTCAAGAATTCTCTTTCAATATTTGCTGTAGCAACTGTACCTAAACAAATTACCATTAGCATAAGCGCAGCTTGTAAATTACAGAACAACTCTTTGCTTTATGTTAACATGTTATTAAACCTTCTGCGGCTATTTACATCACATTAGTAAAATCATTATCAAGTGAAGTTCTTGCCAAGTTTTACACCCACCGACAAAGTACATCAATCAATATCTGTGTATATACTCGCACAACCGTTTACCTCCTGCTCCTGGGCTGCGACAGGCTGCAAAAGTCGCCCCTTTACGCCAGAGCCCAACAAAATGCGTTCTAGCCCCGCCCGAGCAACCCGAGAAGTCGGTCGAATCGTAGACCGTTTCAACCGATGTCCAATCGCCAATCACTCACACACTTCGGCTAACAGTTTCGGCTGCCTGACGATTGGCTGACGTTTTCGTTAAATATCCGACGAATCGCGCTGATTTCATTCGTTCGGTTCTCGTTGTCGCTGTTCGGCAACCGGTTTTGCGCTCTCTTCTTGAAGCATTTCACATCAAAGCGAAAATAACCACTTCGTCTCTCTTCTCTTTACATTGCACTCTCTTTTGTACAAGCAGCAAGAGAGCTGCTAAAGTAAAACTGGCAACGCAACTCAATTCAATGTGCTCGTATTTTTTGGTCTATACTGCGTATTGAACGTTTAAGACTTGGGATGGCTAAGTAAAAGCAATATTTGCAATAGGGCGGCAACGAGATTGTAGCTAAAACTCGGCAGACATTAGACTTTTTATAGTAAAAGTATGGCTTTCATTGGGATGTAATTCTATATGCGATTCAGTTACTCTTCGTCTTCTGCTTGATCAACATTAATAGGCTAATGAATTAAGCTAAATTCCTTTCACCAGCTGAATAATATTACTATAACTAATGTGTATTATGCTTATATCATTTTCTGCTTACAGACCATTTATGTATGTTTATCTCTCTCTTCTTCTAACTACCTAATTAGTTGTGATTTGATTTCAATATCCCATTTTGATTATAATCCATTAATTATCGCTCAGTTATTTAGTCATCTGCGATGTGCAGCTGCTGCCAACAAAGCTGCCACTTGTCGCCCCATGCGCGTCTCCGACTGTGGCAGGTCATAAAATGGCTTCATTTGGCTGCGCCCTAGCCCTGCCTCTGCCTCTGCCTCTGACTCTGCCACTGCCACTGCGTCTGCCTTAGCTGCCACCGACTCCGACTGCGAGTGAGTTTGCCACCCGTCGGAGTCTGTTTTGGGCTTAGTTTATTGCACGGCGGCACTTGGCTTGCCACACAAATCACCATTTTTAATGAAATGAGCTGTCAAAAGTGCCGTTCCTACCACTTCGCAGTAGCCACACTTTATTTTTAGTTTCGGCTTTAAGACGGTTTCATATTTTACAGCATTTCATTAGTTGCTTGAGTTTTCGACAGTTTAGTATTAACCGCATGTAAAAGTTCATAAAAACCAACACTCAATGGTCTTTCTCAACATATTTATCTTAAGTCATAGTCCTTTACTTCTTACGAAGTTTATTTTGAAGCAAATAAATCATTTATTTTATAGTTATACTTTCTTTTCTTTGAAATAAATAAATATATATATAAATGTATGTTAAATCTGCTGACTTCCTTCTTATTAAAAGATATTAATGTGTAAATAAGTTAAATAATGCTCTTTATAGCATAACAATCAATCAGCAGATCTTCTACAAAAATGCACGCTTAATTCTGAAATTAGGTTGGCACCACTGCAATAAGAAGAGAAAAAACTGCATATTATTCTTTTCAGCTACAAAGTTATCAACAGTTATGTAAGCGTACATACATACATACATATGTAAATACATATGTTTACACATTTTGTCACTTTGTTTCTTCTTCTTTCGCTTTTTACCGCAATCAAAACTCTCAGCCTTCGGTCACATAAAATGGCGTCGTCAGCCAGAAACAGCGTCAGCGTCAACGGCAGGCATTGACGTCACATTGATGCTCTGCGTATCACACACACACACTTACATTCACACATACACAGGCATTCGCAATCGACGAAAAGTTAATTTAATCGGCATTTTATTGTTGACCTGCACAGAGAATAACAAAACAAAAACGAGAAAAACACGAAAAATCGAAATGCCAAAGCGACACGCAAAAATGCTATAATTAAATTTTTCACTTGGCGATCAGCAAACGAAGCTCTTTGAAAAACATTCCGTTGAAATTATTTATAAATAAATTAGTTGCTGCAATGCGTTAAGTGCGAAGGGCGATGGCCAAAAGGCGGCGCCATAAACAACCACAAGAACACATTAAAATAAAACGAAAGGGCATAAAAACAGCGAGTGGCAAAGATAATGTGCAAGAGGAAAAATAAAATCGTTAATATGCTTTTCATAGGCGACAGTTTTTCATTATAAAGCCAAAGAACGTATACATCGATTAGTGTATATGAATCTCTCTGGGTGTGTGTGTGTGTGTAATGGGCAAGGGGCGTGTGCCACATTGCAGACAGGGAGGGGCAGAGTGCATAATAAAAAAAGCTCATCAAATCTGCCAGCAGCGTTAACTTAATAATTGCCATAAATGGCGCCATTCGCAACGAAGCAAACAACTCTGTCGCCTCCCTCCTTTCCCTGCTAGCCTTACACCCTCTCTCGCACACACACATACATTCTCTCTCACTCTCTCTCTCTTTACACATGGTAAACGAGCAACAAACTGGCAAACAACCCACAATGACGACTGAATTTTCGCCATGCTACGTAATGTTGAAGTCCGACAACAGCGCATAACTCAAACATAAATTATAGTAAAATGCGTTGTGTACATGTGTCGTGTGTGTGTGTGTGCGAGAGCGTTTTTGTTATTATTTTTGTTGCTGTTGTGACCTTTTTCGTGACGTTGCAATCGGCAACGAAAACATATTCATTCGAACTCAATATTTTATTCGAATTTCGAATGTGAGAGCAAAGACAACGAATTCGCCGCAAGAGAGTGTGAGCACGAGAGCGCACAATACGACGAATCCACGACTGTAAGTGTGTATCGCTGTGTGCGTATACGCTGCCGCTCGTGGCTGCGTGTGTGTGTATGGGTGTATGAGTGCGGATTTTGATTCAAAACAGAAAAGCGCGGAAAATTTTATAAGCGCGCAACTTTTTTGTTATGTTTTAGGTTTACTGTGTTGTTGCTTCATTTTGGCTTTGCCACGGTATGAAAAGCGGCAACAGCGCACCGCCGTTTCGGCCTCTCAATCGTGGCTCGCGTTCAGCTTCGTTTCTCGATGACGATAATAATTGAACGAATGTCCGTTGCCAAAAGCAATAACAAAAAAATAAATAAATAAAAAACCTCACACAAAAAGCCAAGACGCAAAAACAGGCCTCTAAAATATTTGTTCTTGTTTTTGTTTTTGATTTTGTATTTTGTCGGTTTGCCTTTTTGTTGCTTTTATCACGTGTCTACTAATTACGTACAATATATTTGCTGGCAAGCAAATGCTTTGTGCTATTTTCCTTTTGTTTTTCTCTATTTTGTTTTAACGTTGTGTCGTTTTTGCTTTTCGACTGCATTCAATAAATTTGCTCGGTTTGCTCATTTATCGCATCACTTGGCTTTGCCATTGTTTGCAGCTTATTGCGTCTGAAAAGTTGCCAAACTCTTTTGTTTGGCCCATAAGTCACCTAAATTGGCTAGACGAATGCAATTTCACAACACAAAGAGAGTCTACTGCAGACGACCACAAGCTGCAAACAATAAAGCTCAACTCAACCGATGAAGCTCACAATTGTCGCATTGGAATATTGGCTCTAAGATTGATAAGACACCTTTAAGATAATATTTCAATTAATTACCATATACATAAGTGTCTATTGAATTTAGAAATTATTGTGCTAATCAAGCAATATTAAAGTAGCTTCTATGGTAAAACTTCTTCCTACAACATTGACAGTAGATTTGTTAAGCAATTTATAATAACTTGTCTCTTAGCTGTCTACTTTTTCGCCATTTTGTTGGAATTATGTTGTTGTTTAGCAAAATCTAGTTACATTTATGGTTAGTTTCTTTACATTTCACATGATTTACAAACAAGTTCTACATTACAGAACAATTTAACAGCAATCAAAAGACTTAACACATTGTTTTCTTATTTATAGAGAGTAAACTTATCTTACGTAGGCTCAAACAATATTTTATCAAACTATTAGAGAAGCTTTCCAATTATAACACTCATGTATATGTGAATATCTCAACTGAATGACACCACAATAGAATTTATGGTGAAATACTTGGTAATATTTAGGCTATAAAATGTTCTATTAATGTGTTATCAATATTATCTACATATGTATTCTCTGATAGGTTTACTATATTTCTGTAGGTGCTAAGTCTATGTTTATGTCTAACAAATCCTACAAAAAGTAATAACAACAATTAAATAACAGATACCTGTATTAGGAAGATAAGTTATATATATATATATATATATATATATCAATTTATCAATTTATGTTTATATATATTGCTTAGCTTGCTGTAAAGTTTTTTAAATACAGTAGACGTATATTACTAACTTAAGGCTTTCTCAACTGCTCAGTTGCTCCAAGTAGATAGGATATCTGTGTTTAGGAAAAGAAGAAGAAGACGCATACCACAGTGATTTGACAAATCATTCCTGTAGACTTAACAATATAACTTTGCTGTAAGTCCATTAAGCTGTCTAAGCCTTTAAGCTATATAGAATTTATAGCTTATTTCAACAAATTGGGTAAAGGCGACTGCTTGTCTTAAGCTCATTTAGTTTCTCAATTCCTATATTGATGAAAGTGTGTATTTCATCAAAAATTAAAGCTGTTCTACGTACATCATATTATATTTATTGTCAAGGAACTAACTTTACTTCACTCTTACAATTGTGATTTTCCAATATGTTTAAATAAACATAACTTATAAACACATTTTCGAGTTCATTTTGTAAGTTTTTTAATAGATTCGCTCAAGTAACAGTTCCCTTGACATAGTTCACTTTTAGTTGCTTAACGTAGTAATGTTAACAATATAAAGGTTGGCTTAAAAGCTTACAGAAGTGTGAGCTCATTTAATGTAAATAGCTAATCACAGTTGGCTTAATTTAAAGTAGAAAAGTAGCCACAAAATAAGTGGAAAATATGGAAATCATGAGCAGAGTTTATAAACATAAATGAAATAAATAAATTGATGCAAATGAATTTGGTGTTGTTTATGAATTTGTGGCGCAAAACAAACATGAAAATAAACAGAAGCAAAACACAAAACGCTGATGTTCCAATTTAGCACAACTTTCGCTAGTTGTCGCCGCTGGGGCCACACAATGACGCCGAAGGGGGCGTAGGGGTGTAGGGAGCATTGCTGAGGTGGCGACGTGCAAAGCGCACACAGACAGCGAGACAGCAGCAGCAACAGCAGCAGCGACGGTAGCAGCAGCAGTAGAGACAGCAGCAGAGTCAGAGCTGTTGTGTGTGCAAACGTCATCAACATAATTTTCATCACTCAGCGATAAACACGAAATATGCTGATGAAAGACGCCGAACAGAGCGCGCCACTGAGAAGCCGAACAGTTGTCAGCGCGAACCGAACGATGCCGAGCACCAGCCGAATGCCAGAGAGAATGAAGAGTGTGGGTCTCCCAAGGGGCCAGAGGTGGAGTCACAAACACACAGTCACACTCACGAAGCGAACAGGCAAAGAGAACACACAAATGGGAGAGAGCAAGAGTGAGTGAGAGAGGGAGCGTTAACGAGAGCGAGCGAATGAGTGAGCAGTTAGAGTGGCAGTGCCCAAGCACAAAGTTCCAAGCAGTCCCAAAGTCCCAGTCCCAGTTGGCGAGTGGGTGTCGCTGTTGCTATTGCTGTTGCTGTCGCTGTCGCTGTGCTGTGTGGCGGTCACAAAGGCAGCGGCGGAAGCAGCTCATTGAGACCGAAACGTAAACGTAGTCGTGGACGTGGACGTGGATGGAGACGGAGACCGCAGCGACTGCCAACAAAGCGTTGCACAAAAGCAGCACAATGAGCGCGATTGTGTCTGGGTGCCGTTGGCCGTCGTTGAAGCACTCTGCATTCCGTACTCCTCACACCTCCCTTCTCACTCCTCACTCTACACTCTCTACACACTCGCCCTCACGCCCCTCACTTCCCCTTCTGTTAATGCAGCCAGTTGTGTGCGGCAGCCGTGACACTCCATTTTTATTTTCCTTCGCTTCATCGACGTCTACCAAGCGCACACAATATGCTCTTGGCACGAAACCTATGGCCTGTATACCATACCGGAGTATTCATAGCCCCTGGCTCTATGGCTGTATGACTCTATGGCTCTACAGCTCCCAACTTGCTGCACTAATTGAAGCTCATGATTAAGTAACTTTTGCAACTTGCAACTAAACTCAACTCTCCCAGCGCCAAGCGAGGCACACAAAAACCCAACGGCAACGGTGGCAACGACTTCCCGGCATTTGTCACGAAAAGGTTGCTGCCGTTGCAAGTTTTATGGTGCACCTTCTCTTTTTTGTTATTTTCGTTCCTCCTCCAGCTTTTTCGAAAATGTCAAAATATAAATCAATTAACTTTTACCAAAAAGTTGCTACAGAAGTTGCCAAGCGAATTACACAGAAATCCATGTTGTTGCAATCTATTTGCTCTGTGTTTCCAGTTCGAGTTGAAATTGATTTAGCTATAGATATTGAGATATCGGGGGAGATTGTATTTATGCGGAGGAAAGGAGTCTTTAAAGCTGGAAATGCACTGAAGTTAAATCTAAGTCTGCATTTAAAGGTGTTTAATATTTTATAAGATTGATAACTAGCGTAGTTATCTAACAGTGAAATTAAAGAAGTGTAGATAATTATATTTTATACTTCTCTCTTTTTGTATGGAAATGTCTCTTAAACTCCTCTCTTTACTCACTGCAAGATTTATGTACATTTTTCTATATTTTGCCGACACTTTCCTACCTAAATATGTCAGCAGTTGGCCCAAATATTCTAGCAAATTATGTGGAAATTATGGCTAAAGAACACAATTGACTAATACAACATTACGTTTCTCCAAAATAGCAGTAACTTCAATTCTAAGCAAAGCATTTAATCTAAACAGAATTTCTTATTGTAAAACTTGGCTTATACTTTCTGTTAACTACAAAGTTTCTAGAGATTTTCCACAGTTTTTACGCATTTATTTTCATTATTATAAATGTGAATTTATAGGCAACAAATTTTAGTTTTGAAAATAACATGTAAAAATGGAGAAAAGTGTGCATAAAGTTAGATAATTAAAAGCGGCTTTAATAACATATTCTTTATAAGCCAAATTTAAGCATTAAGCAACAACTTAAAATGGTACATTAATCTAATAAATGCTGTTAAGTTGCAAGTTGTCTAGTGTATAGACTAAAAACGTAAATTCCTTAAACATTTCCCAACTAAACAATAACAAATATATCTAAAGATGGAGAAAACTGAATCAACATTTCGGAAAATGGCGACAAAGATTATATAAATGTGAAAAGCTAAGATTGAAATGCATTTTGTGGAACAAATGTGGCATAAATAATGCAGTTAAGGCAATCAGCAGGAGGTATCTCAAATGTCGCGATCTGTCTATGGATTCTAATCTCAAGTCATAATTCAAATTGGATCTAATGAAGAGACGCGACTCTACGAAGTGATGGGTTTACTTTCGTGAAGAGATAAACATTCGAAGTGAAACGAAAGCTCATTAAATTTAATGTCCAGCAAAGAAAGTCAACGTAAGCATGTGTGTGTGTGTGAGTGTCTGAGTGTGTTTGTGTGTGTGTATCTAAATAAGCTGCTAGTAGCTACTACAAAGGCCTTCATTTGCGTTATTTACAAAGAAACAAAGAAGCAAACAAACAAACCAACAACGAATAACTCAGTGAGTGTGAGTATGAGTATGAGTGCGAGTATGAGTGTGAGTATGAGTGTCTGCATAGATCTGCATCTGTATAAATATAGCTAGATATGTACATATAATAAGTATCTCTTGAAGATCTATCTACGCAAAGAGCTGGCGAGTTAATGTAAACAATGAAATCATTTGAATCGACGGATGTTTACTTGGCCAAAACAGAGAGAGCGAGAGAGACAGAGAGAGAGCAACATTATCCGTCAAAAAAGTCGACTTCATTAACCGAATATGAATTGAGAAATTCAGGCAATCTAATAAAATGAAATAAACAAATTCCAATGTGGAAATATCAAACAAAACGAGGCTGAGCTAATGCTAATGCTAATGCTAATGATAATCATGATGTTGATGATGATGATGATGGAACTTGACTCAACTGGAAAAAAACGATTAGTGCAGTTTAGTTTAGTTTTGTCTCTTCGCATCTTTATCAACCATTTGTGCACGTTTTCTCAGCTGAAATTTGATACTTTCCGATGAATATTTCGAATGTATTCATGGCGCTGTTTGAACATTGTCCTGAACCCGAACCCGAACACGAACCCGAATCAGAATCAGAGTCAGGCAGACAAACAGAGTCTGGAGTCGCTGACTTACTCGTGCAACTCTCAAAACTCTCGCGATTGCCGAGGCAATGGGAATTGGGAACTGCGAACTGGGAACTTGGAACTGGGGAGGGAACTTGGGGAGGGGGGAACTGCATGACAGCGACTGAATTTAGATGCCGATAAGTAAAATGTATCTGCGGCAAAGCCGAGGTGCAAAATTCAATGCGAAAGCAGCCGCAGCAGCAACAACAACAACAACAACAACTGCAGCAACAACAACTGTAACAACAACAACAACAACAACAACTAGCACAATGCCAAAAGAGTCGCAAAGAAACTTGCATAAATGGAACCAGTTTTGTGGCTCAGCCAGAGGGAGACGGCGCCGGAGACGAGGCCAAGACTGAAGCTGTAGATGGAGTTGAAGTTGGAGTTGGAGTTGGAGTTGGGGGGTGCGCGGGCAAAGCCGGGATCGGCTTTAGTTAGCGACAGCGACGAATAAATTTATGCAGCCTAAAGCGCGTTTTGTGGCCAAAGCATACGGAGTATGGTAGGTAGGGAGGCAGTGTGGGAAAGAGAGAGGGGAGCGGGGTACTAAACAGAGACAGCGACTGTTTAGGCACCAAGCAGCAGGACAGAGAGAGTGAGAGTGAGTGAGCGAGAGAGAGGGAGAGAGAGAGAGAGGCACACACAGAGAGAGGGAGAGAGTAAGAGTTTGGAAATGGAACTGAGATTGAGACTCAGACTGAGACTCAGACTGAGACTGAGACTAAGACGGGGAGCTTCATATCAGACCCCAAGCCGTACCCTGCCTCGTCGCGCTCCGCCCCTCCCCGCCCCCCGAGTGCGCCCAACTGGTCGCGCATACCCGACGAACGACATGTGAATATTAATGTTTGCCGCCACAACAAAACGGATTGCAAACGGATCGCAAAACTCAAACTCTCGAGCCAAAAACTCAAGCGAAATCTTGTGACAATTTCAGAGTTCGCACTACGTAGATACGTAGTTGCATTTGGACGAGTAGAAACACGGGTTGTTCAACGGGTTAAGCCTCAGGATGAGTAAAGGGAAGTAAAGGAAGTAAAGGGCTAGCAACTAAAAAGGAACTGAAACTTGATCTATAATAGAAATAAGTTGATCTCTATTAAAGAAGCTGAAACATAAAAATTGAGAGATTAAAGAGGAAAAGGTTTGAATAAAGTTGTTATAATTTAAATATATAAATTAAAGCATTCTAAAATATATATATTATAAGACTTATAAAAGCTGAAAGAGAAAGGGAGAGAAAAAAAGACAGAGACAGAGAGAGAGAGAGAGAGAGAGAGAGAGAGAGAGAGAGAGAGAGAGAGAGAGAGGAGAGTGCTGCCTATAGATTACTTATAATTATGAATTGTAGACAAATAGTTGACAAAGTTGTTAAGAAACAAAAGCCTTTCACTCATAATTTTCTATTTAATCTTCAACTCTGCTCTCTACTCTCTCTGCTGCAAATTTTACTTACATTTTCCGCAGTTTTTGCATTTATTAATCTATTATTAAAAAACGTACACTAGTTGCCTTTACAATACCCAATAAAAGTGCATTTATTTTAAAGAAATAATAGACTGTGTACTTTTTAAGTACAGAGTCTAGAAATATGTGTGAAAGAACAAGAAATATGTACAAAAACTTAACAATTATAGCGAAAAAAAGAGGAATAAACATATTCTTATGCAAATGCAATTGAATAACTATTCTTCTAAACAAATAAACACTAATAAATGATCATAGTTATCATTAAACAATGATAAAGTATGTTGGTTAATACATTATCATAGCTTATTGATAACAGTGATAATTTATTTATAAGTGTTTATTTGTATTCCTTATTGAAGAAGAAACTTTTCTAGGCATAAAAGTAAACATACAATAATTAAATATATAAATAAAAATTAAAACAGCTTACTTTAAGAGCAGCCCTCGTTCAGTTGAATACAAAATTTGTAGTTGAATTTTATTTATTTTTATTATTCGTGCAATTCTCTGATTTCGATTGCAAATTGCAAATGAGAATGCGACCAAACAACAGCAACAACAACAACCACAAACAACAACAAACAACAACAACAACGAGGAATATGTGCGTGTTAAGGATCAAACGGGTTTCCTCTACAACTCGCAGACTCATTGTCAGTCGTATGCCTTGACAACTTGATAAAGATTTCATGCCTTTGATTAATATATTAAGTCCCAAACCGACAACGGGAACGGGAATGGGAACGGGACAGGAGCGGGAACGGGTAGAGGAATGGGAATGGGAATGGTAACGACAACGGAACCCGAACAGCAAAACCGACGGCAAACACCAAACACATGAAACACATGAAACACGCACCAGGCCGAAGACAAAGTCCCGTAGTTGTTGGCCAAAGGTGTGCAGAGTTTAGGACATGGCCATAAATCAACTTGCTAGTTGATGCCTCCGCTGGGGAAACTTGAAGTTCCGCTTGTGTCTAATGTGAGTCCGTGTCAATTAAATAGATTTCCAGTACACTTGATCATTTTCAAGTGGATTTCTACAGCTCAGCTCAGCTCGGGGAATACGAAAGCGAATGCGAATCGTTGCCGAATGAAATCCATTAATGATTGGCCAAAAGAGACAGAGGAAGACTTGCAGAGCCTAGGAATAACTAAGTAATCAATGCTCAGATTGTTGCAAAAGTAGAAGAACTCAAACAATAACTTTTATAATAATATATACTTTCTTTTTTACTGAAAACATTGCAGAAAAATCAAGTAAAAGATCTAATTAAATTGTTAATGAATACTTTAATATGGAACTTTTGATTATTTGACTTGGAAGTTACTATTAAACAAGTAATTTCAGAAGTTAATAATGAGAATTATAATATTTACAATTTAAGGCTGTAACTCTTGCTTGGAGACTCTAATATAATTTCTAATGAAGAGATGATGAAGAGTGATAAAAACTTTGGGTAATGCTTTAAACTCTACGAATTAAACCCAGATATTTTAAAGTGCTACGAATTGATAATAAGTTGAATTGTGTTAAGAATGAACAACTTTACAGTTTAATTCTTTTTTTTTGCAGATCTAATGTAAATTCTACTGAAAACATAAGTAACAGCTCTGTTAAAAATGCTAATAAAAATATTAATGAAAATTGAGTAAGCTAAACATTTTGTATGCTACACATAAAGAAGATAAATTACCAAACTATATTTTAAAATTGCGAAAAAACATACATTAGCAACAAATTGTTATGAAAATCATATGGAAAACTAAAGAAAAACCATATTAAGCTATTTTCGTTAGAGTATAACAAATAAAATATAAAACATAGCATATAAAACAATTGCAAAGCAAAAATAATATTAACATAAAATAATTATGAATAACTTAAGATTTTATCTTCTACCTTCCTTCTTTTTCTTCTTCTCCTCCACTGATGCATCTTTATATTGATGTGGAGAAAGGTAAACGTATGTTAGTTTCCACAAAGCACTCGGCTAAATTGTTGCTGCCCAAGTTGAGTTTTTTGGGCTCGAACAACCCGAACCAATCATTAAATGGCATAATTGAAGCTCTGGGGAATCAACGGGAAGACCAAAGACGAAATCAGAAAATATAATAAAATAAAAAGTCGTATAAAATGGAAATGAAAATGGACAAAACAAGAGGGTGGCCGGAAACAAGGACACGGCAAACAACACAAACGGAATAGAACAGAAGGCCCAAAACGTCAGCCAACCCCAAATGGAAGCAATGCAACAACAACAACAAATACTACAACAACTGTGCAGTGTCTGTAATGTCCTTAGCACAAAAAAGTCAAAAGCAAACATAAATTCTGTATGTGAGTGCAACTGAGCATGTATTTGTGCATATGCGTGTGTGGGTGTAATTCGCCTCAAGCGTTAGCAAGCATACAAACGAGTGTAAAGCACGCGCCAGAAAGTTTCAGAGAGGCGTTGTGGACCACCCACTACACAGCAAGTGAGAGCAAATGGCAGCGAGAGAGACAGGGCAGCGGCAGCAGCAGCGCCAGCGACTGCGGCAGCGGCAGAGGAAGAGAAAGAAGCAGCTACAACGAGGACAGCGCATCAAAATAGAAGAAAAAAGTTTTATGCTTAAACTTTTTTTTGTGCGCTGTTGTTGCTGTGCTCTTTACGCGTAGCCCCCTTTCGCCATTTCCCGCTGCTTCATCAACTTTTTAGCTGTGTCTCTGCCGCTCACCCGCTCGCCCGCTCAGCGGACTCTCCTGGGCAAATATTTAATTTTTATAAAGCCTTCATGCTCTCTGCACGTTGTAACTGTGTGTTTGCCTATGCCTGTGTGTGTGTGTGTGTGTGTTTTAGCATTTTGCTGGGCTTTAAAAATATTAAAGGATAAACGCGCGCACATAAAGCTCGCATTTTATGACTGCCAATGTTGGTTGTGTTCGGGTTTTTGGGGCTTGGGATAGGGATTGGGATTGGGTTCAGTTTCGGCTTCCGCTTCGGCTTCGGGCTTTGTGTGTTTGGCATTGGGATGAGTTTCAGTAGCACCAATGCCCCTGGGGCCACTTTTAAGTGTGTGCATGTGTGAGTGTGAGTGTGCGTGAATGTGTGTGAGTATTTTGTGGCGCCGTGGCGCCTCAATTTGCCTTCATCAATTATTGTTGCAACTTGCCGCGTCACTGGTAATTGTTAATAAAATATGCATATGAAAGTGGACCTATCATTACACGCCTCAAGTTTCAATTTAAGCTTCTATTTAACTATTTCTTGTCCATGCGCCTGGCCATGTCCTTGTGCATGTCCCTGTTCGTGTTCTGTCCGGTGCGTGTCCTGCGTACTGCGTAATAAGCTCTCCACCTTTATAACAAGCCAAGAAGCCCATTCATTAGGCTGGCACTGGTCTTATTGGAGTGACCAGGTTACATAAATAAGCTGAATATGCATTAGGCTGTGCTTTCTTGGGTGACCAGCTTTCGCACAAGAGACTGCTTAGCAATAATAACTAATAATAACATTAGCATTAATTAATAATATTAAATGAATAATTAATTAGTTATTATTATTAATTATGACAACAGTTTTTTTTAAATGTTAAAGTATTTAAAAAAAAAATGATTCCTTCGAGCCGGAGTCGAACCAGCGACCTGTGGATGTCTATCATGTATTTCTACTCACTACAGTCCATCGCTCTACCAACTGAGCTATCGAAGGTCAATAAATGCTGAGTTCCATATCGCATTCCGCTGAAGCTCGTCGAAGCTTCAACGAAAATGTCGCTCACTAAAAATATATTCAGCAATAAAGATAATGGAATGCAAATGCTTGTGACGGCAACAACAACAAACTGCAAGGTCTGTGAAATGTATATGCTGTTGTTGTTGTTAATATTGTTAGCATTGACGTCAGCTGGTCACCCTAAACCAGCGCATACAAAATGGAGTAGCTATCGCCTGTTTGTATGTGTGTGTGCGTGCGTGCGTATGCATGTGAAGGGCTTGCTTGGTTCATTCAGTTCATTCGTTCAGCGAGCACAAAAAAAAGAAGAAGAAGCAGAAACAGTGAAAAGCAATTTCGAAATATTCTATAAGGTCCCGCTAGCTGCGGTCTTTGCGCTCAACCTTAAACCAAACGTAGGCAACGCCAGCAGCGACTGCGGCAGCGGCAGCGGCAGCACAAACATGTTCAATTATCGCAGACGTAGCGTTCTGCTTGTTGTTGTAGTTGTTGCTGCTTGTATTTTACCCCGATAGAAACGAGCATACGCATACATAGAGAGCGAAAGCGAGATAGATACAGAGAGAGAAAGAGTATTAAGCCTATGGAGAGCTATGCAGAGAGTAGATGAAAAATGGTTTGGGGTTAAGTTAAATTCATGCAATGCGGTCTTCGTCTCATCCGTCGTTGGACGCTGATGTTGATGCTGATGTTGATGTGTTATGCTTCGCACACCCTTTACAGCCCCCTGCGGGGAATGCGGCAGTGCGGGTAGTAGCTAGAGGGAGGGGGTTAAACGTAGTGAACTGTGTAACATATGGAATTGGCGTGTCGAGGCTGACGAGTGCTCGTCTTTCTACTCGTATGTGAACATGTGTGTGTGTGGCTGTGGGTGTTTGTGGGTGGCTGGGTGGCTGACTGTTCCGCCTGTCAGTTGAGTGCTGCTCCAAAGGGGGCGGCGTAAAGCACTCAACTCGACTACAGCAACAACAACAACAACGACGACGTAAAATACGTAAAGCGCCCCTGGGAATATGACGATATAATTTATTTTAAATCTCGTCCGTTTCACTCGCTTTAAATGTGAACAAGAGCTTTTTATTTGGCCATTTCGAACCCGTTGTGAAATCGTCTGCTACGTCAACATTTTGGCCAACTAATTAGCCTGCCGTCGTCAGTTTAGTAACTGCTATTAAATCGAGCTAACTTTGCGGTTCTCCCTCTCTCTATCTCTCTCTCTTTCAGTCTGTTCTAGAGATTATTTCTTTCTTACTACGTTCATGCGTTGTCTCTTTTGAAAAGCTGCACTGACTTTATCGTGTTATAGTATATACTAAATTTAGTCACCACAACTAAAGTATATTCATTTCGTGATATTATCTAGGACTGAGTCGTTATATAATTAATCCAATTAGCTTAAAAACTGATTTCCTTTTCTGATCTGCAGTACGAGAGTCTTGTAACTCTGAAATACCCTACAATTATTGCCTTATTTATGCACTAAATAGCAAGTAATAAACCCCAACACATCGTTCATGCGTCGCACACTTCGTGATACTATATTAAAGAGCACATATTATTTATGATGTATTATTTTCTTAAGAAAATACTTCTCAAATTTCAATACGACATTTGTTTGACACAGAAATACCCTACAATTAACGTATTGTCGTTTATCCTGATATGCTAAATGCCAAATAATAAACTACAACACTTCGTTCATGCGTTACATGTTCATGATATTATAATAAATATGAAATATATATAAAATCTTATACAAAATCTAATTTCGTATTGCTTTCACTCTATAAAATATACACTTAACCGTTAGCTGCTCTACAACTAATGACTTTTACTAACCTAAAAACATGTCGTGTAAACTGAGTAGTTGGCTTGAGCAGCTTGGCAGGCTCACATTGACAAGGGAACGACGACAACCCCCAGAATGGCCCAATTGACATTTAACGCTGCCTTTGACCCCGCTGTCCATGCTGTTAGTGTCCCCCCACTCCACCTCGCGCGCTGTGCGACATAGTTACAAGTGTGTGTGCGTGTGTGTGTGTGTGGTGCTGTCAGTGGTGGTGCAATTAACCGCAAAGGTTTCCTTTTGTCACTTGCATGCGCCCCTCTCTAACAGCGTCTTCTGCTCGCACGAACGCACACCGAACAAGTCCGAGTCAAAGTCCGAGTCCAAGTACGAGTCAAAGTCGGAGCCGGAGCCGGAGCTGGAGTTTGTGTTTGTGCTTGAGTTTGAGTTGAGTTTGAGTTCGGAGGCCTTTTGGCCGTTAGCTTTAAGGCATGAAATAATAATAGGCCTTGGCATAACTTTAATGGCACAGTTATTAACTTTTGTCCATTGCAGTCCAGGGAAGTGGACAGCCATCGTAACGATTGCGATAATATTGTATTCGGTTATCGCTGTTCTTATTATTTTGGGCTTCTATTATAGCCTGAGGCAATTATAATTTCTTTATTTTCCCTGATAACCTTTTGGTAACTCTAAGCACTGTCCTTTGGTTTCTCTTCAAATTCGGCAACTTTATGTTGTTTTTTATTTCTAATTTATATCATTCTTAATACAATCTGTACACTGCCTTTGTTTTGCACTCTTTTCCGTGAAGGTTTGCCAGCAAAGAAGTCTGTGCGTCGTTGATAAGCCATGATGGTATCTCATTTCACAATTTCCGATTAGATATTATATCGTCATGGAGTGTCTTTAAAAAGTTCTATTGACATCATTGGCGTGACCTTCATTTGTCAGCTGGCAATTGATTGAAGAGCATATTGAAAATACAATACATGCATGACACACAGACACACACACTTAGGACAATCGAGTGCAGATTCGATTACAAATGCAAATATTCAAATGTGTAATCGAGATTTGCAAAATGTTGTTCAAACAACTCTCAAATGCGATTGCAACAAAATCACTTATGAGCATTATGAAAATGAGATTTGGTTGGAGTGCAGAGCGGGGAGAAGAGAGTGTGAAGAGGCAGGGGGAGGAAATTAGCCAATCAATGTGTAGTAATAGTCAGCAAACAAGGCAATCGCCAATGCGCAATAATCACATTTGATATAAACTCATTTGAGCATGTGAATATGTTAATGTATGTGTTTATCAGTTTTATGGCCCAAACGCAACAACAACAACAACAACTACTACTATAACGACAACGACAGCAGCAGCCTGAATGCAAAATTCGAATCGTAAAATAATATAAAAGAAAGTCATAAATTAAATAATTAATGCAATAAAATTTTATAAATATTGCAAATGTGTTTTTGTTGCACACACCACAGCGTGCGGTGGCAAGCAACCAGTTTATTGACAGACAAAAAAAAATAAACAAAGCATAAGTGTCAAATGCTTGCTCGACTAGAAGATACCCTAACATTAACAAACAGATAAAAACACAAATTTTTCTTTCGTTTATCTCAAATTTCGCTAATAATCTCAAGAATCAAAGCACAAAGCCCATATACCCTATTGTTTCTGTCATTCTTAAGGGGTATAGCAGCAAATGCAAAGAGGCTTTGGCTTTGGCTTTGGCTTTGGCAGCGAGTACAGACAAAATTGAAATCGAAATGCAAATTAAAACGATCAATAAAAATGCGAATATGTCAATAAAAGTCAAATGCAAATTTTCGTTTTGTTCGCTTGCTCGTTTTGTTCATGTTCTCTCTCTCTTTCTCTCTCTTGTAGCTGCAATCCCAAAGTGACGAACGATAAAATTCAAAATGCTATCGAATCAGTATGAAAATTTGTTGTGTATGCCACGCAGTAGCCGAGTAGGAGAAATAGTCGAAAGGTGCGGACAGACAGGTGGTGGGGTGCGGGGCTGTATGGGGGCCGTGTGCCAAATATAGCGACGATCCAACGATCGAGACGAATCTTGTTGTTGCTGATTTTTATTTTATACCCCCATGGGTGCTAAATATTGAAAAGCGAATAAATTTTCGTGCACTTTTCGTATGCAATGCACAGATACAGATACAGATGCACACACAGATACACGGCTACAGATATAGCTTAGAGATGGGCGCGTGTCGTGCTCAGTGCACGAGTATTTCAAGTATCTACAGAGAAATCTGTAGGCTTCGTTTATATAATAAATTTAATTGAAGGAGTTACAAATCTCTCACCTATAATTCCAATTATTATCAGACAAGCGAGAAATTTCTTCTATTCATTTTTATTCTCTTTTTCTTTGTACTTCAATTAGAGTAATAAAACAGAGTTTATTTATTATCAATAATTATTTTTATATTCTTTAAACTATCCTTAGTTAAGAGAGCTTTCAGTCTGCTTTACAGTTTACTGCTTGCATTCGCTCATGCTCATCTCTAACACAGCGTCGCGACGCCCTGCCGCAGTCAGAGAGCAATCATCATCATTAGCAGCGACGCGCGCGCGTAGGCAGCGACAGCGACGCCATCAGCAGCAGCGGAGATCGGTAGCTGCCTGTGGAAGCTTTTGGTTGGGGCGGTAGCTGAGCTGGCGACACGAAGCGTAGCGTATGCCGTCGTTCGCTAATTAAAAAATGCGCTCGCTACAAAATAAAACTTAATTGCGATTGCATTTGCGATATGCGCGCGAGTCGCGAGTCGCCAGGCGATGTCGTCGGGCATTGGCGCAGCAATTGAGTGGCGCAGCAGCAGAGGCGGAGCACGGGCGCCGGCAGCACGTTGACAAAAGCAACAAGAACAACAACAACTACAACAACTGCAACACAGGGCCAAATTGAGCACAAGAGCCCACTCGACTTTTGTACAACGAAGACGAAAAAAAGAAATAAAAAAAAATTATGCTGCCAGAGCAGCAGCAACAGTAAAGCAAAGTGGCGGAGAAATCTGAAGCACAGGCGAGGCGCAACTGCTGCAAGTTGCACTTTAAACAGGTTCAGGTTGTTGTTGTTGTTGTTGTTACTGTAGCTGGCCACAGTGGACGGCAGTGCAATTTGATTTTTTATTGCGCGACGCCAATGCAGAGAACGAGCTCGCTTAATAAAGATTGATTTAAGCACAGACACACACACACACACAAGCTCAAACGTAGTCAGACAGACACTCGCACGCGTTTTCTGTTCTGTTCGATATGCACCGCACTCTGAAGCTTTAATGGGCTGCAAGTAATAACCAAAATTATGGCAAATAAAGCACAAAGGCGCAATGAGAGCACAAAAGCTTAACGCTCAAAGCTCAAGTGTCGATCTCTTCAACTCGCAGACTTCAACTCCGACTCCGACTCTTATTTCGTCTCAGAATAAGAAGGAGAGTGCAAGAGACGCTCAAGTGCACGGTGCATAGGGCGAAGACGAAAGCACAGCAGGAGAGGGAGAGCACAAACAGCAAATACCAACACATATGTATATACAAGCAAACATACATATGAACAATTCCAATCACAATGCGACGACGACGACGTCGTGAATGCTGCTGCTGCCTCTGCTGCTGCTGCGACTGCTTGTGCTGCCTGCTTCCAATCAAAGTGACGTCGGCGTCGGCAGCGAGCGCAATTGCCATTTATGGCCTTGATTTATGTATCTTTGCTACTGGATCTCTAATGCGAACACAGACAAACACACACACACACATTAAGACACACACACACATGCGGAGTATATTGAATTTATTTGCAATTTATTTCATTTCCTTGGCTTGCGGCATGCGGCATGTGGCATGGGGCATGCGGCGAACGGACAGTCGAGAGATGCATGGCAATGTCTCGTTGCTGCAGATTTGTTGTTGCATTGTCTGTCTGTGTCCAAGTATCTGTTACTGAGTGGCAAAAGTGTCTACATTGAATCGTAGCCAAGGTAATAAGACTGCCAAAGGAAAATGCTGACTTGCCACCAATTTTCCCAACTCGAACACAACATGAAAGGGTCAAATTTCCCACTCCACGTCTATTGACAGCGCTGTGACATAAGAGAAGTAAAAGCTAAATAGAAGCTCTTTTGCAAATTGGATTCAACTTAAGTTGTCCCCTAGTTTAGCGTTAGATTAACTATATTTTCACCAATCTTCGGCCACAAATCCTATAAACACTATAAAAACGTACGAAACAAATCAACATTTTATATGCTTCATTGGTCATAACTCGCATGGATTTGCCACATCGTTTATACGTCGTTTACCCAAACCCAAACCCAAAACACACCAGAGGACACGCTTCCCGAGGACCAACCCCAAAAATGGGCAATCCTCTGTTGCTGCTATCGGGAACATCCCCCGTTTTGCGGTCAAAGCCAACCAAGCAACTGATTTTTACTCTAACCAACAACAAAAACAACTACTACAATGGGAATCCAATTCGAAAGTTAAGATGCTAGATATCATCGCACTCCACTCAATATCCAATCTATAAGTCGCCATTGTGGCCCAAATCGCTTTAGGACAAGCACACTTCACATTCAGCTGGACCTCAAGTGTTTGTCATTGAGAGCCGTCTAAACAGAGA
Organism: Drosophila macrospina; assembly: GCA_035042075.1. NCBI lineage: Eukaryota > Metazoa > Arthropoda > Insecta > Diptera > Drosophilidae > Drosophila > Drosophila macrospina. Next base: position 700,834 of record JAWNLW010000526.1, on the reverse strand, counting down.
ACCGAAACTCCTCTTCAAGCTATGCAAATTCCATTTATGAGATGTCATCTTTATCTAAATCATGCTTATGATACACTTGGCTTAAATTCATGATGATATATTATTATGTAAATAGGTCTATAATGCTGAAATGTGATACGATCTACAAATCTATTACTGAGAGAAACTTTAATTGATTATATTACTAAAAGAAACTTTAACTGAATCAAAGAAGTAGCTTTCTAAAAGCTCCATTCCAGCAAAAAATCTCGCACTGTCTGTATTATATGTAAATTAACTTTTTCAAAATCTTCAAACTCCCATAACTTTGTTAAAACGTAAGCGATTTTCAAATGGAATGTTAATTTGATTACTGTTCAGCCTACAAATTGATTCTACATTTGTTTAATTGGAAAATTAAAACATTAACGATCATTTTCGAAATCTTCAAACTCTCATAACTCTGTTAAAGCTGAAGCGATTATTATGTGAAATATCAAATGAATTATTATTTAGTCTATATATTTTAACTGCAGCTTTATATTTTTAAAATATTCGTTGTACTACTTATGGAAATATTATTAATACCATATTTATCAAGTAACAGTCTTACTTGCGATCATTGTGTACTAACTAAAGATTAATATTTAAAACGGTAAATTGCACGATCTTCCAAAAGTGTCATGAAGATATATTATATTTCGCATTTTGCAGTTTACGCACTTAAGAAGTTCGCCGTAAATGGAATAGAAATACAAGTTTAAAGTATAATTCGCCTGACAATTGGCCATGATAATATCGCTCTGAATGCTTTTAAGGGGATAACATTCAGCAAATTAGCATAACTGCGACTACTGAGAACTGAAAGCACTTCAAATGCCCAGTCTAATCTAATGGGTTTTGTTATTGTTTGCGCAGTTTTGTAAAGTCAACTGCTTTTCGTGCTAAAGCTGAGTTCTCTTAATGAGTTCACAACGGAGGCTAAATGTGGCACGCTACTGCTTCTTTTAAAGAGAGGGAGGGGTGCATGTAGGGAGGGCGGGGGTCCTGAAACTACCAAACTAGCCGGATGGGTTGGGGCAAACACATTTGTGCACATATTTGCCTATTTAAAAGCAAACACGCGTTTGCCTTTTGAAATTTTCAAATTTATAATGGAAATGAAGTTGGCAAAAGCTGGATGTGAACCACTTGAAACTGTTTAACGCGAAATACAGAAAGGTAGAAGTACATATAGACTTAGAGATACACAAGCCGAGCTGTTCTGACTTGCGAATTCTAGCAGAAATTGCTGGAAGTTAACAAATTATACTCTTAAATGGAAAACACCATAAAAGAAACTTAACTCTCTACAAAACTCTTTAGTTTATAAGCTACAAATAATAATTAGAAGCAGAGCAATACTATTCTGATAAAGGTGACAACCCTGCTGTTATATTTGAATACTTTTGTCAGCGGAAGATTTAGAAATATAAAGCGAAATTGCAGCGAAATTTTTTTGCAATAGTAAAGAGATTTGAGAACAGAGCTTGTAGATTGTGGATTGTATGTTTGTAGATTGTGGAATGTATGTACACACTGCTGTGCATAGCTATAGTTTAAAGATGAGCATGCTATGTATATAGATACGTATGTATTTTCAAAATTGCGGCGAAAATTCTGCAAACTCATGGCATTTAACACACGGAACAAAGAGATTTTCTACTTTGGACACGCCGCAGCGTCAAGCGGTTGGAGACTACGTCGGCTGCGACGGTCAAGACGGACGGAGGAAGGCAACTTTGAGGGGTCAGACAAGATGAACAAATTGTTTCTACGCATTTTAGCGCGAAACCAACAACAATGACTACGTATATGTAGATGTAGTAGTAGACATAGAAGAAGAAGAAGAAGAAACGGCAAAAAGCAGAGCTAATGTTGACGCGAGAACAATGGGAACGAAAATGCCAAAAAAAAAAACCAAAAAAGCAACAACAAAAACCGCAAAAACTAAAAACAGCACAAAACTAAGCAAAATCGGGAGAGAGAGAGAGAAAGTGAGAACGAGAGGGAGAGATGGCGCTGCAAAAGTTTCTATAAAGCGTAAATAAGTTTTTATACGGCTTTATTTTTATTGCATGCGAAGCTTAAAGTTTAAAAAAGTATCTTATCTCTAAGGCAAGCGACGACGCAACGTCTCAAGAGAAACGACGCAAAAGCAACGGCGTCAAGCAAACGTAAAAGCAAAAGCAAAAGCAACAACACTAGCGTGCACTACTCACACTCGCATGTTTTATTTTTAGCTGTCGCTGTCGCTGCCGCTGACGTCGCCGCCGCCGTCAGCGCTCGAGTGCTATGCCGAGCGTAAAGCCGCTAACTAGACACTCATGTGCCAAGAGCAGTCGTGGCCGAGCGGTTAAGGCGTCTGACTAGAAATCAGATTCCCTCTGGGAGCGTAGGTTCGAATCCTACCGGCTGCGGGCGGAGAGAGCAAAAGGAAGGGAAGTTGAAGGGAAGGGTGCGGAGTGAGAAATTACTACCGCGCTTGTAGCTCTCTTCTCCTTCTCTATCCTTCTGACTCTCTATTTTTTCTCTCTTCTCCTATACATATCTTTTGCTTTTCATTTTCGGTTAACATGCTTCATTTCGTTTTTTTTTTTGTTTCTTTCAGTTTTTATTCTACTTTCATGCCGTTTAACACGTTGCAAACAGAGCCCACCCACAAGTGTGTCCGTCTGTTGTCCGTTTTACCTGCTGCTGTCCATATGAATAAACGAATGTGGGTATGAATGAATGGGCGAATGCTGTGTGCATTTCGTTATCGCTGCTGCTCTCGTGTTTGTTGTTGTTGTTGCTGTTGACTTTGTCGGTCTGCGTGTTTTACCTGCGGGCGGCAACATTTTATGGCATTTTTTTTATCTTTTACCAACGCAACAACAACAACAAGCTGAGAAGCAACAGTAAAAAGGGACCAGCGTTGCCACTGTGCCTTGCCACAGCTTAATCAGAGCTGTAGATGCCGCTATACCGAAGCCGCCATTTTATGGTTAAGGTCGCCGACGGCATAGAAATTTCATGAAATTGTCTGCCGTAAAAAGCTTCCACGTTGTGTGGGAGTTGAAACGTGCCGATTGCCGCATTTTATGTGCAGCGATATTACCTAATAATATAAATACACATATACGGATACACAGACAAAGAAAGTGTGAGTGTGAGAGAGATAGAGGACAAATGCGGGCAATTGTCAATGGCATTCAGTTAGCCAGTTAGCATTTTGGGCTTGAAATATGCAGATAAACAGACAAATTGACAATACGTGTAAGGTGTAAAGGAAATATATAAATATATGACTTTATTTTGCACAGCATTCATTGTATTCAGACTAAATGAATACACACAAGTAAAGTACTTCATTGAAATGCAGCTTACTTATCATAAAGCTTAAGCTATATATGTATATCAGAAGAGGAAGCATCGGAACATTATCTCTGAAACTTGAACAAAACAACTGTTTCTGTTTCTTGAAGTTGCAACTTTTCAGCTCATTTGTGTATAAGCTGATTCGCTGTATTCATTAGTTTATGGAAGCTGTTGAGTTGATTATTATCAAATTGTGTTAATTTATTTACTATCGAAATTCTGTGTATTAAGTTCGACTGCTAATTAGCGTCACAACAAAAGCGCAGATCAGCAAGCATTAACTATATACGCAGATACATTTAGATAAAGTATCTCACATATCTATGTATCTGATAATCAAGTTCAAGTTTGTAATGAGCTCGCACACGCCTTATACATACATTCATCTTGGCTTATAAGGCACACAAATATGTAACTATGTATGTATGTATGTATGTATGTATGTATTTACGTATGTGTGTTGATGTACTTATTGAAGGCCTCTCCAACTTCTCGTGCTGAATATCAATTTCAGTTCGTTTCGACTCAAGTTTTTTTTTCTTATTTTATTTTTTATGGATATTCTGGCTGTCGCCAAATTTAATGCTTTTCAGTTTCTATATTTGTCATAACTCAAGACTTATGGGGCAATAAAATATCTCAAAATGGCCGCAGCTGGTTTTCGTTTTCGTTTCTTGTTTTTGTTTTCTACGCATTGAACATGTTTTCCCTCAACATTTGCCAATATCTCACATTTTGGGGTAACATTATTTCAAGTTATTAAAACATTTCCATCTGTCAGACGAGACACTTCAAGCTTTAGTGAATTATGTTGAGCAGCAAATAACTTTACTCTATTGCCCTTTTCCTTTAGTTATATTACAATATATACGTTAGCATCTTGTCGCTTGATTGATTGTAACTAGTTATTGTTTTGTGAAAGGAGGAAATACACATATTTCAATTAGTCAAAATCTTAACAATGCTGAAAGCAACATGGCAACATGCTTGTAAAATGTTGCTTCACTTTCAACAGCTTAAATAGATACTCTAAGGCAGTTGTCTATTATTGTTAAATATAACAATAACCTAATTCAGTTGCTATATCTTAATCTGAGATCTGCTCTTTCACTTTCAACAAAATTTACGGAAAGACAACAAAATGTATTAAACAATGCTTTTTAAACAATACTATCTTAGTTAACAGACCTTAATAAATGGTTTACTAAACTTAATAAGGCTTAGTATAAGCTTACAATTTGTCTGCCTTGGCCAAGATAAGGTGTTGGCCGTCATATGAGTATCTATGTACATACACACACACACACCTAGCACACAGAACCCTTTGTCTAATATATATATTTGTACGTGGTGCTCACCTTTTCACCCTTTGGAGTGTAGTTATCGTGTTTCACGCACTTAAAATATGCAACCCCAAAAAAAACTCAATTATAAAATAATTGAGATTCATGCTGTAACGTATGTGTTCCCTTTACAATTAATAGACTTTGAAAGCAATTATGTTTTAGATACGTTTTTAAGTGGATTTCTGAGATAAAGCTTAAGCTTATGCGCTAAAATAGATTAATATGAGCTGGGAAAGCGATTTTACAGCACTGCAACAAGGATGTAAGGAAACTCATTGCAAAAGCGTAAAGTTAATCATATTTAAATGGAAAATTTAAGCTAAACTAAATCATAAGAACTTGGTGCTTCTTTAAATGAACTTTAAACTTACATTTTAAGTCAAGAAGAGACAAATTTGTATTCATTTTCTGCTTCTCCTGAATGGAACGAGTTCAATATGAAACTCAGCTTTCACTACATTTTTGTCCGTTTTTATGCATTTCTTCCTTTCTGAAGATATGCACTTTCTTGGCTCTACAATTTTCAAGAAATGTACATTATTAATAAAGCTCAAAATGTGCAAAAAAGTAGTAAAATGTGCATAAGCTTTACATAACTCAAAGTATAATGTAGTTTGTACTTCTCTATAATCAGTAAAGGGTATCTTGTAGTCGTTGGTAGCTGGCTAGAGCTCATAATGTAGGATATACAAATGTAAAAAGTAAAATGAAAATGACGCACGACACACGTATTATTCGCTTTTCACATGACAACCAGCAACAAATGGCGTAATTGAATTTCCTGCTTGTTGCCGTGGCTGAAGTCAAAGTCGAAGTTGCTGTTGATGCTGATGCTGCTGCTGAGACTGAGACTGAGGCTGAAGCTGATGCAAAATTGCAGCGGTTGCTGCTGTGGATGTTGATGCTGTGAATGCCAATCAAATTGGCGCACCTCGCGCCACATGGCGTCGGAGACAGAGTCATCAAATTGCTGTTAGGGACGGACACGTACAGGCGACTGGGGACTGGGGGCTGGGGACAAGGACTATCGATGTGCATGTGCATGTGTGTGTGTGAGAAATGTTGTGACTGTTATGACGCCATTTTAAAATCAATCACATCATGTTGTGACTTTTAAAAGTTCGACGTCAGCACTTCCATTGCACATAGTAATTATGAATTATTTAAACGAGTAGCCACTAATTACATTAACACTTAGCATTGTTCATTTTGGCTTTATGAAATGCTACTTAACACAATATGCAAATAACGCAGGCAAAAAGTTTTATCAAATTCCGGCCAGGGACCAACTTTCTATTTGAGCGTAGACAAGGAAAAAAATGGCAAGAAATTTTACGAATATAATTAAAACGATTTTCCATGAAATTTAAAATGAAATTTTGTGCGGAGGAAAAGTTTGCGGCGACGACAGAGACAGAGAGAGGGAGAGAGAGAGAAAAAGAGAATAAAGCAAAGTCCGTAAACCGTTGGACTCGGAACGAACTTTATACTACGTACATACACACATACACAGACACACACACACACACACACAAGCAGCAGCAAAGGCGACACAAACAACCAACGAACTGCACGCGAACAATTCGAAAAAGCTAGAAAATTGCAAAGCAAAGTGAAGGGAAGGGAAAGAGCATTGAAGAGAGCAGCGACAGCAGGCAGCAGCATTGAGTGGGAGAGTGGGCAGAGAGAGGGCGCGCTTTTTGGTGCCAAGGGAATGTAGTTGAACAAGAAGCAGAAACAGTTGAAGAAGAAGCCGAGAATAAGCAAAAACTCTTCCTGCGTTCATTTGTATGTGTCTGTATGTTTGTGTGTATATTGAGTAAAGATTGCGGGCAACTGTTGGAGCAGAAGGAGAAGTAAGAGAAAGGCAAAGCTGCAGGACTAGGAATAGCAAAAGCGAAGGGAACTAAGCAACTGTGTGATGAATGAGGCAAATGGGCGGTAGCAGCAACGTCAGGCGGGCGGGGGTGCCAGAGAGCAAATAAAAACAGGCGGCGTCGCCGTCGCCGCCGCAGTCGACACATGACAAATGGCGCACTAGTTGACGTCAGCAGAGGCAGTGGCAGCGACAACGGCAGCGACAGCGAAACTTTTGTAACGCAGAGAGCTCGACATGAACAAAAAGAAACAACAACAAAAATAAAATGTCTGCATGCAAGGGTGAGCTGTGCCTGTGTTAGAAACGTACTTACACACATACATACATACATACATATACGCATTGGTGTGTGAATGCAAAAGCAAACCTTGAGCTGTGAAAAGTCAAAAAATGTATAAAAAATGTGCTCCATTTTTGGCGTCGCGCACTGCAATTTAAAATTGCTGTCAGTCAGTCAGTCATGAAATGAAATACGCCAGCGAATAGCAGATACAACAATAACAACAACATCAACAATAAGAGCAACTACAAGCAACAAATATAGCAACAACAACGCGCATTCAATTTGTTCATACGAATTTATCGCTTGTCGACGTCGCCAGACGGACAAAGTGTACAGAGGAGTGGAGCAAGCAGAAGAGAGTGAAAGAGAGAGCAGACGTAGACGCTGTGGAATTTTGAACAAATTTTTTTTTTATTCTTATTTTACATTTTATTTGTGTAAAAAGCAACAAAATGAATGTTTTGTTGGCGCTTTTGAAATGTGTTGCTGTTCTCACAATAAGCAAGAACAATTTTCAAAAATTTATTGTTTATTTATGATGCCCTTGTCGACACTAAATTGCAAGTTCAATCTCTTAGTTGTGCCCCACAAAAATGCTTACACATATTTGTATCTATAGATACATTTGTTCAATGTGTTTTCCTTCACATTAAGCGTATTTATCAACGTTTTATAGACATGCAATGCTTTATAATGTTACCAATGAGAAATCACAAACAATCGATGTGTTTCTTAATGAATATTATTCGTTTTCTCATTGTGCTATCAACACTATCGAATAAATATATTATAATAGGCCAATTAGTTAGGCCTCTGACTTTAAACTCTGATAGGAAAGTCGGAAATTGCAGGAAAAATGAGATAAAGCAACCGATAAACACAGAACAGAAGTAAAAACTGTTAAACATAATATTATCCTATCAAGATCAGTAAAACACAGAAATCATTTCCATTAAAAAGCGGATATTAATTATTATAAATTGTGTATTAAGAATAATCAACAAATTGTGTACAATCAACAATGTATTTGATTTTGTTTGGACATAGAATATTAGATAAACATTCTATTTTATTAAACTTTGTATACACAAAGTAAACATTTAAATCTAGTTGAATACATATTAGAGTTTGTAAACTAAATTTCATATTTTATATATGTTTTTCTAATAGTATTTGATACTAATACTTACAAATAAAAGAATACCAACAACAAAAAAGAACAGTTGAGAAATTTGAAGTTTATTTTACAATCCAATTTGCACGAGGAAATTACATGTAATTATTGTGATTATCTTTAGTATTTACCGGAAGAGAGACATAAGTTTTATACAATTATACGGAATCGCAGATGTTTAATTTGTATCTATCCAGCCTTTCTCTTAACCTGTTCCCAAACCAATCAGTAATCCAGACTAACAATATGAAAACTGCAACTAATTGTGTAATAGCTTCAAGCTCTCGCAATAAATGTTTAAGAGCCGTCATAAAATCATATAAGACTCTTATATAGTTTTATACTCAATTAAAATGATGTAGGATTTGCAAGCACTGTATTATCTAGATATGTAAGAGAATTACTCATTGCTTGTAGATTTATTAGAAATATCAAGAAAGGGGAATTTGTTTCAAGTAATATATAAATATCTATATGTAAAATAGATGCCATATCGGAAGTTCGATTGGGGTTAAATATGAATCTTTTCACTTGAAATTGACAAGAAATCGAAACTGAGGGCAGTTCCAGGCCACAATTGAGAGTAATTCCGATTCAATTAGAAATGAATTTGAAGAACTCAAAGAATCGCTTTCAAGTAGCACCGCTCAATTGATGATGGGCAACGCCACAAACAAAAGGGAGGAAAGGAAGTTCCAAGTTGTTTTTTCTCACGCACAAATCGCCTTCGTCGTCGTCGTCGTCGTCGCTGCTGCCGCGCACTTCACAAATGAGTGCACATCATTTTGATGGGCTCCCCATGCCCATTCCCCGTTCCCTCGATCCACATTTCCATGTACGTCTTTAGGTTCAAGCAAAAGCAAAGAGAGAACGAGGTAATAAAAAACTGTGTGTGCTGAAAATCAAAAAGAAGGCGCAAAACATAACAAGGCGAGAAGCGGCCAAGTCGCCGAGAAGGCAAGACGGCGAGACGAAAAGACGGCGAGGCGGCGAGTCGACGAGTCGGCGAGGCTATCATCTTCCATTCCAACGAAGCGAAGTATTTTGAAAAACACGCCAATTGGTCATGTCTCGACCTCGGCGAGACTGCAGCTTGTTCTCTCTGCATGCATGCATGTGTACATGTTTATGTGTGTGTGAGTGTGTGTGTGTGTACCTCTATACATGCATGTGTGTGTGCGCGCGCTTATTATTCGATTAACTCGAATCCCCCTGCAGCGGCAATATAACTTTTATTTGAGTTCCGCCTACAGTCTGCCTGCGACATGAAACTGACAACAGCAGCAACAGAACAACAAAAACAACAACAACAACAGCTACAACAACAAGAGCACAACATGCAGAGTTCCATGGAGAGTTCTAGCAAAAGCAAAATCAGCAGAAGAGCGTAGAGCACAGGTGCAGAGCGGCGGCAAAGAGACACAAGCAGTCGTACGTAGGCAAAAACACTCTCCCACACTTACACACTCACACACACACGCGCGTATAGAAACGCATACACTGATACAGACAGTCACTCACTCTCATCACTTTGCACTTTACACAGCTGCAGCAGAGGAACGTGCAGAATCAGAATCAGAAGCTCAACTCTTGCCAAAGGCAAAAGGCAGGCATCTGCTAACTCTACTCGCCCCCTTCGCCATCTACGCTCTACCCCTCATTCATTTCAGTGTTTCAACTGCGCCTGCCTTTGGCAACGGCATCCAATGAAGCCGCAAAATTGTGGCTGGCTCCTACGCTGTTCAAAATGGCAAATTGCCATGCTAGCACCGAGCTACAGTCACAGCCAGAGTCAGAGTCAGAGTCACAGACGAGGGTGAGAGCGTAGCTGGGGAGAGAGAGAGGAACGACAAGCAGCAATAGCAGCAGCAGCAGCAGCAACAACGAAATCGAATTCGCTTTGCGTGTTTTCGCATATCGTGTGTTTTTGCGGGATCTTCTGGGCCACGGGCCAGGGGCCAGGGGCACACCTTGAACGCCCGCAACTCCAAAACGTGCCGAGGATTCGCTTGGTTAACGCTCATTTTGTTGTTTTTACTCGTCCCAACTGCTTTCGCTCGCTCAGGCTCTCTCTCTCTTTCGCACACTCTCTTGCTCTAGGCATGCCTTGTGCTGCATCCCTTTTGCGCGTTCAATTTCTCTCCCTCTCTCTATCTCTTTCTCTCTCTCTCTTTCTGTGGCTTTCTGACCTTTTCATTAGTTTTAATCGTAACAAAATATTGTTGTCGAATTCCAATCGACGGCAACGAGAGTTCAAAGTTGAATCATGCCGCAGAACGTGATTTCGAATAGCGAATTGGCAAATGGATACAGACTAACAAGTAACTATGTAATGGGTACTGTGTACTGAATACTGGGTACCAGGCACTCGGTACCCAATACTTGTAATGGATATCCATTCATTCCATGCACTTGTAGTTGCTTTTCATCCATATCTCGCCCACAGATCGCTGTACAATTTTCTGAAAACTGCCCGCAGATAGCGCCACGACATTCAATTCTTCCAGTAATTGCGCTCAAACAATGGAAAGCAATGGAAAATGCTTGCAAACAAATAGTGGAGATAAGACTTGAGCTAAATGGAAAAAAGAAGCCGCTGTTCGAGTATTTGTGCTTTTATTGCCCCAATGAAACTGATGCATTGCAAATTACAATTGCTTTATAACTTTAAACTCCCGTTGAATTATTCGTGGTAAACGTAATAAGTCATAGAACTCGAGTGCTGCGACTTGCAAAGCAGGAACTGCTAGAAAGCTAAATCATAACTCATAATTACTGCATTTTTATAGTTGATTGTTCTAATTTAGATTCTAAACACAGGAAATCTCTATTTTACTACCTAATAGAGTTACATTTTGCACAATTGCAGAGTGTATAGTATTACAGTTTGTTTCTGGAATTAACTTATTAAAAGCGGCGTGTCTGATCTTAGTACGACAGCACGACAGTCTAAGTCGATATAGCCTTGTTCCTCTGTCGCTCTGCTCGTCTGTTTCCATGCAAACTGAACTCTCAGTTGTTAAGCTATCTTCATGTAACTTGCTATGTAGATCGGCTCACTATAGCATATAGCTGCCATAGAAACAATCGGTAGAAAATCTACCTTCAGCATGAAATGAATCAAGAAATATTGCCATAGGATTTCTAGATACGATCGTAAGATTATAAACAAACCTGCTTGATGTATTTGTCTTTATTTTTATATATTTATTTTTTTACATATATCCCATAACTGTAGTTGCATCATTAAGTATTAAGTTTGCTTTAAAAGTTCTTGATTACTTTGCTATTATTACAAATTGTTTGCTTGAAAGAACTTTGATTTAGCTTAGTTAACTATATTATGCAGTAAATATTATACAAAATATTATATAACACAATAATCTATAAGTATTATAGAATTTTCTCTTATTTGGAATCGTTAATTAAAGTCTAGTAACATTAACAAATTAACTTTTCTCATGTTTATTATCATTCACTTTGCTCTTTGCTTTAACAGATTTGTAGACTGAAGCTCTACTTTATCACAAAGCGCTTTATGATCCTTAGTCAATCCTTGCTTAAAGTAATATAACAATTTCTGGCTATTACTCTGCAGTTTTCTAGTGGAGCATGTAAAGCAATATGAAATTTGACTCCATTGCAAGTTTGTAAACCATAATAAAAATAGTTTTACAAACTTTAAAATTGGTTTACATGAGCTTAGTCTAACAAATATTGTGGCTTTGTTCACGGCCCAGTAAATAGGAATTTCTTTCCGTTGCAAGAGACAGGATGAAAGTGTGTGAGAAAAGTAGTTTTACTTCCGGATGAAACAACAATGCAAAGCGCCCAAAGGTCAAGGGAACTTCGCACAGATAGACAAGCTCACAGTCGAGGTTATTCGCTTGTTTAAATACTAAAGTTGACTGTTTATTCTATCACACAAAGTGAAATTGTTGCTAATCTGTTTGCTATGGTTTGAGAGAGAATTCTGGTTCATTAGTAAGCTCTTCAACACTAGAAGAGTTAGGCAGATTGTGAATATATTAAATAGTTTATTATTCATTATCAACTCTCTCTCACTCTCTTGAAATGGGAAAGCTCATTAATGTCTCATATATATCTTTAAATTAATGAATATGAGTAAAAACTAAGCAGTTACCTGAGTTTTGCTCGCTCTTCATTTGCCTAGAAACTTTGAAACACATTTTAAAGTTGTAAATTTTGATTAAATCGTAGCAAAGTTACTTAAATTATATCTTGCAGCTTTAATCGCATACAATAGCGTATTAGAATGAACTTCAATTAAATGGCAGGTCTTTAATTATGGTTTTAAAATTAACTAAATATTTTATATTTTTATTAACTTACATGAGAGGCACATTGAGCTGACTGATTGATGGGAAAGCTCAAAAGTCACATTGCAAATGCACTAAAAATAACTGTTTTGCTGCTTCAAGCACTCGCGAAACACATCCATCAATTTGAATTAAAATGATTGATGCAATTTTAATAACACCATAGATAACTGCGGCTACCAATAAAGTGGAAACTCTTTCCATTGAGTAAATCAAATGATTGCATAATTAACTGCAAATGCAAACAGTGCACGGCAGGTGGCGCAATCAAACAAAAAGAGAAGCAGACGAAGCGTATAAGACGTGTGGGGTGAGGCCTTATGACACTTACATACATCAGGCGTATAATATAGATAATAAATCATAACGGTTAAGTGTTTTCAATTACCCAATTTACCAATCGCAAATCGCAAAGCTGAGCACGTTCCAAATGCCAACAACAATAACAACAGTAACAACAACAGCGACAGCGACAACGACAACAGCGCGAAATGTTAAATGCTATTTATCAGCAGTTACAAAGCTGGCTGAAGGCAATCATAGAATGGGGAGGGGTGTTGGCGAGTGAGGGGGATGTGACTGCAAGCGGCGGCAAACCGAAGGCCGGATGGAGCGACAGCCGCCGCGACGACTTTAGCAAAGCTCTCAGCGGAGGCAAAGGCAATGGCAAAGGCAGCGGCAAGCGGCGAGTAGCGAAAAACAAAAGCTGATAAGTACGTATTCGCAATAGAAGTGGAGTGGGGGTGGAGAGGGGATGTGGTTGTTGGCGTGTGGACAAACGTTGGCAGCTCTCCCCCATGCTATCTTCCACTCTCTATCGCTGAGTATATATGTATATGTACATGTCTATCTGTATGTGTATGTGTGTGTGTGTGTGCAGTAAAGTGCGACATTTTGCTGCTGATTAAGTAGCGTTCGTTTTTAATAAAAGTACGACAAACAAATAAAGCACAACAAGTAGCTGCACATACACACACACACACAAACGCACACATACAAACGTTAGTAACGGCACCCACAAGCCGCAGCGCAACGCCAAAGCTTCGGCCTTGCTCTCGCCTTCGCTTCGCCTCGTCTAGCCTTTGCATTCGCCTCATCTTGCCTTCACTTCGCCTTCTCTCGCCTACACTTCGCCTCGCACACGCCTTGCTTTCGCCTTTGCCTCGCCCTCGCTCATTTCCATCACTTCGCCGCGCCTTGCATACGCCTTGCTTTCGCCTTGCCTCACCTTCGCCTCACTTCGCCTTGCCGACAACATCGTCCTCATGTTCGGTCGGTCGGTCTCGCCCTCTCATTTTGCTGCCTCCCTGCGTTTGTCATTGCCTTGAAGGTTATGGCACGAGCTCGGGCACGTGCCAGTTGTTACGTATTTGTGGCTGCGGCTTTGTCATTGTGTGTGAGTTGGTGTGTGTGTGTGTATGTGTGTGTGGGTTTGTGTGTGTGACGACAACGACTTTGGTTTTAGCGTGCCGCCATATGTTTCCGGCAAGTGTCCTGCCTCTCTCCCTTCCTCTACACCCGCAACCCACGCGTTCGCCCCCCTAAAACCCATGAAAAGCGTTGAAATCTGCAATGCCAACAAGTAAAGCAACAGCACACAGCACCCAACACACAGCACCAGGTTTTGAACCAGGCCCAGAGTCAGGACTTTGCCTTGACACTTGGTGTGCAATTTTCTATGCGGGGGTTGCAATTTCAAATGAAAAACTGACAGCGGCCCACTGTCACCTCACTCTCTCTCTCCCTCTCGCTCTCGCTCTCTCACTCTTACTCTCCCCACGCCTTTCGCCTTTCGTAGCATTTGACAATATATGTAAGTGATGCAAGCGTGTCACGAGTGCACTAAAATGTGACACGAAATGTTGTAAAATAGATCATTTAAATGTCGAAGCGACTAGTTGTTTGCAAGATACTCTGTAATTAGTTATTTTCGTAATGTTTTCTAGTTTATCAACCGATTGCTGAATCAATTTCAATAAAACGATATCTATAGATGTAAATTAATTAAAATACAAACGCAAACTGCTTTGCAAACTCTACAAACTAAACAGAGACATTCCCTTCTTAACTGCCGATGGAAAATGATGCCTTGGATATATTACAAGCATTTTGCAATTTAAGTACAACAATCATGTTGAATCGTGCGTGAAGAAACACGACTCAAGGGCCCCCACCTCTAATCCAAGTTGAGCCCACCATAACTGTAACTGCGACTGCGACTGTAACTTGATACTCGTATGGGAATCGCATCTACTCCTGGCCACATAACGACACCTTCTGTCGACGCCGTTGTTATTGTCGTTGTCGTTGCCGTTGACGCCTCCGCGTCCCTCTTCTCCAGCGTCTGCATGCAGATTTATCATTTCCATTAAAGTGCAAAACGCAATTGTCAATTTGTGTGTGTATTTGTTTTTTATTTGAAAATCAGCTAATTTATTTTGTTTAACTTATGTGGATTACATGTGATTTTTTTTGTATATTGTTTTCTAACAATAATATGTATCTAATAGTTATTAATTATGCATGTATTAGTATGTGCACACATTCAGATTTCTAAATATAATTTATATATATAAATATATATGTATATATATTTAAATATAGTGTGTATAATTTTGTTAATTTGTTGAAACATTTTCTTGCGGAACAAACATTAATATCAGCTTACAAATAATATAATTCGAATTAGAAATACATTTGTAATTATAGTTTTTGCACGATATTCTCATATAGCCAGAGTTAAATTAGATAAATCTACAATTCTTCAACAATTTCGAGCCCCAAATGAAAGTTCTCTCAGCGCAGTTTCCATGGGCAACACATCAACCATATCGATGTCAGCATATGAGGGGGTGGAGGGTGTGGAGAGCGGTTACTGGAGGATTTCTTTATGTAAATTTTGGTAAAGTGGTTGCATGTTCTCATCATTGAAGGGTTGTTTTTGCTGCCCCTTTACAATGCCATAAATTTACCTTAATATTTGATGATATCGATAGCGATAGGCACGTTTGGAAACTGCGCCGATAACACGCGAATATATATTTATAAATTATTTACATATAATTTAATAACAAATCAGATTTGTATAAACAAAATGCAAGTTAACAAACACAAAGCGAAACATTACAACAAACAGAAAGGAAGAGAGAGACGGATAGAGATAGAGAGAGCACATAAAGCTTTCTATAATATCGATAATTATCGTCACATAAACGATATACTTAAGTGTCTAATTGCTGCGATTACATAGAACATTTTTTGCTGAAACATTCATTAAAGGAAACTTTACGCTATAAATATTTGTTGATATTTCATTTCTTTTTTTTTTGGTCGAAGCTTTTAAATAGAAAAAAAAAACATTTATATATATGTATGTGTGTATATGTGTGTGTGCATTTGTTATTGTTGTTTGTTTGAGTTGTCGCTTCGTTTTAAATTTATGTACAAAGTTCGTGCTGCAATTAAACGTAACGCGCTTAAATAACTAATACCGAAAAGTATCTACAAGATATTTATAAGTATCTAAAGGTATATATATATATAGGTGTATTTATATATATATCTGCCATATATTTTTAGTTGTTTTTGTATTTTGTATCTTTATGCTGGACACGCTCAGCTCAAACGGCGCAAATCGTTAAATTTTAATCGCCTCAACGAACGTGCGTGTGCCACTGTGTGTGTGTGTGGTGTGGTGTGTGTGAGTGTTAGCTACTGTTCACACACCACCACAAAAAAAAAGAAGAATATATAAAACAGAAAATCTAAAATCCAAAAACACAAAACGAACTCAAACTCGTCAACAACCTGCGCTAAGTGCGCGTTTCACACTTCGCCACACTTCCGATAAACTCAAACGATTCACAATTCACGATTCACAATTCACTACACTCATACGCATACTCATACTCATACTCATACTCACACTCTTACTCATTATATTCATCATAATTTATGCATTCCTTATGCGATTTGGGTTCACAATGTTATCAGCTTTGGGGTTTCTTTTGTGCGTCTTCTACCCTAGCACTAACCCTTTGTGCGTGGGGTAGTTGCGTCCCATAGATACGCAGGCTGTTATAGCTTATACCCAGCGACTATCTGTCTGTTTGTATCTTTCGTTGCCTTAGCTGATAAAGTCTCTTCTTGTTGATACCCTTGCAGTTACCCTGCAGTGGGGTAACTGCGACTTTCTGTCTGTTTCTGTAGCTTCTAAAGCTTGTACCCTAGCTGACAACTTTGAATTGTATAGTTACGACTGTTTGTTGGTCTGTTTTGTGCAGTTTTCTCCACCTGTTTCAGATTTTCCCTTAAGCTACCCTAGCAGTGCACCTTAAGTGGGGTAGTTACGACTTGTTTCTGTAGAAACTAAAGCTGCTAGAGTTATCTGTATGTGAATGGAGTAGTTAAAACTTCTCTTTGTATAACTGCTGTTATACTCTGCGATACCCTAGAAGTTCTTCTTCATTAGGGTAGCTACAACTACTTGCCTGCCTGTCTCTCTAGTTGCAATTTCTAGTAGCGTCTACACTTTTAGTTATACCCTAGCATTTTTAACTCTGTACAGTCTACACTTTTAGTTATACCCTAGCATTTTTAACTCTGTAGAGTCTACACTTTTAGTTATACCCTAGCATTTTTAACTCTGTACAGTCTACACTTTTAGTTATACCCTAGCATTTTTAACTCTGTACAGTCTACACTTTTAGTTATACCCTAGCATTTTTAACTCTGCGCTTTGGCTAACACTTTTCATAAAGCTGCAAGCATACCCTGCTAATTTAGCTCAACTGGGTAGCTAGTTGCTAAAGCTGCTTAGTTTACACTTTCTATATAAAGCCATTAAGCGGTATCTGTTAGTCGTTCTGTTGTGAACGCGCGAGTTGTGTCGGAGTTGAAGGCGCTGCTTTCGCTCAGTGTAATCGACACGTACAAGTTGTCGAGTTGTTGTCGAGCAGCAGTTGTTGTGTGTGTGTGTGTGAGTGTGTGTAGTAGTAGTAGTTGTTGTTGTTGATGTTGCTGTCGTTTTGTTGTTTTTGTTATTTGCTGATATTTTATAATTAATTTTCGTTCGCATTTTTGCTATGCCAACAACAATAGCAACAACAACAATCAGCAACAACAACAATCGGCACTCGCTGTGCTTATTTTATTTATATTTCGCATTTTTGTGTCAGCTCTTTTATCGTTGTTGTTGTTGTTGTTGCTGCTGTTGTTGCTGCTGTTGTTGTTGTTATTTGTTCTTTTCGCAGACATATTTCCATTACGTTTATAATTTATTTAGACGCGTACTAATTCCAGCGCAAATATTTGCACAATTATTTGCATCTGTGCGCGAATTTTGTATCTGTATCTCAACATTCACACAACTGTATATATGTATCTTTTTTTCCCTCAGCTGTATCTTTTAGCCTTATTTGTTTAGCTATTACATTTAGCTATTTCTGTTAGCTTTATTTCTTTTGCTATTCGATTTAGCTATATATTTCTTTTAGCTATATGTTTTAGCTTTCTTTGTTTAGCTATAAGTGTTAGCTATTTCTTTTAGCTGTATTTGTTTAGCTGTTAGCTGTATCTGGTATATTGCTTACTAAGGAACGTTTGTATGGTCGTAAGGCTGCCTGGAACTTTGTGCTAATTGCCGCAACTGCAACTGGAATAGATGCTGCAACTGCAACTGCGACGGCAACTGCAACTGCAACTGGAAAGGAATACAGCAATCGCCTGGCGTCGTTATCAATTTGCATTGTGGTTGCCTTGCAGACTCTCCAGTGGCGCCACCAGATACATTTGCGTGCCGCACATCCAAAGAAACGCTGCAACGAACAGAATAACAAGAAGAAGAAGAATAAGAAGAATGATAAGTAGTTGTATTAAACATAAAACAAAGATACAATACAAATAAGACACCTAAGTAAAGCAGTGTACACTGCGCAACACAAATGAAAATTGTTGCAGATGAATGAAAAAGAGCAGAAATGATGTAATGGCCAAAAGCGTAAGAGAGCATGAGAGTGAGAGAGAGCGGGAGATGAGTAAATGGGAAAATGAGAGACTGAGCGATTGAGCGATTGAAAGATTGCGGTTCATTAAAAACGCCAGCGAAACAAACACTGCATAAAAAGACAGAGTTGTTGTTGTTGTTGTAGTTGTAGTTGCCGATTGTTGCCGTAGTAGTTGTTGTTGTTGTTGCTGTTATAACGGCAAAAATAAAGCAGTGCTCGTAGGAATGACCGACCCAACGAACCACCAAATGACCGAGAAAGGCCACAGAGAGCGAACGAGCGCACGAACGAGCGAGTGTGTGAGCGGGCGAGCGAGCGAGCGAGCGAGAGAAGGAGCGCGCGAGATCGAATGTTAGAGAGAGGCAGGGCAAGCAACAGATAAAGAGAGTAACGAAGAGAGAGAGAGGGGGCCCAGAGGCTAATGTGAAAGACACACGTTGACGAGCGTTGCCCGCTAAATTTGTGTATAATGACTACTTGAGAAAAGCGAAAGAGAAGAAGAAGAAGAAACACACAACAACAACAGCAAGAACAACAACAACGTGCACACACACGAAATGTAATTTGTATAATTTGTGTCTGTTTTTTTCATCTTTTTTCTTTTGTTGAGTGTGGGAAACGCGCCAAAAAAAAAGAGAGAAGAAAAGAAACAAAACTAAACATAGAAACTGAGCAACAGCAACAACAACAATAATAATAACAGCAACTGACAACAACAACAAATAAATAAATAAGAAAAGTACAAAAAGAGTTAGAAGTCAAGTGTATCCACTTGAGGCTTAAGCGCGCTTTTGAGCATTTCACCAATCAAAAGGAAAATGTTAACTGCACAACACTGACTACTGAATACACTTGCCAAACATTGCTCTAAGTGTTAACTGCACAACACTGCCTATTGAATACACTTTCCACATATTGCACTAACAGCTTTATGCTCTATCTAAACTGATTTGTTGAAGTAAAATCTAAATTTAATGGAAAACAAAAGTTATTTCGAAAGAAAATGTATTATACCCTGTAATTGAAACACTTTTAACTATGTTATAATTGAGCAATTTAAATAAAACTTGTTTACAATAAGTTGGATATGTTATAATTGCATTACGGTAAGTTTCACTCAGTTAAGTAGTTAAAGACAAAAGTTTTCCTTACAATAACTCGATCTACTAAAGTTTGTTCTTCTGCAAATGAGGAAAACATTCAAACTTCCCTTTGTTTTACTACCCTTTCAAGTATAACTATGTTTTATAATTGATAATTAATAGAAATTGTTCATAGAAACATTCAAATTTTCCTTGCTTGCTCTAGACTTGCTTTACTTGTCGCAAATCGCAAATGGAAAACAGAGAAAACTTGGTAATAATTGTATAAGAATAAAACTATAAAACTAATAAAAGCGCTGGCAACATGTTATTTAAGTAACGTGTCTTTAATTGCCACACTTTCCACTGCGTTTTCTTTCTAACAGTACATACTACAGTTAAGCTGCTCTGTGCTGAACTTCTTGACCATACAGCTAACAATATTATAAACTGTTTTCAAGTAAACAACTTTATCATTGAATGAAGAGCTATAAATGAAAAGCAAGTCTACTCTATAAATATACACATATATATGCACACAGATATAAATATATAAATTTCCTCTCTCTATATATGTGATATATATGATATATCTATCTCTATTATCCTGTACTTTCGCAAAGCTCTGCTGTGTTTACTTTCTTCTGAAAAAATTATTATAGCAACATCAAGAAAACAAGAGAAAACTCAACTAAAACTAAGAAAACTGCTTCTAAAATATTAATAAATAATTAATATACATATATATATATTTATACAAATATTTAAATATATATAATTAAATACATTAAATATATATTAATTGAATATAATTAATAATATAAAGATCAGCAGGAAAACAATAGAAAATCGAATTCAAATGAACAAAATTCGAAATTACAAATTAAATATTTCTATTATTATTGAGAATATATATGAATAATAATATAATAATAATAATTAATAAAATTCATAATTTCATATTTCTACTATTATTGAGAATATAGATTAATAATTATATAAATATTATGTTTTAAGTATTACTAAATACATAATATAAGTTAATAAATTATATTTAAAATGCATAAATTAAAATCCTAATTCTATTATGCGCTTGTGGCACGTGTGGCACTCACCTTGTGACTAAGCGGAACTTGCCACCGGTACCGGCGTGTCGGTAGCGGAGATTTGCACGGGCGGCTTTGACAGCGAGTCGCTGCTGACGCTGGCAGCGGTGGCAGTTGCCGTTGCAGCAGCAGCAGCAGCAGCAGCAGTTGTTGTTGTTGTTGTTGATGTGGGCAGCGGCAGCGGCAAGGGTAGAGCTGCTGCAGGCGTTGTTGCAGTTGATGTGGCAGCTGCTGAAACTGTTGTTGTTGCTGTTGCGGCTGCCGTAGCTGTTGTGGCTGCGACTGTTGCTGCTGCTGCTGCTGTGGTTGCTGTGGTTGCTGCTGCTGCTGCCTTGACTGCTGTAGGCTCCTTGGCATTCGCCTTGGCCAGAGTATCGCTGCTGCTGTTCTTCTCCAGCTCCGGCGTTTTGGCAGCAACAACAGCTGCCCCACTGGGCAGTGGCGCCTCCTCGGCAAGTGCGGCAGCTTTGGCCTCGGCGCGTATATTCAAATTGGCAGCCACTTGATCGATGGTTGTTGCTTTCTTTGTGGCACGCGGCGAGGTGGCAGCGTTGCTGTTGATATTATTATTGTTGTTGTTGCTGTTGTTGCTGTTGTTGTTGTTGTTGCTGCTGTTGTTGTTGTTGTTGGGACTAAGCTGCATTGTTGCTGCTGACAATTTGGGCTTCTCTTCGGCTTTCACAGTCAACGGCTTGGCAACACTGCTGGCCGTTGTTGCTGTTGTTCCAGCAACTGTTGCTGCTGTGCTGCTGCTTGTTGCTGTTGTTGTTAAGAGGTTGGCCTGATTGCGAAAGGCCAACGCCGATGGATTGGGTATGCTGCGCACTGAGGCATTCTGTGGTCGCACCAATGCATTCTTTGGTTTATTCTCATAGATGTTGCTGCTGCTGCTGCTGCTGATGTTGTTGTTGCTGCTGTTGTTGTTACTGTTGCTGTTGCTGTTACTGTTGCCAGCCTTTATCGAGATCTTTTCGCGCGCTGTTGCCGATTCGGAGAGCATATGCAGATTTTGAAGATCATCGCCAGCAGCAGCAGCAGCAGCAGCCACCGCTGTGTTGTTGTGGTTGCTGCTGTTGCTGTTGTTATTATTGTTGTTGTTATTGTTGGCGGAAATGTTTTGCTTGATTTTATTTAGCGCTGCTTCCAAACTGTTGCTGCTGCTGCTGTTGTTGTTGTTGTTGTTGCGTCCTGTGCCTGCTGATAAATCAAGTATGTTGTCGGCATCCTTCGCTGTGGTTGCTGCTGCTGTTGTTGTTGTTGCTGTTGTTGGCACAAGCGGCGGCCGAAAATCACGCAAACTCGTTTTCGACTTGTCCAGCAAAGTTGTGCCATTGGCTTTGCCAGTTGTTGTTGCTGTTGCTGCTGTTGCTCCCGCTGCGTTGGCTGCTGCTGCTGCTGCTGTGGTTGCAATGGCAACGGCAGCAACTGCTGCGGATTTCTTTGAATTCAGCTCGGCTTTGGCTGCTGACTTTGATGGAAACGAGAGTGGAACGTTGTTGCGCAGATTTATTAATGCAGGCGGCGATGTGCGATAAGCAGCATTGTTGTTGTTGTTGTTGTTGTTGCTGTTGCTGTTGTTGTTGTTGTGCTTGTTGTTGCCTCGCTGCGCACTCAATGCAACTGACAGCGGCGGCGACTTGACAATTGCCGGCATTGGCAACGGCAACGGCATCGGCAGCTGCGGCAACTGTGCGCTTGTTGCACGTTTCGCCGGCTGCTTTGGTGGCCCCATCAAACGTCCCGTTGCTGCCCCAAGACGCACAATCTCCAATCCCGGATGATTGCCCAATGTGTTGCTGTTGCCCTCGCCATACGGATAGCTCAGGCCATGCATCGCTGTTGCCGTTGCAGCCGTTGCAGCAACCGTTGTTGTGTTGCGCGCACGTGGCGTTATTGTTACTGAGCTTGCAACGCTGCCAATTGCTGCTGTTGCTGATGTTGCCGGCGGCAAGCTGAGGCTGTAGCTGGTGGGGCACAGCATGGGCATGTTGGTCATTGGCTTGGCCAACTCGGGACCGTAGAGGCGCTTTTGGCCAGCCTTCAGTTTGGCCGCCAACTGCTGCTGGTAATCGAGACGCGGCTGCTTGGCCAACTGTTGTTGCAGCAACTGTTGCTGCTGCTGCTGCTCGTCGAGGGAGAGCGATCGCTTCGGCTGCTTGTTGGCCGCGCTGGCAATCGAGCTGGGCGTGGATAGGTAGCGCAGCATCTGATGTTGCGTCTGACGCAGCGGCGCTTGGGGCACGGCGAAGTGCGGCGTCGCGGAGGAGACTGACTGGCTCAGTCCGAGGGACAGCGGCAGGGGCAGGTTCATGGGCAGGGGCAGCGGTGTGGAGCAGGGTGTCAGCGTTGGCTTACGATTGTTGTTGTTGTTGCTGCTGTTGTTGTTGTTGTTGTTGGCAATTGCCTGCGGCTTCGCTGGCTTCTGTGGCAACACCTTTGCCTTGCCTCCAGTGGGATTCAGCGGCGGCGTTGCCGCCTTGGGCAGCGGATTGCTCGAGGGGGAGAAGGATTTGAAGAGACTGGGCGGCAGGGGCGGCGAGGCGGGTAAGTTTGGTTCCTTGCCGCCGCGTGGCAGCTTCTCCGACGTGGCGGGCAGCGAGCTAGGACTCCGGCTTGGACTGGGACTGGGACTCGGACTTTGGCTCTGACTTGGACGTGGACTCGGACAGGGACTGCCTGTCATCAGGTTGTTAATGCTGCGCGCTTCTTCGCCCAGGGTGCGATTCAGGGCATTGAGGGATTCGCTCTCCTTGCGCTCCTTGCTCGCCTTGCTCACCTTGCTCGCCTGCTCCTCCTCGACGAGCTTCAGCTGATTGAGCGAGACAAGTTCGCCGCCAGCCAGGGAATGGGAACGCTTGAGGTCCAGCTTATGCGCCTTGTGGTTGTGCGTTGTGGTGATCTTCATTTTCATTTTGCCATCCGTTTGGGAGGAGATCTCCGCATGCAGTTTCTTTCGCTTGCCATTCGCATCCTTTGGCTCCTTGGAGTGCTTCTTCTTGCGCTTGCGATGCGACGACGACGACGCGGAGGAGCACGAAGTGGAGGTGCTCGCATCCGCGGTGCCATTGGAGCCGTTCGTCGACGACGAGCACGATGACATGGGCGAGGCATTCGGACTGTACTTCAGGGCATCCCCTCCTGCCGGAGCAACAGCCACAGCTGGAGTCGTGACTGCGGGTTCGATGGGCTTGAGGCCGATGTTCTTGGCATAAGTCTCCAGGTCCAATTGCTGTTGCACCCCGACTGTAGCGTCCTCGAGTCGGGCATCCGCTGACTTGGGCATCGACAGTTTCGCCTTCATGCTGTTCAGCTCGATCTTGAGCTTGGGAAGATTACGCACGGTCGCATTCGTTGTCTTCTTGTTCGCCGTCTTCAGCTCGAAGCCGCCCTCGTCGCCATAGACAGCGGACTTGCTGAGCTGCGACTGTGGTATGCTCACCACAATGTTCATGTTGGACACGCCCAGTCCGGTCTGCTCCTCCGTTTCCGGTTCGCTCTTCACGCGCAACAGCGGAGCAGTTGTTGCTGCTGTTGTTGCTGCTGCTGCTGCTGCTGTTGCTGTGGTGGAGCAACTTACTCCGTAGTCACTGTAGCGCATGTCATTGCTACGCAGACTCTTGAAGTTGCTCAAGGACTGTGCCCCCTCCTCGGAGGTCTCCCGATGCTTTGACGCACTTGCCGCAGTTGCCTGTCCTTGCGCTTGGCTAACCTTCTTGGCCTTGTTGAGCTTCGTGGTGGATTTGCTGCGCGTTTTGTTGGCCTGGGGCAAGCGGTGGGTGTCCACCTCGTCCGCAAAGGTCACAGACTTGCCACTCTTTATGGCTGCCACAGCGGGTCTTAACTCAATATCCTGATTAACCTTTGACAAATTGTTTTCATCGTTTTTTGTTGTTTCGCTCTCGTAGAGCAGAATCCTGTATTGAAAGGACATCGGTGCGTGCTGCAGCAGCAGGAGAAGCGGATGAAGAGAAGAGAGGGTAGGGAAAAGGGCAATTGTAGAGCTTGTGGCATCACTGGCAATAAGGGGACCTTAAACTAGCGTCACAATCCAATTTGCCAGCGGCAATAAACCGACAGACTTTCTCCCCCCTCGCAATCGGAAAATTCACTGGGAAAAACTCACCCGATCCCAATGGTAGCAATAGCCAACGTCCATTAACGTCAAAGTGGGTGGCAAGACCTCATCCTCATAGGTGACCTCGACCTCGACTTGCTTGTTCTGTGCATCGATGTCGTACTTGGAGCAGAGGAACTGCTTCAGATGCACAATCCTCAGGCCAGCGGGACACTGCAGATAGCAGACCGGCGGCTTATCGGACGCCCTGCAGTGCTTCAGCATTGCCGGATGATATTCTAGGGATAAACTGCAAGGGAATACAAAAGGAATTCAGTGAATTAGAACTGCAGATATGCAAAGGGGAGAGTGGAGCGGCTGTTTGAGGGGTAAGTAGTGGAATAGCTATGGAATTCCCAAAGAAGGGAAGCTTCTCAGCATCGGAAATTAGAATTACTTGGAAGTGCTGTAAGCAAATCCCAGAGAAGACACGAGAAAAGTGGCAGAAGTTGAGAACAACATATTGAAAATGACAAGAAATAAGCGCTTTTCCAGGGAAAACATAAGCTTTCTCTTATGGAAATTCAGGCAGTGAGAGTTATGGAGGAAACTAAGAATGTGCCACATTTGAAAGGAAGAAATCTTCTGAGCTAAGCTAAGCTACAGTTAGGAGAGTAGATCAAACAGGAAATTGGGAAGTTCAGAAAGCAACTAGGAAGAAGCAGCGCTCAAAAAAAGAAGCTGTCTCTAATGGAAAGTGCAGAAAGGAACTGCGAATAGGAAAGTCTTTCAAGAAGGAAAACCATTCAATTTTATGCCTAAGAACTAGAAAAACCTTAGGAAGCGTTTGCTCTTTAGGGTTGATGAGGAAATAAAGAAAAGTTCGCTTATGCGAGAAGAGTGAACAGAAAGTTTTGAGACAACAAAGAAGCTGGGAATAAACGAAACTTCCGAGGAGGAAAACCCTTTTTAGGAAACAGCAAACTTAAGGAAAGATAAACCTTGATAATCGAGTGTACAACTGCAGTAAAGTTAGTAAAAAGAAGAAGTTAAACCTCTTTATAGAGTAATGTTTTTCTACTAAGCTTTACTCAAGTTAAACTAAAGAAATACTTGTAAAAACCTAAAGGTTCATTGGGATTAAGCAAGGAAATGAGCAAATCTATCTCAAAGAGAGAAAGGAGTTAGTTAAACCCGGATTAGCGAGTGTAGAACCAAAGTAAAGTTAGTAAAAGAGAACTACAATCTTATAAATGAAAATAAGTCTAACCCGGTTAGCAGAGTAATGTTCTACTAAAGTTTACCCAAGTTAAACTAAAGAAATACTTGGGAAAAGCTTAAGAAAAGGAGCACTTCTATCTTATAGAGAGAAAGGAGTTAGATAAACTTTGATTAGCGAGTGAGTAAGGTTTACTCAAGTTAAACTAAAGAAATACTTGTAAAAACCTAAAGGTTCTCTAGAATGAAGCAAGGAAATTAGCACCTTTATCTCATAGAGAGAAAGGAGTTAGTTAAACCTGGATTACCAAGTGTACAACCAAAGTAAAGTTAGTAAAAGAGAACTACTATTGACAGCTAACCGAAGTAGACAAATTGAAGTTACCTTATGGGTTCGGCTGGCGTAAAGAACTCGAGTTCCTTTTCCGTTTTCAGCACATCCCCCGCATCCAGCTCCTTGTGCTGCTCCTCAAACTCGACCAGACGCTCGCATTCGCGTTGATAGAGACCCGGGATCATCTTGTAAATGAGAGCACGCAATGTGTCATCGGATCTGCGGGAAATACAAGCCAAAAGATAAGTTATTAGAGCGGGAAGGAGGCAGAAATAGGTACATACATATATATAGAGTGAAAGAGAGAGAAATATAGAGAGTGAGACAGCACTTACCTTAGATTATCCTCAGTGATCTGCTTGCCACCGCTGGCCTTGCACTGCGGACAGTAAACATCGCGCAGCAAATGCTTCAATATGCAACTGCGGCAATCTACAGGATAACATTGATTACATCAAGTTGAAGAGTTGTTGTTGTTGTCGTCTGACTGGGAGACACTTACATGTGTGATAGCAATAGTCGACTGTGGTGGGATCTATCATATAGCCGTGACAAATGCGACAGGTCAATAGGTCATTGAACTCGCCCACATCCCGTCGATGGGCGTTTAACTGTTGATTCACTTCCATCTCCGAAGAGATTTTCTTGTGCGTTGTTTCACTCTTCAGTTGCATGTTGTATGTTGTATTGTGTTAGCCTCTTTATGGAGTCTTTCAAGATGTTTGCATGTCCTGGCAGCGGCAACAGAGCGAGAGAAAGCGCGAGAGAACGAGAGAGAGAGAGAGAGTTAGAGATCAGAGATCGCAGAATGACAGAGCTATGACTACAAAGTAAGCCAAGTTAAAAGGCATCAAGTTGTTAAAAATCTAACTGTGAGAAACAACAGAAAGCAAAGTCACATCAACCATCATCAGCCGTCATCAAGCAACATCATCAACATCATCAACATCATCAACATCATCAACATAATAAACATCATTGTGGTCGCTCTGTCAAACAGCAGAAACCACAGTGAGCTCACACACACAGCTAGCTAGTCTATGTCTATAGAGAGTGTATCTTTGTATCTCTCATATCTCTGTATCTTTGTATCTTTGTATCTTTGT
The DNA here is from genome assembly GCA_035042075.1 of Drosophila macrospina. NCBI lineage: Eukaryota > Metazoa > Arthropoda > Insecta > Diptera > Drosophilidae > Drosophila > Drosophila macrospina. Next base: position 673,529 of record JAWNLW010000526.1, on the reverse strand, counting down.
ATGTCTCTATCTGTAGCTGTAGCTTCAACGCAGTGTGGCAACAACGGCACAAGACACGAAAACTTTAGACTAGTAAGTCAGCCATCCATGAATCGGAACAATGCCGAAAAACAACAAATACATGCACACAAATACATCAAGATACAACAACAACAACAAGAGCAACAACAACAACAAAAGACGCAGAAGATAAAGCAGAAGCGGAAGAAGAAGAAGAAGCAGAAGAAGAACAAAAACGTAACTCATACGCGGGTCAACCTAAAAGAGAGCGAGACAGAGATACATAGAGCAAGAGAGAGAGAGAGAGAGAGAGAGAGGGAGTGCGGGTAAACGGAAGAGGTAAGCGCCTAGGGGCAAAGGGGGAAACAGTGCTCGGCTTTCGGCACACAAGCGACGCCCTTCGTGTCACACAGAGGGCACCCTACAAACCTCACACACACACACACACACACACACACACACACACACACACACACACAGAGCAAACGATTGTGCACTCGACGTGTGTACTTGAATCTAGTTTTAGGTTTTGCTTCGTCGTCGTCGTCGTCGTCGTGCAAACGAATAAAGTACGAAAATTACGCTCTTGTGCCCTACACACACACACACACACAGACACACACACACACTTGCACACAAAGAGTTAATGATGATAATGTTGAATGTTAATGATAATAATCATGATTATTATGTGGGTTGCAAGTTTGTGGATCAACAGCAGCAGCAGCAGCAGCAGCAGCAGCAGCCGCAGCAGGTTGAAGCGCCGCTTTGCCACAAGAATCTATGCCACAGACGAAGCGTTGATGATGTAGGGAGATTTGTATGAAACAAAAGCTGCAAATGTCATGATGTCAATCTATTATGTATGCATGTATGTATGTATGTATATATGTATGTTATGAACATACGAGATGGTGTGTGTGTGTGTGTGTGTGTGTGTGTGTGTGTGTGTGTGTGTGTGTGTAGCTTACCAACTTTTGTATTACTAATTGTAACCGATGTTTAAATATCCTATAATTTGTTATGATTGTTAAGATATTTAAACAGTTAGAGTAAGAGTATAAACGAGAGTATAAGCTGCATTAGATTTCTATATGTTTTAGAGACTCTATATTAATCAGAGTTTAAATATCTATAAATTTATATATAAAACAATAGAAACTATAAAAATAAGTGAAAAAAAAAACTAAAAAGCAATAAATACGCTAAATTTGTAAACCAAAACAGAAAAGTTGTTAACTATTCTATAACAAACAGCTAAATATGCTAGAATTTTAGTCCAAGTGAGAAACCTCTATAATTTTAACAATAAATGTAAAGAATACTAAAAAAAAGCAAGGAATAGAACGAAAAACTCATTAAAATCTTTATAGTTTTAGCTTACATGCTGAGAAAATTCCATATATTAAGTAGATTTTCAGACTAGATAAAAAAATTGGATAAATTCTTTATAAATGTAGGAATAGATCAGCATAAAATTATATATATACTTATAGTTTGCATGCTAAACGCTTAAAGTCGAAATATTATCTATTATTTTGAGTATAACTTATGAGAATATTGAAAAAATGCTCTACATTTCCACGTTAAACGAGAAAATTTGATATATTGTTCATAGTTTTATGCATAAATCTTGAAAACGTCGAAGAAACATTGCATTTTCAGCCAGAAAAGTTAATATATTCTCAGTGAATTCTCTATAATATCTAGAAAACTGCATATAGGCTGAAGAACGATGATAGAAGAAGCATAACAAGATTCTCTGTAAGCTTGAGCGAATAACTAGAAAACATTAGATACTTAGATACTCTTCAATCTCAAATAGACTGACAATAAGATACTCTGAAGCCCTGTGGAAACGATTAAAGTAAATATTAGATGATATGATAGATTTGAAGTACTCGTTAGATATACATATGTATATGTATATCTCCTGTAATACTCTGCTATGTTCAACGCATGCTGTAGGGCAAATAAAAGTCGCCTTGAAGTATTCTTAACGCTGCCCACTTTTGCCCCATTTGCCTTTGACATGTTTTTCGCTTTGTACGTCGCACGCTCACGCGAAACTGGCACGAAAGCAGCTGGTAAAAGGGAAGACGAAATAGGCGGCAGAAGTGACAAGACAAGACAAGACGAGACGAGACGAGACGAGACGAAACGAGACGAATGAAGCTGAAGCTGCGGCGAAGCTGCGATGCTTCTAGCAAAACAAAAAAAGCAAGAAACGAAGGCAGCAAGCAACAATAACAAAAGCAAAAGCGAACTGAGGAAAAACTAAGCCAACATTCAAAGTGGGCACAAGGATGGGCCAAGTGGGCAGATATATTTATATATATATACAAATGTATATAATATATATACATATAGATGCTGTTTAGGCTGTGGAAGTAAGGAAACTGAACACTGGACATTGGCTTATAAGAAAAGTGCACACGTTGCTGCTGTTGAGAATTAGAATAAGGATAATGAGTATGTGGATGTGGAACCTAAGTAAACATCGCAATCATTCATCATTGCCCACGCCCACGCCTACGCCCACACACACCCACGCACACACACAAAGTGCTTCATTAAAGTGGCCCACTGAGCCGGTCTTTGGGAGGACTCAACGATGTTGATGACGTCTTCAATGTTGCTGACGTTTATAGTTGCGAAAAAGGCTCAACACATACATAAGCACACGCTCGCACACACAAACGAAGTGACAGTGACGAAATGGCCACAGCTTACAAAGTGGGAAGAGGCTTGCCGCGCTGTTATCGCTATCGAAACGAAACAATAATAACAATAACAGCAGCGACAGCAACAACGACAACAGCAACTGGCGCCGGCACGAGCGAAGTTTACAAAACCGACCCGCAGGGTGGTTGCTACATATACACACACACACACGCACGCACGCAGATAGACACGACGCGCACGCAACAAGCTTTGCCGATGACGAGAGACCAGACGAGACGAGACGAGACACAAGCGACGTGAAATGTTACATCGAAAATAAAAATTTGTATAAAATACTTTTGCTATAATCTTGCGGTGTGTCCACAACAGCAGCCGCTGAAAATACAACTAAAAGCAATGCACGAAATTCAAATGCTATGTGCGGCTACGCTTCGTTCGTGTATCTGCAAGTGTGTATGTGTGTGTATGTTTGTATATGTGGGCTCGTACTCGCATTCGTACTCGCCGCGCAATTGAGGCGAAACGAGCGCACGACGACACAACGGCAACGAAGCGACGACACAAATTTGTATCTATTCGCCGCACATTGAGAGAGCGGCCTGTCCGCCCCACTGGGCTGTGGGAGAGCATTAAAAAAGAAAAACAACAAGCCAAAACAAAACTTTCTACAATTTGCGCGCGCGTTTTTCGCCTTCGCCGTAAATTTAGTTTCGGTTTTTCGAAATCGCCGCGTGCGACGAAAATTCCAATACGACAACAACATGCACACACACTACTTCACTTGTCACGTGTATGTGTGTTTACAAAATTTTCACACACACACAAGCGCAAGCATACTTTTCGTTACATTTCGCCGCGCTCGCCGCGCAATCAAAAGCAAAGTGAAATTTTCTTATTAGAAACAGAAATGTACACAAATGTGCACTACAGCGCGCTTTTCCATATGAAATTGCGTTACGACGCAAATTGTTAACACTGAAACACTGAACACGATTTACAGTTGCTGGTTACCGGCTAAGAGGCTGCTGTAAATTTGAAATCAATTTTACGCATAAGCATAAATCGATTCAAAGCAATTGATGGACTCTTCTTCTTACTTTATAACACTTGCCGACACATACACACACACCAACACAAAACTGGGCAATGTGTGTATGTGTGTGTGTGCTTGTGTGTGCGCGCTTCTTTCACTTCAGCTGCTTCTACTGCTGCTCTTATCGATTTCTCATACACACGTTTTTATTATCACGAACAACGGCTGAGATTTTAAACGCTCTTGCTCTCTCTGTCTCTCATTGACTGACAGCGAGAAACAAAATTTACTTTACTCCGTCCACAAAGTGCACGGCACGAAAACTGTTCAAAGACTGATTCTGATTAGACCTGCCAACGACTTCGGCACCGTGCTGTCGCTGTTCGCGTCTGCGCCTGAGAGACCGTCGCGAGAGCGAGAGCAGGCGAGAGCGAGACAAAGTGATGCGTTGTTGCTGTTTCACGCCATTGCTGTACCGCCCACCCTGCGGCTGTCGTGAGGCTTGATTGGCTGCGAGTGCCACGCTCGGCTGTTCGGCACCGACACGAACTCATCGGGTCTCTGTCTGTGCGTCGCATACGATGTGTGCGAGTATGCGTTCGCAGCGCTGCCTTTACCTTTTTGGGGTGGCTGTGCGTTGCGTATCCGTAAATGTGTGTGCTCTTGTGTGTATGTATGTATGTGGGTGCTGTTTTTAATTGAATTCGACTGTCAAATGAGAGATTAACGTTTTAGCATTGACGTCGGCAGCGACAGAGTGGCAGAGCGGCATCGACGTCAACAATCGTGCCAGCTACGTATTGGCCTTGGCGTTTATTTTAATTAACGCGAATTCTCGTTTTGGCCGCTGCTCTTGCTGTTGCTGTTGCTGTTGCTGTTTCTCGCTCACTCTCTGACCGTTTGGGCATTTTGTGTAAAATATGAATATGCTGTCAAGTCATCTCATGTGGCCATATGCAAAAAGGTATCATCCTCTCCTTTCACACACACACACACACTCACACACGAACGCACGCACGGACTCACAATTCTCGTTTGCATGTGTGTGTATCTGTGTATCTCTATATCTGCATCTCTGCCTGTCACTGACACCACTTGACACATGAAGCCTACTTCATTTTACACTCGTTATTCGATTTGACAGCCGCCGTAGGGTGAAACATGGGGCAAAATGGGGAAAAAGCAAATTGTAAGCTCGCACTTTTTCATTCAATTCAATTTAAAAAACATCCAAAAATTTGCATTTCAAAGGCTTGTGGAGGCAACGACAAATGTCCTTGAAGATTTCTGCACGTTTCAACAAAGATTTCAAGGCTCCTTAGGCATTAATATGCATAGCAATCACTCGACTTGATAAATGATGCACATACGTGTACATTTCTCAGCGATTACTTTGTACATTGATATCCTTTGGCATATTGCTGCAAATGTTATCAAACTTCTCATCTTCAGAATACTTTACGTTATTTTATCATTAATTTTTCATTATTGATTTTCAATTTTCATTAATTTGCATTCTACATAACTTTTATATCAATATCAGTTGCATTTAACTGTGAGAAGTAATGGAATACTTGATTATCTTGTATTGCAGCGTATAGTTAAAACTGGAAAGCCTCTATAAGTGTGTATTATATACTTCTATTATACTTTTTATAATATACCTTGTAGCACTGTACATTTGCCTAAACATCAATTCATTTGTGGTTTCCTACAACATTCGGAAAACACAATCTAAAAACAGTCTATGTACATATTTAAACACATTTGTTAGACTTCAGTATCTCAGATTAATTTGTATCTCAGTAAACAATTGAATATATAAACTCTTTTGCTGTTAACTATCGAATACAGAAGAAAGAATTCTCAAGATATTTATGCATATTTCTCAGAATTAGTAGCTCTGACTTATTGTAACTCTATAAACTGTAGTATGCATTAGTTCAATATATGTTTAAAACTTTTCCTTTAACACAACTGCCAAGGAAACACGGAAAATATGTTCTAATATTTGTCTGATATTTTACTTCTTTGTATCTCATAATATACTTGTAAGATTCTTTGTAATCACTATGAAATTCAAGTAAAATTATATCAAACTCGGCGATCTTTCTACAAACTAAAGTTATTGAAGAATATCTGTAAACTATTGTTACTAAAACTAGAATAAGTTGCGGCATCTGAATAAGACTTTGACTTTAGACAAACTTAGTTAAGAAACATAACAAATTCATTCAAATATTGTGAAGAGATAAAGATTTTTTCATAATCTAGATATATTTAAAAAAAATTTTCGAGCTGCGATCGTTTTGTATAAAACTCTCTAGCTAATGTTGATTTAACAGTGAAGATTACAATGTCGAAAGTTGAAGTAAATGTTACTTTCAATATAGAATAAAACCTTCTCTTTCAACAATCTACATTCTATAAAGAAACTGCACTTAAAGTACAGTTTTTCCATCGATTGCAAAGTGATAGGATATAAATTTACATATTCAATCAAAGACAGCGTTTAAGCCAATTAGTGTTGTTACAAAAAACCTTGTCAAAATAAAGCTTTCGATTGAGTTACTGTAAAGTAATATGTACCTAAGAGTATCTGCAATTTCCCAGCCATGTAAACCGTTACACATTATTTATGAAGCCATTGAGCTGGAGTGTGTTAACAAAAAGCACTGCATGTAAATGTAATTATGTCTCATGCCATGCCGTAATAACGAGGGTCGGAGTTGGTCGGAGATACGTTGGCCAAGTGCCTAGCGGCTGAACTGCAGTTCACTCCCATCCTGTGTGTCCTGGCAACCCAGCTGGCTACGTATCCTCCTGGCCAACTGAATAATTAATGTGTGTGTGTAGCAACTGGTTGCGGTTTTGTCTGTGCAACCGCATATGACCGTTAGATGCAGTATGAGTTTATTACTTCAGATGGAGCAGATAGATACTTCTGCTTGTAGTAACATTCTCAAATGCTTCCGCAGTGAGTTAAATTTAACGATTGAGCCCTGTTCCATTGCCATTCATTTTGATAAGGATCAGAATATGCTTGCTTCATTTTTAAATAGATTTCCTTGTCGTTTCGTTAGATTTTATGGAGTTGTCGCTTTATCCACACATCTCCCTCAGTAAACCGTTAAATATGAAAATAATTTTGACAGGTGCGCTTATTACGTCTCCTTTGTGTCAATTAATGTCTCAGTCCCCCGATACCGTTCATGGTCTTGCCACAATTAGTAGGAATGTACACTCAAAGTGACATTTATCAAAAGGGAGCATAATTTATTAGAAAAAGTATGCACACAGTAAGAGAAAGACGGTCAGATACAGATTTTCAAATGTAAGCGAAAGAGAGCGCGATAAAGCGGGACAGAGAGTGGGCAAATAATATGCACGGCACGCAATAAAAATTAAAAAACAAAAAGAGAACTGAAATGAGAAAAAATTAAGGGTATAAACAAGCGAGTAAACATGAAAGATTTGCGGATTGCACGGATATTCCGAAAGGCAGCACAAATCTGTGAAGTATCTTTTCATATTAACCCTCGAAAACGCAATGCGCACAGTGAATGTGTGAGTACGATTGTGTGTGTGTGTGCGTGTGTATACGAATACGTAATGAGCACTTGCGGTATACGTAAATGTGGCACTACGTCTAAAACTGAATGCCAGCTACACAACTACAGCAACAACAAGTACAGCAGAAGCAGCAGCCGTCGGCAGCTCACTCACCACTGCCAGCCACAGCACAGACAGCCACACACACACACACACACACTGGCACACGCAAACACACACATATACACATGGAAGTGCTACGCTTTCTTGCTGCTGCTATTGCTATTGCTTTTGACTCGTCGTTCATCGTTCCCATTTAACGCTGAGCCAACAACCCAGCGTTCAATTTAGTCAGCACATGGCATTCATTACATGACGCTTGGCATTCTATTTTCTACTGGGTATTTTGTTTTGCGCTGCTTCATTCCGTGCTCTGGCAGCATACAAATTTGCTGCTGACGTTGGCAGCAGGCAGCGACAGCAGCAAGTTTCACGTCGTGCGCAAACATGGCGATGGCGTTGTGTTGCGTTTGCGTTTGAGTTTGCATTTGGTTATTCGCATTTGGGCCAGGCTACAGATATAGCAAGATATATGTATGAATGTGTGTATGTACGTATGAATGAATGTATATAAGTATGCATACATATGTACAATATTTACTTTTAAATTACAGGCATGCAGTTGAGAGGCCGTCGTCCAGCCCCAGTGCAAACTGTAATCCGTAGCCCGCACTCTGCATACACATAACCACCACTCTGTCGCAGCAGCTACGCTGACGTCGGCATCGACTGCGGCATATTTACATTTTGATTGGGAAACTGTTGAGGCGCATTTTGACGCCGCATTCGTGGGTGTTGTTTAAAATGCTGCCGATGCTGCTGCTGCTGCTGCTGCTGCTATTGTTGTTGTTGCTGTTCTTTTTGTTTTGTTGTTCTCGCTTTTGCCTTTTTTGTTTCATTACGTTTCCATGCACAAGCCACACGCACACAGATACACACACACACACAAACACATGCATACATTTGAAGCTTTTTGTGCTGCTTTTTTTTGTTGCGCTTTTTCTGTTTGCTTTTGTCCAATTATAATTTGTTTCGATTTATCACACGACATTATTGAGACAAGCAACAATAACAAGCAACAGAGAACGGTAAATGATTAATTGATCAAGCCAGCAATTCTCTAATCTCTTAACAATCGCTATACTATTTGTCATTTGCTTAGATATCCGCGTGACCGTATTCGCTATTTTTAATACCAAAGCGTTGTCAAAAATGTATTTTCAGGTATTTTTGCCACGTCGTCTAATTGAAATGGCAAAGTAATTTTTCATAATTATTACGTAATGCGCTGGTTTGGTGCGGTGGTTGTCTGTGACCTGTGGGATTTGTCACACCCGCAACCCGCAGCCCCAACCCCTCCCAGTGCGGATAAAACGCAACTTTTAAAATTATGCCACTAATTAGTTTATGAATGTTGTGCGATGCTCGCAGGCGACGATGACGACGACGCCAACGCCAACGCCGACGTCAACGACAAATTCGCCGCCTTCTCGCCAGGGAAGGGGCTGAAAAATTCCAATTTGCTGACATACCCAGGGTGTTGTTGGCGGTGAAGGGGTGTGCCGAGTTGACTGTTGGCTGATGTCTGTTTTCCCCTAGGATGTTGCGAAATGTGCAATTTAAGAGATTAATTGGTTGCCGCATTGTTGTACCGCCTCCTCATCCACTTCCTACTCTTTTCCACCATCACCTCTTCCCCTGCTTCGAAGTTCTCCTGTTGTTTAATCTCTGCAGCTTTTGCGTAACTTTAAAATCCCAATTAAAGTCGATTTAAATAGCTTGTAATGATTTCCAAGCGCATTTTCCCGCAAACGCTTCGAGCGCTACAAATTTGCATAATTATATCAAGAATGTTTGCAGAACTTAAGCTTATGTATGTAAGTATGTATGTATGTTTATTTGTGCTTATAAAACATATTAACTCTATGCAGAAACAGTTGTTGTTGCAGTTGTAAAGTTGCGTTTGTACTAAAACACTTCACTTTAACTCTAGAACTTTGCTTTATTATATAATTATATATATTCTAATATAAGTCTAAATTAATGAAAGCTTTTCACTGTTAACCTACAATCGCTAGTTTTTCCACACTAACTGGGTTAATACTTATGCTGTTATCTAGAGACAGTTTTGCTGGTTAAAACACATTTTTCAGTTGGGAAGAGAGAAAGTAACAACAGTTTCTAATAATAAAGTTGCTTAAAAATTTGTATTCCATTACCTTCTTTCGTTAATAGAACTTCTTTATGATATAATCAGTCAAATATAATCAAAGCAAAGTGAGTTTGTTTAAGAAACAAATATGTTGTTCCTACAAAAGATAGAATTTCTACAGATCGTTCCTATTCCGGCCAATTCCAAAATATATTACGAATTCTTAGCAAGTTTCATTGGCTTAAACTGAGAGCCAGGACTAAAACAGACATACAGAGGAACAGACAGGGCTATAACGGCTTGTCTCAGATTCTAATCAATAATATATATAATATAATATACTTAATAGAGTCTGACACGCCTTATTCAATACTTTTTATAAATTTATTTAACTGTTTAATCTGGAGAAAGTATCTTTCGAGCATAACATAATATATTGTTTAACAGAAATCAAATGGCTTAAACTAAATAAGTTATTAACTTAAAATTATATACTTTTATGAGTTGGGTAATAATTCTGCGGGTTTTCTGAACAATTTTCCAGCGTATTATTTTCTGTTTATAATCATAAAGTTATAGATATATTATAGATTATTGTATTATTATTGCATATATTTGGTCGACAACTGTTTACAGAGTTTTGCTTAGTCTAAAACTTCTACATTGAGTAAGCATAAAATTGTATGTAAATTGTTTACGATATTCTGATGAAATATGAAGTGAAATGGTTTTAATCTAAATTAAATTAAATAAATTAAATTACTAAATTTAAAATTCTTTCTTTTAACTGAATATAAAGTTATAGTTATCCATTTTACTTTGTGCTATTATAACTATCTATTATCTAGACATACACACAAATATACTCCAAGTAGTTTGCACTTCTATGTATTTCTCCCTACAATTCATAATGGTTTCGTGCCAGGAACAGATACGAAAGGCGTCACGTTTAAGAGGCTTATCTCAATTAAGCCCTCGACACGAAAACTGCTTTATCATTGTGAAATAACAAAATGGGGAAGTTTATTAAATATTGCAGGGGGTGAATATAGATCGATACTTTACAAACGGAATCAATCTAATGCATTGAGCTCTCTTAATTGCTTTACAAAATGTCGACTAATTAAAATATATATAAATTATCGATCTGTGCTTCACTTCAGAATGTAATTTAATGTAATTTACAACTGGTAACAAAATTTAAAAAGGCTCAGAAATATGATTAAGAGATATTTGTTTATATAGTGAATACTTAAACAACAGACAATTGTAGTGTATAATAAAATGTGTAATTATAATACGATAACAATAAATACTAAATTAAATCTGTTTTACTTTTAAACACATAGCTTTTATAGGTAATGGAAAATAGGGCTTTACAATAAAATTTGAGGAGGGATTCTGTTATTATTTATTTGATTTTGTGTTTAAAATACTCTAATACTTGATTTTTGAATGATATTTAAGTATTTTACATATGTAACAACACAAGTTTTTTAGACAACAGTAAATTTTCTGTTATTTCTTAATTTAAGAAAGGTTTAGTAATATTTTAAATATTATTAAATAGTGCATTAAAGCTAGTTTTCATCAGATATATGTATATGTGTCTTCTTAAGCTATAAATAATAGATATTGTAATCATACAAACTTAACTATATTATTTTCCAACTTAAATATACATATAATTGTTAAAGTATCTATAGTGTAGTATAGCTTTATACATAAACCTTTTATATATTTTTAAGTTTATATATACTAATTTGTGTATAATATGCAGCTAATATTTATAAGTCTAAGCATAATATACAGGCTACTTATGCTCCGTTACATATATTATAAACTTACATAAGCTTATATATCCTTTTATTTCATACGTACAACATAAATAAATCATATTTAGAGTATTCCTTACATTACATACATTTACAGCTCGTTTAAAGTGCAATTCAAGGTATTTCTGTAAGTGATTTCAGTGATCAAACGTAAATACATAAATAAAACTGAAAGTGCCCTTAAGCAGGCTTTTCAATGCCCTCAGATATCAAGATGATGCAGTTAACTGAGAGACGCAAATAAAATTAATTTTAGATCTTCGAATTCGTGTTCAAAATGCGAACGGTGAATGTTGAATGTGTGGTCGACCTTTTTGCTGTTGTAAGGAAAGTGAGATAAGGGGAAGTGGGGTGGCGGGTCTTACACCTTAATATTGAATGTACGAATACTTATCCCCTTGGTTGTCACACTTTGATCCGCTGCCGGATTTCCTTTCACATCTTCTTCTTTAGTTGCTGCCTCCGTTCGTCTGGACAACTAAGCATAAAATTGGCGTGAACATAAAAAAGTTGTACGCGACTTAGGCGAACTTTTGCAACATTTCCTCTCTCTCTCTCTCTGCTTCTGTCTGTGTTGAGATACAAACAGTCTCTGTCTGTCTCTCTCGCAATCAGAAGCTTAAGTTTTTGGGTAACTTTTGCCGTTTGTAAGTTCTGATTGTGACCTTTGGCCTGCTTGACGTCAAACCAAAACAACTTTTCGCATATTTTGGACTACAACTTGTCAGAGTGTAAAGTTTCGAAAGGTGTACGTGTGTGTGTGTGTGTATTTGTGAGTATATGCTACCGACACTGTCAGGAGGCAGCTTTAATCAAATAATTTATTATCGGCAACGCCGCACACGTTTACGTTTAATTGAAACTAAAATATTTTTGATTAATTATAAGGCGGTAGCAGCAACAACAACAGCAGCAGCAGTGGAGGCAGCGGCAGAAGCAGAAGCAGCACAGCGAAAACCTTTTGTTCATACAATCTACGTAAAGCCAGCGGCGTCGGCACACGAGCGCCATTCGGCTGCTCGAGCTGCTCTCTCAAGGCTGTGGGTATTCGGCATTCGGTATTCGGTATCATGCTGAGCGCTGCCGGCGTCTCTGCCAACGTTGTTGTCGTCGTCGTTGTCTTCATTGCCCAACCTTTTGGCCCCCCTGCGCTAGCGTTGCTGTTGCTCTTATGTTTGTCACAAGATACACACTCACACACACACTAAAACTCATTTATATTTATATAAACACATTTATATATACATACATACATTCAAACCAATTTATATACAAAGTCGCACAAGCATTGAGTACGGGTCTGCGTTATATATTCGTCTCTCCGCTTTGCTTTGCTCATTCGCAGCGCACACAGTTTCGTCAATTGCCTTTCGCTTCTCTATCTACCCAACAGCCGCTCTAGCTGCCTGCTGCTCTCAGCGACCCTCACGTACATGCACACATCCATACATACTTCGTTTGCTTTGCCTTTTGCTTATGTTGTTATTTTCGCCTCGCTTCGCTTCGCTTAATGTTGTTCGTTTGGCTTGGCTTGGTCGCTGCATATGGCTTCGCTGTTGACGCCGCTGCTGGCGTCGCTGCTTCAATTGTCAGTTGTGTTTGCCCTACTCCATTCCACACATCTTCGCTACTGCTGCTGCTGATGTCGCTGTCGCTGTCGCTGTCACTGGCAACCAGTTTGCTGCTTGTTGTTGCTTTGACTCTGACTGTGGCTCTGCTTCTGCTTCTGCCTCTGTCTTTTCGCTCATTCGCATGCTCGTTTCGTGGCGCATATCTTGTATCTCGATAGTCAGCAGCCCCGTTGCCTAACTTATGAAACCAGCATATTATTTTTTTCTTACTCTTTCGTTTTATTTTCCTTGCCTACCCCCGACGACTGTCACTTTGTCTATATGGTGCATACGTAGATGGGGAAAACAGCCCGAAACTATATGGGAAAATGAGTAGGAAGCGGACAGTGAGAAAACTCATTATTATGCTCTGCGCGGCAGCGGACGCTCGAGCTCTGCCGCTGTCTGTGGCTCTGTGCACGCGTAGATAATAAAGCAACACACGCAAATAGGGTTGTCGACTGCTCGCAATTCTGGTGTGTGCAATATGAACTTAAAATTAATATTAATAAATAATATTGATAATGGGAAATCATTTTAGAGTGAATTTACACTGACGCTGTGGCGAGTGTAAATTAAAGGCTTAAATGTTAAACGTAATCTGCAGTGCGTTGACAACCCTAGCGCGCCTGTGGCTGCATGCCACAACCGCCAGCAACAGCTTAGGCAAGCACACAACACACACACATACACACACACATACAAATGCACCTTTTCACACACATACATTCACGCACATACATTGGAACACATAAACATCTGCTGCTGCTGCTGCTGCTGACGCTGACGTTGACGCTGCTGCTGCTCTTGTTGTTGCTGTTGACGTCGCTGGTAATTGGGAATGGGTATATGAGGCATGTGGCATGAAGCTGTGTGGCATAAGCATGGTTATGATGATGGAGTGTGTGTGTGTGTGTGTGTGTGTGTGTGTGTGTGTGTGTGTGTGTGTGTGTGTGTGTGTGTGTGTGTGTGTGTGTGTGTGTGTGTGTGTGTGTGTGTGTGTGTGTGTGTGTGTGTGTGTGTGTGTGTGTGTGTGTGTGTGTGTGTGTGTGTGTGTGTGTGTGTGTGTGTGTGTGTGTGTGTGTGTGTGTGTGTGTGTGTGTGTGTGTGTGTGTGTGTGTGTGTGTGTGTGTGTGTGTGTGTGTGTGTGTGTGTGTGTGTGTGTGTGTGTGTGTGTGTGTGTGTGTGTGTGTGTGTGTGTGTGTGTGTGTGTGTGTGTGTGTGTGTGTGTGTGTGTGTGTGTGTGTGTGTGTGTGTGTGTGTGTGTGTGTGTGTGTGTGTGTGTGTGTGTGTGTGTGTGTGTGTGTGTGTGTGTGTGTGTGTGTGTGTGTGTGTGTGTGTGTGTGTGTGTGTGTGTGTGTGTGTGTGTGTGTGTGTGTGTGTGTGTGTGTGTGTGTGTGTGTGTGTGTGTGTGTGTGTGTGTGTGTGTGTGTGTGTGTGTGTGTGTGTGTGTGTGTGTGTGTGTGTGTGTGTGTGTGTGTGTGTGTGTGTGTGTGTGTGTGTGTGTGTGTGTGTGTGTGTGTGTGTGTGTGTGTGTGTGTGGGGGGGGGGGGGGGGGGGGGGGGGGGGGGGGGGGGGGGGGGGGGGGGGGGGGGGGGGGGGGGGGGGGGGGGGGGGGGGGGGGGGGGGGGGGGGGGGGGGGGGGCTCTGTCTGTCTGTCTCTCTCTCTCTCTCTCTCTCTCTGTGTGTGTGTGTGTGTGTGTGTGTGTGTGTGTGTGTGTGTGTATATCTCAAGACAGCTAAAAGATAAGTTTAATTATATAAATTTCATGTTTTTATACCTTAAAATGTCTTACAAAACTTTGCTGCCTGAAGTAACAATTATTTCTATTTGTTTTTGAAGTTTTCTACGTAAGTCTAAAGGAAATATGTTATTGACAACTTAATAGTCAGAGTATTCTATAGAATAGACTAATTTTCCATTGATTCTCTCTATGACAACTTGAGTGAGATCTTAAAATCGCTTAAGCTACGAGTTTTCTAAGGAAAACATCAACAGAGTTTATCATATTAAGAGAATAATAGTTTCTTTTATACAAATAAATTGAGAAAGATGAATTTTCCTACATTTTCAGCAAATTTAACTTAAATACAACTATATGTTACTGTAAGCATTCGATAAAGTGAAATAAGCAGCTTTATCAAATAAGGAAACTGAAGTTTATTTAATGTCAACTTTGCACTACAAAATTGATGACAATTTTAACATTCTCTATTAATAAATGTCGAATATTTGCCTGTATAATACGCTACAAATGTGGAAAGAGTATATAAGTTATACAGTTAAGTAAATACTATTAAAGTCTATAACTATTCAGTGCTTTATCTTCGCTAAGCAGAAGAAGATTCTGCTGAACTTTCTGTGTCTCTTTCCGCGCTTAACTCTATCACAATTCTCAGTTAATTGTTTAAAATTGCAACTAAATTGATGTTTATTATTAATAACAAAGAAATATTTATTGGCAGTTAATTGAGAAATTGATTCTGAACTTTAATATAACATTTATGGAATATAAAGTAGATAAGCTCTATTGAAAGTCAAGTCTGACTGCTAAATGATCATTTAAAAAGCGAATTTAATAAAGTTCTCTAAAGAAGCGACTTATCTTTAAGCATAAGACATAAGATATAAGTTTATCTTCTGAAGCTAATCTGTTGAAACGCTTTTCCGCTTTTGATTAATTATCCATTTGTTGCAATCATAAATTTTACACAATTTCCTTAAGCCAACACATCGCTTTATCTCAGCTTGCCACATTATGTTGTCATTAGCATTTTGTTTGCTTTTTATATAATACGAAAATGAATGACGAATCCAAATGATCCACATTCGAAGTGAGTCAAATGTGCACTCACTGCGTTATTGAGTCTAATCGCTTAAGTTGGGATTTCTATTTGCGTTGACTATGAATAGTTCTCCACAAAAAGATGATTGAGCTTAACTAAAGTCATAATAGTTTATTTATAAGTTAACTTAAAAGATGTTGAGCTAAACTAAAGTCATAATAGTTTATTTATAAGTTAACTTTGTAATTTCATTTTAATTTGTTACTCAAATTCTGTTTGACTTTTCCTTTATTTATTTTATAATCAAAATGGAAAAATGTGAAAAATAAGCGATAGAACAGATGAGTATATTGTTTCTCCGCTTAACATTTCATCAACTCGGGAAATAGAGAGAGACATTAAAGTTCCTCACAAGGTGAAGAAATAAATGAACTATATTCAAATAAAAATATCATTAATAGGTACAGTAAAAACTCTCTATAGCAAATGCTACTCGTTGCAGGGAACTGTCCATTAATAGATATTGAACTGCAGTCTCTAAAACTGCAATAGATGTGAATAAATTCCTATATTAATAGCACATTTTTCCCACACAAAAACAACATAACAAATTTAACAGTTTCCATAAATAAAGAACAGTTTATTCCTTTAGACATAACACAATTTCCGTCTATATAAAACTGTAAAGAAATCGGAAGATTCTCAAGTGAAAACATCGAGTTGTGTTTTCTTTCAAAACAACTTGAATTATGATCTTTCGCCACATTTGCGAAACGCATTAAAACGGAAGGGGAATAATAAAAGTGGAAGAGAAAAGGAAATGTGCAAAACCGTCGACTGATTGGAAAGCTTTGTCAGTCTTTATAGAGAAGGAAAACAAACGCAACACAAATGCTGATTGTTGCTTGTGTTGATTCATATGGGCAACAACCAAAACACACACTCTTTATCTGCATCTGTGTCTACACAGGAGTGTGTGTGTGTGTGTGTGTGTGTGTGTGTGTGTGAGTTTACTTATATACATACATATATGTATGTTACACGCCTACGTGTAAAAATGCAATTCTGTCTACGTAAGCAACTAATTGCTAAGTGGGTCGAATTCGGTAGAACAACAAACAAAAACAACAAACTTACTTGAACTATATTATAAACCCTTTAACTTCTATGTTGTTGTAGTATTATGCGATCCATGAACTAACTGAATTCCATGTCTAGGCAGCTAAAGATTCTATAACTTCTGTAGATTATTTGATTCACAGTCACAATTTCTGATAACTTTGTCAATCTAAATTGATCCTACATCTAAACTCTGTTTATTTCAGGTAACTATATATGTATTTTGGAAAATTATAGATTCTTTTTCATACACATCTTCTCAAAAACTTGAATCTCTCACGACTTTGTCAAAATGTAAGCAATTTCTATGCTGTATTTCAATCTAATGATTCCTTAAACTGTTAATTGAACTGAATAAGCACATTTGATGATCTAGTTCACTTAGGGAATACACAAGAATTATCAGTATATTTACCGATACAATTTCAAAGCTCTTAGCGTCTTTCGTTACAAAATAAGCAAACAATTGTATACCCTGCAATTTGCTATGTACAATTTGCAGTTGTGGGCATAGGATTACGTATTTATATTCAACATTTCCTGAGTCGTCTAATTGGCGGTTTTTTGTTACCTGAGCCAAATGTGCGGCAGAAGCCGTAAAGCAAAGAAATCGTGGAACATTTTTAGGGGTAACACTGGTAGCGTAGATACGTTATTTCAAGCCAATGGTTACCACATAAGCATACGGATTAAAGCGAGTTTTTTCTTATGTACACGTAATACATATAATTACTCATAAATAAGTGCATATGTGTATGTATTTACATAACCACCCTTGTATATTTATATACTTACATACTCTTCTGAGCTCACTTCATTTTTAACAGCTATTTTACTATATATAAATACATACATACATACATACACAACTCCAAAGTACATATTCTTAAAAGAGATCAAACTAAAGGTGTTTACTCGTTCTCATGTATCATGTACACTCTCTTACTGAAGGGCACAAACTCAATTAAGTAAATATATGTACATATGTACATACACTCTTTTTCTATGTAGAGAATTGAGTACATAAGCCATGTACGGATACGTGTCGCCGTTGTCGACAATGAGACAGCCGACAGCCCTTCTTTTCACACAAATGTGTGGCACGACATCGAGTCGAAGATACAAAGAAACAGCAGGCGCAGCAAAAGAGCCAAAAGGCAACGGCAACGGCAACGGCAACGGTAAGCGCCAGACATCGCCAGATATGTACGCTCAGTGCAAAACCAACTTCGAACGAGAGCGGTTCGTTATTCGGTTGTAAGCAGCGAATGAGAAATAAAAGTTGCCGTCGCTGACGCCGTGTTTACTGCCCGTCTGAGAGCAGTAAAAGAGACCAACGCAAACAAAGCAAGCAAACGGAGTAGCCGAGTGTGTATGTATGCGAGAGCGAGTGCGCAGCAGTTGCACGCCCAGTGAGAGTTTATGTGCGAGCGAGATAGCATTGTGGCAGCCACTGAGCGCGCAGTAGTCAAAAAGGAAAACGAAAAACAGGCAGCAGAGGGCAGGCAGTTGGCCGCCGTCAATGTAAATAGGCGTTGCATATGTGTGTGGGTTTGCGCGAGTAAATAAGACAGCGTTGGCAGCGACGTAGCAGAGGTTGCTTCAGTTGTACGCGAAACGTTGAATCGAACGGATGTGCGCGCATTTTTGCTGCCCGTTTTTAAAGTGCTTCAACTAAAACGCATAGTAAATGGATTAAGTGTTATATTCTAACAATAAATAAATTAATTTTTGCATAAATTAATAAATTGAATATTAATTGCAAGCCAAAGAAAGCCTGTTTCAGTGCTAGAAATTTCCTTTGTGTCTCGTGTGACAAATGCCGAAACAACAACAACAACAAAGACGACGATAGCAGAAGCAGCGAACAGGCTGCGCTTTATATACACGACGTTTATGTAAACGTCGCAGTCGCAGCGTGCGTCAGTAGCGCATGTGCTTAAGTGTGCGTGTATATGTTTCTGTGTGCAGAAAACATAAGGCAAAGCATAATACACAATAAAGGTGCTCACGAAAGCAAATAACCAAAAGTGACAGCCGCAGCAGCGCTCGAGTTTCTATGCTGGCACGCTGTT
This sequence comes from Drosophila macrospina, assembly GCA_035042075.1. Classification (NCBI taxonomy): domain Eukaryota; kingdom Metazoa; phylum Arthropoda; class Insecta; order Diptera; family Drosophilidae; genus Drosophila; species Drosophila macrospina. The sequence goes on along the minus strand of JAWNLW010000526.1, from coordinate 654,621 downwards.
TGTGCTTGTAGTGTTTATGTGAGTGAGTGTGTGTGAGTGTGTTGGGAAACATCAAAAGCAAAGAGAAGAGAAGAGAAGAAGTAGAGGAGTAAAGTGTAAAGCAAGCAATAAAACGAAGCAAAGCAAACAGCTGAAGCTGAAGCTGGAGAAAGAAAGGCATAAGAAAAATTGTTGAAAATCTAATTAAACCAAGCGAAGAATAATTACATGCATATGCATATGCATGTGAATGTGTGTTTGTGCTGAAATTGTGAAAGTGTGCGTGGAAATATGCCAATAACTGCACTTTGGATTATAACAACAACAAGAGCAACTGCATCGCGTTTTGGATTACGTTTATCATTTGCAGCAATTGGATAAAAACAAAATCAACAGCAATACTACAAAATGCCGCGCATTTATCTGGATTAGCAGTCGAAGTACACACAGGTAAAAATAAAAAAAAAGACAAACAACTACAACTAAAACTGAGCGAGATTTCTATTGCATTTCTGATATTCGTTGTGTTTGTTTGTCTCTCCCTCTCTCGCACTCTGGGCTACTACGGCTGTGTTGTGTGATTTTCCAACACTGTCACAGCCGGCCTGACAGCGCACAGCTGTTGCGCTCTGCGGCCCCCAGAATCTCGCCCTCCCTCATCCTCATTCTCTCACCCCATACACAGACACACACACACACGAATATAAACACAACAGTTGCTTGAATACTCAAACGCCCTCTTCCTTTCATCGCCCACAATAACAACAAACATCAAGACTTTTAAGAAAAAGAAGAACAATAACAGGGGCAGCAACAGATTTATCCCCAGCAAAGTGAAGATTGCGATTGGTAAGCGAGCATTGCTCTCGCGTGTATTAAACTATGTACATATGTAATGAAATGTAATGCACATATACTAAAAGGGACGTTATACATATCTACATGTTAACATGTAAATATATATAATACATTCGTGAAATACCAAGAATATTTGTAATTATATAAATGCACAGTTATTGCTTCACGCTGAATGAAAGCAGTCTATGAATGCATGCAGGCATGGATGTGTGTTGTATGTGTGTGAGTATATATGATATTGGAGATAAAAACCGCGTCGCAGTCACAGTCACCCTACAGTTTTCGTTGCATTCTTCATACCTTTTCATGGATAGCGCATATTTACGGTCGCACATGCCGCGCTTTGTTCTCCTCGTTTGCTCACGTGAAATTCCGCTGCTTGCTTTTTTTCTTTACCGTTTTTTTTATTTTTTATATTATCCTTTTCATGTTTCGTACTCACTGCTTGTTTTTTGCGCGCGCGTTCTCTACTTCTTTACCCTGCGCCGTGGCCCAGATGCGTTTTGGGCATGGGAAAGGGTTAAGCTTGGGTTCGCTGTGCGTTTACTGCTGTGTGTGTGTGTGTGTGCGTGTGTGTGTATCCTCACTTAAATTTTATGTAAAAAGGATTTTAAAGCATCATCGCTTGTTCTCCTGAATACATTTCATATTCATTCATATTTCCATTTTCTGCTTCTCTCCAAATGCTCAACTGACTGTGAGAAAGAGAGCGAGCGAGAGAGACAGAGACTGTGAGCTCTCGTTGTTGTTGCTGCTGCCGTTGGTCGAAAAAGTTTTGTGCAAAACTTTTTTGCGTCGACTTTTTACTGGCGCGTTGATGCAAAAACAACTTCAAATTGTTTTAAAATACATTTTACATTCCATGCCACAAACACAACACTCTACTTTTTTCTTCTTTTGCACTGAGTTCAATTTGAAGCCATTTTCATTTGCTTGAGCGTGCATAACCCAACTTATTTGCCATCCTCAGTTACTCCCCCGAGTGCTGTGCATTTCAATATGTGTACCCACTGTACTGAGGAACTCTCTTGCAGTCGTTGACATTCCCATGACTACTATACAGAAGTTTGGGGGAAGTTACAAGCATCCATTATCCATCGACTGATTACATATAATAGTAGTAGTCCCCTCCCCCACTGCTTGTTTTATGTACCTTTCAGGTCTCGGTCCGTGTCCAAAAAAGGAGCACGACTTAAGCTTTTGGCAGGTGATTCAAACAGTTTGACTTTCAATTGAAAAGGGACAGTATTGTGGGAGGTGGCTTATGAATATTACATGAGTTTGCGAAAGTCCATTTCATGTTGTTTATAGAGTGCAAGAAAGTACCTTGTAATAATGATAATTAATTGTAATTATACTTTTAGTTACTTCAGCCAACGTTCAGTTCGGTTCAGTTAACAATTTTTAAAGTACAGTGTCAGCAATTGCCGAGGTTAAAGACTTTACTCAGAATTTTAGAGTTTCATTCATTTGTAAGTTCCCCGAAAAAAGCTCGAGTGTCTCTCGAGTGGAAATTGAAGATGTGAGAGCTGGAACTTGAGCTGTTCCCATTGTGTTTACATATTGTAGGATTTAAGGATCAAGCTAAAGCTGGAAAGTAGCAAGAGGAGAGACAAGCGGAGGGAGAGGAAGCGTGAAAGCAATTCAATAGGAGCATTGCTTATACTCCTATTTGCCTAGCACTCTACACTCTGGAAGCTCAACTCTTTTGTGCTCCAAAAACTTCAATAAACTGTGCATAAATACCCTGTATTTATTGCAAAGGCTTAAATGGTATATACGGCTTTCAGTTGACATTATTTTATGTTTTGTTAAATATACTTTTTCCATTTTGTATCTAAAGAGAAAATTAAGCGCATTAGAACTGTCTACAGGGTATTTTTGACTCGTATTCTAACACCAATTTGCTGATTATTCTTTTATTCAAAGCTAAGAAATGTGTATTTTAACATATTTGACGTTAAGAAGTAGAGGAAAGCAGCAATCAGCAATTGTGCACAGGGTATTCTCTAGTCGCATACTCACATCAATATTTTGCATATAACTTTGCATATTAAATGTTTACAAATTATTTCTTCTTTCTTTCTTTGCAGAAATAAAAGCGAATATTACTATTATTATTATGATGACGCCCGAGTCGAAGACAACAACAAAAACAACAACGTCACATACAATGGCGCATACACAAAAGCCAGCAGCGACGTCGGCGTCGCCGTCAGCGTCAGCAACGGCGTCGTCACTGCAATTGTCAGCGTTGGCAGCGGCAGCGACAGCGAATGGACAGACGGGTAAAGCGAAGTCAGCTAAAAGCTTTGTCAGCAATGTGAATAACAACAACAATAATAATAACAACAACAAAAGCAACAACAACAATAATAATAACAATAATAATAGTAGCAACAATAACAATAACAACAACAACAGTAGCAAAAAGCTGGGAACAAACATAACGGCGACAAATGTTGATAAAATGCAAATGCAAAAACAGCAACACCAACAGCAACAACAACAACAGCAGCAGCGGCAGCAGCAACAAAAACAACAGCAGAATTACATGGCAAATGGCATTAAAATAAAAAGTGAAAACACAACAACTGCAACTGCAACTAATGCATTTACAACAACAACAACAGCAACAGCAACAACAAAAGCAATGCTCGATAGCAAAAACATAAAGAAAGAATCAACACCTCCAGCAGCAACAGCAACAATTGCAGCTGAGGCAAACAGTTCATCATCGAGCTCGTCATGTTCATCGGCATCGTCATCATCATCATCATCATGCTCGTCATCATCCGCTTGGTCGACAATCGAGGATGCATGCAGCAACGGCGGCGCCTCCGCAGACGAGGAGCCAACGGCAGAAGAGGCGGCAACAACAGCAACAACGACGTCGTCGTCAACCTCAATGATGATGACAACGCCACGCCCAGTGCTTCTAACTGCCGTCAATCCACACATAATCTGCCACTTGTGCCAGGGGTATCTGATCAATGCAACGACCATTGTGGAATGTTTGCACTCATGTAAGTATCTACAACAGTCTCCCTTTCCTCCCCTCTGTCCCCCTATTTCCCACATCTCCCCACCTCTTTGCCAACACTTCAACATTTGACTCGCGACTAATTAGAAAACTGGCAAAAGTTACTCTCCCTCTTCCGCGGTCTCTCTCGCTCTGCCTCTCTGCCTGCCTGTCTGCCGCGTGGAGACGCCACCGAGAGGCAGACGACGCAGTTGCTGCAGATGCTGCCTGGCGATAAGTTAATGGCCAACATTAATGAGCCTTTTGCCTTTTGCATATGTACTAAGTACTTTTGGCCAAAGATGACAGAGACAGACAGACCGAAAGAGTGAGAGAGAGAGCGAGTGAGAGAGCATCCGCTTAAACCCAGAAGAAACAGAAGATGCCAAGAGATATATGGTACATATGTCAGACTAAATAATTACAAATGGTTCTGGCTTTTCGAGGATACGGGTTAATAACTACTGAACCATAAATCAGACAACTTTCCATGTCCAACCTGACTCCGCGCTTGCAATGGCAAGAAAACCGAAAAACCAGACCGGTACGAGAATGCAGAAAGAAAAACGTTACAAGTTTTCATAGAAATTTCGTTATTTTCAATTTCCGGTTCGTTTTCTTTAGCCTTTTTTTATATATATATATATTATTTAGTTTTCCCAAGGTTTGCGGACTTTAAATTTCTGTCTATGCTGCAGGCGCAGCCAACTTAATAACAGTGCCCGGTGTTGCCAGATCGCTGAGGCGAGAGTGATTGATGGGGTCGATAGAATTGAGTGAACAGAATTGAGTTCTTTTTGCAAGTGTAACTTTCTTTGTTTATTTTTATGCAGATAACTTGATTAAAATTCAATTACTTAAATTGTTTTTAGCTTATTTTTAATTAATATTTTATATAAATATATTATTTATCTATTTTATATATATTTTTTGTATATTTAATAGATATTATATACATATTTGTATATTTAAATATTTATTCTTGCAAATACGTGAATTAATCTGCTTTTACCGAAGATCTTTCGTTTTACAACACTGCTTCGGTTAGTCTAAACGTGGCTAAGAACACCACTGTAAATACGTCATTAGTCAACGCTTTCTTCTTTCTGCTTCGCTTCGACTAAATCACAAATTACAGAGCATTTCCAGCCAATTGTGATGTCTAATCACAGCTTCAGGCGACAGACGGATAGACAGAGGGAGAGAGAGAGAGAGAGAGGGGGAAAGGCAGGCAGACAGAGTGACTGAAAGAGAGAGAGAGAGAGGGAGCACATCAGGTTCAATCAGTAGTTGCAGTTGGTAAATCTGGCAAGCAGGCAAATGTGTCGATGACATTCATTCGGTTTCGAGGCTCATTTAAATCAGTTGCCAGACCGACAGCACACATACCCTAGCTGCCATTGCAAGCGGACTGAGCAGCAGTTGGGAATGCGGGCAGCGCTGTTGGCGTCAGCAGAGGCTCGTAAATGGATGGACAGCAACAGCTGTTGTTGGGTTTGCAATGCTTTTGGTACTTTGTTGCACTCGCAACAGTTGTTCTTGTTGTTGTCGTAGTTGTTGTTGTTGTAGTTACTCGAGGCCATTTGGGCCAACAAACAACGCGCACACCACCCAATCGAGCAGCCAACGCTCCAGTTGATGCTGTATCTCTCTTCTTTTCCTTTTTTTTTTCCTGCTGCTTCTTTTTTTCCCCCTCCTCGGTCTTCTGACAGACAAGCGTAACAGGCGAACCGAATGTGCTGCTCTGCCTCTGCTCCCTGTCCCCCTGCCCCCTGCCCCCTGACACTGTAGTCTGAGTCCGTCCATGTTCCTGTCGCTGGGTTGACAGTTGCAGGAGACGGGACCAGACACTGGCATTGACATTAAAGTCAAAACAACTTTTTTTTTCGTTGTTGTTGCTGTTGCTGTTGTATTTGGAGCATTGGCCCGTGGGTGGCTCTTCTCTGAATTGAATAGCTCTGTTGCCCTTGCTGCGAGCGAAGGTAGGCACAGCGGAGGGGAGGGTAGGGTAGCAGCAGGAATAAGCCTCGTTGGCTAAATGTGAAATGAGTTTGGGAGTCTGCGAGTCTGTTGCTGTTTCTGATTCTGATTCTGGATTCTGACTCTGCGTTTCGCTTGGGGAATTGGAATTATATTTCGAGGCTTTACATAAATTTCAATCATTTGAAAGTTGAAAAAAGGTGAACACAAATCTGTAGTGCGAACAATTCCCCTCTACCCCCCTAAAATGTAACTGTTTGCACAATTTATAACCGTATTATATGTCTCTCTCTCTCTTTCTATGCTTGCAGTCTGCCACAGCTGTCTCATCAATCACCTGCGGAAGGAACGCTACTGTCCACGCTGCGAGATGGTCATCAACAATGCCAAGCCCAACATCAAGTAAGTCACATCTCAAGTTCTGGGTCACTGTCACTGACACCCACAATTACCCAGTGATATTAGAGCCCTGTCCTGTGCTGCACTTGACTTGCCACAAACTGCCTTATCATTTGTCAGGCCACATGGTGAACGCCCCTCATGTGGTTGTGTTCCTCTCCCTTTAAGCAACTTGGCCAAAACTTGTCTATCAATTACTAGAAATTTGTATCTTATTCACTTGTCTTTTAGTGCTGATAATTGTTCGATTCACTCTTAAAGTTGTGTTTCATTCCAACGTTCCATCAGTGAATTATTTATACCTCTGTAAATGTATAGAAATTTGTGTCTTTTTCACTTGTATTGAAGTGCGGATAATTGTTTGTTTCATTCACAACTAAAAGTTGTGTTCCATTCCAACGTTCCAACAGCGAATCACTTATATAACGTACCTAAATGCTGCATTTTATGTCTTAGTTTAAAGCGCTGATTGTAAATATGACTTAATCAAATGCTGTGTTCCATTCCAACGTTCCAGCAGTGATATATTTATATTATTATTCGTTTTTCTTCATTCCATCGCTGTTTTGTTTCATTTCATCGTTCCTAACTCACTGAATCTAACCGTAACTAAATGTAGCGCTCAATTTTAAAGTTTCATTAGTGAATTAGATTTATTTGGTCGCATTACTCTGCGTTTCATTCCAACGTTCCCTTGCCAAGCATTGCATTTTTAATATATTCTTACGTTTCTTTGAAGTGTTTCATTTCTAGGCATTCCATTTCCTGTTGCGCATATTTCATTTGTTTGACAAGTTAACGAATTGACACTTTTGGCTAAAAGTAAGAGAGAGAGAGAGGGGGGGGGATAACAGTTAACGAACCTTTCCCCAAAAGTCGAGCGCACAGCGAATCTTTGCCCAGTTAAGAGTATTTTGAAACTGGTAACTTCCATTTTAGGTTGTTGTTGTGGTTGTTGTAGATGCTGTTGTTATTGTAGATGTTGTTGTATGTGTTGCTGTTGTTGTTGTTGCTGCTGTCTTTTATGCATTTTGCCAAGTTGCGCGCTGCGATGTCCAACTGACCAAAAAGGTGAGCACTCTCAGCTCGATGAAGGGTCTCTGATTGTCTCTCTATGTGTGTGTCTCTCTGTGTGTGTGTGCGTGTGTGTGCTGCAGTGTGTGTGTGGCTTTTATGAACTGTATTCCAGCTGCTGCTGCTGCTGCTTTTGCTGTTGCCTGTTGCCAGTTACCAACTTGCCGTCGGCAAAACTGAGCACAAGACACGCCCGTTAATTATCTCTGGCGTTTTTCGATTTGCTTTTCTTGGAAATGCGTTGCAAAGTTTCCGTTTTGTTTTGTAGTCTTCTTTTCTTTGCTTTTCTTCCGCTTTTTCCGTTTTTTTTTTAATATTTTATTTTGGCTTTTGCCGTTTTATCAGTTGCCACGATAGGGGGCGCCACATGACAATAAAAACATGGCCGAAACATGGCAAATGCCGAGGAGAGGAAGAGCGAGCCAAGTTAGTTGCCGCTAAGAGTTTGTCTCGATTTCAGTTTTCACTTTAGTTGCATTTATTTGTTTTCGCTTTTCGCTTTTCTCTTTCTCTTGTGTTCTATGCTATTCTTTGTTTACCTTTGCAAAGAAAATAAGTAATAAACGAAATGAAAATAAATAAATAAACTGGCCACGTCTTTTGTGTTTTGGCTTTAACCATTTTTGACTGCCCATTTCTCTCTTTCTCTCTGCGAGTGTGTGTGTATGTCTTCCTCTCTCTCTCTCTCTCCCTCTCCCTTTTGGTTTTTTGGGTTAACAATAAACTTTTGCAATAAATTTAATTGGAGACTCGAGGCTCGAGGCTGGCGGGAGTCTCACTCGAGCTGCGTCTGGCGACCACGTACAAAAAGCACTTGTCTCTCGTCTCTCATCTCTCGTGTCTCTCCAACTGCTGTGCCACTGTCTTCCCATGTAGTTCACACCAAAAAGGTTCATTCATAGGCTCCCAATCTCCTCCATTGCCCCCGCCGACCGCCGCCCGCCTCAATATAGCTCTCAGCTATCTTTGAAATTTGTACTCGGTATTCATTATGTTTTTGTGTGCAGCCAAAAGAGATTACAACCTGACGCGATGGCCCTGATGAGATGGTGTGAGCTGACGAGACGATTTGTATAGCCATAGTCAGCATGGGGTGGCAACCCTGGCAGCGGGTGGTGGGTTTCTTTTTTGGTTTCGGCATTAAAGCTGTACCTTAAATTGATTCGCTCGTCACGAACGTGTTTTTTCATTAGAAACGTGCGTACGGAAAAGCCGTTAGACGAAATAGACAACACCGAACAGGGAGGTAGATCAGTGAAGAGTGAAGAGTGTAGAGAGAGAGGGGGAGAAGAGTCAAAAAAGTGGGCAAATATTTGGCAGGCATCAAATAAAGTTAACCACAGTCAAGTTTCCGACAGCAACAAACTTCAATTCAAGGTGCGCGTCCCTCCTCCTGCCTCTCTCGTATCTCCTCTCTCTCCTTCGTCATCATTCGCCTGTCCCCCATCTCGAGCAATTGATGCCCCAAACATTGAGCCAAGTTTTCAGCCTAACCACAATTACCACACCGAAAGTTCTGTGGCTGTTCGACTAAGCGCGCTCTGCTGCAAGTTCTGCCAAATATTCCCTTGCCTCCCCCCTCCCCTGCCCTCCCCCTCTCTCACTCTCTCTCTCTCTCTTAAAGAGCCAAACTTGCCGAGAGTGAAAAGTTGAGCTGAGTTCCGAGGGGACAAAACTAGATAACAATTCCAGAATTAATTCTAAAGAATGACGGCGGGTCGTTCAACCGAACGTGTGGCATACGGTTTCACTTTAATCGGAACTTTAATCTGCTCCCAAAGAATGCTCCCTTATCCCGATAATGTCACGCATGAACGCAACGTTTACAATTAGCTGGGAGACTCGAATATTGCATGAAACTGTTGCTTGTACTCTACATTTAGTTCTTTGCTAGAGCATAGTTTCTTTTTGCGATAAACTCATCAATTAATCATAATATTATTTGTTGGAACTCTTAAACTATTCATGATAATGTCACGCATGAACTTTCAGCTGTCTTAACAACTCTCTTAACCTACTCTTTAAATTTGATTATATTAAATACATTTGTATTAACGCATTTTAAGTTTTGTCTATTCACGATAAATTCACGCATGAACTTATAAAACGCTTTAAATCTAATATATAAATCTGCTTATTTAAATTGAATTATTATTATCAAATAACTTTGTATCTGTTATAAAAAATAACTTTAATTTTAAACGAGTTGAAAATTTTGCCTATTCACGATAACTTCACGCATGAACGTATACTACGCTTGAAATCTATTTAAATATATAAATCTGCTTATTTAAATTGAATTATTATTATCAAATAACTTTGTATCTGTTATAAAAAATAACTTTAATTTTAAACGAGTTGAAAATTTTGTCTATTCACGATAACTTTACGCATGAACGTTCAATTCGTGAAGTTCTCCCAAAAATTGTAGCTCGTAGCACTTCTTTGCTAAGTATACATGCTACTGCTTAGTTAGTTTGATTAAAAATAATTATTAAACGTCTTTTTTTTTACAATTTATCTTGATTTTGATGAAGATCTTGTTTGTTCGTGAGTTCTTGATTTATGTGATTGAAAATGATTAAAGTTTTGGGCTGGAGTCTAGGAAATTGTTGTCTCGCGTCGCGTTTATCCCCCGTTCTTCTTCTCGTTCCCCTGCCCACTCGGCTGTACTCTGTTTATGCCTTTTTCTTTGGCTTTTCCTTTACTTTTCAGCTCCTTTTGTTTCGTTCGATTCAATTCTTTTCAATTCTCTACGAAATGATTGAAGCGAGCGGCTGTATTTTTGTGAAATGCGACTTAATGCGAGTTCCTGTGTGCCAACGCAACAACAACAACAGCCAGAGCAGCGCTGTGGCAGCAACAACTCAGCGCATGCCACACTGCGTCTTGTTCTTTCAACTGTGTTTGTTGCGTGCCATTGAAGCAATTGCATCTGCCGTCTAATTTGTGCTTCTTCACTGACTGCAAGCGTGTGTGTGTGTGTGTGTGTGCGAGAGAGAGAGAGAGTGTGTGTGTGTGTCTATGTGTCATGTGCTCATTTCCGCGCCAAGGAAGTAGCTGTCCCTTCTGGCCGCTGACTTTCCCGCTTTCCAAAGCGACAGAAAAAAAAACCCAAGTACTCAAGACAATGACGCAGCCGTCTTCTTTTATCTCTTTCTCTCTCTCTCTCCCTATCTCGCTCTCTCTCTCACTCCCTCTCGCTGTCGCTCTGTGTCTTTTCCATTTCACTGAGCACACACATGTCTCTTCCCCAGCCCGGGAGTATTATGTAACACCTCGACTAACCTCAACTCTCTTCTCTTTCTCGTTCTCTCTGCCTTCCCTTTGCAGATCGGATACCACATTGCAGGCAATTGTCTACAAGCTCGTGCCAGGACTCTATGAGCGCGAGCTGATGCGGAAGCGCGCCTTCTACAAGGATCGTCCACAGGAGGCCGCCTTGGCAACGCCCGAGCAGCGTGGCGACGATACGGAGCATTTGATATTCAGTCCCTCCGATGATATGTCGCTTTCCTTGGAGTATGCCGAGCTGGGGTAAGTACCAAAGATTAGATAAGCACAGGGGAAAGAGAGGGGGAGAGGGAAACTAGGGGAATGCAGTTGATTTGGAAAGAAATCGGAAAATCGGAGGGGGATTCTAAAAGATAGCAATTCATAGGAATGTGCAGGAAAATCAAAGGTAATTCCGGGAGTGATGTTTCTATGAAGCTGCAAACAGTTCAATTTATACATATATCAAGTAGATATGCAAACTAATAGATGATAGGCTAAAAGTAAACTTCAGATGAGTTAGAAAACTGTAGTAACTGTTGAGGAAAGAGTGGGAAATGGGAGTGATGGGAAAAAAGGGAGGCAAGTGCTGCGGATTTAAGCTGAAATTTGATACAAAATAAGTTTAAGAGCTTCGAAAGCAATTGCAGGTTTAGACTCGGCTTAAATGGGGGGTTGAACTGTTGAGGAGAGAGAGAGAGTGCTGTTAGGATGGGTTAGAGTCAGGAAATCGCTTTATAGTAGCCTAACTAAGACCTTCTCTTCTGTTTCCCTTACACAGTGAACTGAATGCCGAATCGGAGGTGGAATTCGGAGACACGCTGCGTCCACGCTATCTGCAGTGTCCGGCAATGTGCCGGGTCAGTCATCTGAAGAAGTTCGTCTACGATAAGTTCGAGATTGATGTGCAGCGCTTTAGCATTGATATCATGTACAAGGTGAAGACGATTGTGTTGTTGGACTACTACACGCTGATGGACATTGCGTATATCTACACGTGGAAACGGGATGCGCCAATGCGTTTCTATTTCCGGGTCTACGAGTCGCCAAAGCCATTGATGAAGCCACCCACGCTGTTGATAAATAAGCCACAAGTTGCGCTGCCAGCAGTTCAGTTGAAACAGGAGGTGGTTGCAACAACTACAGCTCCTGCGATTCCCACTAGCTTGCGGGTGGTCAAGACACCCTCCCCGCCGCCTGTTGCCCGCATCAAGCTGGAGCAACCGATGCAGCAGGACGAGTTCCGCATTGCACCGAAACTCAACTCGCCAACGGAGCAATCCCTCAAGCTGGTGATCAATCGGAACTTCTACGAGAAGCATGAGAAGACGGCATCGGAGAAATCGCATCATTCCCCGAAGAACTCCACCAAGTGTGTGCAGTCGCCTCAGGCGAGTCCTGGCAACAAGGAGGAGCCCAACATAAAGCTGAAGATCGATCTGTCCAAGCAGAACAGCGTCACCATCATCAATATGTCCGATCCGGAGCGCAAGGAGATTGTGAAGCCGTTGAAACCCGAAAAGGAATCACGCTCCAAGAGCAAAAAGGACAAAGACGGCAGCCCCAAATCGTCGAGCAGCGAACGGAAGCGCAAGAGTCCAAGTCCATTGACAGTGCCACCGCTCACAATACGCACCGAGCGCATCCTCAGTCCCAATGGAGTCAGCACGGTGCTCAGTCCGCGCATCACGAGCGGCGCCTGCGTCGAGGATCCCAAGTCGGAGTTCCTCAAGTCCTTTGCGTTGACGCCCATCAAGGTGAAGGTGGAGTCGCCGGAGAAGAGCAGCAACGCTGGCAGCACTGGCAGCTCATCCGCATCCAGTGCACCCGCTGTCAAGTCCAAGAGCCATCTGGATGATAGATTGCTGATGAAGCCGCCAAGTGCAATGCCCCCCAAGTCGATAGCGTCCTCGAAGCGCAAGAGCAAGGATCCCATCAAGGCGGTGGCCAACAAGAAGCCAAAGCTCTCCCCGCCGCTGCCACGCGAGGATTTCAAGATTCGATTGCCCGTGGCGAGCCACAATCTCAATTCGAACTCCAGCTCCAGCTCCGCTTCCTCTGCCACTTCCGCTTCGGCTTCCCCATCAACTGCGGACAAACCCTTGATGCCGCCGCCTGCTGCAAAGGCACCCATTGCCGCCGCACGCCACAAGGCCCAAGCTGCCTCCCAATCCCTGCCCCTGTTCCCGCCGCTGCATCACCAGGGTATGCAGCTGGCAGCTCCAGGCAACAGGACGCCCATTGCCAAGCGCTATCAGCCCATACTGCCGAAGGCGAATCACAATCCCTTTGCCAACATACCCAGCGATGTGAATCGTCTGCTCAAGGATGCCGGCACCGAGATCAAATCCATTGCCAGCCAGGCCAAGGCCCACGTCTACGGACCCAAGATGCCCGAGCATAAGATGGGTCCACCAGCGACGCCGCCGCAGTCACGTAATGCTGCCTCCGCAGCTGGCAAAGCAGGCAACAGCAGCTCCAACTCCCACAACAACAACAACCACAACAACAAGTCGAACAACTATTTGAATCTCGCTCTGTTCAATGCCAGCAAGTCAAAGGGCAAGGAGGCGCCACCGGGTTGCCGCACGCCCATGTACACGCCCAATTCGCCGATTTATTCGCCAAGTTCGCCGCAGTACGTGCCCAACTACAACATACCGACCATGCCCACCTACAAGTATACGCCCAAGCCGACCACAGCAGCAGCAGCAGCAACAACGGGAGCAGCAGGAGGTGCAACAAGCACAACAACAACAACAACGCACACAACACACACAACAAACACACACAGTGCCAGCAACTATCTGCAGAGCATGTTGAACGGCAGCGCGGGCGGAGCAGGAGGTGGACTCTTTCCGTCACCGCCAACCAAAGCGGATCAGAACACGAATCCCGCCAAGCAGCAGCAGCAGCAGCAACACCAGCAACGCAGTCAGAGTCCTTGCCATGAGGATGCACCGGAGAAGCAACAGGTGAAGGTCAAATCGCTGCTCAACTCGTGCAACATCAACATCCCCTCCTCGCTGTCCATCACCATCTCGCGGGACAATGGCGATGCCTCGTCGCCCAACAGCGGGCCGCATCCCAAGCACAAGAGTCCGGTGAACAATTACATTGAGATTGTCAAGCTGCCGGATCAGTCGCCGCAGCTGGAGCAACCGAAGGAGCTGGCGCCCCCAGTGGGGGGCAAGCAGCAGCCGGTGAAGCTGCCAGCGCCGCCAAGCAAAACGATACCCTCGCCCCAGCATCTAATGACGCGCCTGCCGCCGACACAGTCCATGGCCATAGCGTCACCCAAGACGTCGCCCTCAGCGCTGAGTGCCGGCGTGAAGACCGTGCTGACGCCACAGCAGGCGGACAAGAAGACGCCGAGTCCGGAGAAGCGCAGCGCTGCAGTTGCCGCCCAAGGCAGCTGTCACTCGCCCAACGGCTCCGTCAGCGAGAACAAGTCACCCAAATCCTCGCAAGCAGCCGCTACTGCTGCCGGCACCACACTGAACGGCGTGGATCCCGCGGCCAAGAAGTTCCGCCCCATCTTGCCGCGCCAGAACGCCAGCAGCGAGGTGACGCCCAAGTTGCCCAATGTGTTGCCGCCTGCGTTTAACTTTACGCCGAACTTGGCCCAAAGCAAGAAGGTGCCCGCCAGCAAGAAGTCCCCAAACGGCGGCAATCCCAGCAAGCTGAGCCTAAGCAATGCCAACCAAACGTTGTCCAAGCTGAGCAACAATTCCCCACCAAAGGCCAACGCTCTGGGCCAAAAGAAGCTCAACAATCACAACAACAATCACAACAAGCGCGGCACCCCACCACCTGCCGCCTTGAGTGCCAGCAGCAAGATGCCACCACCAGCGCCAGTGTCGTCAGCAGGAGCAGCATCCTCGGCAACGGCTGCAGCTCATCCACAGCTGCCCAATCTGAATGCACCGCTGAGCATCGCCTCGAGTGCGGCGGCAGCGGCGGCCGCCAATCAGATTGACTTGAGCAACTTCCTCAAGGAGAATCTAATGCGCGCCCAGGTGGCCCAAGCCGCCCAGGCGGCCCAAGCGGCCCAAGCGGCAGCCGCAGCGGCAAATCCAACGAATCTGCTGTACAACTTCGGCCCCTCCATGTACAACTATCAGCAGGCCTACTTCATGGAGCAGCTGTCGCGCATGCAGCGTGCCGGCAACGAGGTGTTCAACGATTACCTGCAGAAGCTGAAGAGCGTGGCCAGTGTGGGTGGCGATGCGCCAGGTGGCGATCACAAGTCGGTGATGCCCATGCTGCCCACCGTCACGTTGCCCACGCCCGGCACCCCCGTGCCCGCGGCGGCAAGTCCAAAGACCTCGCCCCATGCCGGTGGCGGCAAGCAGCTAACGGCGGCAGCGTCAGCGGCTGTGGCAGTGGCAGCGACGCCAAGCAACTTGGCCAAAAGCAATGGCAGTCCAAGGCCTCAAGCGGCGGCCACAACAAACGGCGGTCTCTCGCTGGCCAAAAGCAAGTGAAAGCAACCAGCCACCCAACCACCCAACCACCTAACCACCCACCCGTCCAGCCAAGTGAGAAAGTCACCCCCAAAGCGCAAGAAGCGGCAGAAGAGGAAGAGAGAAGACAGAAGGAGAAGGAGTAGGAGTAGGAGCAGGAGGCAGTGAGAGGGGGTGCGAGAACAGCGCTAATTAATATTTAAAGACTTTTTTGTTAACAAATTTGTGCGCTTTTCCCGCTTTTCTCGTTATTTGTTTCGCTTTTGCACAGAAGCGAAGCAAAGATTGTAAGATATACGATAATAGATATATAACTAAAATTAATCGATTAATTAATGATTACATAATTATACACATAGGGTATATAGCATAGTCGATATGAAGACAACGATTCAGAATCAAAGCCCATTAAATAAAATTACTTTATATTTGTATTTAAAGAGAGAGAGAGAGAGAGAGAAGAACACGCTTCAAGGCTACGCTTTGAAAGCACATGAAAAGCTTGCGGCGAGTTGAATAAAGCTCACGGAAAGCTCAAACAGTTGAACGTAATGTAATAACAAGTTTCTAGTTTCTAAGCGCCGATTGTAATGTACGTAATAAGTGTAAATATTATAAATATATATAACTATATATAACCGATAATAGATAACCGATATGCAGCGATAATCGATAAATAAATGTATTTATGCTCAAATAATTGCCTTTTTATGTCAACGCTAATCAACGGCCATCTTGCTTATTAACGCCGGGTCACAAGGTCAACTCCATGTCCTGCGATGTCCTGCTATGCCCAGAAGGTCGCTCGTCCTTTTTCCCTCTAATCTCCCTAGCGTCCCATTCCCTTTTGTGCTGCCTGTCCAAGTGAAAAATGCCCAAAAGACAAAGCAAATAAAAGATTAAAAACTCAGACTTAAGGTTTGCATTTGGTTTCGGTTTCGTTGCGCTTTGGTTTTCCTTATTTTTGTTTTTGGTCTTCGTTATTCAATGAAAAACCATTGAAAATCCATCGGTTTTCCTTCTCACTGTTTTCCTTTTTTTTGCCTTTTCTTTCTTTCTTATTTTTTGCAAGTTTCCGATTTCGAAAATTGGCAATTTTCAAGGAATGAGTCCCAAAAGACAAGACAGCGCATACTACACACACACACACACACACACACACACACACACAAACACGCATCTAATGAAGATGCCGAGGGCAAGCGACGGCAGTGATGGACGGCAAATAAGGGTAGGGTATCTTGATAGGCGTAGTGCCTGAGGGGTGGATTAGGTGCGAATTCGTTTAACGGCGCTCGAAATCACGGGCCGAAAAGATTTATGTGCCAGTCAATACTGGCTATTTGAATTAAAGGGAAGGCAACGCCTGCTCGACTGCCAGATACCCTGTAACACATTGCTATTCACATTCTATTGATGTGGAAGTAATATAAAGAGACTAGCAATGGAAAGAATTTTATAACTACAGAAATAAAGAAGAAACAATGCTGGCTCGACTGCCAGATACCCTGTAACACATTGCTATTCACATTCTATTGATGTGGAAGTAATAAAAAGAGACTAGCAATGGAAAGAATTTTTTAACTACAGAAATAAAGACGAAACAGTGCTGACTCGACTGCCAGATACCCTATAACACATTGTACATTCACATTGTATAGATGTGGAAGAAATAAAAAGAATTATGAGACAGTTTCTGACTACTAGCATAAAAAAAGAAACAAAGCTTGCTTGACTAACAGATACCCTGTAAATATCTACTAATCACAATTAAGGAAAGTTACTCAAATAAAGGCAGTCCGATCATAAATTGTAGGTGCCAACAAACAAAAAACGACTGCTCGACGGCCAGTTACCCTGTAACTTTTATACTATTCACAATTAATGCATGTAGAATATAAGCACTTATGAGACAGCCAAATACTACTGGAATTAAAGCATAAACAATGCTTGCTCCACTGCGAAATACCCTATAATTGTGTACTATTAGCAATATATGGATGTGGCATCAGCACAACGAGCCTGCTCACAAAGAGTTGTAGGTGACGTTCAGTAAACAGCAGCATTGAAGCCAAAACAAAGCTTGCCCGACGGTCAAATACCCTGTAACTTTTCGCTACTCACAATAAATTGGTTTAGGAAACGACTAACAGAACCGCACAAAAATTCTAAGTAGCAAAGGCAAAAAATTCAAGCTCGACTGAGAGATACCCTGTATCAGTGTTAACATTCTAAATGCATTCAAAAAGTTTCTACCCAAGTTGAAGTTAATAATATTGATTGAATCTAATGTAGTGATACTTTTACAGGGTATACGCTTGCTCTGCGAATGGTGCCAAATGCGGCAATCATTTAAAATTCATTCATAAAGTTTTACCAAAAATGCCTTTGCCTTTGCCGCATCTGAATAATTTATGAAATTGTTTGTGGTTTGAGCCAAAAACTCCAATTACAATAATTAAGCAGACTGGCGCTACAGCTCTTTCGCTGCCCCTGCCCCTGCCCCTGCCCTAACGCTGTCCAAGGCCCACAGCAGACTCTTGTGAGTACTCACATATGTATTCATGAGTGCCTGATGGGTGTGAGTGTGAGTGTGAGTGTATTGGGCACATCTGAAAACAAGTTTAATGCGCTTGGCTTTTAACGCATTAATTTAGCATTTATAAATCATTTGTGTAAGCACACAGACAGCCACACACACACACTGCCACACACACGCTGCCACACACACACACACGATACAGGTAACCTGCAGACACTCATTCAGGTAATTAGAAATGTAAAATTGCACTTACACACACACTTATTTCGCTTGACAAGCGAGTCATAACAACCACCTCAGTTCTTTGCGCTATTTATTAGCAGATGGTCCGCTTGCCACGAGTGTCTACTGTACGTATGATCTAGCCTTTCACCCAACCTCCATGTGTTCACACTTAAAGACTTCCGCAATATACATAAATGCGAGTAATTTCACATTTTGTGATCGTTAGTGAGTGCGCTGCAATCGGGTCTGCTCGACTTTGTTATACTTTGTAGTAGTTAACATAAAATGGTAGCGCAGCTTCTTCTTCCCGCTAAAGTTAAAGTTATTCGAAATTTTGACATGTAAAAGACAATTGAATAATTGATTCTGCAGCTGAATTTAGTTTATTTGTATTTTAGCAAAATCTTTAAACTCTCATAACTCTGTCAAAACTTTGCTGATTTAATTTTTTTAATTTATCTTTAAATTGTTATACTAAGCTAAAGTAGAGTACTTTTTAGTTTGATTTGTGTCTGAGTTATAACTTGAATTCTATTTAAATTGAATTGCAATTTAATTTTGTTGAATTTCTTTAATTAACTCAATTAATTTCTTTAATTTATAATTGTATAATTATTATTATTTATATTGCTATAACATTTGCCTTACAATTTCTTTTGTTAATTGTTATTCAGTGCTCGTGCTTCGGCATCCTGTTTGGATTTATGGTTGAGTCTTCTAATTGCTGCAACATATAGGGGTCAAAAGCATATACTGGCTATCAAATGTCCAGGCCATTATGACCACAAAGCTTACGAACAGTTACCTTCATCCTCTGCCAGCTGCCAGCTTTATTTGAATGTGTGTGTGCGTGTGTGTGTGTGTGTGTGTGTAATTGTAATTAATGGAACTGTATTGAATTACAAGTATTGAAATAAGCAACTATACACGCTGTGGCACCAAACAATTGCCACTTCCATAATGAATTCCCAACACGAGTAAACATCAAAGTTGGCCACAAGCGCCTTTAATTGAATTGGCAACAAAAGTTTCGACGTGTGCATTTGTTGTCCGTCCAGCCGCTAAGCGAAAAGTTTGCCATCTTGGGGCCAAGAGGCGCCACAGTCCTCTAATTGCAATTTCTTACAGTTGCCCTACTCCTCCACCTGGCTCCCCTCTTCAGCTGTGCTACGAAGTTGGCGCTTAAATGACGATTTATGTGCTTAGCATTTGTCTTATGTAATGGGCTCCAAATTAGTTCACGACTTTCCGCACGGTTAAGTTGGCCCGTAAATGTCAAGAAATTCAATTAGCCATCTTACGCTTGTCACCACATTAACTGCCATTGATTCAGGCTTTAGCCAATGAAGAAACTCTCAATATTTGAGTAGTATTAGTTATTGAAATTATTTGAGTTGCTATATAGTTTTAACCTGTAATTATCAATTAACACACTTGTTTAAGAAGTAGGCCCAAACACACATTTTCTCATGTTCATGTTAACGTTAAAATGTTGTTAAATTCTATTACTTTTACTCATCTTAAGCTTAGTTCAATTTACAATCTTATTACTTTATTTATATCAAGTTTTAGATGCATTGTATTTAGTTGTTTTAAAGGTATCTTAACTCTTGCTTTCTCAAGTTCACGTTAACGTTAAGGTGTTGCCAAATTCGATTAAGTTTACTCATTCCAAGGTTTTCATCTTAATTTCAAAATTTAAACACTTCAAAAGAGACTCAATTAACACTAAATATCCATTCTCATATCTTCAAGTTAACTTAATTTACCTGTTAAATTTATTTCTCTTTTCCTGCCTTAAAAATGGATTATAAAATGTGAAAATTGCTGTATTAAGTGGAAATTCGCTTCAAGTTTCGATCTATTTTAGACACAATCCGTAAAGTTAGTTTCAGAAATGAAAGATTCGAATGTAAGCTGGAACATATTGAGTAACTTTTAGATCGATTTCAGAAGCAGATACTCAATGAATACAATTTTGGAAGTTAAAAGACAACATTAAAGATTAAACACCGTTTTGTATTTGTTTGTAAAGGAAGTTAGAGTATTATTAATACTGCCAGATAATTTGAATATAGTATCTTATATATATCTAAAGATTATGATGAACTAAAGCTTAGAAACAGATGCAAATTTATAGCAAAATTAAAATTAAAATTAAATTAAATTATTGATCTTAACTGTGACATTCTTCTCTTCTTTTTTTTTTTTGTCAGCTAGCTGTTGCCTTCTTTCAACAGTTTGTGGCAAGCAATAAATTATGCAACTGTTAACGAAGGCGACACGCAAAGCAAACTGTGCAACACTTTGCCTTGATTTGATGTCATCAGACATAATTGAGTCATGTAATGAAATGAAATCCCAGCATTAAGATCCAATTAGAGCACCATTATTAATATGCATGGGAGTCGAGAAGTTCCAATGAATTCAGTCGCAAGACCCAAAATGATGTCCTCGCTCGCCATCTCACTCTAGCTGCTGCGCTGCGTTACTTATATTCATCTTCTTTCATTTCTCTTTCTTTTTTTTTTTGCATCATATGAAAATGCCCTTTAGAAAAAATGCGAAACCCAAAAAAAGTATCAACTTACAGAGCGTTCGGTAGAGTTTATGGGGTGCAGGGCAACCAAGGAGACGGCACAGCATTCTCAGTCGCAGTCACATTCTCCTTCTGGTTCTCGTTCCTGTTCGTGTTCCTGGGGCTGCTGAAATCAACGAAAAATCCTGAACCGGAAATAAGAATAATAACTGCATAAATTGCTAAAGAAGCGACATTAAAGCAACCGATAACGCAACGGTAAAGCTGTTTTCTTGCTGCGAAAGTCAGCTTTAGTTCTCTTCTTTATCCTCGTCCTCTGTCGCGCTCTCGCTCTCTCGCTCACTTGTTCAGTCTGCCAATTGCTTCATGTTGATTGATTTGAGTGACGGGCTTCAGCGATTGAGTGCTACTCAATTGTCTCTAATGATGAGATGCTCTTGATGACCAGCAAATGATGGAGTGAAGGGGGGAGGGGAGAGCGAGAGACATAAGCTTCAAAGTCGTTTTAACAAGACAAATTGTGAGAGAGGCAAGCACAGCGGGTGGGCGGGCGGCTTAGATGGTGCCAGGCATTGGCGGCTGTTGTAATTAGTTGATTACACAAGACATACTCACGACTTCTTACACTCTCGCTTGCTCGCTTGCTTATTGCTCACTCTCCACTCTCCCCAATCTCCACTCCATGCACACTTTAAGCACTCATTTGTTACTCTCACGCGCTGCGTTTGCATTGCAAATGAAGTTGTGCCTGACGTTGGGTGGCGACTGTTCGTTGAAGTTCATTCAAGTGGTCGGAGAGTTGGACTGTCGGAGAGTTGTAGACTTGTCGTAGACTTGATGATGCTGTTGAATAAGAGCAAATACAGTTGCGGTCCCTCTACAGCTGCATGACTTTGCCCGTTGCTGCTTTTGAGTGGGTTTTTACATAACGCACGAGTATTTGTAAAGCAAGTGCAAATATGCAGTATATGCTACATATGACTGTATGTATATAATGTATGTTTGCCAAACACTCACTCATTGCCAATTTGTAGTCGCATTTTTGCATTTATTTTTTACAGCTTATTGAATTATCAACATGCCACAACTTCAGCAGCAGTGGCTGTTAATGGTGGTGGTGGTGGAGTATATATACATATACATATATATGTATATACACCACTCAGTATTTACCTTTACAGTATATAATGACACACAAACTCACACAATCATAACCGCAATGACGGCGTCAAAGCGACGGCGACGCTGCAACCAAGCAACCAAGCAGCCAGTGAGCCGTGCGGTTTACACATAGTCGATAAACACACACACACACACACACACATACACATATACATCAACGCTTGCACAGCCCACTTGACACACCAACAAATACAAAAACAACGACAACGACAAAGAGGGTGCTTTTGGCAAAAGCTACTGAAGCAGCAGCAGCAGCAGCGGCAACGTCGACAGCGTCAGCCGTTCACTCTGGCAAATGAACCTAATTTAATAGAAGACACAACAACAACGACAGCAAGCAGAGAAAGCGAGAGGGAGAGAGCGAGAACGCAAAGAAAAAACTGAAATGTAACATATCGAGTTGGCATTGCATTAGAAGCAATAATATAAAAGAAGAAGAAAGAAAAAAAACAACAACACGCTGAACAGTAGCGCTCATTAAATACTCTATCTTTGCGAGTCTGTCGTGTTGGATCTACCCGTCCGTCCGTCCGTTCGTCTGACTATCCGTCCGTCTGTTTGTCCTCTCTGTCTGTCGTTTTATTCCTTACCGGCTCTTTTGCTACGTGCGGGCATTGGATGGGAATTTAAATTGGTAATGCGACGAGGCCCAACTCGTGGTCGTCGTCGTTGTTGTTGTTATTCGTTGCTATCGCAGTGCCGCACACTTGAATACACACACACACACGCGTGCATAGAGAGTGGTTGTGCTATACATACATGAATGTATGTATTTGTATTTGTATGTACAGCAAGATTCAAGATATAAGGCAGCGGCGTAGTTCACGAATACAAAAGGGGTTCGGTTGACTGGAAGATTTTTGAGCTCTATACAAAGTAAGCCTATTTAAGTAATAATAATTATAATTTGAGCAATAGAAAAATAATAAAAATTTAGTAATATAAATAATTTATTCGTTAAATTGCTTATAACCTACAAATAATATTAATTCATGGCAATATGCTTATTATGAACATAGAGACCCCTGCTGACTGAGCCACTGCACACTAAGTGTTCCAGTCGCATGCTCGTGTTGAAATATTTTCGAGGCAAGCTGCGCACATAAGCCGGCCCCCACCCCCTCTCCAGACGTTGTCCATGCCCATCGCCCCTTCTCCTCTCGCACTCTGTGCTGGCGTCTCTGCCGCTGCTGCTGCTGCTGCTGCCGCCGTTGCCTCGGCCGCTATTTTTATGTACAAAATACATGGCACATAAATTGTTTCAGGCCGAGGCCGTATTCTGATTGTGATTCTGTTCCTGTGGCAAGGCAAACACACACACACACACACAAACATCCATACAGCAGAGAAACAGGGTTGCATGCAACTGTCCGATGTTTAGTACTGCAACATGGGGCATGGAGTTTTGGGTTTCTGTTTTTGGCTTTAGGAAAGAGTATTTTTCGGTTCAATTCTCTTTCTACTTCTGTTTCCGCTTGCATGTTATTGCTGCAGTCGCTGTTGTTGTTGTGTTAGAGTTGTTGTTGTTGTTGTTGCTGTTGTTGTTGCAGCATCAGTGTTTGAGTGCCTGCTGTTTTTGTTGTTGGTGCCTGATTCACACATTCCTAATTGAATTATCACGCATAAGCGACAACCAAATACAGATGAGAGATGCGCCTGAGATGATTTGAGGCTTGGAGGCTGTGTTAGCTGCCAACTGAGGCAGATCGCCCTGCACTTCCCCACCCCATTCCCACCCAAACACTCTCCGCTATTCACACGAATGTGTATTTTTGTTTTATATTTAGACATTTTAAACTAATTAGGGTAGAGTGAGATTGCGGTTGAGAGTTAGAGATGCCAGGGATGGCTTAAATGTATCGATATCAACCTATTACAGTCATCGATCTCAGATAGTTTTAGCAACTAATGAGCGATTGCTTACTGCATCGTGTCACGTGCTCATTTCAAGTTAGACAGCAAAGGTTCCGCTGTGGGGCACTAGGCACGAGGCAACCAGCTACCATTTGCGATAACCACACTTGTCTCAGACACTGTAAGTGCATATCGCAGTATATACTCCCATATAATCATACCTACATATGTATGCATGTAAATACACGCAAAGGTTTTCGGTTTTACTTTTATGTACTCCACGCCCATAGTTGTTGTTGTTGCTGTTGTTAGCCCTGGCGAGGGTTATTCAATGCGTAGCGACGGCTCTCCGTTTTCCGTCGTCGCAATTTCCATTTTATATACAATTTTTCATTTTACGCTTTGCTATGTTTTTACTTATTTTCTTTGCATTTCCATTTCACATCATTCGCGCGCGCACACACACACATCTACACACAGCAGGCAAGCGCGCTTGCTCATTTGTATATGTATATCTATGTATGTATGTATGTGTGTGTATGATTTAGCGCTTGCAATTGAAGCATCTGATGAGACACGTTTCAATACTGAGCCCAAGCGCAACCCTACTGCCTGTGCCCACACTCCACCCCTAAGCCAAGATACCCAACAGCGTGTCCTGTTAGCAATTTTAGCCGTTAACATTGACAGCGGCATCACAACCAACAACAAACCCTCTGCACTTAACTCACTCCACACGCTCGTCGCTCAGCCCTCACTCACTCACTCACTTACTCACTCTCTCTCGCGCAGTCACAAACACACACACACACACACACACAGACACAATGATAGTCGGAAACGTAGCGAACGCTTATTGTTCCATTCTTTTTGGCTCTTGTCTCCACTAATTGTAACTGCAACGCACACACTGGCATAAAGAGTTCATGTATATAAGACAGCTTCCATTCATTCGCAGCACATAGCCCTCTCTTCTTGCCTCTGCTGCTCTGCTACTCTTCTGCTCATCACTTTATGTCTTGCTTGCTGCCCTTTATTCGTCGCTGTGTTTGTCTGTTGCGTTCAACGCACTTCCTTCTACTAAAATTTTACGTATATGTCTGTCTGTCTCTCTGTCTGTCTCTCAGTTGTTGTTGTGTGTGTGTGTGTAGTTCTAGCAACAGAGCGACAGCCCCACAGGCCAAATTTTGTCATTCGCTTCATTCCTTTGCCACTGCCGCTGTCGCTGCTGCTGTTGTTGCTGCTTCCACTCTTGTTGTTGATGCTGTCGCTTAAGAAGAAACTGATATTCCAAAGCTACCAAGTTGTTGCTGCTGCTGCTGCCGCTGCTGTTACCGTTGCTCTGGGCAAGAATTTCGAGCATTTCTCGAAAGTTATTTGAGGGATGTCGTCGCGGCGTTTGTGTCTGTTCCTCTGTGTGTCTGGGAAGCTTGAATGGATGGATGGCCCCTGATAGCATCTGAGTTACTTTTTAATACATTTTAGCTAAATGGATATTGAAGCTGATATGACAGTATCCCGGTCGCAAGCATCTAAGCCTGGCCATGTGGCAGAAGGGGCTTCTACATGTCAGACTCCTTTTTACTTGTGTGTGTTTTCAAAATAAATGAAATTGCAAGAATTTATATTGCCTACAGAGATTTAAGCCATTCTCGGCTACAATTTTATAAATGCTTTAACAATCTTTTGCTTTACTTGTTACACAATAGACCAAGGCTCTTCACATGTGGCTAATTTCAAGAAAATGCAGACCATCTATCTCCAAGTAGACCTCCTACTGCCGACGGCATAGAGTTAATCTCCAGTTCCCTGCTGCTTTTGCATAAAACACCTTTCTATAGCTAAATATCTCTTATTCTTTCTACATATATTTCCTTATTTTCATCAATTACATTAATTTATAAAAGAAATAAGCAGAAACTTATTATATATATTATTATTTTTGAGTTCTTCATTTCAGAACGTGGCGTAAAGATGTTGCCTGTTTAATTTACACAACTAAAATTGCCCAACTAGTTATTTTCTTCATAAAAAAAAACTAAAGCATTACCGTGAAAGATGTATGCAAAGCAAAGGCATCTTTTATTAGAAAGAATGCCAGATAAGCCGTGGTTTTCTCAGATATTTTCTTGGGTATTACAAATATACATATGTTTGTATCTTATAGATACACAACTCTATAAGCTTGTTATCTGTTTCTTTAACAGTCGCAACGCGTTCAATGGTTGTTGTCAAAGCGACGGCATTTGAAGCCAGCTGAAAATGAGGCCCATGAAAACCTGTTTACTCACTATGAACACCTTAATAAAAAAAACTGTTGAAGCGAGAAAGAAACGAACACACCTGGATATAAATAAAAGATGATGAGATACTAATTATCATTTCATAAATATTATGGCACTTTTACTCGTCTTTCTTTTCAGTCTCTTTCGAGTCAGAGCACGCCCTCAAAATGCTGTACCGCTCGCAACCAATCGAAACGAACGCAGCTCCTTTCGTCGGCCAATCGCGTTGAGGCGCAAGCAACGACAAATGAGAGCGCAGTTGGCAGCGTGTAGAGCTCGTATTTGATGTGAGAGATGGCAACTCTACAATTCTACACACTGTAGAAAGCGCACAAAAAGCTCAGCAAAAGCTCGCAAGCGTATGCATACATACGCAGACAAGAAAATTTAAAGCAAAAATAATGTTAAATGAATTCATAAATTACGTTTACATCAATAATAAAATAGTTAATAATTGTAGAGTTTTTGACGGGAAAAAGCGAGTGAAACTCGGTGTATGCTTGCAAGAAGATTGAAGATGCTTGTAACTGCAATTGTATTTGTATTTAATGCAAAACTTATTAAAGCATACTTTTGGGTTGATATATTAAAAGTTGAGTTGGCGGCGAGTTGAGATATAATTTACAGGGGAAGGGTTTCCACAAATTGAGAAAAGAAAAACACGTTGGCAAATACAAATGTATCTAAGCTTTATTTAATATCGTAACAAATTATCAAATAATTCTTGCATAATTGATAAGTGACTGATGAAATACGAATAATTTAATAAATTGTTAAAGAATGTTTACAAAATTGATGAAGTCGACCGAATCGTCGTGGTAGTTGTAGGTTGGACTAAGTCAGTCTCAGTTTAGGACCTCACGAGCACCTCGTAGTTGTCCAGACGCACCTCCTGGCCGCCAAATGGAATGTAAAGGCAGCGATGCGACTGATGAATCTTGCCCGGAGTGAAGCTTCCATTGTAATGGCCACGGCCAATATACAGAGTTTCTCCATCGCTGGTGCGGCCGCAGACGACGGCACCACCGGGCACATTGCCATAGGAGTCGGGCACCCAACCGTAACCGTAACCGGCAAGCAGCTCGAAATCATATTTGACGTGTTCCTGTCCTCCGTAGGGCACATAGGCGCAAGACTTGTTGGGAATGACCTGGAAAAGGGTTTGTTAGTCAACTGATAGAGCAAGGAATGTTGAGTCCTTTAAACTTACCTTAGCGGGCAGCAAATCACCCTCGTGGTAGGCACGACCCACATAGATGGCATCGCCATCGCAATCGTGGCCAGCTAGAATGGTGCCGGGCACAATGTTGTTACCTGAGGAGTTGACCCAGGTCTCGGGCTGCACGAGAACCTCATAGGATTCCAGTCTATGTTCGGCCCCTCCATATGGAATGTATAGGCAACCGTGCGATGGATGCACCTTGCCAGGTGTCAGACTGCCCGAGAAGTAACCGCGTCCCACGAACAGTGGCTCTCCATCGGAGGTTTGGCCAACGCGCAGAGCATGGGAAGGCACTTCGCCATTGCTGGCAGGAATCCAACAGTAGTGATGTCCGGTGAGAATCTCGAAATCGTGCTTGTTAATCTCCTCACCACCCCAGGCGACGTAAGCCTGATTCTTGTTGGGAATCACCTTGGCGGGCAGCATATCACCATTGTGATAGGCGCGGCCCACATAGATGGGATCGTTGTCCGAATCGTGTCCAGCTGCGATGGCGAACGGAGGCATCGCATCGTATACATTGCGGGCAACCCAGGTGTGATCTGAAAAATTGAATTCATTTATCAATTAAATGGAAACTACAAAGCATAGGCAGGTTCAATGCCTTGCAACTGCATGCAGAAGCGAGATGGCAAACGCAATGTTCCTTTTGGAGAAGGAAGTTAACATTGACAGCAGCAAGTAAAGCTTTGCAGCGGCATGCAAGAGTGAGACGTCAAGAGAGCATGTACTTTGAGCTGCGGAGACTTGCGGCGCAAGTCAAGCATACATACTGCGTGGAGACTTACTCCACATTATTGAGTGCAGAGTTTCGGGAGAGAAGTCTGATGACGATCGATACGAGCGTGCAACTGTGCGTATGGGTGTGTGTGTGTGT
Source organism: Drosophila macrospina (assembly GCA_035042075.1). Lineage (NCBI taxonomy): Eukaryota > Metazoa > Arthropoda > Insecta > Diptera > Drosophilidae > Drosophila > Drosophila macrospina. The sequence goes on along the minus strand of JAWNLW010000526.1, from coordinate 626,844 downwards.
GTGTGTGAAATGGAAGATATGGCAACAGCGCTGAGACAGTTTAGTTCGCTCTGTTATCAAGTACAGTTTTCACATGATACGTGTGTCTTATCTGAATCAATGAAAGCTCATAAGTTGCCTTAGCAAGCCCTTGGATTTCAACTGTCGCCTAACGAACCTATATTTTGTGAAGCCTATCGAGCTATACTATCTATCATATGAGATAGTTTTGGCTTGAAAATAGAACGATTGCCTCAGCGCTGTGCACTCGTTTGGAAGTTGATTATAATTTAAGATCTAAAGATTATTTCACTTGTATTTCTAATGAAATTTCAAAGGTGAAACATTGCTAATCCTTAACAGAGTATACGTATTCCAGTTATTCCACAGTTTTAGTATTCTGTATACCTTTTATCGTTATCTTTCAACTCACCCATTTTGTATATGTGTTTTTTTATTCCCCTCAAGAAAAAATTGACGGATAGCTGATATCTGGCACTATTCTGTGCGAGGTTGGTATATGACTGACTGGACTGGGCCGCTAACGGTTGTGTTATAAAGCTGCGACTTTGTTATCGGCCAAAAATTGTTGACTGTGCTGCTGTTGTCGTTCTCGTTGTCGTTGTCGTTGTCGCTAGCCAACAATGATAAGATATCGTATCGGAGCCTGCGGCGTTATTCCGAGTAAACATATGTACGGCGTGCACGACGAAGCCGGGACTTCGTCACCCCATGGGCCGGGCTAACAGTCAAGGTGTGAACTCACAGCAAAGACAACTTTAAATTCTATCAACAATAACAACAACAATAGAGCGGCAAACTATCAAATGTGTATTAGTGTAAAAGCCAATAGGTTATTTGTTTAGACCAGGCTGTTAAGCCTGCTTATCTATGAGCGATTGCAACGATTAGACCTTATCGAGTGCCGTGGCCCAAAATACATTTAATCAATAGCCTCATTAATATATGTCATATACTAAATAAGCGCGAATTCCTAACTCCAAAAGAACATAACGTAAAAGCTCTCAGCTCTCAACTTGTTGGCTATTTATATTTAACATATTTCAGAAATATTCACAACACATTCACTATTCACTTACCGTAATTCATTTTACTGCAGTTTCAATCCGTTTCGAACTTGTTGCCACTTGTTGCACTTTGCACAGTTTGCATTGAATTATTGAAAGTGCAATCGCTTTTTATGCTGCCAGGCGACGTCTTCTGCACTTATGAAGGCCTTTGTTCGATATAATCAGACACCACACACCACACACCACATACACACGTCCACCCACACTGTCGTTGCTGATAATAATGAAGCCACAACTGTTTCTGTTTCTGCTTCTGTTTTGGTTGAGTTCAGCTTCGGGTTCAGCCTCTCTATGAGTTATATTGAGTTATTGAGTTATTGTTTCCATATGTTCCAACCAAATGACTCAGTCAACAAGTGAAATTTACAATTTTCATTTAAACAGCAGGAACAACGCCTACTGAATAGCTTTTAAATAGATATCATGACGCATTCATGTATGTTTCGAATCAAGCCCAGCAAATAGTATCTGTTTCAAAAGTGCGAGGTATTATTAGAGCAAACTCGTTCTTGATATATTCACAAAGCTCAGCAAATAGAATATCGAAATATGCAAGTTTTTACCTTAAGAATGTTTGTCTCTTTATTGAATCTTACAAAAGATTAAGTTAACTTAAATATCAGAGAAATCTATTTAGAAAAGGCTTTAAGAGTATTTAGTCTTCGTCGTTTCTCAAGGATTTCATAGATTTACCTAAGGATTCTCTGAAATTGTAACTAATTCTTGTAATAATTGTAATTTATTTATTTATTTATTTAACGTCGACTAACAGCAGTCGACCCAAGTAAAAATCAAACTCTTAAGATAATTAAATTAAAAATAATTACAAATGAAATTTAAGTGTAAAAATGAGTTTAAAATTTAAGTTTAAAATAAGATTAATTTAAATTTAAATTGAAAATTTCAAATTTATTGGGAATTTAAATACATTTATTAAAATAAGTGTAGAGTTACGAGTTAATGAATTTTGGAATGACTATTATTGTAAATTATTGTAATATTCTAATTATTGTCCATTTGTTGTCTAATTAATCGATGATATATCGAATTTATTGAGAATTGTAATACATGAACTAAACATAGAGTTAATTTCAAAAGTTCAGAGCTTTTCTGAGAATTCTTTTATGGCTCCCCCCATAAATTGTTATCGATTAGTGGGTCAGGGGAATTTTTATAGATAATATAAATATATATGTACATTATGTAATCACTTTGACTGTCACTTCCTCTTAAGATGTCATAATGATAGTGTTTAACTTATGTGTGGTATTGCGTGTCCACCTGTTGCACCTTCCCTTGCTAACAGGTGGAGAAAAAGCTCAGAAAAAATTCCCGTCATGCGGATGATTCATCATGATTGATAACAAAGACAAGAGCTTTTTAATGGGAGGGGGGAGATATTGAATTGGAGAAATTAATAAACATGTTTATAAGTTGCCTTATCAATACTGTGTCCATGATTAGGCTGAAAGTCGAGCAAACTCAACGCTGGGCGACCCTGTACGTATTGTGCAACAGCAAACCTTTACCTTAACTTAAAAATCAATTGATATTAGCGACAAAGCAAAGTCAAACAGTCTATTATTCGATATTTTATGTCTAATGAATGGGTTTGGAGTTGCCACCTGTTGCCTGTTTGCCAATCGACGGACTTAAAAAGCCCTTGCTACTTTTCAAAGTACAGGGTCTGACAAAGCTTTTGCGATAAGAAAGAAAAAGCGCCAGCTGAACCCACCCAATACCATTGAACCAACAACAACAGCAACAGCTGGGCAAGTGAAGAATCATTGTTTTTAAACACTTTCAGTTCATTTATGAGTTTAGTGATATACGAAACAGCGAACTGGAAGGTTGACTTGGCAAAAGGAATCAAAGAAGAGCAGAAGTGCTATAAATATATAATAGATAAACAGAAAAAGAGACAGATATATACTATAAAGCAAGGCACGCTTATCAGAGTAATCAACAGTGAATCATGGGTAAGTTATCGAGCTATATATAAATATGTATAGTTAGTTAGATACGCAGCCTAGTGAAGTCTATTGAAGGAACTTTCCTATAACATCGATCGCATCACGTGACATTTGGGAGTCGTGTTGATTTGTGTATTTGGTTTTCTCCAGGTGCAGCGCAGCCAGGAGCAGTTGTGAGCATTGGTAGGCGAGTGCAAGAAGTGCTAGAAGTGCTAGAAGTGCAGGAATCTTCAATTCCAGGCGTATTTGTAGTGCAACTCATGATTAACCTTATCAAATGCTATCTTATCGTGCCTATTGCTTCACTGACCGATAACTCGATAACTCGCTAACTCGATAACTAATTGAGAACGTTGTCCGTCGTCTCCTCTCGTTGCAGAACACACTTGGGTGCACTCGACTCCATATGCCGCACTGCCTCCTTATGCCGTAGTTGGTGGTCACGATGCCGACGGTACGCCCATCTATGTGGGTCGCTCCGTTCATGAGGGGGAGAACCTGCCCGCCAAGGTAATACCGAGCAAGGGTTGCGCCTACGTTTGCTATGGCGGCACCGAGCATCAAAAGACCCACTACGAGGTGTTAGTTGGCCAGGGATTCGCCTGGGTGGGCAGTGCCAGCGGTGGTGTGCCACCAAATGCTGTGCGCAGCGGCAACACCCGTTCGGGGGAACCACTCTATGTCGGTCGTGGTCACTACTCGAACTCGCTGTGCGTTGGCAAAGTGCATCCATCCCATGGTTGCCTCTACATCCCATTCGGTGGCCAGGAAGTGCGCATTAACACCTACGAGGTGCTCATCCATCAGCAGCAGGATGTGTGGCAGCCGGCATCCCCAAGCTATACGCCACCCGGTGCGGTAATTGCCGGACACGATTCGGACAGAACGCCCATCTATGCCGGACGAGCCTTGCACGAGGGTGAGATGCTGCCCGCCAAGGTGGTGCCCAGCAAGGGGTGTGCCTACGTCTGCTTCGGTGGCTATGAGTTCCAGAAGCCCACCTACGAGGTGTTAACTGGTTACGGCTACGTCTGGATTCGTCATCCTCCCCATGGCATACCACCCAATGCGGTGAGCACCGGACGTGCCCGCAATGGCGAACCCATCTACTACGGCCGTGGACACCATCAGGGTAGCCTGACACCCGGCCTAATCTCATCCCGTCAACGCTGCCTCTACATTCCCTACGGCGGCCGAGAGATTCGCCTCGATTCCTACGAAGTGCTCTGCAGGCAATAAATGCAGATTTCCCTTTCTATTTTCATTGACATTTCCCTCTCTAACTGATTATACCCTTCTATATAGGCTTTAAGTCGTAACACTGTGCATATGAAACTCCCAATAAACTTGTGACTTGATATACAACCACATAATTATATACTTAAGGCAGCTTATTGTTATTTGAGGTTCGGAGGGAACTGGAGTGGTATTACCCATAAGACTTGAGCTATATCTCTTGCTTGCTCTCTCAATAGATACTTACTCAATTAAATAGTATTATTATTAAAAAATTATAACAAATCAATACATCAAATGTCTTCTTTACCTATAGCAAAGTTGAAAAGACATTTGTGTATTTATAACAAAACATCTTAAAGCTATAAATTATTACTTATAGTATTACAATCTGCAACTAAATACAGTGTTTAACTGTAACTCTATAAAATAGACAACTTATCATTATAACTATTTAAACACGAACGAACTTTCTTATAGAGACACAGACAAACATCTCTTTGAATCTATCTTAGAATCTATCTTTAAATCTATTATAATTTATCTTCTTTGCAAAATCATTTTAGTTTATTGACTAAAAATGTATTCAAAACTTTCCTTTCGCTGCAACTTTTGTCTTAAATCGATTTATGTCTAAAAAATTATATAGTTTATATGCTTAATTTACAAAATCAGTTAGGTAAAATGGCTAAGCATGCAAAGTAAACCATCCAGTGCTTAAGCCTCCATTGATTTTACTAACTATTTCGTAGCACTTCAAAGTTACCATTTAAAACTGAGATTAGGAAATTTCCTTCAGCAAATCTATTTAATTCTGTATTTGCAACAGAAAAACTAGCTAATCCTATGAATCATAATTGAAATCTAATGTTTATTATAACAATTATCTATCTATATGTCTATGCATCTCAGTTCAAATGCAAAAGGTTATAGAAAACATATCTAAATCTTTTTGTTTATTAAACATTAAAAAAACTCCGTTCAGTTTAATGTATCCCCAACTTTCTGTATTCTCACAACTATTCAGTACAATGAAAAGTATCTTTTGTGGTCACAAACATCCCATAGTTCTTAAAAATATCTCAGAGTTCTCAACTCAAACTGAAGAGGACAGAAAACAGCTCCATAATACGCTCTTTCTACTACCAAATTGTTATATATATTTTTCTCATTTTCTATTCATTTTATTTTCTATTAAAAAATGCACATTTGTTGGGAAATGTGCAGGCAACGAATGTGCATATTTTAATGAGAATGAAGATGTGTAAAAATGTAGATAAATTTAGTTAAATTTCCTAATGCAAGTAGGAGAAAGAAACTGTTGAATTGCTTATGATAAATGCATAATAATGTATATATATTGAAGTATATTATATATATATATAAATATATATATATATAAATATACCAGCACATTCATTGGCGTAAATATGGTGAATAATATTCACATTACAAATGAATCAATATTTGCAAATCATAACTCAACTATGAATAAACACACAACTTGCCCTGACCATAACCAGGAGCTGATAAGATATTGGTGTTAGATATGAACTAATGGACTCTTTGGATTTGTTTTGGAATGCGATGACAGAGCGATGAATTAATATCGATAATTTGTGTATCGTTTCAGCTTACAAGTGGGTGCAGTCCTCGGCGTATGCCTCAATACCACCGAATGCCATTGTGGGCGGCAATGATGAGGATGGGGCCATGATCTATGTGGGCAGAGCGGAGCACGATGGCGATATGCTCGTGTGCAAGGTAGTGCCATCCAAGCAGATCGGTTTCATATCCCAGCGCGGCGAGGCGTTGCCCAAGGACATCTTTGAGATGCTCTGCGGCGAGAATCTGACGTGGAACAAGTGCTACGATCATGTGATACCCGAGACGGCGGTGCTCTGCGGACGCACTGCGCTGGATCAGCCCGTGTACATTGGACGTGGGCATTACGAGGGACATTTGATCATTGGCAAGATATCGTCGGTGCATCGGGCATTGTTCATTGCCTATCGGGGGGCCGAGCGTCGCCTGGATTCGTATGAGATTCTGGTGGAGGAAAGGCGCGCACTGCCCGGCTGGCAGTTGCCACCTCCACCGCCAGCATTGCTAGTGGAGGACAAGTGTCCACTGTCACCACCACCGCCACCGCCACCCGGTGCGGTTGCCCTGAAACCATATCCCTATCCCCCGGAATTCGATGCCGTCCCCTTTCCCCTGCACGACAGACCGCCTCAGTACACGCCCACCGCAATGCCCATGCCCATGCCCAGCACAGATCCGTATCCACCCCCAGCAGCAGCAGCAGCAGTAGCAGCGGCAACTCCATCGATCCTGCCGTCGTATCAAGCTCCTGTGGGTTGTGCACCACCGCTACCACCGAAACCCGCTTTGCCGCCATCCTATACGCCCGCTGAGGTGGCTCCTCTGCCCATGACTGCGTCTGTGGCTTCAGCCTCTTTAGTGCCAGCCGAGACGTACAAGCCACCCGTGGACTCCTATGCGCCCAGCTGTTCCAGCTACACGCCTGCGGAGTACGCTGCGGCTCCAGTTCCAGTTCAAAGTATCTACGGCATTCCGGCGACCCATGGCAGTGGCGCGGATCTGTGGCTGCCCGCCAGCGCCGGCTACACGCCTCCCGATGCCGTCCACGGTGGCCATGACAGCGACATGGCGCCTCTGCTCGTCTGTCGCGCCTTCCACGACGGATTACGCATTCCGGGGAAAGCGGTGCCGAGTCGCGGTTGCGCGTACATTGCGCACGCTGGAATTGAGGTGGTCAAGCCCACCTACGAGGTGCTCGTCGGACAGGGCAAGTACCATTGGGTACCCCGCTCCGATGGCACCATTGCCCCAGGTGCCGTTGAGGCGGGACGTGCCTACAATGGGGAACCGTTCTTTGTGGGACGCGCTCGCTACTGTGGCAGCCTGACGCCGGGCAAGATACAGCAATCGCATCGCAGCATCCACATACCATTTGGCGGCCAGGAGGTGCGCATCAGCAGCTACGAGGTGCTCGTCCGCAGCGACATCTACCATCGCCAGCAGAACATCAGTCTGTCCTACTGAGCACCTTGGTCCAACTTCAACTCCGTCTAGTTCCCAACTGAGCAGCTAACTCTCTATACTCTGACACTGTGTACCTATGCTCTATTCACTACTATTCATTAAATGTACTCGTATTTATTCACACTACTCACTCTCGTCGGGGAACTTCGTCGCATGATTCATGCAAACTGCGCTTAAAGCGTCACGTCACGAGCGTAAACCCGGCCTAATGTCTTCGACCTTTGGTATGGTTTGGTAAGGTATTGTTTGTCTCGTAAACGTCTCACTTCCTATGTGAGGTTATTAAAATGAATGCGCCAGGTGCTTAGGCTCGAGGGGGGCGGGTATAGTGACCCCCTTAGACTGGAAACTTTGCAGTTATCGATAATCTGCACTGAGTGGAGAGAGGAAATGTCTATAGATATGTATAACTATGTCAATCTATATAGCTATCTATCTACCCATCAGTCTATGTATCTATCTAGCTATTTATCTACATATTTAATTAACTTTTTATCTACTATTTCGAAACTACTCAGCTATCGATAATCTGCACTGAGTGGGGAGAGGAAATGTCTATAGATATGTATAACTATGTCAACCCATATAGCTATCTATCTATCCATCAGTCTATGTACCTATCTAGCTATTTATCTACATATTTAATTAACTTTTTATCTACTATTTATCACAGTTATTAATAATGTAACGCGAGTAGAGAGAGGAAATTACTATAAATGTGTATAACTAGGTCAATCCATATGGCTCTACTTTGTCTTTGTATCTATCCAAATATTTATCTATCAATCTATTTATTTATCTACTATTTATCTTACTATATATCTTTAGTTGCAATATAGTGATCCTCTTTTACTGGAAACTCTTCAGCTATCGATAATCTGCACGGAGTGGAAAGATTTATATATAGATATGTATTACAATCAAACTATCTATCTAATTATCTAACTATCTGTTTATCTAAAATTTATCTAAAGTTATAGCATATGTTTGGACAGGTTTAGTGATCCGCTTTTTACTGGAAACTACTCAGTTATCGATTATGTATCCTGTGTGGTGTAGTTAGATATATTTATCTGTTTATATCTATCCATCTATCTACATATATCTATAATAAAGTAGACTTACTCTCTGCTTCCCCTTTTTTACTGCACTGTGCAAACTTCTAAGTCATCCACAGTAAATCCTAAGTGGCAAGAGAAAGTTCAGTTACATATAACTATGTCTATCTATATTAAGAATAGTCGAATCTACACTTCCTGCTCAGTTATCGATAATAGATTGTAAGTGAAAGGATCAGTTGTAGTTAGATAAATTTATATATAGAGTAATCTCGACTTCTTTTACTTTTTTCACTAAAAACCCTCTTTCCTATCTCTAATGGATTCTCAGTGTGAACAGGACTCACAGTTCGATAGCTGGAGCTATCAATCGCTTCTACATTTAGAATAATCTGGACGTGCTCATTGCTTAAACAGGTTTATCGACTTGCTTCCTGTCCTTGAAGTAAATGAAAGGACTTGGTTGCATTGAAGCTGCTTTCTAGAGTCGCTCTATTTTGTACTAATCAAACCCCCTTTGGCGTACGCCTCTTTCGATAGCTAAGAGAAGCATGATCTCTGAGAAGTTTGTCTGCTTTTTGGCCCTCTCTACTCTGCTTTTTCGGAATGATAGTTGACTGACTTCTTAAGTCACAGAGTTTGACAGAGTAAACAATTAAAAGAATACAATGCAGATAAAAACTATAATATTTTAATTACAGTGATGAAATCCAACACGTGCTTGCCGAAGAGGCATCATTCCATTCTTCTCGAATCGAATCAAACTCACAGCTTAGTTACCTTGCCACAGTTAATGTTATAACATTGAAAGTTGTGTACTTTTAGTTCCGGTCTGGTTATGATAATACATGTATTTCCGAGACATAACTTTGTTAAAAATAATGCTAAGGAAACAGCAAGAATTGAGACGTAGTTGAAGAAATTGATAGACTAGATTGTGTTTTCTGATTCTATTTTGGTAGAGATTAAGCATATTGATAAGAATGCCACTGATAAGAGTCTTAAACAAGAAAGAGTCTCGTAAAGAAAGCTATCTAATTAATTGAACAATAGATGATAACATTTTAATGAGGCGAAGAAGTGATTCTGTTCGCTGATAAAGATAAGAGTATATAGATAAGAATGTACCTGGCAACAGTCTTAAGCAAATTGCAGATCAATCCAATTACTGAGCAGTATAATGCTGCCTTGCGGAACTAACGAGCGTACATTAGGACTCTAGTAAGCAACGTATGTACATATATGTACATATATATATACATATATACACAGATTTCTTATCGAATGTCCGGCAACACGTGTCGACTGTGTTTTGACCTGACCAAGTCAATTTACTATACAATGTAGAATCGCATTGCATTTGCGGGTCGCAATAATTGAACCTCTGTCCCCCGTTGCACATAACTCTCGAGTGCTCCTCAGGTAGATCCACACTTCAGACTATAAATATTGGTGCTTCTCGTAATGCGCTGTTCAGTTCAATAATGACCGTCTGACCGACCAGTCGGCGACTAGTTTGATTCATTTCAATTCAATTCAATTCAATTCAATACGATTCAACAGGTAAGTGACACTTGACACTATCCATCTAAGCAGCATTTGGCATTATCCATGCGAGCGTGGGGGGGGGGCGGGCTAACATTTGGGTAAACATTGACACGAGTAAACGGAATTTTTGCCAGCCTAACCTTGATGGTTCCCTGTTTATAACGCTTGTAAATTATAGTATTCCCCCCATAAAGGTACACAGGCACTTACAATAGATAAGTGCCGAATGTTCTCAAACACAATCCAACAAGATTGCGCTGTTTAATAAGAAATTGTGAAATTCATAGTTACAAACTAATAACTCTATAATTGGCTTAAAGATAACGCTTTGTTTTTTGTTTTTATCAGGCGTGTTGTACAAATCTGATACCCAAATCTTGCTGAGTAATGTAATTTGTTGTGGTTGCTATAATACATTCACCCCAACTAAAAATGCTCACATAGTGTAATTACACTGCTGATAAACATATATTACTTGTACCCACAACTTGCTGCATAGTGTAATTCTAGCTATACTTCTTTTAATTATTTCCCAAACCTAAACCCTGCTGCGCACTGTTTGTAAAAAGTATTCCCAATGTAAATATTTTGGATATACCCAAAACTTGTTGTGTAGTGTAAGTTCTGAAAAATATTTGCACATATTGAGCATGCCTAAAACTTGTCGTGTAGTGTTATTTCACACACTATAAGCAAACATTAACTGTACCCAAAACTTGTTGTGTAGTGTAATTAGTATTTGCCCAAAACAAACACCTGCCCTACGCCCAACATTTATGGTGTAGTATAGCTATAAATATAACCTATAATATCAATATACATTGAGCGTATGCAACCCATGTTGTGCAGTGTAGGAGTGCACTTCAACTAGCGTTAACTATGATTGCAATGCGCACTTGGACTTGAGTTCTGAATTTGTTAATTGTTCATATTCCGAAATAAATATAAATGAATCGTTCCATTTTGAATTGTCTGGAGACTATAAAGATCCCATATACTATGTATAAACATAGGAACCATATAGATTAGCATTAGCTGACGCCAGATATAGTATATATGAGCTCTCGCGCTGGAAATGTATTTCACAATGTGAGCGGGAAAGTGTTTCCAGTGGAAGAGTTTCAAAGGAATTTCAGGCAGGTTCTGTGCCTGTACCACGAACTTGGTTATTCCCCACTCAGTCTTGGCATCTACTACCTTCCCATGTGCGTGATCTGTATTAGTAATGCATGCTGCGAGAAGCGGGAAATATCACTTGCAGCGGCAGAGCGAAGCTTGAGTTGAACTGAGCTCTGAGAATTGTGTGGAGTCATGCTACCAGTTTGACGGGATGCCGTGTGTTTGTGAGATGGGCGGGTCTGCGGGAAGTACCTGATAAGTCAACTATCAGTTAGCTGATTTGTTTGTCCACAGATGGTAAAGTTTTTTGTTTTGTTTTTGGTTTTTTTTTTTGGCCAGAAACGCAACGAATAATTTAAGTGCCGCCTTTTGCCGATTAAATTTATACGATCGTGTTTATTATTATACCATCAGTTGAGCTGTTGTTGTTGTGCTTGTTGTTGCTGTTGTTGTTGTTGTTGTTATTGCTCGCATGACGAAGAGGCATACCCGAGACTCGAGGAACCGAGGCATTGTCGCCGCCACCAATTATCTGGCCCCAACAGTTCCACTTCCAAGCGCGAGCTGTCGAGATGCAAACTCTTGCGGTGCCCGTAAAGTTCGTGAAATCGCATAAGTGCCACGACCCGTAACCGTAACGTGCCATTAACAAGTTAATCAACGAAACCAGCTAAGAGAATTCGGGCTTATCGCTGCCATTGCGAACAATCGAACGAGATAAATAATTGTGTGATTCTATTATTGCACTTATTCTAATCGCAAATCTACATAAATTGGTAATTGCAGCAGCTGAAGATTGCAAGTTTACGATTGTTATTACAATTAATATTACTATTACAATTACAATTACAATTACAACTACAATAGCGAATGCAATTTTTGTCGCCTGTCATTCGAATCGAATCGAATCGAATTGAATCGTTTCGCATTAAATCGAATCGAAACATATTTCACTTTCGAATACTTAATAATTTATTTATTTATGGATGCTTTTCCAGTTTTTCAATTGCCACAAGTGTGCAATCATCGCCGTCATCTCAATTTAACAACTTGCAACTGCTTCAAATTGTCTTGGGAAATATTTTGTTTTCGCTTTTTATTTTCATTTTAATTTTTTTTTGTGTGCCTCCCTTTTCTTATATAAATTGTTTTTCACAATAAGAACAAAACAACAAAAAAGCGTTAATTATTTTGTTACTGTTTTAAATTGATATAAAAACCGCATCCCAATTGAGTGCATCGACAATTTGAATGCGAAATACAACAAAACGTAGATTAAACTGCTCCTCTCTCAACTCTAGTGCTGCAGTCGATCCCAAAATGTCCGATAAGAAGCAGGAGAAGCCAAAGCTGCCCGGCTTGGATGACTTCCAGGGCAATGTGAGAGCGCAACCTGAGCGCAAGTACACCTACTTTGATCTGGTAAGTCAGGGCAATGCACCTAAGCAAGTTGAATTCCCTCTCTACAGTTGAATTCCTTGGGCAGTTTCGCTATTCCACGCGTGGGGAGCGGTTCCTGCTCGCCCTCAGCATGATTGTGGCCACATTGGCCTCCGTCTTCATTCCGTATTTCATCCTAATCTATGGCGAATACACATCCCTGCTCATCGATCGCACCGTCGGAGAGGGCACCTCCTCCCCGACCTTTATACTCGCCCTTTTTGGAGGCGGACAACGACTGTGAGTATTGCAAGCGAAACTTGTACCTAAACTAAGTGCGAATGAACTCGAGTTGGGCAACTTAGAACACATAGTTTATATAAATTGTAGTTAGTGAAAATTAGCAATATATATGTTTAAAACAAGTATAAGTATAGCTTAAGAATAGGCCACTTTTAAGTGAATTAAGTTAAGTAAATCTGTGATTTTCTATAAAGTAAAAAGAGAATCCTTTGTGTAAGTTCGCAACTCGCCTTGGATATAGTTTTTAAAGTCTTAAATTAAGATTATTCAAATCTCAGCTCGTTCGTTGACTTCTACACACACATGTGTGTGTGTATTTCTTGCCGTGCAGCAACTTTTACGTATTTCATTTTGTCTTTTTGCATTCGTTTACTTAGAATTCCCAACTAGTTTTCAATTGACTTTTATGACTAAACTATAACTATAAAGTTGCTGTAATCTGTCTTTAAATTTACACTTTATGGATGAGCAGTTCATTTAAGCATAGATCAAGTTAAATATTCTTATATTAATATATAATTATTAAGAATTATACAAATGTTTAATTCGTAATCGAATCGAGCAGAAACTAAGCACTTGAAATAAGATTCACATGCTCAACGTGAATTATCTGAATCAAGTCAAGTTTGTTTTTTTGAAAAGCTTGACAGTTTCGCTCAGTGCATCATAGTTCATGAGTTCCTAATGGTTATCATTATCCTGCAGCACCAATGCCAGCAAGGAGGAGAACCGACAGGCCATCATAGATGATTCCATTGCCTATGGCGTTGGCAGCCTGGTGGGATCGGTGATAATGTTCATTTTGATTCTCATTGCCGTCGATGTGTCGAATCGTGTGGCTCTCAATCAAATCAATCGCATACGTAAGCTCTTCCTGGAGGCCATATTGCGTCAGGATATGTCCTGGTATGACACCTCATCCGGCACCAATTTCGCCAGCAAAATGACTGAGTAAGTTAATGGGATTATCAAGCTTACAGTCGAGGGGGAACTAATCGATTAACTTGTGTGTGTGCGTGTGTGTGTGTGTGTGTGTGTTTCACAGGGATCTGGACAAGGTTAAGGAGGGCATTGGCGAGAAGGTGTGTATTCCAAACGTTATCCTTAGCCACACGCAGCTAGCTAATCCTTGCTCGAACCCCTCTCCGCTTAGGTGGCCATTGTGACCTTCCTGATTATGACCTTTGTCATGGGCATTGTGGCATCCTTTATCTACGGTTGGAAGCTGACGCTGGTTGTGCTCACCTGCAGTCCCTTCATTATTATATCCACCGCGATGGTGGCCAAAATCCAAAGCTCTCTCGCCGAAAAGGAACTCAAGGCCTATTCCGATGCGGGCGGCGTGGCCGAGGAAGTCTTCAGCGGCATCAGAACGGTTCTCGCCTTCAGCGGAGAGCGCAAGGAAAACGAACGCTTCTCCAAGCTGCTTGTGCCTGCCGAGGTCACGGGTCGCAAGAAGGGTCTCTACTCCGGCATCGGTGCGGGCGTCATGTGGCTAATCATCTACTGCTGCATGGCCATTGCCATTTGGTATGGCGTCAATCTCATACTGGATGATCGTGACCTGGAGGAGCGTCAATATACGCCCGCTGTTCTGGTCATTGTGCTCTTTGCCATCATAATGGGAGCTCAGAATCTTGGTTTCTCCTCGCCGCATGTGGATTCCTTTGGTGTGGCTCTCGGCGCAGCACGTAATCTCTTCAGGATTATCGATCGCGAGTCGGAAATTGATCCCATGTCGGAGATTGGCAACAAGCCGGACAGCATAACGGGACGACTACGCTTCGAGGACATACACTTTCGTTATCCTTCGCGGCCGGACATTGAGATATTGAAGGGTCTGACGGTGGATGTGGAGCCGGGACAAACGGTGGCATTCGTTGGTGCCTCCGGATGTGGCAAGAGCACCGTCATCCAACTGATGCAGCGCTTCTACGATCCCGAGCAAGGCAACGTCAAGCTGGACGGACGCGATCTACGCACCTTGAACGTCGCTTGGCTGCGCTCCCAGATCGGAGTCGTGGGCCAGGAGCCGGTGCTGTTTGCCACCACGATCGGTGAGAACATACGCTATGGCAATCCTCAGGCCACACAGCAGGATATCGAGCGGGCGGCACGCAATGCCAACTGCCATGAGTTCATCAGCAAGCTGCCCAAGGGCTACGACACCAAGGTGGGTGAGCGGGGCGCTCAGATGTCCGGTGGCCAGAAGCAACGGATTGCCATTGCCCGGGCGCTCGTCCGCAATCCGAAGATCCTGCTGCTGGACGAGGCGACTTCTGCACTGGACCCCACCTCCGAGAAGCGTGTACAGGATGCTCTCGAGCTGGCAAGCCAAGGACCAACCACCCTTGTTGTTGCCCATCGTCTATCGACTGTGACTAATGCCGATAAAATTGTATTTGTCAAGGACGGCATGGTGGCTGAACAAGGCACCCATGATGAGCTGATGGACAAGGGTGGTTTGTACTGTGAGCTGGTGAACATTACCAAGCGCAAGGAGGCCACCGAGGGTGCAGAGGACGATAAGGACGCTGCCGGTAAGTTGGCACTAACAAAGCGCAGGGAGCAGGACATTGTGTATGCACACGACGATGACGAAGAGGATGACGAAGATGATGAGGAGGAGGATGATGAAGGAGCGAACGCTGCTGCGGCAAACAACAGCAAGGACGACGTCTTCAGCGTTAGCTCGCGAGGCAAACGTAAGTCCATTGTGCCCTCCTGTGTTCCTCAAACCTTTACTCAACCCACGCTCCCCTTGCCGCTCTTTCACTCCTTCCCAGGTCGCTCGCAGCGGCGCAAGAAGAAGAAGGCGGAGGAACCAAAGATTACGTTTATGCAGCTCATGAAACTGAATGCTCCCGAATGGCGTTACATTGTCTGGGGCTGCCTTGCCGCCGCCATGCACGGCGTCACGTTCCCCCTGTGGGGTCTCTTCTTTGGCGACTTCTTTGGCATTCTGTCCAACGGCGATGCGGCCGTGGTGCGTCATGAGGGCAATAACATCTCGTACATCTTCATTGGCATTGGTTTGATGGCGGGGCTGGGCACCATGCTGCAGAGCTATCTGTTCACAACGGCGGGCGTGAAGATGACCACGCGCTTAAGGAAAACGGCCTTCAAGACGATTATGTCCCAGGAGATTGCCTTCTTTGATGATGAAAAGAATTCTGTGGGCGCATTATGTGCTCGTCTCGCCGGCGATTGTTCCAATGTCCAGGGCGTAAGTTAAGCGATCCCTTTGTCAAGTCTCCAACTCATCTAATCTCTTTCACAGGCAACTGGTGCTCGGGTGGGCATCATGCTCCAGGCGGTGGTCACCTTGGCTGTCGGCATGTTAATTGGCTTCATTTTCTCGTGGCAGCAAACCCTTCTCACCATCGTCACATTGCCCTTCCTTTGTCTCTCCGTGTATTTGGAGGGTCGCTTCATTGCCAAGAACGTGCAGTCGGCCAAGGCGGCCATTGAGGATGCCTCCCAGGTGGCAGTGGAAGCCATCGCCAATATACGCACTGTCAATGGTCTGGGATTGGAGCGACAGGTTCTGGAGCGTTACACTCTGCAGATTGATCAGGTGGACATCGCCTGCCGTCGGAAGGTGCGCTTCCGTGGATTGGTCTTTGCTCTCGGACAGACGGCGCCTTTCCTGGCCTATGGCGTGTCCCTCTACTATGGCGGCATGTTGATTGCCAATGATGGACTGCCCTACGAGGATGTCATCAAGGT
This sequence comes from Drosophila macrospina, assembly GCA_035042075.1. NCBI lineage: Eukaryota > Metazoa > Arthropoda > Insecta > Diptera > Drosophilidae > Drosophila > Drosophila macrospina. The sequence goes on along the minus strand of JAWNLW010000526.1, from coordinate 610,359 downwards.
CGCCGAGGCGCTTATCTTCGGCTCTTGGATGTTGGGTCAGGCCTTGGCCTATGCTCCCAATGTCAACGATGCCATCATCTCGGCAGGACGCCTCTTAAAGCTGTTCGAGCAAACGCCCACACAGTCCAATCCTCCACTTAATCCCTACAACACGGCAGATGTGAGTTTCCTCTTAGGATTTACACTAGTTGAAGATTCACTAAACTTGTCAAATCTCTTGCAGAAATCCGAGGGTGACATTGTCTATGAGAATGTTTGCTTTGAGTATCCAACGCGCAAGGATACGCCCATTTTGCACAGTCTGAATCTCACTATCAAGAAGAACACCACTGTGGCTCTGGTGGGTCCCTCCGGCTCTGGCAAATCCACTTGCATTCAACTGCTGCTTCGCTACTACGATCCCGTCTCCGGCTCCGTTAACCTCAGTGGTGTGCCCAGCACGGATTTCCCCCTGGACACGATACGCTCCAAGCTGGGACTTGTCTCCCAGGAGCCTGTGCTCTTCGATCGCACCATTGCGGAGAATATTGCCTACGGCAATAACTTCCGAGATGATGTGCCCATGCAGGAGATTATCGAGGCTTCCAAGAAGGCGAACATCCACAACTTTGTCAGCTCCCTGCCGCAGGGCTATGAGACGCGTCTGGGCAAGACATCTCAGTTGTCTGGTGGCCAGAAGCAGCGCATTGCCATTGCCAGAGCGCTGGTAAGGAATCCCAAGATTCTGATACTCGACGAAGCAACGTCCGCCTTGGATCTGGAAAGCGAGAAGGTGGTGCAACAAGCCCTCGATGAAGCACGCGCTGGACGCACTTGTGTTACAATTGCTCATCGATTGAGCACAGTGAGGGATGCGGATTTGATTTGTGTCCTCAAGAAGGGCATTGTTGTGGAGCAGGGCACACATGACCACCTAATGGCGCTGAATGGCATCTATGCCAATCTCTACATGATGCAACAAGTTGCTGGATAGGAAACTCTTTATGTTAACAACTTAATATCGTAATTAGTTTGTAGTATTATTATTGTTGTACATCAATTAAAGCTCTATTATTAACTACAGTCGACTATCGACCATGGGCCCGGGATTGGCCAAGGCAGTGCGACGTTCCTGTATAGCAAAGGTTAGCTTGCGAAAGGGTCCCAAGGGCAAGCCCAAAGACTTAAGATCCGCCTCCGTTAGCAGCATAAGCGTTTCCAGATCGATTTCCTGTTTCTGAAAACTGAAAGAAATTGTTTAGACTCAAAGAACTTTAACCATTGCATAGTATACTCACACTGGCAGATACTCACCCAGTGCCCAGACAGTGAGGAAACGTTGCAAGGCGCTAGCTGATGTCTCCTGATCATCATCGTCTTCGCTGTAAACATCATCGCCGTCGCCTTCGGAGTCCGAGTCATCGGAAAGATTCAAGTACAAACGCGCCTTGTTGCCGCCAGAACGAGACTTGTTGTTGTTGTTGTTGCTGCCAGCAGCGTTTCGCATGGTTGAACTGGACATGTTGTCGACGCAATCCGTCTGCAGTTGCAGCTGACTAAGCGCAGCTGTCACCGAGCGCCTAAAGGCAATGCTGCCCAACATGGTGGGTCGATCGAAGAGGCCAACAGGTCGTTGGAGCACCAGCTCCTCGTTCAGTTCCTGTGTCAGCTGCGCATCGCCGAGTATATCCGGCTGCGAAAAGGAGCGTGATAACGCCGTACTGTAGCCCAGTCTGCTCGAATCCCGCTCTGGGCCATCGTCCACCTCAAAGACATCAGCGATCTTGCCACGCTTGCCAATGCTCTCCTCCGTCGAGCTGAATGTGCCCACATAGAGCACCTCCGAGTCCCTTTGCAGTCCCGTCAACGAAGTTATTGTCCTTTTGCCATCGGGCTCAAGTTCGCGCACTTTGAATCCTCCATCGTTTGTGGTTGCATGTGGGCAGACGCTGGAGTGTTGGCTCTTTACATGCTGTTGCATTGATGGTTTCTTCTGAACGGTGCCAATGCGACTGGCAATGGTGGAGCCACCGCTGCTGCTGCTTCCGCTGCCCACCAGATCACTGAACTTGGCTCCACCTCGCGCTGCGTTTGGTGGAACTGAAGCTGGTGTTGGTTCCCGCGGCGTCTTATTTAGATTTCCCTGGCTGGACCAAATCTTCTGCTTCAATGTGGACAACATATTGCTGGACTTGCTGCTCGTACCAAATGTTTGTCCATTGCTCGGCTTCAGATCGCAGTAGTCCCCATGTCCCTGGCGTTGCTGCTGCCGCTTCATGTACTCCTTAACGCGTTTCTCGCAGTCCTTTTCGGCCAACTCCTTAAGCACCTTTGACTTCTTCCTGCAAGATAAATAATTTACTAATTTAATTTATTATGAATTCATTTTGAAGACAATTTTCGGTAGATCAAGTCCAATTTGAAATCATACTCGCCATTTTGGCGGCCCACAGCTTAGAACGATAAGACTAATCGATTATCGTTATCGTTTCACAATTAGAGCATTTTACCACACTTCACACTATTTATCAAAGTTGCGACTTTCGCTTACTTTTCATTTGTTTCAAAGTTTGCCGCGGCTGCATCTAGATAACGCAAGATCTCATCCCGATTGTTTATGGCCGCCAGATCCTTGGCATTATGCCTATCGATGTCCAAAGCGTAAATGTTGACACCAAATTTGATGAGGAAATCGACGCAATGTAAATGTCCCTTAGCGGCGGCCAGGTGTAGAGCTGTGTTTCCAAACTGATCACATTTGTCGGGATCACCACTGTAAGTCACAGAAGATAGGTATGTACATAACCATATCAAATTATAGATCAGTTGAAATTTATAATAGACAAACCCTCTGCCACATAGTAAACGTAGTGCGTCCAGTCGCCCCTCGAATGCCGCCCACATCACAGGTGTCATTGAGTCATCATCCTTGGCATTTGCATCCTTGCGCGTCGCCTCCTTAAGCACATCGAGAAGCCCATCTTTGGCAGCTCTATCGAGTGACAAGAACAATTAATGAAACTTGTGCATTGCAAAGCATGTCAGATAAGATAGAGAAGGCGGGAGAAAGAGAGCATTATTAATTGCATGTTCGAAACTCACTTGTGAAATCGATCTGAAGACATTTTCCCCGTTCTTATCTGTTAGTTATTTCCATAGACTATAAGTTATGATGAGCAATGCGGAAGTACCTAAAAATTGGAGTAAAGACAAATTAAAATTTGACCATAACACGCCTAACACAAGAAGACGAGGGATTCGACACAAGTCTCTATATGTAATACGAGTAAAGTAACCCATTTATGCTACATCATCAACTAGTATATAATTTCTATTATATTCTAGACTTGACATCATTCACAATATATATTTTGCAACGATATTCATAGAAATATATGAAAACTTATCATTTTTCACAACGTAACAATCTAAATCATGACCAAAGACATCGACCAGGAACTGGCCACCACGCTGGACCGTTTGGACGTCTTATCATCAAAGCCGAGGATTAAAAAAATTCCAGAACTCCAAAAGATCTGTACAAGCATCGAAGAGAATCCATTCTATGTATCCTTTAAACCCACTGACCTTCGTCTCTGGCAGAAGGGAGGCGAGCGGATAAAAGGAATGTCCATTCAGAAAAAGCTAATAAAAAAGCCAATCTTGCAGCACATAAAGAACTTAAGAAAGTCAAAGGGCACAGATTGGCTGAAATCCAGCTTGAAAGTTATGCAATGCGAATGCTCCTGGGAAAAAGTATATTGCCGAAAGAAGGCATCAATTAATTCAACATACAGCATGAGTGATTTGATAGCTGAATGTGATAAAGTCATAGAAATGGAACAATTAGTCGGAGACACAAAGTCCAATGAGGTCAGTGAGCTGATATCCTCTTTTGATAGCATTATTCACATACCCAAGCAAATGTCTGAAATGGCCGAATCAATGTATAGTTAATAAGTTTTATGTTGTTCATTTTAAAAGGGAGTTAAAGAACTGGGCTAAATCAAGATTCACAAAAACGAAACGATCCCGGTGTAAAAAGAATCAACTCCAAAGTGGCTGAAGCCTACCTGGAGTTATTAGATTCACACGCTATAAATTAATAAAGATTCATGGGTACATGACACTTTCAGTGAAGTGAAAAGGAAAAGCTTGGACAACGTTCCGGTTGTAGTTCAGGCCCACACATACATGCATGCAAACGTATGTGAATGTACTGCATGCACATACATACATACACAAACTTGGGCTAAGAAATTGCTTACAAGCATATGCTCAGATGTACATACCTAGCCACAAGTTCAGTCAACCTTGTTTGTTGGTTTTGAATTGCCCAAAAACCACCTATGAGTTTCGTATTGAGGCACTCAACCATTTACTTTAACTGGAAATGGCTTGTATGTTATTGTTTTTGGCAAAGTTCACACACGAAGCGTTTTCCAACAGTTTGACACTTTTCTCTGCACCAACACAAATAGCTGAAACGAGAGTTTGAGTTTTTCGTTTTGTGCGATCAGTGGAGCTGACGAATGTAAACGGTTTCTGCCGCGTCGAGTGCTTGTTGGTAACTGAAATTGAAGTTGGCTTAAAACCGGGAGCGAGCGCTAATTGGGAGAGAGAGCGCGCAATTCATGATAGAGTTGCCGAATAATATTTTTCAAAAAAAGTCAACTTGTCTGGGTAGATTGAAGATGGATAATATTAAATAATAATTAAATAACGTTGACAATAAATTAAAACGATTAAATATTAATAAATAAAAGGTATTTTTATTAAAAACAATCGCTTGCAACGTTTGTGCAGCCCTGTATTGATATTTATGTTGAATGCATAAGACAGCTCTGGTCCGCCAAAAACTTATCGATATATCGTGCGATATTTATTTTAGGGCCAGAAACTCTGCAGAAAAAGCAGCCTCGTGAAACACACATAAACCACAAAAACAAATACAATAGATCAAATATAAATATGCTAAATAACAATCGCAGTGCAGTGCAAAAGAAAAATAAAATGTGAAAATCCGCGAATTGACGAATTCACGCACATTTGTGGTGGTTGCTGACTACTACAATTGTATATGTATGTATACACATACACAAATACATACACATGAGTTTGCGTAGGAGGTGGTATCAAAATAACAACAGCAGCAGCAGCAGCAGCAGCAATAGCAGTAACAGTAGCAACAAAGAAGTCTTTACCATATGTTCGATGCATCTATGGTGCGTCAGTATCCGCGTGTGTCAGCTCGGTAACGTTCCATGGAAATTCCAGTGCCAATGTCAAGCAGTCAAAGTCAAAGCGAGCTAACGTTAGCTTAGTAATTATTATCAATATCAATATCATCCAAATAGAACCTTTCTTTCATTGACCATAGTAGTCAGCCAATTTAGCATAACAATTACTACCGCAATTACCAATATCAATATCAATAGCGTTACCTATACCTCTCACTGTAAATCGGTTAGAAACAAGTGTCAACTAAACACATAAACAATCACACATACACACACACACATCTAAACACGCACACACTCATTGAGAAAGCTGTCAAGAAAATATTTGAGCCCAAGGGTCCGCTGGAGAGCGTGCAACTATGGGCAATTGCCTGAAATGCTTCCAGTCGTCGTCTGCCGCACCAACGTTGCCCACAAGCTCCTCATCTCCAAACGCATTGCACACAAACGCCAATAGCTGCCAAGCGGCCACAAGCATTGGCAACTGCTACGATATTGTTGGGCCCAATTCAAATGAACGTTGTGCCATTTATAACGACAGGCCACACGGTAAGTTATTGTCATTTGCCTATTTTCCAATCCAATAATAATCAAATTTTTGTTGTCCAGAAACCGATGAATTGCTCTCTAATCGAACTCCACTCAAGCCAGCAAACAATTGTGATACTAAGCGTAATAGTTTTAAGTCCTTAGGCTTGCTTAATGGAAGTGCGCCCACAATGAGCGATATTATTATCTCAACTGGTAAGTATATACTATGTACTACTACGAACTATAATTAAATATATGGAATGTTGACCTCGCTAAATATCCCACACAAATCTTGTAGAGAGCAAGTCACCTGATCGCGTGTTTGACTTTAATTTGCATTAACTGATTAAATCGTTAATTCCACTTACCATATTTCAGCGGTTAAGGAATCAATTGAGGTATCACATCAAACGCTAAACAAACTATTCGATGTGTATAAAGATCCAGATGATGAAGATATGATACTCACTGATGGCATTGAGCGTTTGTGCAATGATCTTAACTATCAACCTGATGAATTTGCAATACTTGTGCTTGCCTGGTGCCTCGACGCCTCACAGATGTGCCGCTTTACCAAAACGGAATTCATTGATGGCCTACACAAAATGCGGGCGGATACAATTACAAGCATACGCTTGAGACTTGAACAGACAATTGAGATGCTTAAGGTGGACGCTGAAATGTTTAAGCAGCTCTATCGTTTTACCTTTCGGTATGCTTGAAATGCCAATAATTGCTAGCTCAATATTATATATATATATTTCGTTATGTTTCGTAGCTTTGGCTTGGAGCCAGATCAGCGGGTATTGTCGCTGGAAATGGCAATCGATTTGTGGAAACTTGTGTTCACTGTACAAACACCTGATCTCTTTTCAAACTGGGTAAACTTCCTCGAAAAGCATCCGAACATACGCCGCATACCCAAGGATACATGGAACATGTACCTCAATTTTACCGAACAATGTGATATAGAAAATTACGATGATACAGAAGCGTGGCCAAGTCTCTTCGATGACTTTGTCGAATATGAAAAGAATCGTAAGCTGGAAGTGGCCGTTCACGATGATGACAACAACAATGACGATCCATTACAGAGCCATGTCAAATCCGGCAACGATACGCGTCACGTGTCATAGTTTAAGATGCAGCCAGTAGCCAAACACAAAACACAAAAAACACATAACCGTCTAGGGCCAAGCAACCAACCAACGTTCAACTCGCCAATAGTAATTTAAAGCTGTATATTTAAACTTGATATTCATTTGCTCTCTTTATACTTGAGTAACTAACTATCACGCTGTTGTTAGCATACGCTTAATTGTTTATGTTCACCTGAACACCTCTGTAGTCAGTTCTGGCCAACGGTCATAGATCTACGATGCGGTGCTGGCGCTGCTTGATGATTCATAACAACCCCAACCACAATCACAACCAACACCACCACCATCAACCATAACAATCAGCAACAAGAAAGCAAATGCACACACAGCTAACCAGCCAGTCAGCGAGATGATAATTTACCTTGCAAACAACTTTCAACGCGTAGCAAAGGGCAACGGACGCATTTGTTTATAAATTAAAGACTTATCAACAAGAATTTTAAAAAGCTCAATCATACGAAACCACATGTGTATATACTAAATGACTTGATCAAGTAGAAGAGCAAACATATTTTCAATGTGTGCAAACCGTATAATATATATAGATATATATACATACATATAGCAATTAACTGATGTATTATTTTAAATTGAAAAGATTGCAACATTTTATGGCACTTAACTATTGAATTGCATATAAATTACATACTTAGTTTTAAGTAGTGGATGTGAATTAAATAAACATAAACTAAACTAATATTTCAATTCGTTTCAATTTCAATTTATTTCAACACACAGCTGATACAGGGTTATTATTTTCAATCAATTGATATTACTCTTTTTGAAATACTGTTCCCCAACTTCTAATTGGCAATGTTGTTTGATATGCTCTTATGAACATATGTTATTAACAGAAGCTGTTATAGCAGGTAGCTTATAATAGCGTTCATAAAAGTAAACGTTATCTTCAAATGAACTTAGTTTTCCATTTCAATCGACAATTTTTAATTGAAAATAATAGAATAAAAAACAATAAGTATTGTTCTCTATTACTATTAAACAAAGTCCAACTTCAATAAGTTTTGTATTATTTAATAAATCTCCATTAAAATACGAAATATATTGTTATTTGCTGTGCAGATAATTTAAAAATCAAAATCAGTATCGATAGTTGTAAGAGCAACATCGATGCAGCGATGTTTATATTGATATCGATATCTTTTCCAGCTCTAACGCACGTACTTTACTGCATATGTATATTTGATAAAAAATCGTAAAATCACTTGTTATTTATGGTTCCTTACCTAGGTGAGTAATAATAACTGTTATAAAATTAACCCCCATCTGACATTAGACAAATTCGACATTGTAATTCGAAAACAACCAGATTCAAATTGAGGATTCAGTGAATTGATTCACGATTTGACATTGAAAAACAAATGCCATGCTGGGGTGGTTGCGGTGGGCGTAGAGCAAGAGCAAGTGCAAGAGCAAGAGCGAAGGGCAAGGATAGGCAAACGGAAACGGTCGATCGAAGAAAGGACATACATCATGCCCTGTGAGAGCTGTGGAGTTGAATTTACGGTATTTCGTCGCAAGCGTAGCTGTTTCGATTGCAGGTAATCATATTGCATCAATTCTCAAATTGCCACAATATAATTGCATATCAAACTGTCTCCAAAAGGCGATATTATTGCAACAATTGCCTGACGGCGACGACGGCACGACGCTGCCAACGATGTGCAATATTTGCTCAGAGGCCGCTTTTGCGAACGGATTTACTGAAACTGAAGCCAAAAGATCTAATATTCTATTTGCAATCGAAACACATTTCCACTGAGGGCTGCCTGGGTGAGTCATTGTTATTGTGATAATAGATTCGAAGAATCTGATTAATGTTTCACTTTGATATTACAGAGAAGGAAGAATTGGTCGGCCTGGTGCTGGCACATGTAGCGCAAACGGATCGTAATTCCGGACGGCCGCCCAATAATAGTCCTGGACGTGGCCAAGCCAATCCGATGGATAGTCTTAAGCAAACGTGCCAAAACTTTTTCACCAATCTGAGTGACAATATTAGTGATTCCTTTGCGTCCTTCGACCCAAAGTCCAGTGCGAAAACAACAACAGACAACAGTCGTGCTAACAGCCGTCATGCCTCACATGACGGTGGCGCACCACCGCCGCCACCGCCCACGCACATATTCGAGCAGCCACGTGTATCGACACGCGAGATTCCAACGTACGCCAGTTCAGTCAACGTGCGGACACCCACACGAACTCCAACAACCCCGAGAAGAAACTCAACGGAGGTAGCTCATATACATGTTAGTCCTTCGACCTCATCATCGCACACGACAACATCGCCAACAGCAACAGAGGAGCGCAGATCGGCAACGGTTCCAGCTACATTAGCTGTTAGGCCTCTTAATGATGGTGATCCTGATAACTCTGAGTGCGAGTGCTCGGATGATGAAATTATGAACACTTTTAGTGAGCGGACGTCTAACAAGAACAGCGAGAACAGTGCTGGACAGGCCAGTCTAAACAGGCCGCCCTTGGAGCTGAACACTGTGGGTCTGGCAACAACAACCACAGCTACAGCGAGCACCAGTCCAGGTTATTCCAAGCAGGGTTCACTTAGCTCCAAAGTGGACGCATGTGGTGCAGACTCATCGCAGTCTAGTTTTGAGGAACTGGGTGCCATTGGAGGCATCTCCGATGAAAGTAAGGCAGCTACAGATACCAATAGCAGCAATTTGGATCAATGGCAGATTTTGGAACAAAATTCAGCCCCAAGCGGCAGTCAAATGAACCCACATGCAACATCCAATTCAGATGGCGTAGCAACCGAAGAGATTCTGGAAGTAACGCTGCGGAATGAGCCTGGTGAGCAGCCAAACATTGAACAGCGCACGATTACTGTACCACAGTTACCACAGCGTATAAAGAAAGTGACCAGGCGCCGCTCCGATGGTTACCTGAATCGGCGTCATCATTCTAGCGATGATGAATCGCCTGTGGCGACAAGCGGTCCAGCGTTGAGTACACTGAGTGAACAGCCAGAGCCAGGAACTGCGTCCAGCAGCTGCCACCGTTGTGGTAAGAATAAAACAAATATACGCCGTCATGTGGAGAAGATGCGGAGACATCTAGAGAACTCACAAATGTCCGAGGAGGACATCAAGCGAGAGCTGCAAGAGTTCCTCACGTATCTGGAGCAGCGCACCAAGTCTTTAGATTGCTCCGAAGCCGACAGTCATGTCGTTTCACCGCTGAGCGGTGCAGAAACGGGCAGCATTGCAGCTGGCGGTGGCTCTGGCATGCCCATTACACCGACCATCGAGTTCTCACCTACGCAGGACGATAATGATACCCGATGGGATGATGACGAGGGGATTCATGTGTATGCAGCGCCGCTTGGCTTTGAACCGGCCAATGGCTTTGATTCACGCTTCATCAACTTGGAAGACTTTGAGGACTTGTAAGTGAAACTGAGGTACTCTATTGATCATTATGGATTTATTGCTATTCCCATTACAGAAAAGACTTGGAAAATTTAACGGTGAAACAATTAAAGGAGGTACTGATGTTGCATCGTGTTGACTACAAAGGATGTTGTGAGAAGCAGGAACTGCTCGATCGTGTGGAGAGACTATGGAAAACAATGCGAACTGCGCCAGGTACGCCTTATATTCGCAATTGATAAAGCGAATCTAATTGAAATCCAATTGCAGCTGTTGAGAAACTTGCCACTGATGAGCTTTGTAAGATTTGCATGGATGCGCCGATCGAGTGCGTATTTTTGGAATGTGGCCATATGGCGACATGCACCAATTGTGGAAAAGTGCTACCCGAGTGCCCGATTTGCCGACAATATATTGTACGAGTTGTAAGATTCTTTAGGGCGTAAGATTGTAAATGGCAGCCCATAGCTTTGCTTATTGGTTTAGGAATATATAGTATATATATATATGTATTATGAAACCCGGGTGGGAGGCCACCAACGATGGCTGACCAAGTGATTGCTGTTCTGTGCACGTACATACATTTATGTATAAAAAAAAAAACAAACAAAACTAAATTTATGCACAGAATGTGCTATTTATATTGTCGTTAATGAGTTTATATTGAGCGCTCAGTAACCTCAGATAATAATAACTTTGTTTCCTTATATCTTATATACTGACAATTGTGTTTCAAAACCAGACAGTGTGTTGCCACTTAAGGGATACAACTTTAAAAGTGTGTATTAACTAACGTATTTAATTTGTGGAATAGTTTTGCTATTTATTTTATTTTTCTTGTTGTTTGTGTATGTGGAATGAGCGAGTAGTAGTAGTAGATAAGCTAACATTCCTATAAATTGTAAATGATGAAATCTATTATAAATAATGTTGTAAATCTCGTCTAGATACGCATTTACATCAATAAACTAAATATTTTAATTTGATTTATTTCATGATGTTTGCTCCTATTGTGCGCCATAATAATTTAAATATATATCGATTAACTACCAAACAGCACTGCCTTTCTACTTTACGAACACTCTTTCGATATGAAAAGCGGTAGATATATCGATAGCTCTATTTACTGCCGCAGCCAACCCGCAACCCCTTTAAAACACTGTTTTTTTTAACGCTAAATCTGCCTGTAATTAATTTTGAATTAAACGCATTATGGCATATTTTCTTTGTATTTTATTACACATCGAATTTGTCAATTATGAAATAGGTTTATTTGTGCTCAATAATTAATTGATAGATATAATAATAACAATTTCAACAAATAATTGGGAATTCTTTTTAGCAAATTGCATTTGTCATTGTAATTACATTTCGAGATACAATTTCGTTTAATAATAATGCAAATTATATATATCTTAAGCATAAAAACATAGAATACATTGAATATTTTAGATGTTAGTTCAACTAAATCCAAGCGACAATGATTTTTATTTTTCAACAAATAAAAATTATACAATTTAAATTGTGCGGCTTTCACTTGGCTAATCTAAGTGAATTGTGAACTCGCTCCCAACAAATATGATGCGTTGGTAGTCGAGTATTTGCACATTTGTGAATGAGACGAATACAAATGTGAATGCAAAGCATCTGCGTACAATAGATATACAATAGATACACACAACAACAAGTTTTTGAAATCACCGAGTGGAGATTGTGGATGGGGGGGAACTGGTATTGGAGTAGCTTAGAAGTCATATGAGTTGTCTTCATCATCGCCCTTGCGCACCTTGAAGATGAACCTGTAGATGAGAGCAGCTAGAATTCCGCCGGCAATGGGGCCCGCCCAGTAGACCCAGTGATCGTTCCACATGCCCTGGACAACTGCAGGACCAAACGAGCGTGCTGGATTCATGCTAGCACCGCTGAGTTTAATCTGCAAATAAGGTAAATAAATATCATAGTTGCAAGCAATCTGATGAGTTTATTGTGTCACTTACCGCACACAAGTGTCCAGCAGCAATGGATAGACCAACGGCCAACGGAGCGGATCCCTTGATATCCTGACGTCCAGGATCCGACACACCCTTGACCACAAACACCAAAATGAAGGTAATCAATGCCTCGATCAACACCACTTGACCCACACCCAAAGTGTCATCAAATTTGGACACGCCCAGTCCAGTTACGACCATGCCATTGACAGCTGCCCGGATGACAGCAGCTCCTGCAATGGCGCCCACACACTGTACGATAATGTAGAAGGCCGCCTTCAGGATGCTCATCTCACCAACGATGAGGAAACCGATTGTTACCGCAGGGTTGATGTGACAGCCGCTGATGTGACCCAGACCCTATAAAAAGAGAGCAAAGAAATGTATTTTTAATTCGCAATTCAATTGTAGATACCTATTATAGCCAAGTTCTTAACTTGTTAATTTATTGTCTTTTCGTTTTAATCTAAAATGTGCAGAAAACACTAAAGCCAAATACAATTTACAATCAAATTCAATTCGATTTCAAGTCTTTTATTAACTCGTTAGGTAAGAAATTCGAATACGTTTAATGGTTGATGAGGTAAGTGTTTGATTGATTAGTATAGTATGATATTTGTGTGTGTACAGGATAAGTTGCAGTCGAGCACACTCGCTGTTTTCTTTGCTTTTGAATGCAAAGCGCTTGCAGCAGGTGCCTGAGTAGCTTACAGGTGGCAATGACTATAAGAAACTGCAGCCAAACTCCAATCAGACTAAATTCTTTGGCTTTGAGTTGATCTCGAAGTTAACAGTAGATATATCAACCTGAAGTGCACATAGATAAAAGGTTTAATAGGGCAGAAGAGCAGTGTGGCTTAAGCCATATCCTTAGTCAGTTGACTCCCCTTCCCCCTGCTCTACTGGCTGGGCAAAGTGAGTTGCTCATGTGGCATACATCAAATGTCAAGTTGCCACTTGACGTCGTCAGCGTTTGTTAGCTTGGCAGGTGATTTGCGTTACTGGGTTGGGTAATCTTTACCCTTTGCCATGGAGTCTGCAGTTTGGCCATTACGCAATCGTCTTAAATGCAATCGCACTCGCAACGGATACAAGCAATTTGGCCTGACATGGAAACGCATTGAACTTACAGCCAAAGATTGAGATTGAGTGAGAGACAAAGCTGCACTCAATTCCCAACTGCAGATCGAAAGTAAAAGTGATTCCCAGAGTGAGTCTGTTGAGTCAGCGTTAGGCAAGTGCCTTCTAAGTATACTTAGAATGGAAATCAAACGAATTGCCACTCGAGCCACAGAGTGTGAGTATACTCACACTCACACTCACACGCACACCTGTCTTATGAATGAAAACGCATTCGCAGCCTGAGCTCAAGGTCGATGTGCAGGCTTCTATGTAGCTCGATATCAATTGGCGATTTGCTTTTTCGTATCGGATTTAGTTTAGCTGTACGATTTGGCTTTGGATTTGAATTTGGCTTTGGCAACGGGTCTGGGCCTCAAGTGCAAACATGGCCAATGTCGGGTGTCTGCGCTTAATTAATAAATGCGCAAACTGCAGGCGAATGTAGGGGAGGGGCAGGGGGATTGCAGGCTGTGCGTTGATCGTTGGCCATTTGCTGCTCCACAGCGTTAATTACAGCCACGTTAAGAGCAAGTTCAGGCACAGCACAACAACAACAACTGCAACTGCGAGATACATGCATGAGCTACGCCCGTTGCAAGCGCTGTGGCAACTGCAACTGCTGCGGCAACTTGACATTTGCCATACGCACTGCACTGCAATGCAATGCCTATGCTTATGCTTGCCATCGAAATTATGTTGTGGCTTTTCATCAAGAGCAGGCAACACACTTAACAGCCTTGCCTTGCGTTGCGTTGCTGCTGGCTGAGTCAGCTCTTTGCTCTTTTGCCAGATCGATCAGAGATCGCGGTTTGTGAGCGCGTTGTGTGCACTTTTTAATTGCACACTTGTGTGTCAGCAGCATATTAATCAAACGTTTGTTGCATGCCACTCGATGGGGCACGCAGAACCCATCATTAACATCTGCCGAGTGGCATGCCACAAATGCGTGAGAATGCGGCCGAATGATTCACCATGATTCGATTATTCAAATGATACCTTCTTCTGTTCTCTGATCTCTTCGAGAGCTGCTCATCGCCTGCAGATTGGGATGATGCAGAGATCTCCTCTCCTCCTTTTCTATATCTTCTTACTTCTTGGATAATTAGTCAATGAATCAGCAGCCTACTCATCTTCTTTAATCTACTTCTTTCTTCTTCTGTCATTATTTCTATTCTTTGATTTCTTTCAACCACAGCTTGCTTCCCTTGTTACTCTACTATTTCTCTGATTCTTCTATTTATCTTTCATTGTTCATCTTTCTTTTCTTCTGCCAGCTCTTCAGAACTACTCAGCCTGCTTCTTATCGTCTGATTTGCCACTTCATCTCACCTCTTTGCTCTTTCTTATGTGTTTTCTTCTCTCACTCTATCTCTTTCAGAAATCTCCCCTCCTAATAATAGCATCATCATCTTTTCTTATTTGCCTTTTCTTTCGTTCTCTTATGGTCTCTTATCTGCCTCCTGAAATCCTTTTTTCCATTCTGTGTTTTTCTATTCGCTCTTTTTCTACTCTCACAAATTTCCGCTTCATCTCCGCTCACATCTCTTCTTCTCCGCACTTTTTGAATTCGCATTACTTCGGCAAAACTCAGCCGATTTCGATAAACGAAGCCGTTTTGATTATTGTTTCTAATGTTAATTGACTTGGCATCTTCATTTTATTTATTTAGGCAATTTAAATTTTTTCGAAAATTTTCAATTTTTTGCATACCTACCCATTGACATTTTTTCGAAATTTTTGAATTCGCAAAACTTTGGTAAATCTCAACCGATTTCGATAAACGAAGTAGTTTTGATTATTGTTTCCTATCTAAATTGATTTTGCATCTTCACTTTGTTTATTTAGGCAATTTAATTTTTTTCGAAAATTTTCAATTTTTTGCATACCTACCCCTTAACATATTTTCGAAATTTTTGAAATTTTCCAATTCGCACAACTTTGGCAAAACTCAACCGATTTCGATAAGCGAAGTAGTTTTGATTATTGTTTCCTATCTAAATTGATTTGGCATCTTTACTTTGTCTATTTAGGCAATTTAAAAATTGTCGAAAATTTTCGATTTTTTGCATACCTACCCCTTGACATTTTTTCGAAATTTTTCGAATAAACGAAGTCGTTTTGATTATTGTTTCTCCCCTCAATTAATTTGGCGTCTTCATTTTGTTTATTTAGGCAATTTAAAAATTTTCGAAAATTTTTCATCTTTTGCCTTCTTCCTCTTCTTCTCTTATTTTCTCGCTTATTTTAACTCTTTTCTTCGCCCATTTCTTCTAATGCTTTCCCCTCCCCATCTCAACTAGTTAACTCTCAGTTTAGTTGGCCAAACTGTTTACTTGAAAGCGTTAACATATAGAGTCAAAACACCTCAGTCCAATGACTCTGTAATTTGAATGCATAGCAGAGGGTCGATTGGGCTATAACAAGCGCAGACAGAACAATGCGATTGAACTGTCTGGCACAGTGTTAACACCAGCTGTTAACTTTGACATACACATTGGGAACATTGACCTTACAATGGAGTCTACAGTTTTATGGCTCTTAATAAATATTTGCAATTTTAGGTAAGAATAAAACTTGGCATGGGAATACTGTAGAGGCTGTTTAACTGACTCTCCGACTGCCTGACTGTCTATCTGTCTATCTCTCTGTCGCTGTCTGTCTCTGTCTCTGTCTGCCTATCTGTCTGTCTCTATCTCTGCCTGTCAGTTACTCATAGAAGTTATGAGTGTATATATATATATATATATATATGTGAATATATAGAGATATCGATCGCTTAGATCGAGGCTTACGCATGCGCAACGTCGGCGCACTAATGTCTGCGTTGTTGTCCAAGTTGTTGTTGTTGTAGTTGTTGTTGTTGTTGTTGTTGTGCGACATTTGCGCTTAAATCATATTTTATAGCTTTTTGTTAAATTGAATGTTAACTTGTTTGTTTCGTTCTGCTTTTCTGCAACTGCTCGCTGCGGTTGTTGTTGTTGTCGTATTTGTTGTTGTTGTCGTAGTTGTTGTTGTTGTTGCTGTTGTTGGTGATTGTTGCTGTGGAGCGTTTCAAGTTCGCTTTAAGCCAATGGCCCAAACTGACTTTGCCATTTTCGCTGATTTCGGGCCGTTTGATTTAAACTTTTGTGAATGGCTCACGCACAATTTTGTTGCCAATGTTGTTAGCGTTGTTGTTGTTGTTGTTGTTGTTGTTGTCGCTTACTTGGGCTTTTATTGATCTTGCATGTTGCACCTTGATTGCCGCTGGCGGCTCTATCGACTTTGACTTCATTTGAGTTAACACTCCGCGTTCCCATTGCTCACATTGGCCTTTTCGAATAGCCCGAATAAACATTCATATTCATTCGCTCATCTGCTTGAGCACTTGTTCTGTGCAACGTTTGAATACCCATTAATCAATGTGGCCCAACCCCTGATTTCAAGCAACTGATTCAACTGCCGGCACTCACAATTTATGACTATGACTATGAGTAGCACTTGGCATTCATTCATTCATTCATTCATTTGAATTCATTCGCTTGTCCCGCATTAAATGCAAAATGCTGGAATTTCCCGCCCGATTCGTTTGGCAAGATAAAAGTCAAACAGTTTAAAGCTGTTGTTGTTGTTGTTTTTGGTGTTGTTGCATTGCTATTGGTATTTTCTATTTGGCCCACTTCCTTTTTGGCCAACTGTCAACTGCTAACGTCTTCGCATGAAGCAAGCCAATGCAGATTGCATATTGCATACAAATGTTGCGATTGTTGTGGTGTATCTATGTTAAAGGGGGGTGTAGATCTGAAGAGGGACTGCAGTGGGGATAAGCGGGAGTAGCGGGGGGAATGAGGAAAGTAATTTAAGAGCAGTTTACATTTGTAGTTCAGATCTCAGCTCAACTTAAGCGTAACATTCAATGAATGCATTCAAAGTCAGCTACAGATACATTTCTCTGATCGATTACGCAGATGGATTGCCTAACAGTTTGTATCTGTGAGATGCTGTAACTACGAGATACAGATACAAATGCAGGAGTGACCCAAATACTGCTAGTTACTTGTAGTTAGTAAATTACCTACCTAAATACCTACAGGGAGACAAATCTACTTCTACTTTAGCTAAACTCTTTGTGCAGCTTGAATGAACATTTAAAGAAGCAGATTTCTATTAAAAAAAATCTACAGCTTTAGCTAGGCTTAGTCTATTAACTTGGCTGTGACTTGCAGTAGTTCAAAAGAGTCTTTAAGTTTATATTTCATTTGCTTATAGGCAGAATTATCCTAAAGGTTTACAACTTGTCTGTTCTTTCTTTTTATATTGAATGATAGTATTGCAGATGCTTATAGCTATCTATCTATCTATCTATCAATCTATAGATCTGATTATCTATCTAAAGAGCTATCCATCAATGTTGCTGTCCATCTTTCAAGCTGACCATCTATCTATCTATCAGCTCTCCATTTATCTGTCTATTTATCTATATATCTTTAAATCTAACTACATAACTTTTCTAAATACCTCTACTATTCTTATCTATTATATTTATCTATCATAATAACTATATATATATATCATCTATACAAAGTGTTTATCTACCTATCTATCTATTTGCTTAACTATCCAACTATATTTATATCTGTCTACCTTTGTGTCTCTCTATGTATCTATCCATCTATCTAACTTTCTATAGATCTAACTACATGTATATCTAATTATCTGTCATCTATCTATCTATCTTTCTGTCTCTCTATCAATGTATCTGTCTATTTAACTAAGTATCTATCTCTATCTGTTTAACAATCCATCTACATTTGTATCCATCTATCTCTCTAACTATCTACCATTATTTATACATCTATCTATCGACTAATCCGCCTTCTATTCTCTCGCTGTCCATTCCAAGAAGTGACTAATAAATCAGAGAAAACGGATTGACAAATGGCTCAGTTTGTATGCAGTTAGCAAATCCTGTCAAATACCAACCATAACTTCCAAGTTTCTCGTTTGTTTACAATACGTAAGCATATGTATACATATATATATATGTGTGTGTGTGTGTATAAATATATATATATATATATTTGTTGTTGGCTTTAAACTACTGTTAATTGTCACGTTTTCCATTTGTAATGCTTCATTGACCCGCGATTGGGGAATCGTCGTCATTTCATACCTCGAGCCAATTGTCGTCACAGTGTCTCGTCACGGATTGAGTTCAGTTAACCCAATTGGCCAAATGTTCGATTGTCCAGACTCTAAGCATGTCTCGTGGCACACGTCATGTGACTGGGAATGCAACTGCCACTGCAACAGTCGCTGCAACTGTTTGGCAGTTGCTCATAAGCCAAACAACAAAACTCCAATGACGCGTGACTATCTATCGCCCGTTGCTTGCATTGAGTAATCGCAGCGAATCTCTCAACAATTGGCGAAAGTGTGGAGCGAAAGAGTGAACGAGAGAGAGAGAGACAGAGAGAGGGAACGATTACACAGGTGCACACGTGTGCCTGGCAGCTTATCGTGATATCTGACATAACGTGAAGTGTGGTTAATTGCGATATTACGGCCTGAATTCGCTAAGCTCAAGCACATTTGCTGCCTCTAACTTGGCTAACTTGTAACTGTTGTTAATTAAAGGCAACAATCATTGTAAATACGCACTTTGAGGTTATATTTAATTCGCTGTTAATCAACACTGCTCTTCTCATTAAGTTCGCGCTGATCGATCGAGTTGTTCGCCTCAAGTCTTTGTTAGGCCCATTGAGTTGTCATCAGTGTTTAAAACCACAACAACAATGAGAGCAACGAGAACAACGAGAACAACAACAACACGAATCACATCAGAAGGCAGAACGTAATTAAACGCATAATAATCTAATTGCATATTTTGCGTGTTGATTAATGTTAATTGCCGACGCAGACGCTTTTGCAGCGAGTGCGCATTTATTATTCACATTCGCATTCGACATTCGCATTCGTATTTGTATTCGTATTCACATTCACAGCATTCACATTTTGTGCGTTACTCATACGCAGCGTGCGCAGCGCTAATGATCATGATCAGAGCTCAAGTTGTAGCTGTAGCTGTAGCTCCACTTGTATCTGTATCTGTATCTGTATCTCTGTGCGTCTGTAAATCTATCTGTCAATTTTGTAAATTACATTCGCACGCGGCCAACGCTTCGAACGCTTCAAACGATTCGATTGCCGTTTTTATGCGTTTGTTGTTCGCTTGAAGTTTGTCGTTTGCCGTTTTAAATGCCAATGTCTTGCCCAAAATGCGACTGCAGCAACAACGAGTGCCACTTGTGAATGAGTTTTGGCCCGTCCGAAAGTGTAACGCGGCGGTGGCGTGTCCTTGAACGCATGAATTTGCCATTACTATATTGACCAGCTCAGAGCTCGGCGAGCAGCTAATGCAATTGGCCCAATCTCAATCACAATTTTTCTGTGTGTGTGCGTGTGCGACTGTTGCTTACCTGTGCCAATGTGGCCACCGTCAAGCCAAAGGTGAACGCTATCTGTGGCACGCTCGCACTTCCGTCCACGGTGCTGCCAACGCCGATGAACACCAACAGAAATGTCCCCACCAACTCCCCCAGCAACATGCGCCAGATTTTCTTGTTCTCCGTGATATCAGCGACGCCAAAGAATTTCGACATGTCTGCAGAAAGATACGAGAAAGACACAAACAAAAAGGAGATGAAAATAATGAAAGAAAGAAACAAAGAAAGAAACAAACAACAATTAGTTTCGATTATTGACAACACATTGATTAAGAACTCTGCCAGCGCATGCTAAGTTCTAATTAATTAACTAATCAATCAATCAATCAGCGCCAACAGATTCTGCAATCGATTTGAAATTACATTTGAAAACTGTTTTCTTAAGATTCCTAGTGTATGTTAAATAATAAAAGAAACTCATGTAATTCATGTAACAAATTTGAACAATTTGAAATATATTTAAATGGGAGAAATTAATTAGCTTGAAAGTAAAATGAATTAAGAAGTCAAACCATGTTTAAAATGACATAAAATATGTAAATTAATTAAGTTTTGGTAGACTTATGAGAGTTGGATGTTTATAAATGAGCGTCAATGGATAATAAATGGAAAAACGACAAGCATGTAAATGCAGAACAAATTTTGATTAGAAAACATAATAAAATTGATATAGTAGATCAAAATAGGTTAGGTTTTTGCAAACTTATGGAAGTTTGAAGTTTTTTAAAGAAATCTCAAAATTTGTATATTGCAAACAATATTTAGATGCAGATAAATTTTAGAGAACGAACCATGATCAAATTGATGTAATAGATACAAATCGGTTAAGTTTTAGCAAAGTTATGAGAGTTGGAAGTTTTTAATTGAACGAAATGGAAATGGAAAAATGCCAAAAATTTAAATGCAGAACAAATTTACAGGACAAAACATAATAAAATTTATATAATAGATAAAAATCGCTTAAGTTTTGGCAAACTTATGAGAGTTACAAGTTTTTGAAAATGTGTACAAATGTAAAAAACAGTTTCAATTCAGAGCACAAACCAGAATTAGATACAATAGTTTGAATTTTAACAAAGTTAATACAGTTTTCCGTTCGATGAAGCCAAAGAAGTAATTTGTTTACTTGTTATATAACAATTAATAGTTTTTTGTTTACTGGCAACAAATGATAACTAAGACTTCTGCCAATAGATAATATACATTTCATAAGCAAATGAAACTGGCAATTTCACACAGTTTGATTAATGAATTTGTTTAATCGCACTCTGCGCTTTATTTCCTTCTTCCCATTGCTTGGTTAGCGGTAATTTGTTGATTTTTACAGTTTACCTAAGCTCAATGTTAAACAGCGGGTGTTAATTAATTTGTTTAAACAAATAATAACGTTAAATTAGCAGCTCATTTGCAAGCGATCGCTTGAATGCCAAGTGAATACTCGCGATTACTTCGATTATTCAATCTAATTAACTTGATTCTTTATTGAATGCAGGCTTCATTTAAATAATTGAAAGTATCTCTTAACAATGCGATAATTATGCATAATAATAATAATAATAATACTAATATTATTATTGATTTATTCACTGTTAATTGCTAAGCCAAATTGACAACGTGTTTGAGCATAAATATCGCAGTTATTCGCTTTGTTATTTTGCACACACTTCAAGCGAAGTGTGAAGCGCGACCTTTGCACTAAATGCACAAGTTGCTACACCCTGTAACTATTAAGTGGGAGATGGGTGTATAAGCAGGCAACTAAGGGTCTAAATTTGCTGTCTTATCTTTGAAATTAACTCTTAAATAGTTACAACATTACTGGGTAACTGCTAGTCGAGCAGACTCGCCTAGAGATCGATTAACTGCTGTTTTATGTGCCCAAACACAGCACGCACAACACATACACTACTCAGTTGTGTGTTCTGTAGTAGTATTTAGTTGATTTCCTTGCATATTCTGCCTTCAGTCAAAGTCTTTTGGTCTTATGAGCAGAACTTAAGGCCAGGGTCATAAAGTTGGCCATAAAACGGGTCGTAATCCCCATGTAAATGGGGACAACTGCTTATCAATTAATGCAACAGCTAAAAGCGTGTCAACGCATCTGATAAGCCATGTTATCAACGTGCTTCGCACACTTCACTTAATACGCCAATTATCTTCCTCCACTTGATGTTGTCATACTCATCGTTGCTGTTGTTGCTCGTTGTTGTTGTTGTTGTTGTCTTTTTGGCCGCAGTCCCATGACACGATGATAACGGACAGGGCATAGCGCCAGCTATGTCTGTGTGTGTGTGTGTGGAGGGAGGGGGGAGGGAGCTGGCTGAGGAGTGTGTTGAAAACTGTTTAACAAGAATAACAGTTAACTCAGCGGTGCAACCGTTTAAGCCACATCGTAAAACAATTGGCAACGTGCTGTGAGTTCGCACAACAACAACAAGAAGAAGAAGAGCAACAACAATGACAACAACAACAACAACAACAATGACAATGACAACGTCAATTCGCTTGTCTATTCATTTCATTCAGACTCAGACTCAGATTCAGATTCACTTGGCGTACTCTGAGCATATCGTGTTGCAATACGCGAATCGTTGTGCAATCGCAGAATGCAATGCAATCGTGCTCAGCATGAGGAAATGCGGATGAGAAAGAGGAGGGGAGAGGGGCGAGGGAAGAGGGAGTAAAGAGAACTCGAGAGGTAATTGCGGAGGAAAGCTACTTAGATAGGTTTATGACAGGCAGCGGCAAGCAAATCCCGCAACTGACTGTGACAGTAAGAGGAAAACTACACACACACACACCACCACACGCACACACATGTAATCAATCAACGTCAATCATTGCGATAAGAATTACTAACAATTTTACACTTGAGGTTTCATAAACAATTTCGGAATATATTAGCGTAGCAAAAATAGTTTATAAATAATGCAAAACTGAGAAAGTTAAAGTGAAAAAGAAAATAATTAATTTAATAAAGTAATTAAGAAGATGCTTGATTGAGTAGGTGAAAACAAAGTTAAACACTTAAATGTGTTAATAATAATAAAGAAACATATAAAATATGTACATAGTTAATATTAGTTATATATGAGAAGTGTTCCCCATAATAACTCTAGAGTTGGGGATCTTTAGAAGAGCAAAGCGTTGCAGAAAGCGACTTCTGTGAGTTAAGATTTCCAGCAGAGTTCGAGAAGTATTTGCAAACATTTGCATATCAGTTAATGCTGCTCAAAACTGAATAGATATTATAGGGTAACTTTCAGACAGTTAAAGTAGATATGCTGCCGGATAAGATATCTTAAGATGTCTTAAACATATCAAACACATCTGTCTAATATATTGTAAAAGCAAGGAATGCTCTTTTCAATCTCAAGAAAAGTTAGTGAAGAAAGATAACATAGTATTGTATTTTTAACAATTCCATTTACAGGGTATTATATCAACAATATACCAAAGAAACTGCATATTTGCAAACAAACATAAATTCATAGAGTTACGAGAAGTTGGAAGATCAAAAGCAGCCCACAACTGAAACAGATCTGCAGTCTACAGTGAGCTGTCTACAGTCTACAGTGAGCTGTCTAGCGTCTACAGTGAACACCCACAGCTGTTGGAAGTGATTGGGAGTTGCTGCAAATGAAAACGCGCATAATCATAAATAAATCTCAATGAAACGAGATCAGGTTGACAAGAGTTGACAAGATCCGTTGACTGAGAGCGGCAATTAGCATATGGTTAAATTTATGGTTTATTTGCATTGGACATTTGTTTAATTCACGCTCAGCGCATTGTATGCTAAGCGGCTGCTGAGCTCAATTTGTTTATGCAAATGCAAATGCAAAATGCGGTTGCACATTGTGGTTGCAGTTGCAGTTGCCGTTGCAGTTGCAAATAAAAAACAATAACAAATCAGCGAGGCAAGGCTGTAAAATGTCAAGCCAGCAATTACATTGAATTTGCTCGATCGCAACAAGTGATGCTAATGTGTGCGACAATCAATCAATCAGTCAATCAATCAATCAATCAATCAGTCAGCTAAGCAACGCTGCTCATCATTAGTGGCTCCATCCATAACGGTCAACAAGTACAAGTCTATTAATCACTCCATTCATCGAGGCTCCCCACAATCACAACACAGAATCAATTCAAGTTCAATGAAACTCACAATCTGATGATAATCAAAACATTAACTTTAATCGCTTGCTTTTGGCGGCTTTCAACTTGAAACAGCAGCAGTGTCAACTGGAAATGTGGAATTGAAATGGAAATTGAATTGGAAATGGAAATGTGAACAATCAGTAAGAAGTACAGGTGTTAACTTAGCCTTTATCAAGCTAAATTTATCTGGAAACAATCAGCGTCTGAAGCTGTTAACTTTGCCTTTGACAGTTTAGGTTTTCTCTTTCGATTAGCACTACAATTTAGTCGCTTGATTACGTAAATAGTAACTATGTTATGCTATTTATAGAACAACTCGCTAACAACTATTTGCCAACTGACTTTAGGCCGCATTTGGTTGATAGGCTCGTTCAGGTTGTACATTCCACATGTTATTAGCCCGAACTGGCTGTGAGTCAGTTTATAATTGATGGTCTTCACCTTGGCCAATGGCCAACAAATGGCAAAGGGAAAGGGGAATGTTGTAACATACTATAAGTGATAAGTAAGTAAGTAAGTAAGTAAATATATCGCACTTCAATACTCGAATATCAAATGACTTTCAACAGTTGCCAGAACTTTGCTTTCTTGCGTCTTTTTTTGCCGCATTTGTCATGTAATTATTTCTCATTTCTTGAGTTAGATAATGAATTCGTTCGGCAAGCGAAATGCTTAATTAATTGATTTCTTTGAGAATGAAATATATTTTAAACTGATTAACTGCAGTATAAGTAAATTGTTTAGTTTTCTGTATAACTTTGCTGCTTATTAATTACAATCTTTTCCTTTAATTTAACGCTTTTTTCTTAAGTGAAAACTTCTGTAGAATGATTACTAATATTGATTAAAATAATGCACTTATTACTCTATGTTCATATTCATAATTGCAGCAATAGAATCAAAGCTATCAGTCAGTCAATCATAGCCTATTATATAGTTTCTTTTGTCAGCATAAAATGGTAGATTAGTTTAGTCTATACGTTTGATGACTATGTTCGACAAGTAATCCAAAAACTTCATTAGATACTCACATATTCTTCGATTGTATTTAGAATCGATCTAGCAATCAGTCAAGCTGAGACTGAAACACGGACTTATTCTAAGTAAAAGTGTGTAGCTTAACTTAGTCTATAAGTTCTGCAAGTTTGCCTCTCACAAAGGCCGAACCACAATTCGCTGCAACTCCTTCTCTCTCACGCAGATCTGCTTTTGCGCTCTCATTTGTATTTGCGAATTTGCCTGTGAGCGAATTTGACTGTAAGCGAATTTGCCTGTGAGGGTATTTGCCTGTGAGCGAATTTGAGGGAATTTGCCTGTGAGCAAAAAAGCCTGTGAGTGAATTCGCCTTTTTATTTGCTCGTCGTCTACTCATGTTGTCTGGTTCGTTCTGGAACTTTGAGCCCACAGTAAAGTAATAATAACAAGAATATGCTCAAGTTTGCCTAAATTTCATTAGATTCTACTTGTGTAAAATTAGTCTTTCAATCAATCAAGCATAGTCTAATCAGCGACTGATTGATAGCTAAACTTGGTTAGAAGTTAGTCAGAGACAGTTAATATTAGCTTAGTTACAAGTGATAAGTTGAGCTAATACGAACCTAGATGCTCTGCTATTTGCAGAGCTTACAATCTCAATCTACAACTCTTGTTTACCTGCCACCTCAGTTACCTTAGTTTTCTCAGCTACTCGTAGTGCAAACATGGTGTGAGTTTATGGCTAACAGTCGTATAATGGCCATAAAGATAGTCACCACTTGGCTACCCTTTAGGCCTTATCAAGAGTCAAAATGAAATCAGAAGTCCACTTCTGTGGATTTAGACGATTCTTATCAGACGTCAGCTAAGCGAGACGCAGACGATGTTGGTCGGGCCAACATAATCTAAATTACTGAGCACTTGTTAACGTTATGTTTATGGCCAGAAAGAGTGTCATGGATTCCATGGATACGCCATAACCTTCCCCATTAAGATCTCTTAAGCTGGGCGTGCCGTGTGCAGATCACATCAAGTTAATTGAGTGTGCGAGTGTGTGTCACATCCTTGGGCCTTAAATGCGTATCTGGTGCTTAGAGGCCCGATCTCAAGTGATCTTGAGTTCAAAATGGGTCTAAGAAAATGCCAAATCAAATGAATAGGCCACATTAATAATTGTTGCCAAATTGAAAACAAAGCAACAAGCAAAATAAAAGCCGAATAAATTCAACTTAAACACAATAACAACAAGCAATGAAAGGTGATTATTATGATGATTATGATGGTTATTATTGTTGCTTATTGTGAGGGCGTGACGACAAGACATTGAATGGATTGAAACAACAGACAGACAACAAAACAGAGCCAAAGACAAGGCAAGGCTACAGTTCGATTGTATCTCATGGATACACGAATATGGCAAATCACAAGACGCAAATCGCAAATCACAAATCTGTGCAAGTAAATTGCGAGTATTGTTTTAATGGCTCTTAATTGATTCAATTAACAAATTATGTGCGCTTTCTTTCGGCAGTAACTCAGTAACTCAGTAGCAGTCGAGTCTGAGTCTTGCGGTCGCGTCGAGGCCAAGAGAACAACGAGTACGTCAAATTAATTAGTGAGTGCTCATCGTTGTTACAACTACAACCTGTTATCAAATACAAATAACATTGATTTTTAATTGAGAAATGTCCACAGCAAACACGCCGCTGTTGGCGTCAACATCAGCAGCAGCAGCGCCCTCTAGCGCCAGTTGCCTGGCATTCCAGCGGCATGTGTAATGCGATCGTAACTGTGAATTCTGGAGTGGAAAGGAAAGTGGCACAGATAACACAGGTAATACAGGTAGCATTTGCAGCACAGCACATTACTAACAGCACCATTCACAGCGTGAATAACGAGCGATTCGTGAATAATGCTCACATGTGCATGAGTACCACAAGCCACGCTCAACTGAGTGCGCACTAAAAATTGCTATGCAAAACAGGTAGAAGCACAGTTTTTAGCTGCTTTTTGTGATGCGAACTCTTCCGCATTTGGCTCGAAAGATTGTAATCTTATAGTAGTTATTGTTGTTGTTGTTATTGACGTTGTTGTTGTTGTGCTGCAATTGTTGTTGTTGCTGTTGATGGCAAATGATTGTGTTTATAAATAAATACACACACATGTAGCATTACCCACAAACACACAATTCTGACTCGTTCTAATGTCAAGGTCAGCTTCGGGGGCGAGTACTCATGCGAGTACCCATACTTGCACTCACACTTGAACTGATATTCATGCCAGCTACTTTCGCTATCAGCGCTGTGGCATCAATGGCGCTGCCTTGCCACCGACTCTGGCCTTAACTAACGGTAAGTTTCTGTGGCAGAGTGGAAATTTCATGCAGCATTTGCATAAAACGCTAGGAACTCAAAGCGTGGGTTGCTTCAAAAGTAGTGCTTGTCCATATTCTTTTAAATTTATGCAATTTTAGAATAATGTCAAAAGTAGAAATTAAATAAAAATGCTAATAAAAAACAATAATAATAATAAAAATACTAATTAACATAATAAAAATAATAGTTAATGTGTGGTTTATTCATTGAGTAATGACATTAATTATTGTAATTGCATAATGAAACAGAATTCTTCCCCTTTCGCCTTATGAGTTGTTGCTCAAAGACCGAACTACAATTCGCTGCAACTCCTTCTCTCTCACGCAGATCTGCTCTTGCGCTCTCATTTGTATTTGCGAATTTGCCTGTGAGCGAATTTGCCTGTGAGTGAATTTGTCTGTGTGCGAATTTGCCTGTGAATGAATTCGCCTGTCTATCGCCTCTTCGTCTATTTCTCTACTCATGTTGTCTGGTTCGTTCTGGAACTTTGAGGCCACAGTAAAGTAATAATAACAACAATGTGTTTTGCTCATAAAAAGTTGTATATATGTATAATTCATTTAAATTGTTACATAAATTTAATAGTTACCTTTATTTATTTAATATTTAAAGTTACTTGATATACGCTTAATCAAAGCAATTTTATTAGATTATGCATTAATTATTTCATCATCGCTTTGATTCGATTTGCTTCAATATTGAACGATAAGTTGTTAATTGTTGTTGTTGTTTATAAAACTGATATACTTAAACAGTTTAATTAATGATTTAGCCAAGTTTTCTTATCTTCTGTATTCATATTTGCTTTCAGTCAATGTTTAATTGATTGATTGATTGATAATTGATTTTCATTTGCAACAAAACAAAAATAAACTTAAGCAACTAGATAATTTATTAATAAATTTGTTTATTTATTTAAATATATATTTATTTTTATGCATTATTGAACGGATTCTTAGAGTCGCTTGCAGTTTCTAATAAATAGTTTTAGCTGTATTAATAATTTAGTTAATTTAGTAATTAGGAACTTCTATTTTTGCATAATTAATTAAGGAATACTTCGCCGGTTTAATCTAGTTTAATCTAGCAATATATCACAAATGAATGTGATTCCTTCTTTGACTGACAACTTGAAGTTGTCGACTCGCACTTTCGCCCACTTGTGGGCATGGCACGCACTCATGTTGCGGTACTCCCATTGCTGGTGAATGCCTCAGATACAATCTCCAGTGTCAGTGTCGGCCTTTCATGTGCTCCGACGCACCTCGACAATTTATGGGCGTTAGAAATGTGCAGACTGATAAGATAAACGTGAATGGCGAAGACAAGGGCCACGCTGACTACTGAGTGAGTGTGACTCTGAGTGTGTGTGTGTGTGAGTGTGTGTGAGTGTATTCAGATGAGTTCTAGTTCGTTCCTCGTTACGCAATGCATTCATATGCTTTGCATTATTATCTGTAAACTCGACTTGGCTTCAGTTGAGTTGAGTTGACCTCGCGTTGAGTTGCCACACGCGAGGTGCACGAAAAATGGCCAAGAATTTATGGTCGTGGCAGTTGCAGTTGCAGTTGCCGTTGACTTCCGCTGCCACATCCTGAACATGCTGCATGGCCAGCGGCCAACGGCCAACGGCCAAAAGGATGTTGTGCGGCAAGCGTCAAGGTGCAGCTACAGCCTTGACCAACAACAGCCAGCGAGGGTGCGGCTTGCCACACACACGTGCCACACACCTTGATTGGTGTCAAAGGCTTGCCTAGCTCGGCTCGTGTGTGCCACACCCAAATCCTGTAAAACAAATCACTAGCCCCACTCATTTGAGGGCGTGGCATTGACTGCTTATTCGCATAGTGATGAACGCACCACGCGGCGTATGAGCAATGTCAATGTGACAGCAGCTGCTGCTCCTGCTGCTGCTGCCAACTACATTATGCCAAATAGAAAATGGTAAATGCTAAATGGCAAATAGCGAATGGCCATAAGCAAAGCTGGGAGAACAAGCAACTCATTTATGAGCTGCAGACACGCGAACATCTCATAACTTGGCTAATTTACGTATGCTCGCTCAAACGTGAATTCCTTTGCTAATGTTTTATTAACGCTAAACCAAAACACAAGCCAAACAAAAGATGCGCATTTTTCACTCGTCCCACGACAGCAATTAATCACTTTTTAATCGGATTATTTCGCATTTCTTTCGCTTATCATGTGAACTCTTCCTTCCCAGGTGATGATTTTATTTGTTTGCAAACCTGTTTCAGCTCAATCTTCAGTTGTAGCCATCAATTTTTGTGATAAATTCATTAATTAGTCAGCTCAGACCCTCGCACACGTTTCGTATGCGGGAGGTGTGCTTTATGGCCTGCTAATTTATGCCCCTCAGCTGCCCCGCCCGCCCATGCTCATTAATCAGCGCCAGCTCCCAATTCCCACACGTAAAGGGGGAAGAGGGTAAAAGAGGGAGTCTACTTTGCTACTCTTCATCTTGCATTTCTGCGAATTTCATTCAAATTATCAAATTGATTTGAAGTGTTTCTTCTGCGCTTTAAATCAAACATTTAACTAGAAGCTCTGCACTCTAAAGTTCAAAGTTCTCTGGGGAATTAGCTGATAGATAGACAGATGAAATAGATTACATATGCAAATGTCTCTTCAAATTGTGCGCATTTCCCTCTGACTTAGAACAGATTGAATAATAATTAAACAATATTATAATAAAGCAACTGCAAACATTTGCATGAAAAGATTTAACTAAAGAAGGAATTGAGTAGCTAAAACAATATTAAATTTACTCATAAACTTAAGCATTAAGCAGTGAGTAATGTTCTTAATAAGATATAATATCTATAGTTGATATCTATCTGTAATAAGCACACTCAGTAACTCCTCAACTCAATTGCCTACTGTTCAAGTAATCCCAGCGTATCAAAAGATTCCCAGCTTCCGGCGATTGCCTGCCTAACTATTAGTTACCCTGTTAAATGGCATTGCAATGCAGCTAAAAATGCTTGATTCGTTTACAAAAAAAAACGACATTAAATAAATAATTAAGCTAATGATTTTGTTTTGATTTAGTCAGAGTTACGTTAGCAAAAAGTTTGCCATGGGAAGAGCTTGGCCAGAAGCTTTTGTTTAAGCCGCGAACAGTAGCTTATTAACTTAATTATAAGCCGCTTTCATTAATAACACGTTGATATAATTATGCGACTAATTTCGCTGTTCGCTTTAAGCTCAGTTAAACCCAATCCCAATCTCCATCTCAATCCCAATCCCAATGCAAATTCCAGCCACAGCACGCCAACAACAGCTCAAGGCGAAGCATCTTCTGTTGACTTAGAATTTCATTTAGATTTCCATTTAGTTTGCCCCACTGTGCGCATGTAGAGTCATGACTGTCAGTTGTCAACTGGCTGACGATTAAAATGATATAGTTGTATTTACTTGAAGCGGCAGCTTTATCAACTACGCAAATGTCTAATGCCGCGACGCGTCTCGACTTCCGATCGTTAGCCATTTCGCGATGTTGGCCAAGACGCAGTTAGAGAAATTGTAAACAAGTTTCGGTCAGGCCAACAAATTGTAGAACGCTCGGATCAATGCTGCCAATGCCAAGGTCGAAACGTTGTAAGTGCCTTTTAGCCGCATCGTTCAAGCCAAACAAGTTGCACAAGCTGAACAGTTAATATTTAAATTCAATATTGACCATCTGTTTCTCATGCGCTATTTGTGTTGAAACAATTGTTTAAATAATAACAACACTCATTTAGCCTGCTCGCAGAACTTCACGGAAATCGCATTAGCCACGTTAGCAAATTAATTAGCCCGGCAAATATTTTTCGGTGTCTTCAATTCTATTTTTTATTTTTATTTTTCAATTCTTATCGCTGTGATGTTGACGCCAGCTGAAAGCAAATAGAAGACAAGTGCGGGCCAAAACAGTAATAGGCCATAATGCCAATAGATTCGGGCCAAGTTTTGTGCTTGGCAATCGCAGTTCATTCACTTGCGCTCTTAACTGTTTTCTTTTATTGCTTTTATGGTAAGCTCACGTCGAGGAAGTCTTTAAAGTATCTGACTCTCTCTCTCTCTCTTTCTCTTTCTGTTTCTCTTTCTCTTTCTCTTTATCGCTGTATCTCTGTCTCTGTCTCTAGCAGCAGCCAGTGGCACGGAAGCAATTGCCACAAAGCGACTAATTAGCCACAGTGAAAACATTGAAAGGTAATCATCATTTTATTGATAATTCCAACAACGACAACAACAGCAACAACAACAATAACAATCAAAAAATACCGCAAGATATTAATAAACATATTGGCAATCTTTAGCATGCAGATTTGTTTAAACGTCTGCGAATGATTTTACAACATTTGTAAATGCGACTTACAACACTCATTTCAGTGCTCGTAACTTAGGTGCAGTTACAAATATAACTCAGTCTTGGTTTATTTTTAAACTTCTTTGTTGTCTTGCAGCTTCAAATTGAGGTGGTAACACTTGAGTCGAACTAAGGGATACCCTATAGAAGCACATGATAAGCTGTCTCCTCATACTTTATGAGACGCTTTCTTGTATAACTTCTGTGGTTATTGCTCATTTATTATTGCATAAATACGCAGATTAGATAAATATTGTGATAAATTATGGGTGGATGGCAAAGTTCAATGCTATAAAACTTTCAATTTGCAGCTGTGCACGAGACAGCGTACAATTTGATCGCATGATCAAAGCAATCTTATGTAAAATCAAATTAACTTGAGTTCCTTGTATATACAGGGTATACAAATGCTTATGTAACTCGTTGAAAGTGCTTAAACTGTAATGGTTTCTGAAGTCGTCTCTTTTCTTCTTTTCTCTTCAACTTTACAAAGTTGCGACTTATTTTATCGCTGTTACAACTGTTACAACTTTTGCCAAAGAACTGAATGAAACTGCAATGTAATTAATTGCAAGTTTTCGTTAAGTTAACTGAGTTCGTTAAGTTTTCGCAATGACAATTGCTTGCATTTTGAGTGTAAACTCGTGACAACAGCTTAGATGACAATTCCAATTACAATTCATATTTCAATTCCAATTCGAATTGGAATCGCAATTCCAATTGAAATTCCAATTCAAATTTCCCACACACGCATCTTAACCGTTAACCTTCATTTGAAATTTCCCCAAATTGTTGAGCCACTTCAATTACTTG
The DNA here is from genome assembly GCA_035042075.1 of Drosophila macrospina. Lineage (NCBI taxonomy): Eukaryota > Metazoa > Arthropoda > Insecta > Diptera > Drosophilidae > Drosophila > Drosophila macrospina. The sequence goes on along the minus strand of JAWNLW010000526.1, from coordinate 577,748 downwards.
TTCACTTGTTCACTCTTCACTCACCTGTTTTCTCAACCATTTTGCACTATTTCTTCAGCTTCTTTTTCTGCTGTCTTTGTCTTTGGCTGCTGCTGCTGCTGCTGCTGCTGCTTTTCTACTTGTTGTAGTTGTAGTTGCTCTTGTTGTTGTTGCCACTAGAGTTTAGCGGCCGCGTGGGTTCGTTGAGTTTTTGTTGTTGTTATTTTGCTTTCGTTTTTTTGCGGTAAAAGTGCGCTCTTGTTGTTGTTGTTTGATTTTTTTGGCGCACTTGAATGAAATTATTGTGCCAAATGTCTTATTGCCAAATAATAATAATAATTGTTAAGGTTAAGTGGCTGCTGGCGTTGCACAATTGCCACTTGACCATAAAAATTGAATTAAATTCGAAATTGAAATTGAAAAGCGTCTGTTTGAGCGAAGTTACAATTGCGCAAACGCCCAACACAAATATAATTATAATGATTTAAGAGTTTTGTTCAATTCGCAATGGTAATTTCACTTAACGGTTATTTATTACCACTTCTTTTAGCATGTGTTTGCTTTAGTAGATCTTTTCCTTTCGTTTCTTTTTATTTATTTATTTTTTTTTTTGGAAAATGAAAGCGCGTAACTCGATTATCAATGAACAGTAATAATTTTCACAATTTAATTGAAATTTAAATTAAATTATAATTGTTAACACTTGACGAACTCTGATTTATTATTTCGATTCGAATTCGTTTCGTTTCGCCTCGCACAAGATTTTGTCTTTGCTTTTCTTTTGCGTTTACTTTTGTGATTGCTTTTGCTTTTGCTTTTGCTTGCTGCCACGTTCGCTGCTCGAGCGCAAATAAACGTTGCTAGCGCTGTGTCTGTAACTGATATACTCTCAGTCGGCCATGCGCTGACTGCGACGTCGACGACGCGTCGTCACATCGCCGCTTGCGTTGACTGCGCTTTTTGTGAGCCGCGACTGCGACACTGACAGCGGCTGCGACTGCGACTGCGCCGTTAGGTTTTTATTTGATTTTTTTGGGCTTGTCGCGTTTGCTTTCAGTTTTCTGTTGTTGCCTTTGTCTGTCGTTAAAGGATTGGGCTTGTGGTTGGTTGCCCTTATGACTTAATTAGCAAATTTAATAATAGTTCTGCATACTAGATGCATACCCTGTAAGCCCGGCATGCAATGAGGCATATGCGTGCCAGCTAAAGTTCTGACAGAGTGGCAATTGATTGGAGTTATATTTATAGTGCTGCTTTATGGTTATACCCTGTGTAAATGTTAGCATGTTGTGTATACCCTCTACAAAGTAAGTTGCAGGGTACGAGTTGCATTTAAGAGCATTTCCCACTTAATCTTATCGATCACAACAGTCTACAGGATATGTGCTAGCCAGTCACACAGAAACGTGCAAACCTTACCTCAGTTTGGCACTTAACTAATCTTATTTCAGGGACTTTCTGGCACTTAAGAAACCAAATGGCACTGATTACCTTATCATTATGAAGAACTTATTCCGTTTTCTGATTAAACTCAATTAATCCAAGCACAGACTGCAATCAGCTAGAGTATGAGATAACTCTCATTTGCTTTGCTTTGCTGGCAGTGGCTGGCCTCTCCTCTTTCTCTCCTCTTTCTCTTCGCTTGCTCTGCTTTAAAGTTGTTTACCACCCACAAATTGGCTATGCTTGGCAGGAGTTTCGCATATCATTTATCGTTTATCGTTCATCGTTTATCGTTTCTCGCTCAGTAATCGCTTGTTTACTTTTCAACGCAATTTTCTCCGCTTTAATATTGATTATTATTGCACATTAGAGAGTTTTCGCATTCTTTTTTCTTGGCTAAGTTAATGGATGGAACTGCCTAGAGCCTTCTGGGACTTGTCATGTTTATTTCAGGCCCAAGCAACAGTTGCAACTTATTGACAAAACAAATGACAGACAACAACAACAACAACAACAACAAGTAACACAAATATGCTTTAATTCTGCTCTTCTTCTTGTTCCCTTTCTTGTTATTTGATAAACCATAATAGGTATTACACGCTCAGACAGATACTCTCTTTAAGAGCGATTGAGGTTTGCTTTTTGGCCAATTGAAACTGTAAGTGCTTAAGGCCAGACACTCATTAAACTGGCTTAAATAAACAAATGTACAAATGAATATATGAATAAATGAACGAATGTTAATATGAATGAACTTATTCATATATGAATACGATTACTATTCATTAACTCTAACCTACAATCCCTCTTACACTTAGACCTCTCATTACCTCTAGATACTTTTGTATCCACAGCATTTATCATGCCAAAATCTTGTTAAACAATCGGAAAATTATACAAATTATTATTAATATTATCATTTGACATCATCTTTGTAGCTTTCCATTCCCAAATTCTGTCATCAAAGTACAAATTTAGTATCCCAATTTAACAGCAAGTTTTAATTAAAATGAATTTAATGTCTTTCTTATTTTGTTGTTCTATATAAGTTTTGCCTACATTTCAGATACCCTACAGTCAGTTAAAGCTGTCAATTGATGCCTTAACTTATACCCTACATTCAGTTTTAACATATCCGAAAACAACTTCTTTAACAACTTCTGATTGAAGTTGTTGAAATACTAAACAGACTTTGCATTGCTTCCGACTTAGCAGACTCTTAAATACCCTACAGTTAATAGAACTTAACAGTCTGCCATACTCTAAGCTCATTATAACAGTTATTACAGAAATCAAGCATATATTATTAACAAACAACTTGACAAGTGCAGCATACCCCTTACTTACAAGCAATTACAGGGTATTTATGCGCAAATGGTAGCAACATTGGCCAAAAAAGGAGTATAGTTTGTTCAATTAACTCTTTGCTTTGCACAAATAAACATAAGAATGTGTTGGTTTAGCTAGCGCTACTAGCAGATACCCTGTAAAGCAAGTTGCAAGGCAAAGTATAGCACTTTGTAGCAAACGAGATGACTGCTGCTTACAACGTTACAAGCCAGGTGTAAAAGTCGGTATGCCGCTTGCATCTGTGCTGATTACAGGGTATACAATAACAATAACTTGAACCTGCGGTTGTCTGTCTACGTTTGCTACAATGAAAACAATTTTTCAAAAATCATTCAACAGCCACTCCTCCCCCTCCCTCTCCCTCTCCTATCACGCCTGCACCTGCACCCCCTTCAGCAGCCCCGCCCACAATCGATGGTGACATTGAAGCAGCTTTGCGAGCTTTCCAATTGAAGCCCAGCAAAGTACACACAAGTTGTTGTGGGAGCTTCCAGCCAAGAAACTGAGTCCAGTCGCAGATCGAGCGATGTGCGTCGATCGGCCGTGTTGCTTGGCCGGAATGATTTACAGTTATTGCCGGCGCTAATCATGAAACGAAATTGTGCGGTGCTGGCTAAAAGCCGCCAACAGCTAACAGCTAACAGCCAACAGCTAACAGCCAACAATAAACGCCAATGAGTCAGTGCAAATCGGGCCATGAAATTGCCAAAATTGATAGAAAACAAACAACAAATGTGAAAATTGGTTCAATTTGAGCTGCAATTCAGTTGGGCTGCAATTGTTATGATCCGGATGATCATTAACTTGGCCTAAACAGACACCCACACATACAGTTTCAGCAAATAAAGGTCAATGTCACCAGCTGAATGTTGTTTCTGCAGCTTTGACACTTCAAAACGCAGCTTCAGCTTCATCCATCAATCTTGAACGAGTGCGAGAGAGTGATTCAACCTCTACCTGCAAGTGTATCAGCCAGCTGTGTACCTGTACCTGTACCTGTACCTGTACCTGTACCTGTACCTGTAGCTGTCCCTCTGCCAAGATATACTGTTGCCGCCTAATGCAAATGTGTTTTTGCGCCAACGCTTGGGGCTCAGCTTATGGCTTATGGCTTATAGCTTATGGCTAAGAGTCACCGATTTGCAACCCATATTTCACATACAGACACATTTTGTGGGGTTCTCCCTGTACTTGAAACGCACAAAGAGGTATATAAGGCAGCCTGCTGCTTGATCGCTTGAGCCGCTTAAGTGCTGGGTCTCTTGCAGTCGTGCTCACTCGGCTGTAGCCTTCCCTTTGGTCTTACCATGACTAAGAGCAACCGTTGCTATTGTTGAACTCCATTGACAAGCTTTTGACACACGCATATCGTGGGAAATTCTCTTCACTTGTGTCTAACAATGTACACACTCTTCAAATACATGTACGTACGTGCGCACATACGTGCACATGTATGTGCTCTGCTAAATGCCATGAATGTGCCACACAAAACGGGTATAATCTACGCATTAGTCCGTCTTACAAGCTCCACTTGGCCACCTATACGCTGAGTACCAATCTTCATGTACTCCTACTCAATAGGGGATTTGCTGTGGGCAGTCTGCTCGACTGGCAGTTACTCTGCACTCTAGAGCTGCAGCTGCAGTTTGCCACAACAAAGGAATGTGTGAATGTTGAGAGAGAGAGAGAGAAAGAGAGAGGGAGTAGAAATCAGAGAGATGCAGAAAGAAGGTAGAAAGGCAGCAGTGCCGACTACAGATACCCTGCACCTATTACAAGCGTAGCAAGTCTCTTTAAATGATAGCTAACATAACTCGTTTATCTATTGGACAATTGTAATTGAATTTGCAGCTTATATTTACTATAGCTGACTAGCAGATACCCTGTAAATGGGTGTTAAATTGTGCAAAGAACTGCAGAACTTGCAGCTAACATAACTGCTGTAAAAATTATTCAATCTTCATGAAATTTTCAGAATATCTGAATAACTTAATTAACTACAAGTTAGCTACACAAGTAATGGGTATCAAATAAAAGACAAGCGATTACAGATGAACTTCCAAAAGTTACATTAGCTAAGCAAATCTCAGAGAGATCTCTTAGCAAGCGAAAGCAATACACTTCGGTAGAGTACAAAGCGTCGTTGATTGACTGAGCTGAGAGGAGACTTGACAGCTGAAGCGACGCCTCAACTTGGGGCACTTCCTGCCAACGAGGCGCGTGCGCTGTCTGAGATTGCAGGCAATTAACAATTATGGTTTTAGTTGTCAGTTTTTAGTGTCTTTTCTGTTTCTTTTGTGAGTTGAAAAGCAAATAGAAGAAGAAGCGTATTGATTGACACACTCAAGTGCGTGTGTTGTGGGGGCTTTTGTGTGTGTTCCGCTTGTGTTTACTTAATTGTTATATAAAAACACACTCGTGTATTTGCTCAGACTCGAATAGCCCGAGAACAGTATTTCAATTTCAATTTCAATTTTAGCTACTTTTTTCTGCTCATTTTTCTATATTCTGCGACTTGTTGTGGCTTTTTTTCAGGCTGCTTTTGTTGCTTGGGCACGGCCGTTGAACGTGGTACGTGTTCGGTGCGAGAGACATCGAATTGGCCAACGAAATGGCCAACGAAATGGCCATTTGGAAGTGGCAATGGCAACGGGAATGGGAATGGGAATGGGAATGAGTTTCAGATTGAGTACGAGTTTGAGGTATACAGACAGCTGATAAGCAAGAGATTCGCTAATCTCCCCATTAAATGGCCACAGAACTGTGAGCTGCATGTGATTTCTGGCTAAAAACTTCCGCACTTTACATTTAGTTAGCACTTTTATTGCGTAGTTTGCGTTTAATTTGCTTAATTGATTGACCCTGCGGCTAATTTCCGGATTTGCATTTGTCATTGTCCCCTCGAGCATAAGTTCAAGTCATTCACATCCTATGGCCCCGTCCTATCATAACTTAATTCCCACCCAGGGGTGTAGGAGGGTTGGAATAGGCATGCAAATGGGAGCCTTGTCATGCTGCGCCTCAAAGTTCAAGGACAATGTTCCTGCCACACAATTGTTGGGCGTTGCCCGCGTCAAGCGTGAATTTGAATAATGAAAAGTCAGCGTGTGCTTGGAATGATGTGTAGCTATACTTTCTTTATCGGTTTATGCAAATTTCTACGAATAAATTGTTGCCACACAGTTGCTACATAGCTCTAATATAGAATTGAGTAATCTAATAAATCAAATATGAGAATCTTTGTTAGTTTGTGAAGGAACCGACAATCTATAGCAAGGACACAAACCATCTGCCATTTATGAGGCCTCATAAAAGTATGCATCAAATGTCTTAGGTACTTTTATTGCTTTTGGGATCTTTATGTATTTCAACTGGAATTTAAGAGAAAAGAAAAAGGACATTTCATTTTAAAATATGGCAAGGGAAATATTTGAACTTGACATTGATATCAAAGCAAATCGAATGATTTTTTATCTGTAGAACATTAATAAAATTTATAATAAGCAAAGCATTTATTAAGTGGGTTTCGAAAGTCTTTAAGAACTTACCCGCAGACTCGAAGCACTTAGCGTTAACTCACTCTGCTTAATGGCAACAATTTGGCGTTCTTATGTCATGGACTTGACAGTTTGAAATCGAATCTCAATGAAAACACCCACATTTGATCAGAGTCACGATGATGTTGTTGGAGGTGAAGCTAATTGGATGTGACGACTTTTACAATATGTCATGGCAAGTAAATAACAATTTATTGCTGTTGGTACAATGAAAAAATGCGAGATGCACTAAATTAATTAAAAATCAAAACATTTCAGCAATTGTTTGGCATTTGCTTATGATAACCGATCATGAAAATTGCACTAAATTAATTCAGGCACAGTGGAAATTTTTTAACAAACGTCACGCAACCCTGTGACTGGTGGGCGTTGTACCAATTTCATATTTGCACCTATAAATGTTTAAATAAGTAATTAAACAGATCATAAAACAATTCTCATTGCTGATTGCACCAGTTTGTTTGCTCAAGAAGTGCGCCTGACGTCACAATTGACGTTTTAAATTGACATTTTTCGTAGTCTTCATATCTTACATTTCCCTCCTTCTCTTTGCATTCTCAACAGCTCAACCTCTCATTTCGATAAGCATTACAGCATTCAACGGTAACCAGACAACAACAACAGCAATAACTAGAACACATCTCCTTGGCGATGATTAACGTCGCTGCGCGCGCGCTCTCTCCTGCTCTTGCTCTTGCTTATGCTCATGCCCATGCTCAGAGCTGTCACACAAGTGGCTCTCCTTAAAGCACTCTCCCTTCCTCTTCTGCAGCACGTAGAGTTCACATTTTACCGATTGTTTTTAGCTCTCTGCTAATTACGTCGTGCGCTGTCGCTGCGCACAGTGGACTATCGATGCCCACAAACATACAATTGTCTTTAATGTAGCTTTAATTTTAAATTTAATAATTAACCAAATTCAGTTTACTCTGTTGTCATTGTGACTTCTGTTTATTATTTGTATAACTATTTGAGCACTCCAAATGTAACTATTACAGTCTGAACTGCATTGTTTAAATGCGATTTTATTTCTAAGAAAAATATTTATTGCGTTGTATTTTAAGCAAATCCAAATCTTATATTTGACTTTAACACACAAAACATTTTCAAATACCGCAATCTTTAATTTCACAAACCAAAAGTCGTTGTCGTAGCGCCTTAGTTTATTACCCGTTAAAAAAAATACAATGAGAAGCCCGAACAGCTGTACTAATTAAATTATATAAGAGCAGTTAACAGTTAATATGCATATTGATGCATGACTTGGCATGTAAAAGGCATAATTCTCGCCAGACGAATTTTTTAGCTCCAGAAGCAGTTTTTTTAGTTTGCGATAAGTCCTAAGCAAATTACAGGCAGTTAATGAATCAATTTCCTAACTTTCTTAATGACAACACTAAAATTCCTTTGAATTGCAATTATATGAAATTAATCACTTGTAATTGGCTATCAAATATTTGAATGAGCAATTTTACACGGACATTTCCCACTGTGCGACGCAGTGCGCTTTGCCGCGTTGCTTTTCCACCTTCTTCTTCAAGCTTCGCGATTTTCGTGGCGCGCACAGTGTTTGCTGTTAAGTCAAAGTGCGCGGATCGCTTACAGAGGGGAGAGTCTCCTGAAAGCGTGTTAAATTCGAAATAAGTTAATCAGTGTCGTTAAGTGAACTCTGTGTGGTTTTTGTTATTGCGAACACTTTTATGTACACTCGTATCATTTAAAAAGGTGGCATTTATTGCATGTCCAGAGGTGTCAACAAGCTGACGAGCCTTTGAAAGTTAATTACTACTAAGAAAAGGTAAATACACAAGGACATTGCAATATGCCAATTAGCAAATATACGATTATGCTCTTCCATTGTTTCTTCTTCTTCGGTTCCTTTGCTTTTGCTTTTGTGCCTCCTTTTCACTCACGTCGTTACCTTTTCACTCTTTAGTCTGTTGCTCTTTTAATCGCTAATCCCAAACATGATCTCAACAATTCACAAATGCTGGACCCGAAATACACGTGTTGTCATATTGTTAAATAAAATAAATGTATATATATATTTATTTTTCACATTTGCAAGTCAACGGAATCAAAAAATATTCTGCGAAATTACAGACAATCTTTTATAGATCTGAGCATGCATTTGTACTTGTATTTGTATTTGATGGGCAGATAAAAAGAGATTTGCTTTAGCTTAAAAACGTTGCAGTGTTGCCAAAATATATTTAAATAAATATAATTTTCAAGAAGCAACAGCTACAGTGAGGGCAGCCATTGATGTCCACACCCATCATATTCCATATATTTTCAACAATAATTCACAACAAATTCTATATTTATTTTACATGTTATTTATGTTAATTTCAATTCCTGATTTGCTGTAGGCAGCTTTTACTGTCAGCGCATGCGACGAAGCGTGAAATGATGCGAACATTTATTGTACAAGTATAAATAACAAAATAAGTATATTTACACAAAGTATAACTAACCAGATCATTGTGTATTTTAATTTGCTAATAATTGAGTAATTATTCACATACTCTAAACTGTTATTTGATGATTGTGCAACTGTAATACTGATTCCATCTCCTGTTGAGCTCTACTTGTAGTTGAACAACATTCGGCGACGCATACAAATTTCAATTGAAAGTAAATTTTATGTGTTTTTAAGTGAAGCGAAATGCGGCGATGATATCAAAGCATGTCATCAGGCTGACTTCTCTCTTGTATAACAGACCGAGCGTATGTCACTGTGCGAGTATAACAGTTTATAGCAGTGGCTAAATTGATCTAAGCCCGCAGACATTACATCAGCATTTGTATGCACATTTAAATGACACCTACGCTGTCCCGTTATTATTTCAATTTTCATATGAAAGATGAAAGAAAACTCTCACGACTTTTCTCACACATTTCGCTTCGGTGGGGAGATAATTAATTTGTAATTGTCAAGCAATTTAATTGCCGAATTTCTTTTCTTTCGTTAATTTATTTGATTATATTTGCTTTTTATTGTTATTACTCTGTTAAATGACAACGCAGGCCAGGTTAAAAGCAGTTAATGAACTTTGTTATTTAAGATTCCTTAATTTGGAGTAATGGCAACACGAATCAGTCAACAGCATTAAATCATTTATATGCTACGCATTAACGAAAGGGAAAAGAGAGTAGCTTGGACTTAAAGCTTACTTTGCTGAACATTTGCATAATGATTGTGTGGAAAACAAAGAACTTATTGAATAAGGTATTGTGAGCAGTAGGAGGACAGAGAAAGACATGGAAAAGGCAGAGTAATTGCAGGGTATCTGGCAATTATGCCAAACAACAACTGACAGCTGAAAGAGTATACAATATTCGGCTGACATATACGTGGCTTGTTTTTTATTGAAATACTTTCGATTTGGAATCAATTTTTGGAATCAACTTGTGTCACTTGGAAGGTGTCAGAATGCACTATAATAATCGTGTGTAATATATTTATAAGTATGCAAATATTGTTAATAATATTAATTCACTATGTGTCGGCGTCTTTTGTTGCATTGTGTGCAAGAATTCAGTTAATTTGTGTGCTCCGTTCACAGCATTTGCGTTAATTTGTTGAACAAACATTTCAACTCGTTGTGGGCGAAACGATTTTATGGCAAATATCACGCACGAATTGGCGAATGTAAGACGATGACGGGTATTACGGGTATTACGGAATTGGGATCAGACGCTAGGCTACTGCATTGAACGAGCTATTTAATCAGCACGGACACATTTCATTACTATCGCCCAAACTAATCACCGTATCAGATAAGCTGCATCTGATTAATTACCCGTTATCATTGTTCTTTCTGCTTGCCACCTGACAGAACACAAGTGTAGCATAGTGTAGTATCGCTATTTACAGGTGTTAGTTAGTTAAATCCGTAAGCAACCATAGAAATACCTCGACAGTTCGATCACTCATTCGGTGTGTGAATCTCATTAAATGTGTAATTCCTACAAACTAATACATCTAATTGCCTTTGAGAGCCGATAGGTGAGTAATAGTGCTTAAACTCTGACAAGTTGCGAGAGTTGTTAGTTATTTTAAAGCTAATTAATAATAATAATAAATTTAACTCATTGTTTACTTATCCGTAATCAATGCGTAATAAATAAACTTTAATCATAAATAAATAATAAAACTTTCAGCAGTTTAATAAATAATACTACTAAATTAAAAACGAATAATAGTAAAATTGAATAACAATAAAGAGCCATAATAATGCATTTACATTAATAACTAAATTGCAAGCTTTGTAAATAAATTAATAATAAATTAAACTCTACTCTTCATTTTTAAGCAATGACAATTGTCAAGTATTTTAAATAATTAAAAATTTAACTAACTTTAAAGAGCCTTAATAATACTCTAATATTAAAAGTATTTAATAATAAATCTAACTAACTTTTTAAAACAGTTTGTTGATATTGAAATCTTTAATTTAAATTTTATAATAACAAATTAAATAAGCTTTTAATAATCTATATTAATTTATATTACGGCCAGTTGCAAGCTTAGTAAATAAATTAATATTAAATTGTTATAAATCAAACTCTACTCTTCATTTTTATGCAATGACAATTCTCAAGTATTTTAAATAATTATAAATTTAACAAACTTTTAAGATGATTAATACTTTAATCTTAATTCTAAGGCCATGACAAATCTCAAGCATTTTCCAGCCAAACCCGTTTCGCCTTTGCATTTGATACCTGAACTGATTTATCAAGATTTATTTATCTGCACTTATCTTATTACTACGATGACGTCACTGAACTTGAATTTTACATTTAACTGAGCCGATCCTAACTTGGCTATCTACAGAGCGGAACTGCAGGCAGAACTCTCAGAGTTGGGGGTGCGGTTGTCTTCAGGCAATTGAATTACAATATATTGGTTGAGTTTATGGCAAACCTTAAACAAGATATCACTCCCCTAACACACTCCCCCAACCCCTCCCCCTTTGCCTAACTTTACTCTTCTGTCTATTAACAGTGCCCACTGTCAATTAAAGCGCAATGCGGCATTGGTTTCGATATCAAAAGAGCAATTGAAATGGTTCTTTTGATATTGATATATAGCACAAGCCCACAGTCGAGCGTCATGGGGGAGACTTGCGGAAAGCGACACTACTTGGCCATACCCTGTAAAACATCTTTGTATACAGCAACGAAGTATTTATAATTACACTTGCATAAGTTGACTAAAGCGAGTAAAAGTGATAGCAGATACCCTGTAAATTATATTACTGCAGTTTGCTGTTGTTCCTATTTACGCCATTCTACAGTTTTCTATTTAAGCTATATACCTTCATAAATAATAAGTAGATATAGGTGTGATAGAGTCAGTAGATACTCTGTATATTATATACATTTAATTGACAAAGCTGCTGATACCCTGTGAATTCTATGATATAGCTCTGCTTCTTATTATTATTAAGAATGTTAAGAGAGCCGCTAAACTATACAAGTTCAGCCTACAGCTCTTATGCATTTGCTACATTTACAGGGTATAACTTAATATACTCAGAAAGGGGAGCGAGTCTAGAGTTCTCATTTCAAATTCATCATTGCGTAATAACTGATTGATATTAATGGCTAAAACATTTATTCTAGAATGCATAAATCTTACTAAATGATGTTGTTGTTGTTGTTTGCTGTTGTTTGTTGACATGGCCAACCACTTGTAACCCATTTTTGGGACTGGCAACTGATCTTGGCCGCGTTGCGTCTGACACTTTGCGCCAAATAAGAGGCGAAGCTGCCAATCTGGCTATAGGCTGTGTTAGCCACGGTTATAGCCATATCATGAGTAGGCCTTTTGCCTTGGCCAACTCTCAGAAGTGGCTGCTAATCCCCCCTGGCCAATTGCGATGAGACTGCGAGGCTTAAGTGTTGTTGCCACCAACATTTTGGTGTCCAAATATTTGCACAGATATTATGACTTGTTGCCAATTAAATGCTAACTGTTGTTGTTGCCAATATCAATGCCGTTGCAGCTGCCGAGAGAGAAAGCCAACGTTTGTCGCTCTGTTTACTTATGTTTACTCTGAGATAACACTTTAAATTCTCTGTAAATAATAAAATTATTGAGTATTCGTTTAACAATTGGATAATTGATAAAGCAAATTAATTGTGTGAACAGCTGCAAAGAAAGAGGAAGCAGAGGCCGTTCTGCTAAATTGACATATTAAGTTTATTAGGAGTTGAATGTGAGATGATGAGAGCAGCTGCAGCGCTGCTTGCTAGTTGCAGCATTTATGATAAACGCAGAAACAAAGCTGATAAGGGATAAAATGAGAATGAAAGAGCGTTGCTCTCAGCTCAAGAAGTATGCGATAATAGATCAAATAATGTAGAAGTTAATTGGCAAGGAAGCGGACAGAAGAAGAAAAGAGAGGCGGCGCTGCTTCCTAAGTAAAGCAAATAAGGAAATTTAGAAGAGAGCTATGGAGAGTTGTGGAGAGTCAGAGCGCTGCTTATCCCTTTAAATTATTTGTGAAGAGAAGAAAAAAAGAGGAAGAGCAAAGGAAGTGGATACTGTAGAAGCGAAGAGCATTTGTTGGTGAGGAGCGGAGTTATGGAGAGTTGTGGTGAGTTACAGAGACAGAGTCAGAGCGCTGCTCTCGTACTTCTCACCTTAAATTAATTCAGAAGAGGAAAAGAAAAAGTAATAGAAGAGATTTTCTGATGTAGCAGAGAGAAGGAACAGAGGCACAAGCTGTTCCACTGTAGAGTGTAGAGTGCACCCTCTCCCCCGCCTGTTATTCATGTGAATCGCCAATGAATACGGAGGTGTTTTATGGCCAATTGGGTGTCAAGTCAACGATGGCAAGTCGCGGATATAACTGTCAGCATTGTCGCGCCTTCCCTCTATAGGTGCCAGAGTGTGTTTGTTGTCCATATTTAAATCTATTGCGACTAGTTTAGTCATAGCCCCAATAAGAGCAGCAGTTGAATGCGGTCATCGCTCACTTAGAAGACGGACGACAACGCGTCGCTTCATGTTTGACAATTGTTCACTTCCATGTCGAGTGCTTAATTATTAATAAATCTTTGGTGTTGCGTGCTCCTTTGTTTAATGCTCCTCAGTGTGTGCGATCATTGTTCAGCCGAGCGGCAACTGGAGAAGATGGGCAAATTCGAGTACTCGCTGGGCCTCAATGAGTTCAAGTCGAAGGAGTCGCGTTTCTGGCAAGCACTGGTCGCTGAGTTCATGGGGAATCTCATACTGAACTTCTTTGCCTGCGGTGCCTGCACACAGCCGGAGGATGGCACCTTCAAGGCGCTGGCCTTTGGTCTGGGCGTCTTCATGGCCATTACGGTGAGTATATAGCAGAAGATCAGGAATGGAACGGGAGTAACTAATCCCACCTGCCGTGTCTCTTCGTCTCAGATCGTTGGCCATCTCAGTGGCGGCCACGTTAATCCCGCTGTTACCGTTGCCATGTTGGTAGCAGGGCGGATAAGCGTGCTGCGTGCTCTCTTCTACATAGTGTTCCAATGCCTGGGTGCCATTGCGGGCACAGCAGCTGTCAAGGTGAGTAACCCTCGCATACCCTGTAAACTCAACTGTAGCCAGGTTAATTCACTCGGCAGACACTCCTCGATTCGGACTACCACAATGGACTGGGACACACCAGCCTGGCTGCGAATATCAGCGAGCTGCAGGGCTTGGGCATTGAGTTCTTCCTGGGTCTGGTCTTGGTGTTGACCGTGTTCGGTGCCTGCGATGCCAACAAGCCAGACTCCCGCTACACAGCGCCTCTGGCCATCGGCATGGCCGTAACACTGGGCCACTTGGGCACAATCCGCTATACTGGCGCCAGCATGAACCCGGCACGCACTGTGGGCACCGCCTTTGCCACCGATAACTGGGCAGCCCATTGGGTCTATTGGGCTGGGCCAGTGCTGGGCGGTGTGGCGGCTGCTCTGCTCTACACTCAGGTGCTGGAGGCCAAAGAGTTGCCCAAGAATAACGAGGCAGCTGAGAAGTATCGCACACATGCCGACGAACGTGAGGTGAGAGCTTTTGCGGCTTGGCATGACAAGAGTTTCTACTGAGACGCACACATACACTCATCCACACACCCACACACACACACACACTCACACACTTCCCCACTTGCACATACATTGATGATGATTGTAAATACTGCAGTTTAATATGCTCCCAATTCAATAATTCTAACTCTCTTCCACCCTCCACAGCTGCGCAAGTTGGAAGGAACACGCGACTATGCTTAAGGATCATCTGTCTCCGGCCAATCCCGCCCGATCCCACTCTGAATGCTCATCCCCATGAATTGAAGAGGAAATATGCAATGACTTCATTTTCTCGATTCCATTTCGTTTTTGTCTTGAATTATTCTGCGTATATGTGTTAATTATTGTATGTACGAGTGTTTATGTATTTATTTATGCGAGTTCATTGTTTAAACTAATACCTGTTAATATTTAAGCTGTGCTTAACACAAACATCTTCTACTTATTTATATGTATTTACATCATGAGTTCATAATAATAAACAAATCTGATTCACTGTTTACAGAATGTAAAATTTATTGCATACTTTCGGGCTGGTTTCAAAACAAGTTACAGTCCAACACAAACACTGTGTAATAAATGTTGCATACTTTTGAGCGCGCTCAGAAAATTATTAATGTGTTATATTAAATGGATAGTGTACCATTTGCAATAATTGTGTACCAATTCGGTAAACAAATACCTTTTTCCGCAGTCTCTTTACAAAACAATTTCATTTGTATTGTATTGCACTGTAATGAGCTATTTTTCGATTATAATGTACCAGTTACCTATATAAAATTAGTCATTCTTGCTTTTATCCATTTTTTAAAAGAAGCAAATCTGTTGCATACTTTCGGGCTCGTCCAGAATTTAATACGACAATAGTCCTAACAATAGTCCGCCCATCGCAGTATGCTTGCTTTTTGAATAACCGTTTGAAAGCTCAGGTCTGGAGCTTTAGATGCACATTAAGCAACACTGTGTCGCATTGGCGCCAAAAGCTCTGCAATAATATGTATGTGAGCAAGTTTGTACGCCAAACAGTGTTTGAAAATAGCCCCAAGCGACATGCGCCAAAACTCACGAGGAACACAAGGAAAATCGGAAATTTTGTCGCACAGCCTCAGTTGACGTCGTTGCGTGTTGGCTGCTAGCGTAAAAGACACAACTGTTCACGGTCGTTTTAAACAAAATTCAATAAAAAACGAAATTAACATAATTTGTGTCTAAAATAAAAATAATATATCTATGAAATATACAAAGTTCTGTGAATATAAAATTATATTTGCCAGTTTTCAAAATCAATGTGCATTGTCGCGTGAATGTGGCAAATGAGATATTGAGAATTGTCAACTGAAGAAAATCCAATCAATACGAATTCAGTGTCAAGCTTGTAAAAGTCAAAACGCCTGTCGCCCACAACACGGCAACACGAGCCGAAAAAAGCGTATAAGAATACGGCCAAAATAGACGCATTGTCTGTGTTGTGGCATGCACGAGTGTAAATTGCATTAGGTGTTGGTTATTTTTTGGTTTTGGCCCACTTTGGCCGCTAAATCGATTTCTACTTGGATATTATGAAACACCTGCGCGACGACCACTGTGACCTCTGAAGCTGCTCCGTGTCAACAGTGTAAACAGCATTTGCCAAACCGTGTAAATCAGTTAAGCTTAGAAGCAGCATAAGGTAATCAAAGTTTTATTCAACAACAATGCAATAAGTCTTCTAATTGTAATCTTAACACGAAATGTGCTGCAAAAACCACAATTTCCAATGCGTGAGCTGACTGCAACTGCGACGTCGACGTCAGCAGCAACAGCAACCGCAGCAGCAGGAGCAGCAGCTGCAAGTGCGTGCGAGAAAGGTAGCTGAAAGGGAGCGCACGTCAGCTAGCAAGAGAGCGCAAATGAGAGTGAGAGTGTTAGCTCGAAAAGAGAGCAAATGCACTGCTGCTGCTGCTGCTGCTATGTCTGTGCGTGTGTGTGCGTGTTTGTTGTTTACATTGTGTCTATTGCTCTATTTCTTGCCCGTCTCTCATCTCAGCTGTAATAAACGAGCACCGGCAACCAGAGACGACAACGGGGAGAAGCATTTATTTAACTGCAGCAAATAATTAAAGCATTTGGCTAATTACACGCTTTAAGCCAGTGTTTAATTTGTCCATGTGATAACTGCCACTTAACTGTGTCTAAATGCTATACTCTTGTCCACATACTTAAATCAGCCACTGTGCAAAAGTGGACGCTGCTTAAATACGATATAAAATAATATTTCGACTTGTGCATGTTTTGCTAAATTTACTTAAGTTTTGCCAAAGCTTTAAAAACAAAACATTCATCGACAAACTGTTTGTGGCATGCCAAATATGCAATACCCTTTAAGTACAGAGAACAATAACAGATCAGACAAAGAAGCTTCTGTCTGGGGTTTTCCTAGACTATTATTTACATAAGCAAATGATTTTCCTTTACTGTTTCTTTGACTTTGTTCTAGGGGAGCAGACATCCAGCAACAGTTGACACATTTGTTGACATTCTTAATATACCCTCTGTTTGGGTATGCACAGCATTAACCTGAGAATGAAACTATCAATAAACACATTTGTGCGACATTCTTGCACAGTGGCCTATATAAAACAACAAAATGCTGAAAACTTGTTGAATTTGTTGCATTTTTGTCACTCTGCCAAAGTTCATTGTAAATATGCGAAGCGAACAATGCGAATGTGAATTTCTCAGGCAAATCAATATGTAAATTAACAACTAAAGTGTGGCAAAGTGGAGAACAAACTTGATTGGGTATATATATGTATATATATGTATATACTTTGCATATATATTATATGGTATGAGTTCATTCATTGATTTGCCACACACACTCGATTGACATCAACGGCAGCCATGACTTGGTCTTCATCTCGCCACACACATTGACCTAGAACACTTATTAGAGGTTATGCGTTGCTATTATTAGTGTGGATACATAAATACATACATCTATGTATATGTACATGTCTATGTATACATGCTTGCATATATGTATACATAAATATGTATATAGAGAGGTGGAAATTTGATAATCTTTGCTGCTGATTATCAGTTTCGCTCGATTCGAATTTATGGCTCATAAATGTGTCGCATTAATTGTTGGCCACACAATGTGATTTGTGGGCCTGAAAATGCAGTTAAAACGCTCAGCTTGAAGGGGAAATATGCTTACAGGCGCATACCCTGTAAAGAGTGTTGAGAGAGACTCCTTCATGAGTCGCTACAGTTGCTCAGGGTGTATGTTTAGTGTTGGAATACGTTTGCTGATGAAACATTGTCTCTAAATGTAAATTTGAATATGCTCAAGATGAGTAAAGAGTTAATTATAATAATAATAGCTTAAATAACGATTAGATTCTCTCAAATATTCTATACTAAACTCAGTTATCTTCTGTTTTGCAGAGACACAATGGCATTATAGTCAGGAGACAGCGATGAAGTGGACACGCTGCAGATCTTAGCGCATCGATGCCGAGAAGGCCCAGAAACTGAACACAATTGTAAGCCCTATTGCAGCGCAGTAACAGCTCAGTAAGTCTGTAAACATGCCGGAGTATACATTCAGCTATTCAGCAAAACAATTTGCAGAAGCAGACGAAGAGGAAGAAGGAGAAGAGGCAGAGCAAGAGGAAGAGGAAGAGGAAGAGCAAGAGGCTGTGGCAGAGGAGAAGTGAAACATTAGAACAAGATGTGGACTAGAGAAAACGCAGACGGAAAGTGGCTGTTGGCCTTGGCAGGTAATCACTACAGTCTGACACCATTATGATGGCTCGCTACCATCAAATTTTATTAGCCATCTATCGAACGAAGGGTGCACTTCAAAGCCAACGAATCTGATGATTTACGACGCGTAGATAATCAAATTAAACAACTTGGCAGCTGGATATATGTTGATATTTTTACAATAATCGTGAACGAATATAGAACGTGTGAAGTGTATAAATAGCCGAGCAGTCTGAGCACTCACACTCACAAATATACTCACACTCACACTCGCATTCACATTCACATGTGCGATATGCGATGTGTGATGTGATAAATAAATAAAATATTATTGATTATTGTTAGCAAAGAGGTTTTACATCGATCGCAGATAAACTCAATTACGATCTCTCTCACTTTATTCGCATACAATTAATTTATCAATTTCATTTCCCATATTTTCCATCGGCGATTGTTCAAATTGTACAAAAGTTATTTTGGCATTGGCTAAATTCGGTACGGCTGATAATTGTTTTCCAAGTAAGTTTTACTTTCGTTTTCCAAATTGTGCCGTTCGTTTGTTTAACTTTAAGTTTGAGTTTGAGTTTGAGTTTTCCCCTTTCCTTCCATTTCCCCTTTAACTCTTGCGTTCGTACTAAGCTCTTTGTGCATAATTCTGTTTATTTAGTTTCGTATTCGTACTAAACAAATATTAAATAAAACAACTCTAAGTATAACTGGAACGACAACGCTTCTAGCATCCTTGCAGTGAACTTAAGTAACAATAATTAATGGAATTAAAGTCATTTAATATAATATAATATAAATTTGAATAGAAAATGAAATTCGAAGCAGGAAAAAGTAAATGCAATAAATGCGAATGCATATATTTATGATATAAAACTTATTTACTATTTATTAGGGGAATCTGCAACGTTTTCCAACACTATTTCATTAAAGTAATCGATTTATATATCTATATGTGCAATGTTATTATATAAATTCGAATTCTTTCAATTTTAACGAATTTAAAGTAATCTGTGAGACAACAATTCTGCGTTTTCCAACACTTTTTTGTTAAAGTAAATGCAAGATAGATCTATATATAAAACTTATTTATATAAAGTCGAATTCCTTCAATTTTAATGAATTTTAAGTAAACTATGTAAGCAAAATTAAGCGTTTTCCAACACTATTGTATTAAAATAAATGATTTATATATCTCTATAGAAAGCTTAATTATATAAAGTTAAATTCAATCAATTTTAATGGATTGAAAATAATCTGTAACAAATATAATACGTTTTCCAACACTTTTAAGCACAAGCAACTGCCAGGATGCTTAAAGCAGCGTGTCGACCAGTGTTACCCCCTTGTAAAATAAACGTTATTCGTAAATACCAATATCAATGGGTTTTGCGTACCATTTCTGTTCTATTCCGTTTCGTTCCCTTCCGTTTCGTTTCGTTCCGTTCGGTTTAGTTTGGTACGATTACTGGTAATACTCGTAGCAGTCCCGTGTCTGTTCACACGTGTTCTGTTTCACATTCAAAGTGCGATTGTGTCCCACATGTGTCGTGCTTGTACTCGTAACTTGTCTTGCAACAAAGAAATCTAATTAAATACTAAGAAATATCTAAAGCAAGCTTGTTTAACGAAGGACGTCTCGTTTGAAAAACACTGTATAAATGCATTGCCAACTTACCAACACTATGTGTAGCATTACTTATAAGCGTAACTGTTGCCACCAACTGTGTACAAATAAAAACAAATCAAAACAAAACAAAACAAAACAAAATGAAACCAAACCCCATCCTCGACAGCTGCTCTACCACTTTACACTCGCTAATTATCTTCAGTATATTTCAGTTAACTTGTAGGTGAGGTTATCTTAACTTAACTGTTTCCCCCCAGCCCCGAGTTTGTATTGCGCCCCGTTCAAGTCGCCGCTGGCATGTGCAGTCCGTCAGTCAGTGGAACAAGTTGTTCGGCTTATAAACCTTATTAAAATAAATTTCTTAAGTAGAAAACCTTTTCATTTCTCTATCTACATTGAATTTACTTTAATAAGGTTAGAAATGCAATCACATTAATTCCGTATAAGTCTTTCAAATCTATCCTTGCAAATAGTTCAGCCTCATTCCATTGATTGACGCTGCTTGCTGTGGTGCTCTGTAAATGTCTCTAATTTCCACAATTTTCACGCAACTCTTGTACTTCATTTTCATTTTCCCGTGTTCTACTTTTGCTCTTCCTTTCATTGTTTATTTGCAGCCATCTTTGGATTTCTAACATTCGTATGGATTCCAACTGCCTCAGCCGAATGTCAAAGTATGAATCCATTGAATCCTTTGCTCTAAATATTACAAATGCTTAAATATATACTTATTACATAATAACCTTTTCGCAAACAAAACAAAAAACTACAAAATAATATTACAAAAGTCATGCATAAGTATATGTATTTTAACTGTAACAACATTTAACAATTGGCCAACTGTCAAATGACACAAATGTTGAGACTTTTATGTTGAGAAAGGCTCTGTGAATACGCAACAATTTGATCATTTCATAATTTGATAATTTCATCATTTGATAATTTCACTATAAATGTTTTTGATAGCCACTTGATTTACTCTCTGGGACATATCTCTTGATCAATGTCTAACAGAAAATCCCTCCTGCGACAGACAGCTTATGCTTTCCACAGTTTTCCCATGCTATGCATACTTGATTATCGTTTATTTCATGGCATAAACCTGCCTGCATTTCTTCTTCAAACGCAATCACAATTGCCATCCAAAGACCTTCCTTATACTCTTATCTATTCTTTATCTCTCTATATCTCTGTATCTTACCTTATCTATATATATATGTGTGTATGTATGTGTGTGTGCGTGTGTGTGTGTGTGCATGCTTAAGACACTCCCAAGCAGCATCCTTTATCCTTTACACAGTGTGTGATACTTTGCATGCTAACATTGCTTTAACCACCTGATTTTGCACTGAATTGCAACTGAATTTAGCACAGGGTTGTCCTGCACTTTATATATGTTAAGTGAATGTGGCATGTTTCAATTTAATTTTATATGATTTACTCCTACTACAAACAAAATAAGAAGTATACTTTTTGTCTTAAGTTTGTTTGTAGGTGACAACTCTGTTCAATTGTATTTATACTAAAATGTATTCCAATTTTGTTTATCATACTTTATTATAATCGAGGTAATTGACATGCACATAATCTGAAATGAATTTGGTAAATTTAAGCCAGGGTTGCCACTGCTTGGAAAAACTTATTGCAAACAAATTGAGAACTTTACTGCACTGTACAAACAAACTGAGAACTATACTTATAGTAGTAGATTTAGGGTCTTAATTTGTATATAGGTGACAACCCTATTTAATTAAAACTAATATTAATCATATTCATTTGCCAGGGTTGCCTCTGACATTGAGTACTTGTTACAAGCAATTGAGAACTAAACTTTTTGTGTCTGAACTGGAGTTTTGATTTTGTAGACAGTTGACAACCCTGGGCTGTGGAATGCTTTGCTGCTTGACACTTTTGCACGCTCTCTGTTGCTTGCCTACCTGTAGAATTGTATATATATATGTAAATCTGTAGTTATACACCTGTTGAATAGGTCCCAGCATTGCTGCCTTTGACTGGAGTTGTGCTGGGCAAAGCGGCAAACGCAACTGATAAGGCATTTGATAAGGACACGATTAATAATACAGATTGTGCTTTATACTGCAGCGCGTTCGATTTACTGCTATGAGTGCGATTCGTGGACGGATGCCCGCTGCAAGGATCCCTTCAACTACACGGCCCTGCCCCGCGATCAGCCGCCCCTGATGACCTGCAACGGCTGCTGTGTGAAGATGGTGCGGCATCAGAGATCACGTGAGTAGTCCGACCTGGGGGAGGGGGAAGAGATGTCAGATGTCAAATGGATTGGGTAGAAACTGAAGTTACTCATGAGTTTGTATCGGGATGTTCTTGCTTGTGTCCTTGCAGCGTACGAGGTGGTGCGACGCATGTGTACGTCACAGTTACAAATCAATTTATTCATGGTCGATCACGTGTGCATGATGGAAAGTTCAGGCAATGGACATATGTGCTTTTGTGAGGAAGATATGTGCAATTCTAGTAAAAGTTTATACTCATTCGCAAACGGTTACCAGCATTACCTCATGATCATCACAATGCCATGGCTAATACATCAACTTGTAGTACAGTTTGTGCACAGATAGACAGAATCGATAGATCGATAGATCGTTATTTGATCGAGAAGCGTTTAAAAGTACATAGAGTTACACAAAAACACACAAACACACACACACACACATAAGACATCAGCATACCTCTGAACACATCTCAAACATACAACATGCAACATATAACATATAACATATAACGTACAACATCTAATCGTAACTTTCACTTGATTTGTAGCCAACTTCTGATTATTTAAGTTATCGCACAGTTCTAATCGAGTCTTCAACGAGTAGATTGCACACATTTGATATGATATGATATTGCTACATAAGATGTTGCATATGAAACTTCTACATAAAGAAGTAAGCTTCATCTTCTACTTCTTCTCCTTTCTGCTCTATTAAAGCAAGTATATATATACTTTACAATCGAGAAATTGTATCTGAAATGCGCGCTTGTTGCACTTGCCACACTCAAAACTTGAATACTTGGAATGTTTGCTACACAATCGAATACGAATACAAATTTGAATTTGAATTTGAAAGTTGAAAGTTGAAAGTTGAATTGAAATGCATGTTGTTAATGCTAAAGCATGTAGCGCTTAAGTAGGTACTCGTATCTGTAGTTACATTTGCATAAACTTTTGTTACTTACATTTATAGAAGCCCAAAATATGAGAATCATCAACTAACAACAACAACAACAACAAAAAGCAGAAAAAATGAACATAAATCTAAAAAAAATATAGAATTATTTAACATAAGTAATATGTTATACATATAGGGTATACATACGTACTACATTTTTAAGCAAATGTATAAATATGTTTTGTATATACTCACATATATCGATCTGTGTGTCCATATTGAATCGGAATCGGAATCTGAATCGGAATCGGAATCTGAATCGGAATCTGTATCTGAATCATGAATCAAAGGAATCTAAGTATTGTGCAATGGTCAAGTCTGATGAATGCTTGTCAATTGCTGCATTAACTCAAATTGAATAATTGCTCATCGATAACGATAACGATAATGATAACGATAGCGATAACAATACAGATAATCGCATAATGTTACTACAACTCGTACTTTTTCTTCTGATTATTATTATTATTATTATTACTATTACAATTCTTATCCTCATCTGTAGTCATTAAGCTAAGCTCTCTGTCCAATCATATCATCTAGAACTCCAGGAGTTACGACACATACAACACATCTAAGTTTAACTTTTAGCCTCATATTCAAGCTGTATAAAGAATTCTGTTCATTGTTCATTGTTTTCCTTTGTTTGCCCTTCAACAAGTGATAATTAGTTCGTAAGAAGTTTAAAGACAAAACACCCTCAACACACAGTCTCTCGTATACCCTGTAATACATCATGAAATGTCCGTTTGATACGATTAATCTTGTTACATTAGCATATATCACCTGCAGTATGCGTATTACTTGACGAGGGTACAGGGTATGTTGTGTACAGGGTATCTTGAGGTCGGGCAGCTCGACTGTAATGGTCTTCATGTTTGTTATTCATGCTAGTGATAGTTTTAAATACCCTAATACTCAAATCATCAATTTGTACTTAGACATACGATTATAATGTAGCTTTTAATTTGATTTTCGATCATTCGATTATTCGATCATTCGATTATTATCATTATTATTACTTTAGGCATATAACTGAAACAATTTTGATTTAAGTAAATGAAAATTGCAAATTGCAAATTGGAAATTGAAAAATTGGCTTATCAAATCAGTTAATAAAACATTTGTAATACATTGTATTTACCTGGTACATTTGTATTTGCTTTGTATACTTTGTACTTTACTTTCTCCACTTTCACTCACTTTCTCAACCTTCTCTCCAACCCGTGCACTCTCCATCTGTAATATACTTCAATTTATATATACTTACTTACTTAGTACTGGCTTTAGTTACTAACTACTTGCTCAACTACTTACTCTTGTATAAATAACAATAACAATAACAACAACTACAACTACAACAACAGCAACAACAACAATGTTAACAACAGCTACCTTAGGACATGCTTTAAACAAATATTCATCTCCGTCCAAGTGTGGCGCATGTTCTCCATAGACATAATCCCCGATTAACTCATCCCAAGGTAAGTTCAACGTGACATACTGTTGTGCACCATCTTCTCATTTCGATAGACGATTGCGATTAACGATTGCGATTTCGTTGCTCTCGACTCAAAGTAAGATCCAGACATCGACCCGGCCTATACATACATAAACTAATATACTTGTAGTTGCACCACACCACACACAACCCGAAAACATTTGAAAGCTATTGTATAACTCTAACACTTGGCAACCCTACTTAACCCTACTAAACCCAACTTCTTTAGTTCTCTAGTTTGAGTTTTAGTTTGAGTTTTGTTTGTGTTCATTTCTGGTATGTTGGTTTATTTGACTCTATCAATACATAATACAATATGCATATATATACTAACATAAACATATATACAGACATATATATATATATTTAACAATAATAATAACCAATTTTGGTTTGTGAATGTGGACAATATTCTTATAACCAGTATTTGATTGAAAGTTAATGCGTTTTCCAGTTCTTAGCAAATTAACAATTATTAAAAAAAATTACATCAAATTTAACAAAACAATAACAAATTTAATGCAATCACCACACACAGATTTGTAGTGCAACAATAAAAAGTGAAAAATATCATTTTAGTTTAGTACTTTTTGTAGTTAAAAACCATATCTCTGAAACTCTATTTCTCTCTCTCTCTCAATCTCAATCTCAATCTCAATCTCTCAATCTATATTTTGTCAACCTCTCGCTCTCTAACTCTTTATATCTTTATCTTTATCTGCATACATATTTCTATTCTAAAAACAAAAAATCTCTCTCTCTCTCTCTCTAACTCTCTCTCTGTATCTATCTCTGTTTACTTTAACATTTCTAATATTCTCCACACAGAACATAGAAACTCTCTTAGACACTTCTTCCGTAGTTAACACAAAACAAAGCCACACTCTCCACTTTGGGATATGCACTCGCAACTGGGATTGGGAACATTTCATATGCAGTTCAGTTCGTTGAGTCGGCATGAAAGGAGTATACACAACTGTATATACATATATACATTCATTTAACTGTTAACAGCAATACTAAGTAATACTTAGGTTCAGTTTGGCAGACAGTTCGATCCGCTTCTTAAGTTTCAAGTGCATATCCGATCCACACCACAAACACACAATACTAACAGTTCAGTTCACTTGAAGCAATCGTTGAAGGAGCATTCTTGAGGCGCGTTCTAAATTGATGAATTAATTGATTGTTAGTCCCGTTATTTGAGCAGTAAACATCCATAGATTCCTCACAATACAAAAAGCACTAAATTAATATCAAAGACTCTACCAATATATATTATAGCAGTTAATATTTCAATGATATTGGTATTGGTTGTTGAATATTGCAAAATGAAAACCAACAAAAACGAAAACGAAAACGAAAACGAAAAAAAAACCAACATTTCCTTATGCGTATCCCCGTATTTGTTTTTGTTATTTCCTTAGTTGAGTTCATTCAGAAGCGCCTAAGTACGAGTATATGTATTTCCATATCCTGAGACAAGTCCACCCCAGACGCAGCGCGCGCAGCTTTCGTTCGATCATGATTTCTTCTATAATTTCTATGATTTCGATAATTACTTGGCACAACAACAACAGCAACAATAACATCCACTCAGTTATACACAAACTGCCACGCATACGCATACATACACACATACATATACCATATATATCGTGTATAACAAAGGCCTGCGCTCAGTTCTCCATTCGTAAGCAACAGTCGCTTTCTGTCTCTCTCTCTTCCTCGGCCAGTGTATAACAGGCTGCACAGGCGCCGCAGTCAGCGATAGTTCTTTTTCGTCATTGAAATTTGTCGAAAAAGCTCTTCCGCAGCTGTTTGCTCCCTCTCCCGTACTCCTTACGCTGCTGCCCCCTCACGCGAAGGCGCTTCTATTACAGTTATACGCTATGGTGCTTTTTCACATACGCCACCACTGTCTGACTTAAATTTTTTCATCATGTACGCCATCGCAACCATGACAGTAGCCGCAATGGCGCGACAGCTGTTCCACAATCGTTCCACTTAGTTGCGCTCCAATTGGAAATGCGATTGTGGACAAACTGCGCGCGTCCATTGCCGAGCAACTGTGTCCAGTTGGCACGGCCCTGTGCCCGTGTGTGTGTGTCATGTGTGTCTGCAAGTCATGCAAGTGTGAGGCAAGCGCACTCGGCCACAGGGCCAGCTACAATTTACTGTAAAAACGTGTACGTCTTTGTGGCTACACCAGCAGCAGCAGCAGCAGCAATCGCAGCCGCCGCAGCAACCGCAACAGCCACAACAGTAGCAGCTACTACAAATTGCGGCATCATCAGCAACAAACAGCAATGGCGGAATCGGCGATGGAATTATCATCGACAGATCAACAAGAGATGACAAAGCTTTGAGGCTTAATATGTGCTTTTGAGGGCTATTTGACAATAAAGCTTTTCAATTTTTATTCATCCAATTAAGCAATTACATATTTTTAGTATAAATACGCTTTCATTTTGTTCATATTGCTCAGTTTTCCGTTAAGCAAGCCCTAAAACTTCCGAAAAATTGCGATAATTTTAATTAAGCTATTAATTAGTATTAAACATTTTAAATGTAATCCATTAAATTACTCACAATGTAATAGCCTTTAAATTCTTAATACTTTTTAAGACAATATCCGAAACTGAAACAGCAATTACTTGCATAATTAATTGTATAAGAGTTTCTCAAGACATCATTTAGCATTATTATCAGGTTACCCTATGAGCACTATACTGATCTGAAAGCACTAGATTCGTGTAACTCTTTGAATGTATAAAATTCAATTAATGTACCTAAATACACATGAAGTAATTCAAATAAATAATCTGAAGAATATCATCAATATAATTATAAATAAAATTAAACGAATCGTTGTAAATTAAATTAAATACAACAAATTTTCACAATTTACAAATAAAGCACATTAAATGTCAATTTTCTTGTTTTCATTTGGGGATAAAACAGTTTACACAATTAATAGGGTGTTTTCAGGTGATTACATTTAACAGCGGCTTATTTTCAAATGTAACTGTTTTCGTCTTAATTATAATTTCCCAATTTACAGGTATATTAATCGTTCCGCTACGTAGCTATTGTTCGTAATCGATACTTCACAGCTCGGTTAAAGAGAAATGTTAACTATTAAACGTATATCGATATATAATCCCCGATATATGGCTCTGTTGTTCATTTGCAAATGTCAATAAAAATTTATGATTAATGTTATATGTTTATGTATATTGCTACAAATAATATCGAAATACAATAATATTTAAGATCGGCAGATGTTTGTGGTATCCAGCTGTTAAATGTTATTAGCGACAGAGTTTCGGAGCCAGTTAACAGCTGTTAAGTTCGAATTACAGGAACATCGCCTTTTTCTTTCCTGAATTTCTCATATTTATTATAATTGGACTATTTATTTTATTGTAGAAGATGTTTATTGTTTTTTATTACAAAGGAAATAATATCGGCAAAACGTAAACGAGTAAATTAATAATCACTGTTAAATAACAGCTATGTTAAATTGTTGTCGCTGTTATCCGAAATTGGCGCAAAGCAAGGTCGTGTTGTTGTTGTTGCTATATCGTACGCTTGTTATTACACGCTGGCCAGGTATTGGTGTTGGTAATAACAATTTAATCAATTCCAGATGAATGCTTATGTTCCCATTGTATGCATTAAATTTAGAATTATATTCTGCAAATTTTAGCAAAAACCCCATTCGAATTCGTCAAATGCAACGCAATTTGAGCGACTCAAAATAATTTCCACAGCATTACGACGAGCGTTCAACTCCGAAAACGCTTTAGTATCAATTCGTGATGGCCGCCCGCCATTAAGTAAAAACGTGTCCGTAGAAGAAAAACAATTTTAAACGTTTTTGTTGACGAAACTGTCAAAATATTGCTTATATCGCTGCGGAAAACAAAAATACAGTGAAAGCACATGATTTCCACCCAATTCTGACGTAATAAAGTCAAATAAAGTGCAAAAGAATGTGCGTGAAAAATGTAAATCGATTTTCTTGTTTGTGAAAAAAATCTTTTCGGTGCGCTTGCTTCTCATTCGAGTGTAGCTCGCCAGAGGGCGGCACTGGTGCACGCTTCGGAGTTGCAGAGTTCTATGCCGTGCTAATTATCTTTAACGCCGTTGTGCATCACACCGATATTTATTGTTTTTTGTGTGTGAAACACAATTTAATAACAAAATAATTGCGTTATAGTGCCTAATTATATTTTCTGCATGCAATTTTTGCTTTATTAGTCATTGTGTAAATAGAATTTATTATTGTTGCTCCGAAGCCGCTTGGAATAACGCCGACGACGATGACAAACAATTCGCGGCTTGGTAGTGCTGTGCGTCGTCGTTAGTCTTCGGCTCTGGCCGCCATTACTGCTTCCAGCAAAACCACGCTATACGCAAAATTCGTGAAATTTGTGTAAATTTTTCAACGAATTATCAACAAAATTGTGTGTGCAGGTGTGTGAAAAGCGCGGTAAAGTGTGTTAAAAATTAAATAAAGCGCTAGAAAATATGACGCTGCTGAAAAATAGCATTGCTTTGGAAAATAATTGCAAAAAACAAAACTCACATGAAGAGTGCTACGTTTTTTCATCGTATTTTGCGCATAGGCTTCGTGTTTTTTCTTCGTGCAATTCGCCGCGTTTGTTTGGGCGAACTCGCCGCGTGTGTGTTTGTTTATGCCGCCTTTTTTACGCTCGCATCGGCGGCGCGGCTTTTCTGCTTCTATCTTCTCGCCTTTCCTATGATTATGCATTTTTTTCAAGCGCGTTTTATACACAACAACTACAACTATTTGATTTAATCATTTTACACTTTGAATTAATTGCGGGCTAAAGAATGAAAATGATTCAACACATTTCACAGCATCAAAGCTACGATCTTATGTTCTTGAACGCATCAGAAGACAATAACAAAATTATGTGTGCATGGTCTTGTGAGTGTTTTCGTGTGGAGCCTTTAATTGTGTGGCAGTGGGGCAGAGAATGCATGTGCATATGTTCATATGTATGTATTATGTGTGTGTGTGTGTGTGTGTGTGCAGTTGCAATTCAAATTTACAGCCGAAAAAGTTTTCCCGCGCGCGCATTTAATTTTATCAGTTTTATATGATTCAATGGCTAACGCTGTGTGTGTGTTTGTATGCATGCGTGTGCGAGTGTGAGTGTGAGTGTACGTGTAGATTGTTTACTTATTTGTATTGTTGTTTTGCAGATAATTATCAGCTGCAGCAACTAAAAGTACAGGAATACCAAGAAGAGCAACAACAGCGCAAGAATACGCAACTGCAAATCTATAATAATAACAATAATAATAGTAATAATAACAAAAACAAACAAACAAACATTAATAAGAATAAAGATGAACTGAAATGTGCAAATTTGATCAACGTAATTATGCCAATTCACATAATTTTTTCGATTTCAACGTGAAAAATGTCGTCGACACAATTGCTGCACTCGTTATTGTTGTTGCTACCACTGCGTTGTCGTCGTAATTGCAATAAACTAATCTCTTTGGCCCTGTTGTTGCTCTCAGCGCTGTTCGCATATACCGAGCAACGACAGCAACAGACGGCAGCAGAGGCAGCGGACGACGACGGCGACAGAAGCAACAGTAGCAGCAGAAGCAGCAGCGGCAGCAACAGCAACAACAGAAGAGGTAGCAGCAACAGCAGCAGCAGTTCAGCAGAAGTAGCAGCAGCAGCAGTAGCAGCAGCAGGTGCATCAACAAGAACTGCAACAATAGTTACATTGGACACACCTTTGTACACAGCAGTAGCAACTACTGCAGTTGCCGTCGTTAAGCGGCGTCCCTACAAAAAGGACAACAGCATCACCACCACCACCACCACCACTACCACCAACAGCAGAACAGCAGCAAGCAGCAGCAACAGGAGCAGCAGCAGCAGCAGCCACCGGAGCCAGGACGTGGGTACGGTCACGGAAACGGGCACAGGGGCTGCGTATATTAGCTGGCACAGCAGCCATTGCCACCGCAGCCCCGGTGCTCAGTCGGAGGCGCAGGCAGAGCAGCCGGTGCTGCGTCCAAAAACAAATAAGACTCGTTTGGCGTTAACATTGACGCCGTTGCATACGCTTAAGAGTAGCATATCTCCTCCATCCATAGGCGCTTCAGTTGTGAGGCTAACAACAGCAACAACAGCAACAGTAGCCACAACAAGAACAACGAAACTGTTAGCCGGCTCTTGCATAGAAGAAGCCGCAACAACAGCAACAGGAACAGCAGGAGAAACAAATCGCTGCAGTTGGAATCCGCAGTTGCTAGTGGCCATAGTAGAGTCAGCCATTGGTAGTTGCCACTGCATAGCATCAATAGCAACTTAAGAGCCTCTATTACACCGCAACCAGCAACAACAACAGCAGCAACAACAACAACAATAGCAACAGAAACATAAACAAACACAACAACATATTAACAACAAATAATTCCACACATTTATCAGCAAAACGTTCCATAAATACACACACAAACACACACACTTACACACACCCCCAAGACAACAAGAAGCACAGCCACAAAATGTCAAAACTATCGTTCAGAGCACGTCACCTGGATCCGTCCAAGCAGATGCCCATCTACTTGGCGGAGGAGCTGCCAGATCTGCCCGAGTATTCGGCCATCAATCGCGCTGTGCCCCAAATGCCAAGCGGCATGGAGAAAGAGGAAGAGTCGGTGAGTTCTATATGTCGGTGGTTTATCATGCTTATCATGTTTATCTTTTATCATCAGAATAGTTGATTATGTGCTATAATATATGTATTTCCATATCCCCATGCAGGAGCATCACTTGCAACGCGCCATTTGCACTGGTCTCATCATCCCAACACCCGAGGTCCTGCAGACGGATCAACCATTTTACGATGCCTATTATCCGCCGGATTATAAGATGCCCCGTCAAATGATTCACATGCAGCGTAAGCAGACATTCGTTACTTACAATCTGGCACAATTTGTTAAGCGATTTGAACTGTTTACAGCGTTGGGTTTGGACACGGAAGTGCCCGACTATGACATGGACAGCGCGGATGTGGAATGGCTGAGTCAGCAGCAGATGCGACTGCAGTTGACGGAGTTGCGGTTCGAGCAAATGATGGATCGGCTGGAGAAGAGCTCCGGCCAAACGGTTGTCACGCTTAACGAGGCCAGAACGCTGCTCAACCAGGATGACGAGACTAGCATATCGGTGTACGATTACTGGCTGAACAAGCGCCTAAAGATGGTAAGCGAAGATGTCTCAGTTCCGCTTCGAGTTCATCTCTACAATCTTCGATATCTTCACACACTCTTGCAGCAACATCCGCTGATACTCACCGTCAAAACCGAGAGCCGACCTGGCGCCAGCTCCAATAATCCCTATCTGGCATTTCGACGGCGCACCGAGAAAATGCAAACGCGAAAGAATCGTAAAAACGATGAAGCCTCCTACGAGAAGATGCTTAAACTGCGGTAAGTAGATGCCACTCTGTGGATTCCCTTAATCAATTGATTAGTAATTGTAATTGTAATTGTTATTTGTTATTTGTTACAGACGCGATCTGCAGCGCGCCACAACTATACTGGAGATGGTGAGGCGACGCGAGGAGACGAAGCGTGATCATCTCAAGATGACGGTCAGCATATTTGAGAAACGTGTTGAGATGCGCGACTTTAACGGTGCAGTCTACTCAGAGCTCAATGCCCAATACAAGAGCTCGAGGTGCGTGTGAAGAATTGCAATTGATTTCGTGTAGAGATCTCAGAAATAATCGTGTAATATTCATTTCAGACCTGTGTACAATTCATTGTATGCGAATCAATACTCACAAGGCGCAACGGCAAGCGGCACAACAGGCACAGGTGCTCTACTGGCCGCCGGTGGTGTGCTACCTTCGGGTATCTTGGCCACAGGAGGTGCCGGCAACACGGCCGTCTATGCGCAGTCGTCGCAGTACCTGAACACATCGAGCATGTCAATGGGTAAGTATACACACACACAGAGAGAGATCAGAGTTAATTTGTGATTGCTGGGCTTGCAGAGGGGATCGGTGCGGGCAGTGGGAACGGGAGCAGTAGTCGTAAGGAGAAACGGCCGTATAGGAAGCGCAAGCATAAACTGCCACGGGAGAAGCAACAGCAGCAACAACATTCGCAGCAACAGCAACAACAACAACAGCAGCAGCAACAGCAACAACAACAGTATTTGCCTGGTCTCGGCCTGGCGTCATCCGCGTCAGGTGTTTCGCCTGCGCATCTGTCCCATCTGCATCACCTGCATCGTCAGAGCGCTTCTCCGGCGGCCAACGAGTCGAATGTGGACAGCGAAGAGGAGGACTATCTCGGTGTTGGCAACCAAAATGGCAACAAACTGGGCTCCGAAAGCGAAGAGGAGGCGCCGTTTGCATTTAGACGCAAAGTCAGCTGTAACTACCTGCGGGTAAGCATACAATTCATGGACTCATCAGTTCCCATAGCAGATGAACTCCCAAGTCGATAGTAGAGTGTTCTTTTACTATAAGATTCTCCATAAGATTCATAAGATTCCTCTATTAACACTCGTTTATCGCTGCAGATGCGTGGCGATCGGGAAGGTCGCTGGCCCTGGGAGTCGCCCGATGAGAACGACGAGGAACAGCTGCCGCCCGGTGCGGCTGTTGGAGCTGATGCCAAGTATCGCTATACGCTAACCTCGATCAACTATCCCAGGTGCGTTGTATCATTTCGCTGGGGTTCTACTGAGGCTCATCTCACCTTATCTCAATCTCATTTCAGACCTCGATGCATTGGCTTTGCACGTCGACGACTGGGGCGTGGTGGGCGAGTGCTGCTCGATCGTGCCAGTAGCAGGTATGATGACCTGTGGTCTCAGTTTGATTACACGGTGCTGGAGAGTGTGGTGAGGAGTCGTAATCCGCTAAAGGATCAACGTCAACAGTTACTGCCTAAGCCCAGTTCCCCGCCCACCGTCGTTGATTTGCCCACATGCAAAGCAACAACAACAACAGCGGATGGCAACGCGGTAGCCGAGACGGTGCTCAAGATGGAGCCGGTCTGCGATAAAGTGCTGCCCAAGGAGGAGCAGTTGCTGGAGGCGGACAAAGAGCAACTGCAGCAGGAGGCGGAGCCGGACGGGGAGGAGGAAGATGATGATGATGAGGCAGAGGGAGAGGGAGAGTATGACCTATGCATGGAAGATGAGAATATCTCGCGTCTAAGCGTTTACAGCTCAGCGGTAACGCTGCAGCAGAATCCCCACGATATCCGCATGAAGCGTCGTCGTCGACTACGCCGCAAAAAGCAACAAATGCGCGAACTCAATGCCGCCAAGCGATTCAACAGTGCTGCCCCCGAGGGCGAAGATGGAGGCGTGGCCACTGATGAGAATCTGCTGCCACTGCGACCCTTGCCACGGGCGTACTTGCAACGCTTGTCGTTGGCCCTGCAGGCGGCAACAGCAACGACGACGTCAACGTCAACGCAGTTGCCGGCGACGCAGACGGAAGTCTCGGCCGAGGCGAACGCGATAACGATAACGATGGCAACGGAGAGTCCCGAACAGCAGCAACAACAACAGCAGCAGCAAGAGCAACAGCAAGAGCTGGAACTGAAGCAGGAGAGCTGCGATGAGCTAATAGAGCAGTCACGTCACGCCAATCATCAGCACCACCGTTCCAATAATAATAACAACAACAACAACACCGTGTTTAATAATAATAACAACAACAACAACAACAACAACAATAGTAGTAGTAGTAGTAATAATATGAATAAGAATGTTAGCATTAGCGAAAAATTCAATGTGATAAAAGTGGAGGAAGCGGACGCGAATGCGGATGGAGAGGATGATGGAACCGCTCTCGATGAGCAACCGGTGGCTTCCACCTCGGCAGCAGCAGCGGCAGCGCGTGCAGCCGAAGCGGCAGCAGCAGCATCAACAGCAACGGGCGTAGGAGCAGCAGCAGCAGCAGCAACATGTGGCACTGCAACTGCAACAGCAACGCTGGAGGAAGTGGCGAGAACAATAAAACGCGAACTAATTGATGCGGATGATTCGAATGAGCCACTGAGCAGCATACGAACAGCGGCGTCGATGCAGAACCAGCCCGACCTGATGGACGACGACGAGGCGGAGGATGACGTTAATCTGGCGCAGCTGAGCAGCATCATACGGCACACGGCAGTCAAGAAGGAGTTGCAGGCACAGCAGCAGCAGCAACAGAAACGTCAGCAGCAGGAGGAGAAGTTGCAGCAGTTGGAGAATCAGACGCGTTGCTTCAACCAGATGCCCGATGTGATTCGGCTGCACAACAAGCAGCTGCACATTGATGCTGGTGGAGATGCATCGCCGGCGGCGACAGAGGATGACAACGATGCGTACGATTACATGGGTGGATTGTCGCCGACGTCCAGTCAGCGGTTGGACATCTGCAACGAGCTGCTGTCGGAGATTCGTCGGGATTGGCTGCACTTTCGACCCAAGACGCCCACGGATGAGCTGTCGGATAGCAACCACGAGAACGACGCTAACGACAATGGCAAACTGTGCGATGGTGCACTGGTGGACTGGACACAGGACACGCCCATCAGCATAGAGCTGAGTCGGCTGGGCAAGTGCAGTGACGATGACATTGTCGCAGCCGATGCTCAGTTTATGAGCAGCGCTTTCAAGTACACGGATCTCGATGCGGATGCACAGTTGCTGCAGACCGCGTATGCGCTGGATTACGCTCGTGGCACCAGCAATCGAAGTCCCGACAATGCCAACGGCAATTGCTCCGACTCTGGATCAGGATTGGGTTCTGGTTCCGGTGCCGGTTCAGCGTTGGAATTTAATCTCAGTGGCGGCGATTCGCTCAACGACATCAACAACCTCTTGGGCGACGAGCACATGCTGGTCAACATCCTGCAGGAGTGCAGCATGGATGATCCCAAGGCGCTCAACCAGGCGACCAACTTCTGGAACGGCATCCTCGATGGCGAGGCCGCTGTCGATGAGGTTGAGAATGCCGACAATTTGCTCGACTGCAAAACCTCCAATGCATCCGAACTGAAGCGCACGTCACGCCATCGTGCCCATCTCCGTGGCAATGCTGCACCATTGGGATGCTCCAACTTCACGGTCGCCGAACGACCGTCGTCGTTCTTTAGTCAAACGCCGCCGATCAAGGAGGAGCCTCCCCAGGCATTGCCAATCGTTGCCGAAGTTGCTGTGCCCATCAAGGTGGAGACTGTGGAGGTGGCCACGACGCCAGCGTTGCCACAGACAATAGCAGCTCGATTAACGACGCCACCGCCCGCCAATGCAGCAACGGTTGCAGTTGCCGTTACGGCTGCAGCAACAGTTGCCACTCCAGTTGCAGTTCCAGTTCCAGTTGCAGTGGCAGTTGCAACGCCGGCGCCGTTGATTGCCACCACAGCAGTAGCAGCATCGGCAGCAGCAGCAGCACCGCAGCAACATCTGCTGCACATACCCGCCCAGATTACAACACAGCAGCAGCCGAGCAGCAACTGCAGCAGCAGCAGCAACAGCAGCAACAACTGCAGCAGCAACAGTTGCCGCAACAACAACAGCAACCACAACATCTGCAGCAGCTGCCGCAACAACAGAAGCCACAACAGGTAGCCGTGACACAGCAGCTGCTGAATCAGTTTGCGGCAAGTGCCACACCAGCAACCACGCAGCTGATAGCGCGCACAGAGTTCGTGAGCAGTGGAGCTGCTGTGGGTGACATTGTGACCATAACGCCGCACACGGGCAGCAGTCCGCTGCCAGCGTTGCCGACACTGACGCCACAGCAGCAGCAGTTGCAGCATCAGTTGGCGCAGGCACAACTACGCAATGTGACCGTGCAGCAGAGACAGGCAACGCCACAGCAGCAGCAGCAGCAACAACAACAACAACAGCATCAGCAGCAACAGGCACCGCAACAGCAGCAACAGTTGCTGTTCCAAATGCAGCGTGATATTGGCGGCGCACCAGCAGTAATCTCCTCCCAAAGCATTGTGACAACACGCAGTGGCAACCACATGATCTACACGACGAGCAGCGGCGAGATTATGACAGCGGCTGGTCAAGTGGGTGGCCAGAAGGTGACCTATGCCATACAGAAGAGCGCTGGCGGTGGCACCGCCTCCCTGGGCCCCAACACGGTCATCACGCTCTCGAACGTTAAGCTGCAGAACGATGACAACTCCTCCCCCGCGTCGGCGCCCTCAAGTGTGAACATCATCAACACCGCGAGTGGACAACAGCTGGCGGTGCACAGCATATCGAACCTGCAACAGCAGCAGCAGCAGCAACAGCAAGCAACAACACCAGCAGACAACGACGAGCACGCCTTTAATTATGACCACGCCCACGCGCAACAACAACGCCCATCAGCAGCAACAGCAGCAGCAGCAGCAATTGGTGCAACAACAGCAACAACAACCAATTGTCTGGCGCCAAGTCAGCGGTACAAATACGGCGGTAGCCACCACAGCGGTGCTCTCCAGCACCACCTCGGAATCAGCCACGGCGGTGGGCAACAAGATCGTTTGGGCGGGACGTGCCACACAGAAGCGACAGCTGAACGGACCCGAAAACACAGGTGAGTGCAACGCCTTGCAACACAGGTGCTGTGGCAGCGTTTTGAAACACTTTTCTAGCAGCTTATTCATAGAGATCGAAGAATGGGAGCAGAGCAGGGAGAGCAGAGACAGACAGAGAGAAAGAGGGAGAGAGAGAGAGAACTCTTATAGGGAGTTGATAGAGTGATGGAGTGTGGAGATTTAGCTTTGCTTGAGAGACAATTCTTAGTTATTCGCAACTGTAAGTTGAATCAATTAACGATTGCTGAATCAGAATGAATGAATCAGTCATTCAGTCAACATTCACTCGCTTCACTGCTTACGCCTAAGTTGCTCTCAAAGGAGGCTAATTGATTACCCCTCCCCCTCAGTAACAGTTTCCTGCGAAGGAGAACTGCTGTGCGAATGAGGAAGAAGTGGACTCATAACTCGCTGCTTCTGCTCTTAGACAAATCTCTCTCTTGATCTCTCAGACTTGCCTGAGATTTAGCGCAACAAGCTGCGACAATGGCTCGGACTAGTGCCAAGATGAGAGAAGAAGTCTAAGAGTCCAACCTCCTGCTCTCAGCAGTATCTCAAAGATGCGAAGCTGAGCCCAAGTAATCCACTGACTGATTGCTTGCGCTGTTAACTCAAATGACAAACTTCAACTTCTTTAATATGCTAAACAAAGAGAACACACGTAGCTCGTCTCTGGTGCCTAGACCTTCTCCTCCAGCAGACCGTGCTTGAAGAACATGAAAACAGGAACGCTTTCCCCACTTATGTCGCGATACTCGCACATGGCGACCATGCCGTCGATGTCCATAGATTCGCCAGTGAAGAACTGCAGCTCCTTGAAGCGACCCAGAATATCCTTAGCCGCTTTGTTTACGTTGTTCTTGAAGACCTCCACTTGATCGGGTGCCGAATCCTGCAGCAAGTCGAGCACCTTCTTCATGTAGTCCTTGAGGTGGAGTGTAAAGGATTTCTTGTCGCCAAAGGCGAAGGATTCTTGCAGACGATGATTCAGCACAACATCAATGCCAGTCTCAACGTTCGCTTCATCGTTACCCTCCTCACCTCCTGCCTCGGCCGAGGGATTAGCCCCAGCCAGTACAATGCTATCCTGATTGCGACTGATCAGCTTGCCCTGCACCTCGTAGATCACATCGTCCACCAGTTTCATTTTGTAGGTGTCTGTGAACATCTCGTCTCCGGTGATAATGTCCTTGTAGATCTTCATATTGCTGGCCTCTGTGGGGGACTCGGTGAATACCCTGTAAATGCGGAAATATCAAAAGGATTCTGGCAATTTAAACAATTTATAAATATATGTTAAAACTAGTTTTTAACTGTGTGTGTATCTGACAACAACTGCAAGGCTGATTATAGTGAAAGTGTGCTCAGCTGAGATTACTTAAACTATTTAATCTCTCTCTATAAATTAGTAAAGATTGTGCAATTGTGAGGACATTAAGTAAGAGAGGAGTTGAGGGCATAGACAGACGATTAATCTTTGCAGTTAATCAAGCGCTGCAGTTGGCGCTGTTGAGGGTCAAGAGTTGTTGGAATTTCAGCTAAAGCAGGGGCAGAAGTTGGCTAAGCAACTGCTTTAAGTTGGCCCAAAACTTCAGGCAGAAGAATAGTTTGGCAAGAGATGAAAGAAAGCGGCGCTGAGCTTCGATAGATAGAAATAGAAAATACAGAATTAGATAGAAATTTAAAGAGTGCAAAGAGTGCTTAAAGAGAAGTAATTTAAAGGAGATTGTTTACTTCAATATATATTAATAATAGTAGTTAATTCATAGTAATACGATAGCAAAAGCAGCTGAACTTTCAGTTTTAGAGAAGACTTCTTAAGGGGAAGCTGTAGTTAGAATATTAATAATAAATACTAATAATAATAACACTCTACTATAATAAATATGTCTTTAGCAGTTGGAATTTCCTTAATCTAAATATTTATTAAGTATATTTATTAATTTTCTGATAACCCTCAATCTCAGTTGCATATTTCTCGACTCTTGAATTGTTATTATAAATTGTTTAAACCGAATTCCGTTTGCCGTTGCAGACATTAACAAGCTGCTGCTGAATCGCAAGTTCTCCCAGAGGAAGGTGGGTCAACAGGCGGTGGCGCAGCAGCAGATACAGCTGACGAAGCAGCAGCTGCAGCAGCTGATGTTGCAGGAGGATGAGCTGGTGGCCAGCGGAGCCGGCGAGCAGCTGACCTTGCAGGATGGCGGCGATGCGATGCAGCAGCAACAGCAGCAGCTGCAGAAGTTCAGCAAGGTCATCAAAATGGCGCAGTTTCCGCTCCTGGTCTCCGATCTCAATCTGCAGCAGCAGGCGGGGCAACAGCAGCAGCAGCAGCAACAACAACAACAACAGCAGCAGCAGCAACAACAGAAGCCCAATTCGGCAGCTGCGATTGCGGCCAATCACAATTACAGTCTTCAGCCGGCGACGGCCATCATCACATCGCAGGCGGCGCCACAGCAGGCGAACAAGATCTTCCTGACGAGCAGCAACAGCAGCGGCGGCGGCGGTGGCAACTTTACCATTGCCACGGCCAGTGAGCTGCAGGCGGCGGTGGCAGCCAGCAATGTGGGCCAACAGAAGTTGCACTACAAGGAGCTGCCCAATGCCAATCTCAAGTTGAATTTCGTCAGCAGCGCCGGAGCGGTGAGCACAGCGGAAGCTCTGGTCAGTCAGGCATCCCAGCAACTGGGTGCCACCACAGTGGTGCTGAATAAGACAGGAGCACCGCTGTCCACAGCCATCCAGCAGCAGCAGCAGCAGCAACAACAGCAGCAGCAGCAACATCAGAAGCTCAAGACAAGTGGAGGGCAGGTGCAGGTGCCGGTGTCGGCAGGAGACAAGCGAGTCCTCTACACGAGTCTGCTCAATGTGAAGCCGCTGCAGAAGAACAACAGTGGACAGATGCAGATGCAACTGGGTCCAGCTGGCTTGCAGCAGGTGCTGCGTGGACGCCTCAACAACTCGGCCATTCTGACGCGAACTCTGCCCCTGGGCACAACGGTTAACAGCACAGGTGGAGGCGGAGGCGGAGGAGGTGGCACGCCCACCACAATTCGACAACTGGTCACGAGCAACGCCAACAATGTGGGATCTGTGGATGCCACGGGGCCCAAGGAGGTGAACAAGACGCAGCTTACAGTCGAGCAGGTTTGCCAGATTGCGAGTGCCAACAACGGTGGTGTTGTGCTGCCCACCAGCACCAACAACAACAACAACAATAACAACAGCAACACCAACAACAATAATAACAACAACAACAACAACAATGCCAACAACAGCAACAACAACAACAACAACAATGGCAGCGGAACAGGAAACGGCGGCACTGGTGGCAATGGCAATGGCAATGGTAATGGCAACGGAACAGGATCTGGATCAAGTGGAGTGAGCGCAACAACGAGCAATGTGAATGCAACGCCAACGATCAACAGATGAGACGCGGAGGGCAGCTAACATCCAATAGCAAGTGGAGGCTGTTGCACTCTCAATCTGCCCAGCGGCACCTCGCTCAGCCTGGCAACGCCGTCGTCATCGTCATCGTCGTCCTCGTCGTCGTCATCCTCATCATCGTGCTCATCGTCGTCGTCGTCAACGAGATCGACATCGACCTCTTCGACAACGGCCCCATCGTCATCGTCGTCGGCCTCGTCGTCGTCGTCGTCCTCGACATCCACATCGCCGCCGGCTGCCAGATCGAGTCCCATAATGCTGGCCTTGGGCCAATTGCTGCAGCCGTCCGCGCAGTGCTGCTGTGCGCTCTGCCTGGTGAAGCTCGGCAAGCAGACGTCCGCCTAGATGGCATCCCAGCTGCAGCCGCAACAACGAGCATATATAGCTTATATATAGCAACTCATAAACTGGAAATATTCTACAGTGTGAATATAACTGCAACTTGTGCGAGAGAGACAGAGAGAGAGAGAGAGAGAGCCACCTTTCCCTAATCCTGCTCCTCCTCCGCCTGCCAATCCTATAGATTATCCCCAAATACTTGTAACATATTCACAGTCTGCTGGGTTGGAGTTCAAGAGAGAGAGAGGGAGGGAGCGAGGGAGATGGTGAGAGGGAGGCTGAGCGCGATGATTTAATAACTCTTATGATTATAAATGTAAATTGTACTTTATAGATTTCTTTGCTAAACTTGCTTCAATTCGCGCTGCTGCGAGCACAGACAAAGAGAGATAAAGAGAAAGAGAGAGAGAGAGAGAGAGAGATACTTGTGTATAGATCGAGAGAAATGAGAAAAGCCACCAATAACAAAGTTCGCTTAATTTTAGATATGTGTGTAACGATTCAGGTCTTATTTTCAAGATCGCCTAACCCTAAAGCATAAAGCATAAAACATAAAGCATAAAACTTAAAGCATAAACCATAATTATTAATTAATAATAGAATCGCGCTCAGTCTCGCACTCAGAGAGAGAGAGAGGTCCCCACAGAACAGGCAGGAGAGCAACTAAACTAAACTAACTTAAACTAAACAACAACAGCAACAACAACAGCAGCAGCATAAAGAAACGAAGAGAAGGGAAAACTATAAACAAACTCATGTGTTAAATAGAAAACTGTAAATATTCGATAATAATTTAAAATGATAATGCTAATAAATATGTTTAGTACTACAATATGAAAACCACAAGAAAAGCAAAGCAAATGTAATGTTAGTTGGCATCTCAACACACACACAACACGCACACTCACTCACTCACTCACTCACACACACACACACATACAGAAACACACACACACACACAAGAAACAACATGAACATTTGGCATTGTTGGCTCCGTCGAGCTGTGTTGCCGTTTCAGAATCACGCGCTTTAGCAACGCTGCCACGCCCACACGATAGGCGTTGGCAGCGTGCGTTAACAAAAAAACAAATACGAAAACGAAAACAACAACAACAAAAGTAACAGAATATATATATATATTATAATAATAATAATGCTAGTAATAATATTAATAATTAAAAGATGAGCGAGAGAATGTCGAAAGGGAGAGCAAAACATTTTTCAATGTACGTAAATTAAATTAACTTATGCTGTAAACAAAACAAAAAACAAAAAAACATTAAACTACATTTAGTTATTTTAACTATGGAAACACAAAATGAAAGCGCTAGAGAGAGAGGGAGAGAGCGCAAGTGGAAGTGGAAGTGGAAGTGAAAGCGGAAGTAATGAGAGCGATAATGTTTAGTGATTATCGCAAGGGCGGGATTAGTGTAAACAATACACACTCACACACACCCACACACATACATTTAAACACACACACACACACCAACACTATTAATGTACGCTATTATTAATAATATTATTATTATTATTATTTTTATACAAGGTAATACTTTTAATTGTAATTGTAACTGCTAAAGCAAAAGCAACAGCAGATTTCGATGCTTGCGCATGAGCAACAAATATTTTAAATTCAAAACAAAATGCAAAAAAATTAATAGTATACATGTATATATATATATATATATATACATACATATATATACATATATATATAATTAATAATAACATTAAATAAAGTATAATTAATATACGTAGCTGTACTTTCTTTAGTGTGTAAATTAGCTTCGTAAGAGCAAGCGATAATAAAAATGGAAACAAAAATGCAACTTAAAAACAAATTAATAAAAAAAAACAACAATCGAAAAAAAAACACATAAACAACAACAACAAAATATAATTAATTATTGCGATTCGAAGAAGAAGAAAAACAAAAACAATTCGAAAAGGAAACGAAACTACAAAAAGTAAAAAAAAACACAATATTGAATTGTTTATTATTTTTGTTTTTGTTTTTAAATTTCAGTTGAGTTGAGTCTAGAAAGAGAACGAAGGCATTTGTGAAAAAAGCTTTATACACTGAGAGAAATAAATCAGCCCCGACTTCCGCTATAGAAAACTAATGTCTCTTTGTCTATATACACACACACACACACACACACACACCAAGACACACACATGCATAAATATATATATTATATTACATATATACATATGTAGTTAGCCGTATGCGAATGATGATTGCATGTTTGTATATTGTACCTTATACATAATGTACTTAATATACATAGATATACATACGTATGTATACATATGTGTATGTATGTGTGTATGAATGACCCTTTAAGGAACTATACTATACTATACTATACACTCTATATACAGACATCCACAGTTATCCATTTAGAGTATTCATTGGGTTCCATCTGTTTGATTCATCAATCTCTCCTCCTCCATGAAGAACATTGTGATGTGTACTTTTTGATTTGAAATTTGCAACTACAATTACGGGTAAAACACGAAGAAGAGGAATCTATTAAACGAGGAGTATATACATATACATACTTAACCTACACACACACACACACTCACACACACACACACAGACTGTTTAAAATTTCAATTGA
Source organism: Drosophila macrospina (assembly GCA_035042075.1). Taxonomy (NCBI): domain Eukaryota; kingdom Metazoa; phylum Arthropoda; class Insecta; order Diptera; family Drosophilidae; genus Drosophila; species Drosophila macrospina. Next base: position 534,216 of record JAWNLW010000526.1, on the reverse strand, counting down.
AAAGAGAAAAGAAAAGAAAACAAAAAAGATTTAATAAATAAAATATAAATATTTAGATTTGAACTCTCGTTGTTGCATGGTTTGTTTTCTACGTTATTACTTTCAGCATTCAGCAAATTGTAGCAACGATAAGCGATAATTAATCGATCGCTAATCGATATCCGATAGTCATGTAAAACGATAAATAGCTTTCACTAGACGCTCGCGACGGAGCGTGCCAGGGGCGGCTGGGGCGGGGCGGTGCAGCGATGGGATCGATCATTATCGAAATGTTATCGATTTCGTAGCTTACATATTCGTAACTGTAACTATAGCTGTAATTTCGTAACTGTAAATATGTATGTAACGGCAAGAATAATGTAATATTTTTTATATGTACTTAACAGTTTTTAACTTTTTTCTTCTTCTTTTTTGCATGAAGAAATCATTTAAAAAAAAACAAAGAAAAACAAAACAAAAACCAAGAGAAAAACAAACCCAGTTAAAACAATAACAATAACAATAACGATTATCGATAGCGATGATCGATATCGATATCGATACAGCCATTTTGCGTATTTGTATTCAAATGATAACGATAAGTAAATTTGCAAATTGTTTACAGCGAAATACACACACTCAACACACACACACACACACACACACACACACATATACATGCAGTTGCAATTTCTTAAGCTCTTCCCCTTCCAAAATCCCAAATCTCCCCGAATTAAAAACCGTTTGATAACGCTCTCTAACTAACGGATATGTAAAATTACCAAACGAGTATTAATAGCTTAACTATGCATAGAGTCTCTGTATAAAAATCTTCAAACTATTTACCATTCTCGTATATACATATAGAAATATAGAACTATATATACTACAAAGAAGCAGACGACGCACTCAGCTACGAATGCGACTTCCACACAAGTCTATGGCGCTACGGGGATAACGCTCGAACTTGTGCTGAAGAAGGCGTCTGCTTTATAAGTATATATATATATACACATATATATATGAATCGATATATATATGAATAGTTATTGTTAGTAAATCAAATAAGAAAACTGGAAACGCTTGTTGTGGTAATTAAGAAAAACGATAACGAAAAAACTGAAAACAAACAAAAAAATGAAATGAAAAGAAATGAAATGAAATGGAAATTACAATTACAAATACAAACAAATATCTCATATGATAATCTACATAATAGAGACGACATTAACTTCGTACACTGTAAAAAAAAGTAAGCAAAATATAAAATACAAAAAAAAAAGAAAGAAAACTAAAGCACAACATTATTATACATAGTACATATAAATCGTATGTGAAATGAAAATAAATTAATGTTTATAACAATAACAAATGGCGATAAGGCGATTTTAACTGTTCCCCCCTCCCCTACACTCACCCTGCCCCTTCCCTTCGAACACATAAAGAAAAGAATGCAAGAATATCGAATCTTATGTAGAATCTTAGCAACTTACGCACTCGTAATATAGTCTAGTTCTTACGAATATATGTCTATATATACGTTTAGTTAAGGACTTTGATCAAGAGACGGCAATGCAGTCATCGACGGCGTTTGAGATTACTCTCACAATTCGAAATGATTAACAATCTCAGCATGCTAAAATAAATCTATGAAACTGATTTGATTTACAGACTATGAATCTGGCACCATAATGGAGATGATCTACTGGGAATAAGGGGAAGAGGGAAGGCTTCTTAGGTGGACTATAATTGACTCTTTTCAAATGATGTTTAAGCATTTGCAGAAGAGGAAAGCGAGAATTAGGTAAATTCAACGGATTGCGAACTTCTTCAGCATTTCAGCACTTAACAACACTGGTTTCTTAGGGGTTGTGGCAAGAGAGCTTAGATAAAGAAGAGCAAAGGTTCTACAGAAGAGCTTAAGTGGAGAGAACTTAGATTATGCCGATTGTTAAGTCTCGAGAATCTTTAGATACTCCAAGCGCAGGAAATTACTTGCTAATCGATATGTTATCGATGTTCATTTAAAAGAAAGCAAGCAGAGGAAAGTAATTAGAGTACAACAGATATGTAAGCTAGAATGGATCAGTTGGTCTGGATCAAAAAAGTTTGCCGAATAAAGCAATAGACATTTGATACTTAGCTAAGAAAGAGACGAAAGAAGAAAAGGATCATAGAAATAGTAAGATAAGCTTCCTAACTCCTTAATAACTCTATAAACAACTCTCGTAGCTAAGAAAGAAAGCGAAGTATAATTGATACTTAGTACAGAAAGATAGAGAAGAAAAGAAGAATGTTTAATACAGAGAATTAGAGAAACTTCCGACATCCTTACATCTATTAACAGCTCTCTTTGCTAAGGGAAGAAAGCGAAGTTTAATTGATACTTAATACAGAAAGATAGAGAAGCAATAAACAATGTATCAGATAGAGAAATAGGTTAACTTCCTAACTTATTTCTAATTCAATTAACAGCTCTCGTTGCTAAGGGAAGATACTAAATAAGGAAAGATAGAGAAGAAATGAAGAATATATCATGGAGAGAATTAGAGAAACTTCCCAACTCCTTTCTAACTCTATTAACAACTCTCGTTTCTAGGAGAAGATACTCAAGAAAGAAAGATAGAGAATCAAATAGAGAATTAGAGTAACTTCCTAGCTCATTTCTAACTCTATTATCAACTCTCTTTGCTAAGGGAAGCAGAGAAGTATGATGGATACTTAATATGAAAAGATTTAGAAGAAATGAAGAATATATCAGGGGAATAATTAGAGAAACTTCCCAACTGCTTTCTAACTCTATTAACAACTCTCTAAGGGAACTGCTAAGGGAAGCAGCGAAGTGAGGCAGTGTAAAGTGATAGATAAGCGGAAGCAGAGAAGTTAACTGATTGAGGTTGCTTCCCTTTGCAGCTTTCCGCTGTGCTCCTTCACTTCCCCCGCGCTGCACCGGGTGGGAGGGCATTAATCAGTGTACAACGATGTCCATTGAAGTCGAGACGACTTCAGAGTGGAAACTGTCGACATTTTGCGAGCTGACAAATTAAAATTTGCAAGCAGAGATCAATTAACACTTAACCATAAAGAGACGCAGCTGCAGCTGCAGATGGAGTTGGAGTTGGCGTTGGAGTCAGGAACGGAGGCGGAAACTGCGGAGACGGAGCTGCCAACCTGTTTGTTTACTTAGCGCCTCGTTAAAGCGCCAAAATCAATTAAGCCAATGCGAAGAAAAACGTTAAGAAAAAAGCGAAAATGAAACTGCAACTGCAACAGCAACAGCAACAGCAACTGCAACTCAACGCTGCGAATAAATGAATGCCAAACTGTCGAGTTGAGTTGACTCGAGTTGAGTTGCAATCAAAAGGCAAGCGCTTTGCATGCCCCAAAGTGCGACACTAACGCTGCCACTTGAAGTTGCACAGCAGCTTGGCCAGCTGTCTGTTGGCCAAGTCTGCAATTTCGGGTGTGAAAATTGTACGTTTTCCTTGTTATTTTTCCTTCGATTTCGCATGGATTTGGTGCGTTTGAAGGCACCAAACGCATTGGAAATGGCCCAAAGCAATGGCCAAGACTGCGGCTCTCTGGTGCGGCAACAACAACGTTGTAGTTGTCACTCACACTAGTTGCTGTTGCTGCTATTGTTGTTGTTGTTGTTGTTGCGATCTCAGCTAAGCAACAGAAGCTCATTTTGTTGTCATGTCGAGGTGTCATGTTGCCAATGTTCCAGCTGCCGTTTATCGTTTGCCAGTTGGCCAAGAGGAAAGGCCAACCATGAAATTCGTTAACGGTACGTTGACACTCTCCTATCAAGATGTGTCCAAGTGGCACCCATCTCTCTCGCTCTTCTCTTTCTCTATATGTAAATCTGCGTGACCTTTGCCCCTGCGAATGCTGATTAGCATATATTGGCCTGGCCCACAATTGAAATCTCATGCACTGATTAGGTCGCATTAGGTCGCAATTAAGTAAAGACTCGAGCACATATGCCGAGTGAGTGAGTGGCCCACACGAGGGTTGCTATCTCAGTTGTGGGAATCGCAGCTATGCGCAGTTTATTATTTATTTATATTTATTATATTTATATTTATATTTATATTTATTTATATATTTATATTTATAAAGTTAAAGTTATCATTTTATGTATATATTTATTATATATTTTTTAATTTAATTTTAATTAAATATTCTTTTTTTATTTAAAAAAATTTTTATTTTTTATATTTTTTTTTAGAGTTGCTCTTGCTTTTTTTATTATAACTCTAGCAAAACAGTAGCGAGCATCGAAAGCATTATGCCGTCTGAAAGCTAATGAATGCATCTATTTATCATTCATCAAAACTTTTTAGTTTTGAGCAATAGTTTTTGAAGTAATTGAATATGAATTAAAGCAAGTTATGCTGAACAAATTGGAAATATATTAGAAAATTACAGTCCTAAGTTTCTATATAAAAATTTAATTATTTATTTGCAAAATAAATTAACGAAATTAAAGTTTAAATATAGTAAAATGTCTGAGTATTAACAGATAAATAGTTTATAAATATTTAAGGACCTTGAAAGTAGTTTTCTATTGATTTCTTTCGGAAATGAGTTTTGTTAGTGTAAATATTTGTAGAGTTAAGTGTCTTAAGCAACCCTCGCAGACAGCTTACAGCCTCGGCATTGGCAACTCGCTCTGGGGTCGCAATGGAGCTCGAGGTCTTCGGTTTTGGGGGAGGGGAGATTTGGGGATCTGGGGCTTGGGGCATGCCTAATTTGATTGCGGGCCATAGATTTGTGTCTGGCTGTTTGGCAAACGTGACTCTGAGTTGGCCCTGGGCCTGCTTATGCCATTTGGATGTCTTCTGCTCCAACTGCAGCTCCTTGCCTGTGAATCTCAGCTCTCAGCGAGCTTGCCACAATTTTCGCTTGTCGTATTTCGCTTTTAATTGGCTACATGACGTGCCAAACTGCACTGCGCCTAGGACGCCAACTAACATGGATTCCACAAATGCAAAGACATGGTTTCCCCACAGCTCCAGCAGCGACTCCATCCTCGATTGCTGCATGGTAGCTGTAGCTGCCTCTGCGCCATATTTTGCACTCAATTCCAGATTCAGGCAACAGCAGCAGCAGCTCCAGCTCCTCCTCCTTCTCCTGCTCCATCTCCTACGCTTGCTACACCTTTTCCTTGTGCTCCTCCTCCCACTTCGCCCACTTCTCTCGCTTCTGCTGCTGGGAAGGTGTTGTGGCCCGATTTTCACTCGTTTGTTTTGTTTGTTAAGCATCGTTTCTTGCTGTTGTTGTCGTTGTTGTTTGCTGACTGCTTCGTTAGCGTTGTCATGAGTTGATTTAAGCCACTTTTGTTGGCCATCTCCACCCCTCGAGCGAATTTCCCCCTTGACCTGCGCTTCAACAAGTTCATGACATTTTCCAGCTCAATTTATTACTCACAATCTAGCAAAAACAAAAAAAAAACAAGTGTAAACAGAAGTTAGACGACAGATAAATTGGAATCTAGAAGAATTTCTTTATTTTTTAAATTTAATATAATATAATATAATATTTAATAATAAGCAAATTAAATTTCTTCAACAAATTAAGTTTAGAAAACTTATTTACAATTCAAATTGCTTAAGTTTTAACAAATTTATGGCAGTTGATAGTTTAAAATGTATTTTTTTAACTAATAATTTATTATTAAACATAGCAACAGTTTTTAGTAAATTAGTCCATATAAAAATATGTTTAATTATACATAAAATTATAATAATTTTATGTTTATTATAAATATAATATGTTTATTTTTAAATAATAATGTAATAATTTATTTATTTTATTTATTTACTTTTAGCTAATTATTTAATATATTTATTTCTGTATTTTATTTACATTTATTATTATTTTTAATGATTTATTTATATTTAAGAAGTTTCTTAAAGAAATGTAAGCAATTGTGATAATTAAAATGATGAATTTTTATTAATAAAGGGAAGCAATAAAGCAAAAAGAAATATAGCAATCATTAATAGTGAAAGAGACAATGTTTTCATAGCAAACTCATTCAAACTGTTCCCACCTTGGGTAGAACAAGTTGGAAGGAGAAAACGAATGCTGGAAGCGCCATTCTTATCACAAAGTAGATAGAACACACCTCACTCTCTTCCATCTCACTCTTAAGTCCCTTTTCGACACTGTAAATAACAACAATTTGCAGCAGCAACAAATGCTTAGCAATATATACTTTATATTGTTCATTAAAAGCAGCAAATAAACGCATAAAGAACTCAAATAACTATTTAATTGTAATCAAATGGAAATGAATACAATAAAATTTGACAGTTTTCAAATGGTTTTCAATCAATTTCAATGAATTTTACACTGGAGAATGTGATTTAATAGCAAAGCATCAATGAATTGCAACATAAAGTTGAGGGAATTAGCTAAAGGATACTTAGAAAAAGGACACACTAAAAGCGAGATGAGCTAATAAAGTTGGCGAAAGTGCTTCACAGACTCTAAAAGCGTTACGTGCACTTTCGCTGTGATTTGGTCAGATATATCGATTTGACGCATTTATCGATTGTTCGATTGACAGTTAGTTTGTTCGTTTGCTCGTTTGTTCATTTGTTCGTTTGCTAGCCAATTTGTTGTTGTTGTCGCGCTGTCAGCGGGAAATGCATCAAGTGTCGTCGAGTTGTCAACGGGTATCGCTTCTAAGCAAATATCAATAGAATTGTGTTGCTTTCTTTTTGCCATGTTGACATATTTGGCCAGGACAGGACGAAGGCAAAAGTTAAATGAGCTTTGGCCCAAGTTTGATCGATTCTCAGTCTGGTCACAGTCCAAAAAAATATCAATAAATAAATAAATAAATACAACTTGGGAATGGAGTTCGATTCTAGACCTTAGACCTTTTGACCTTTTCGCTCTCCAACTGGCGCTGTTAATGAGCTGCAACTGTGACTCCTGCTCCTCCTTCCCCTTCCCATCCTAATTAACCGTTAACCGTTAACATTTAACCATTAAGTGTGGAGCAACATTCCGCTTAATTGCGAATCGGAGTCGCTTTCATCGCTGGCATTTCGCGCACAACTTTTCACATTTCCCATTTCTCATTTCTCATTTTGTTATGCAGCTGCCGAGGCCGAGGGCCAAATGCTTTGTTAACTGAAATACACTGCAAGAAATCAGCAAGTCGCAGGCCAAGTCGAGCAACGTCTCTCTTCTAAAGAGCGCCATATTCCTTGTGTAGTCTCCCAAGATTCTTTCAGATTGTGCGTAACTTGAAAGCTTTTGCATAAGGAAGTTTCTGATTGGAAGCTAGCCTACTCCCTCTCTCACCTCACTCTGCCAATCAATATGCCGTTCAATCTCTCCTTGTTTCTCTCTCTTCGTATGCTTTCGTTTGAGTTCATTTCTGGGAACACTTACAGGTGCGACTAGCTGAGAACAGTTGCAGAGAACAGTTGATGAGAACAGTTGCTGAGAACAGTTGCTGCTGACACCTGCTGAGAGCATTAGGTGGGAACAGCTGATGGAAACACTTGCAGAGAACAATAGCAGGGAACAGTTAAGGGGATCACTTGCTGGGAACAGCTTCTACACCACCATATTTAAACACGTATTTAAATATTATTCATAAATATGAAATAACAAATAAATTAGAGAATTGTTAATTATGTAATAAACTAAACTGTAAATGCTTTGAGTTTAAGGAATGTTTTCAGCCCTGCATAGCTTTAATCTTTCGCAGAGTGTTTAACTGTTTTAGCTGCATTAGCATCAGCATTAGCATTAGCATCTGCATCAGCATCCGCATCAGCATCAGCTTCAACTTTCAGCATCTGCATTTATTTGTGCATAACCTCAAAAATGAGTTCGTCATGAACAAATCAATTTTGTTGCGCATTGAACATTTTCCCAAAGACCGTTAAATGTGTTAAAAATGCAAATTTCCTGCTTGTGGCAAAGACTTGCCTCGTCTGTTGCACAGTTCCCCAGTTCCTGTGTGCAACCGAGTTTGACCTTTGCCATTTGTTGTTGTTGCTGTTGCTGTTGTTGCAGTTGCAGCCCTGGGGGCTGTAAAAGTCGAAGCAGGTGGAAAGATCATCACCATCGTTGTTGCTGTTGCCGTTGCCGTTGCAATTGTTTGGCGTTAATAGTTTTGTTGCTCTTGTTGTTGTTGCTGTTGCTGTTGTTGTTGTTGCTGTTGTTGCATATTTCCATGCTGATGATTAAATTGCGATAAATTTTGAGCAAATTGCAATTCGTGTACAACAAATTGCAAAGGCGTCAGGATCTTGGCCAGATACGTCTACATAGATTGCCGCATCACGTGGGCGTTCCACAGACAGCCAGACAGAGAGAGATAGAGAGAGACAGAGGCAGAGACAGAGACTGGGTGAAAGCACTTCCCTCGCTACAAAACGAATATCGCGCTTTATCAGCGATAAATCAAATATTTGCATGCTGCGGGCATTTTAGCCGGGCCAAGACAACAATTGACACATGAGACAGGCGAACGGACAGACTGACGAGTCACATGGTTAAGTAAACGATATCCTTACTCTAAAGCAGGAGCAGGGGCAGCAGCAGGAAGGAGAAGGCGGTGACAGAAACAACATGCGATTGAAATTGAATGGTTTAAATGGTCATTTCAATGGCTGCAATTTAACAAGCCATAATTAGTTGATTGTTGTACATGTATACTAAATAAACAAGCAACAAAAACAACAACAACAACAACAACAAGAATAACATACGACGAGTTTGTTATAAACGCCAACTGACAATTGACATTTGCATAGGCAGCGCGCTGTCGACGTCGCGATGTCGGTTAAATTGAAAGGACTTCGAGGCCAGTAAATACATAAATAAGCAGGCGTTACAAACTGTTCACACACACTCACACACACACACACAGATGCACACAACTAAATGCACGCAAGCAGCGTAGCACAGCGCAGTCAGCACTGCGAGGCCATCACACATATGTCCATGTCACATGGATTTGGATGGGCTCTGCTTGCTCTGCTGCTGCGCTGTTGCTGTTGCTGCTGCTGCTGCTGCTGCTGTCAGCACATTCGGTTTGCCTTGTCCGCCATATTGTGCTTGTCTCTCTGCTCTCTGTCTCTCTTGCTGGTCGCTGGTGCAAAAGCTCAACCGCATGCACCGTTACTGTTCTTATTGTACTGCTTGTCTTTGTGGTTGTTGTTTTTGTTGTTATGTGCTATTTATTAACCTTTTATTTAATGCTATTTGCTTAGGCGTTTCGCCAAAACAACAAAAGCAGCCAACTGACGACAGGCCATCGCCTTGCAATTACCCTTACCCGAACTTGAGGTTGGCCTCCAATCTCTCTCTTTCGCTGTCTCTGTCTCTGTCTCTGACTCTTATATGTAATTAGGTGATTGTCTGTCCGGTTCAAATGTCGCGTTTGTTTGTTTGCCTTTCGCGTGTGCACTACGCTCTTTTGTGTCTTACGTATTTACTAATGTGTGTATGTAATTCATTTACTGGTTGGCACAACGGAGTCGGCAAATTGGAATACGAATTCACATTCAAATTCGAATTGGAATTGGAAGTGGAGCGTCAGACTGATCGTTAAGGCGGAGCGCCAACTTGCAACTAATGACAGTTGATTATAGCTTTTGATTGAATGTAAACTATAAATGAATAAATGCACTCACTCGACATATGCAATATGCGATTCACTTCATTTCGCATATTGTGACATTTATAGACCTAACAATTTTCCACTACAATAGTTAGGCTAATTATGTTGCCAACGGTTGCAAAAGTGTGATTAACAATTACCTAATGAATAGCTCAGTTTTTTACTAAATATACTTAATACAGCATTTTTAACATTTTTATTAAATTTGACATTTTTATTTTGGATTGAGAAATTGAAAATAAAAAACATTTTAATTATGAATTTGAATTTTAAATTATACAACTTGCGCTCTCTATATTTAAGTTAGTTACGTTTAATTGCCAGTTACGCAGTCCAATCAGATACGAACGAAATAGATTCCCACTCCACGTCCAATTAGAATCAATTTGCATGGCAAGTGGAAAAACGTTTAGCTGTCAATTAAATACAATTTCCACATGGCTGTTATTGATTTTCCCTCTCAACTGTCGACAAGTATTATGGGGTTAGCGGACAGGGGTTGGGGAAAGGGATTGGGGCTCGATTCAATCGTTGGTCTTGTTGGTTCACTTTGGAAGGCAATCAACGGCTTTCATCATGTGTTAATTGCAATTAGACCAACACGCAGCCATGTTTGTTCTGCATAAGTGTGAGTGTGTCTCTATATACATATATGTATGTGTGTGTGTGTGTGCGTATTTGGTATTCAAATATCGAAACGTAAGCGTATTTTGTTGTTTGCTTGTCAATGCTCAAAGCAAACATAAATTGAGACAAATGCTCACCCCCGCTATCCAACAACCCTTTCTCAACACATGACATGAAATCAAGGCAAATCAAATCAAATCAAAATGCGACTCAAACTTGGGGCCGCTTGGGGAATATTGCGCAACACAAATTATTAATTTGCGCAACAGTTGTAGCCATTTTGTAATCTGACTTATGACATAGTCATGTCCATTGTTTGCTAAACGACATTAGACAAACAACGACAACAATCGGCGACAATCGCAATAATAAATGCTACGATTCGATTAAAAGATCAGCGACAAACGAGAAGACTGCAAAACTGCAATTCAGCCTAACGAGCCTTCCAACAAGCGAGCAAGCGCGAGCGACTGCAAGTGCGAGCGAGCGAGCGAGCATGCATGCATGCGGGCAGACAGTCAGGCAAAGCTAAGCTTGCTCTCTTATGTTGCTTGTTTGTAAGCTACATACATTTTTGCGCGTCAGCGACGACAGCAGCAAAAGCTGCTCTCTGCCTCGCTCTCCCTCTCTCTCGCTCTCTATCTTTCTCGCTCTCTTTGCAGGGAGCCCAGTCACAGATTCACAGCGTCAGAGTCGCAGACAGACTCAACGACTGCGCTGCGCTTTGTTTAAATAAAAGCCTCTTTAAGTTTATCTATTGGGTCGCATCTAAATTGTGTGGGGAGCCCGTCGCTCTGTGCGATTATGCTATTTGTTGCTGCGACTTCGCAGTCGGCAGCGACTGCGATTCTCTTGTAATGTTTTGCCGGCGCGCTTTTATTTGTGCTGTTGCTTTTGCTTTGGGTCTTCTACATTGGCTTGTTATTGTTTTTGTTGCTGTTGCTATTGCTGTTGTTGTAGCTGTTGTTGTCGTTGTCGTTACTTATTGCTTGTGTTGTACGCTTCATGTTTTGATTGTATTTATTTTAGTTTGAGTAACTTTACTTTTTACTGCTGCTGATGATGCTGCCGCTGCTGATGCTGCTGCTGCTGCTGCCGCTGTCGCTGCTTCTCGGCTGCCGTCCATTTCTGATGAAGATTTTCTGCGCGATTAACTGGCGAGATCGCCTTACGCGCGGTCCATGCGGCGCCTTTTATGTGAAAAGCGTTTCGTGCGCAGCTTTAATCATGTCTCTTTTCATGGAACAACAAAGCGAGAGTGAGAGGGAGAGAGTGTGTGATAGAGAGCTAGTGAGAGACGGGAAAGGGGTAATGGTGTACATAATGGGGAGACGCTTTGCGATTTCGCATTGCGCAGACATTTGAGCAATTGCGTTTAATTTTATTCATAATTCGTGTCTAGGGTTTCTCGACCGCTTTTAATCGCTGTATAATTGTTGCCTGCGCTCTTCCCCCTCCCCCTCTCCCATCTCTTCAACTATCATACTATGTGTGTGTGTGTTGTGATCTGAGCTGAAATTAAGCTTGATTAATTTGTTGGTTGCGTTATCGACGCGTCGGCATCTGGGCCCGAATCGGACCCCAACCACAACAGGGGCCGCGACCTGGGCCTGGTAACTGAAGCGGGGCAACAAAGTTATTAAACTGGATTGGGTGTGCAATTGGGGCGTGGCAGTATGCTGCCCAGATAATAAAGCGTGGACAGCTTTCGATGCTTGGAACACGACGGCATCAACCTCGGCGATAAAGTAAATAAGAAAAATAAAAATACACTGGAATTTCTATTTTATGGCCAACGGATGTTGTCTAAAGAGCTAAAAGCAATGTTTTAATGGGCCATTTTGAAAGATGCCTGCAGATAAGATAAATGTAGCTTATTAATTAGCATAGCTATTCCAATGGAATACTGGAATGCACACCTTACCCAACACTCAATGCACTCTAATCCCCATATGCAACCTAACCTCAAACTAACAAATTCATAAGCAGTTCATGGACCAATTAGACAAGCTCACACACACACTCACACACATGCACAGACATAAGTGCATGTGGCGATGTGTGAAGCAAAAAAGGCATCAAAAACAATTATGAAATCACAGCAGATGTTGGTACAAAATTGTGGTGGTGATTTATAAAGCGCAGGCTAAAAACAACAACAATGACATCAAAAAGCGAAACAATTTTATTTTTTGTGTATGTTTTTTTTGTTATTGAATAAGCAAAACGAAAGACACGAAAGGAGGCAGCAAAAAGCAACAACACACACAAGCATGTGGCATGTGTTACACATTCAAACAAACGCACGCAAGCACACAGATGTCTGTGTGTGTTTGTGTGTGTGTGTGTGTGTGAAAGGAGGATGGAGGATGCCACTAAAAGGACTGCAGATGCGCAGCCACAAGCCAGAAACTTATGTACGTTGGAGATTTACGACTTAAATGCTGCAGCGCATAATCAAAAAGACAAGCGCAGATGGAGCTGCTATCGAAGCTGTGTGGAGCAGCAGAAGGAGCAGGAGCAGCAGCAGGAGCAGCAGCAGCAGTAGGAGCAGCAGCAGGAGCTGATGCCGGCAAAAGCAGCGACGCTGGCAGTGCACTTAATTAACAAATATACAAACACTTAACATAACCTCAACTGACAGGCGGTCAGGCAGCAGTTGAGAGCAGTGTGCTGCAAGAGCGAGACAACGCTAGTGCATGCTTAAATGCCCCACACCCTCACGCACACACCAATACAATGCGAGCGCTAGCTTGCTGCCCATTGGATGTTCGAAACGCGAGAGAGCAGCGGATAAGAGAGAGAGAGAGCGCGAGTGAGAGAGCATGAGCTGTATTTTTATTGTATGCGTGCATATAGCTGACTGTGTGTGTGTTTGTGCGCTCATGTGTTTGTTCTTATTGCCGTTCCGGTTTTTAGCCCTGCAAACGACTGGCGACTGCTCGCTCTTGCTCATTTTTGCCGTCTCGTTTAGTTGCAAGTTCGCGGGAGCTTCAGTTGGTTCAGCTGACTGGCAGAGCGCACGTAACGGAAACCGGGCGAGAGTTTTATTGTTTTTGTCGGACGCTTAATAGTTTTTATGTTCAATATTGAACGCACCCAGACGCGCCATCTAGCGGCGCGACGTTACCAAATTGCCTGCTCTGTGTGTGTGTATTTGTTGGGCATTGTTGGTGTGGTGCGCGTGTGAACTAATTGTGTGTTGTAAATATTGTATTTGTGTCCATCAAAATGCCGACGGCTTTGCAGCAGCTCAAACAGGGCTAACAAAACAGGACTTGCCCGCCCACAAACTATAGCGTTATATTGAACACTGGCTGCACTTATGTCCACGCTGGCCAGCAGTCGCCACCCGACGCTGAATCTGACCCTGAAACGCAGCAACAGCAGCAGCAACAGCAACGAGAATCCGCAGCGAGAAACGGAACCCGAGGTTGCCATGCATCCGGATTGCTTGCCACTGCCACCAAGTGGCAGCCACGGCAGCAGTCCACAGCTGCAACAGCCCGACGATGGCGATGATGATGAAGGATCTGCCTGCGATGAGCATATGGTCAACATTTTGGACGACCACGAACCGAACGATGAGGACGATGAGGAGCTCGACGATGCCGCCAGTTGTTGCAGTGAGAACAGCGTACTCAGCGTGGGCCAGGAACAGTCCCAAGTGGCAGCTGCCGCCCATGCGAGGCAACGTCTGCTCATGAGTCAACTGTATCGCCCGTCGGCCTTCAGCAGCGTCTCCCAGCATTCCCATGCACAGTCCAGTCCAGTCGAGGACACATCCTTGCCCCCCATGGCGGCACCTTCCAGCTTCCAGGAGGAGTTCCTCCGCAAGTCGCAACTCTACGCCGAGGAGCTAATGAAGCAGCAAATGCAACTGATGGCCGCCGCCCGAGTCAATGCCCTCACTGCTGCCGTGATGCCCCTGGGCGGCCTGCGCGGTCCCAAGATGTCGCAGCAGTTGCAAATGGCAGCTGCGGCGGCGGCGGCAGCAGCGATGCGACCCACAACTGGACAGGATGCACTTGCTCAGCTGACGGCGACGGCGCTGGGTATCGGACCTGCGGCACATTCTCATCAGTTGCTCATGCAACAGCAACAGCTGCCACATCCCTATCAGCAGCAGCAAAGCAATCACAACAACAATAATAACAACAACAACAATAACCACAGTAACAACAATAATAACATTATTAATCACAACAACAATCTCAGAGATGAGAACATGCATGAACGTGCTCTCAAGTTCAGCATCGATAACATTCTGAAAGCGGACTTTGGCTCGCGATTGCAGCAACGTCTTGCGGCAAGTGGAGGCGTTGCAGCTGCTGCTGCTGCTGCCGCTGCTGCTGCTTCGGTGGGCGTGGCGCCTCTTAAGGCGCCTAGGAAGACTACGAAGCCGTTGAACCTGGCCCAGTCTCAGGCGCAGGTCCAAGTGCAGACGCAGCCCAGCTTAAGCTTCTCCAGCTCATTGGCCAACATCTGCAGCAACAGCAACGATTCCAACAGCACAGCGACGAGCAGCAGCACCAACAATCCGCCAGCCATCGATTTGGTCAAGTCACCCAATGCCACATCGCCAGCGCCTGCCACGGGAGCGGGCAAATCAAGTGAGGATGCCACAGGGGGATCAGGAACAGGAACTGGAAGTGGAACGAGTTCCACGCCCATTGTGTGGCCAGCGTGGGTTTATTGCACGCGTTACAGCGATCGTCCCAGCTCAGGTGAGTGTTGGCTAGAAAGCTATCGATATCGATAACGATTACAGTTAATCATTTCCTAGAATATTATATGCCGTATATCAAATCGATTCCAAATCATTGACTATGGAACAAAGCAAGATTTAACAGTTGAAAGTTACTGATATCGATAACGATTGCATCGATAATAATCACATTTGTCATATTCACAATAGCAAATCGCTTGAACATAATTTTCTAATGAACAAACAAACGTTTATCAGCTAGAAGTTATCGATATCGATAACGATTATAGTTTCGACACATATAGAATAGTATATTTCGATTATCAAATTGATTAAAGTATGCAATGACTGTAGAACATATCAAAGCTGGACTATTAATAGTTATTGATATCGATAACGATTATTTATATTGGCATCAGGCTAAACAAAGGAGAGATGAACAGAAAACTTTCTCAAAAATACAAAAGAAAACGGAAAGGAAAATATGGAAATTGTTGCTCAAGAAATGATAATAAATTCCCATAAATTATAGCAATAAAATCGATGAATACTGTTTATCTATAATTTAGCTAATATAACGCTATTGTATTCATATCTCTAGTGTTGAGCATTGTACTCCTAATCCTGCTGACAAGCAGACAAGAGCGTCTCTCCTCAATTCTGAGGCTGATAGGGCAACTACCAAGAATGCTGATGACAACTCTTCATGGGCAACTCTAAGCTCGCTAGTTGGCGTGGGGAGTGTTGAGTAGTTGAGTGGTTGAGTGGTTGAGTGGCTCGTAAACAGTTGAGCAAACAAACTGGCAACCACAGAGCACTACCGCTCCCGACTCCCGTCTCCCGACTGTCGACTGTCCTGGCGTCAATCTGCAGCTCATTAGTTTGCAACCACCAAAAAAAGGGCAACACAGGCATGGCACGCTCATTCCACAGCACACCACAGCACACACACACACACAGAGCACCCTCACCCTAAAACCCTGCCACATCCACATTCACATCCACAACGACAACTACAACCACTTCAACTCATGAAGTGTCTGCTCGAGTGGTTTTTATGTCCTTATGGCTTATGTAACATAACTTAAGCTCATTATGCGCCTGCCTCTCACTCTCACTCTCTCCTCTTCTCTCTCGCTCTCTCTCTCGCTCTTGCTCTCTCCTTTTCTATCTTTCGGGAATCATGGCACTCATGAATTTAGTTTATGCCACCACAAAGAATTTTCGTGTAATCGTTTGCCTAATAATTTGATGTGGCAACGGTCCCGACATTATCCCTTGGCCTCCTTTTCAAGGGGGTTGCATTTGCACTGCCGCTTCCAGTGCCATTTTTAACTTCCATTCCCATTAACTGGGCCCAATAATAGCATACCACATATGTTTAATATTGAGCAATAAATCAATGTGAATGGAAGCTAATTACGAGTATTACAAGCGGGAGTTGGATAGTTCTTAAATAACTTAAGTATTCATTGTGGCAGGCATTCCACTGGAATACTGGAAGCTCATAAATAAATCAAGTATGTGATTGACAATTGGAATATAGGAATATTGTGTAAAATTTATGTTATATTTAAATAGCTTAAGAAGAAAATGCTCAATGGAATTTGGAATTCATTTCCATGGCATGCTGGAACATTGGAATAAGGAGTTAAGCTGAGAGGTGTTCATTGTGGAAGGCAGTTCTATTCAAATTGAGGCGGAGAAATGAGTGAAAAGTATTGAGATAACTTCAGCCATTAATTGAAAATGTTTATAAGCTTTCTCAATGGAATGCTGGAACGTTGGAATACAGACAAATGTTCCTTCAGTTGACCAATTTCATGTTATACAAATTTCAACTGAAAAGTATTAAAAGAACTTGGATTATTTTAATCGAATATAAAGAGCTAACTGAATATATATTTATCGATATTTAATTATAATTTCCATTGGCTGGAAGCTGCTTATATACACTTCCAGTAGTAATCTCACGTAATTGCCTGATTAATTGCATTACTTTTTACCTGATCTTACCTAGAAGCACTTCGCTCTGTGTCTCTGTTGTCTGTCTAGCTTATCTGGATGCCTGGGCTCTACCTAGTTCACAGATCAGAGGCATTCATTAGGTAATCGTTCAGTGACTGATATGGATTCATTCGCTCTCTCGCTCTAGTTATATGAATATAGGGTATTCATGCGATTTGTTCCGGCAATTTGCTCATTACACTGATTAATGTCACAGGCATCCATTTGAGTAATTGCGGGCACTCAGTTGTCAACTGAGTCGAGTCGTAGCCCCATCTATTCTCATACTCAGACCCATACTCATTCGTAGTCGTAGTCGTATTCGTATTCGTATTCGTATTCATTCCAATCTCGTATCCAAACTTGAGTGCATAAATCTACGCTTTTAGGTGGGTTTGTCGCATTCGCTAATTAACCACAAAACGAAACCAAACGAAACGAAACGAAGCGTTTTCCCCCTCTCCTCGCCTCCCACTCTTTCTCGCTCTCATTTTGTTATTGTTGTCTCTTTCTCTACTCTTTTTTGAGGTGTGTTTATTGCAAGTATTATGCAGTTCTCTTTGTATTTATAAATTTAGCGTGACTAAAACGAGATCTCGATCGCATTGCGGTTCCATAATTTGAATGAATGTTGTAGGCGATGGCGTCGACTTCGAGTTGGAGCTGAAGTTGTGGCTCAAACTGTGGCTGAAGCTGAAGCTGAAGTTGGAGTTGCTTTCAGCTGCAAACAATGATTTAGCGTGAGATTTGCCCAACAATAGCAACAACAACAGTTGTAAATGGGGGGCAACAAAATATCATTTAAATGCACACAAAATTCCAAAATAAAACTCATAAATTTGCCGCTTTTGAAAAATTGCCCTGACTGCGACAAGAAATATTATTAAATATTATTAAAAGGTGTTAAATTGACAAATTAATGCAACGCGCATGTGACTGTGAGTGTGTGTGTGTGTGTGTGCATGTGTGTGTGTATTTGATCAAATCTTGATCATTTTATTGCTAAAGCAACTTAGAAATGGCAAATAGTTATAGCTTATCAGACTTGAAGCAGACTGCAGTATCTTTAAGATTTATTCCATTCCATTGAAAGCACATTAAAGCTTTGCAGCTTGAGCAATCGCTTAAGTTGATTTTGTTAGTGTTTTATCAGCATTAAGTAAAGGCGAAATATATTATTAATTTGATGTTCAAATCCCCTTTTCCCTTTTCAGTTGTTCAAGTCTTGTTAAATATATGCTAGGTAATGCATAACTAATAGCTCTACTACCTTAAAGCACATTAAAGCTTAACATGTTATTTAATATATTATTAAACAGATTTTCAATTCACTTCTTCTCTTCAAGTTTACCAAGTTTTGTTACATTTTTGTTAGATTGTTTTACTCAAAGCACATTAAAGCTTTTCATGCTATCAAGTACAAGTAAAAATGGTCAATGGTCGAAAAAATTTAAATTGCCTAAATAAATAAAATAAATGCCAAATCAATTAAGAGGAAAAACAATAATCAAAACGACTTCGTTTATCGAAATCGGTTGAGTTTTACCAAAGTTGTGCGAATTCAAAAATTTCGAAAAAATGTCAAGGGGTAGGTATGCAAAAAATTGAAAATTTTCGAAAATTTTTAAATTGCCTAAATAAACAAAATGATGATGCAAAATCAATTTAGAAACGAAACAATAAACAAGACTACTTCGTTTATCGAAATCGGTTGAGTATTACCAAAGTTGTGCGAATTCAAAAATTTCGAAAATATGTCAAGGGGTAGGTATGCAAAAAATTGAAAATTTTCGAAAAAATTTAAATTGCCTAAATAAACAAAATGAAGATGCCAAATCAATTAAGAGGAAAAACAATAATCAAAACGACTTCGTTTATCGAAATCGGTTGAGTTTTACCAAAGTTGTGCGAATTCAAAAATTTCGAAAAAATGTCAAGGGGTAGGTATGCAAAAAATTGAAAATTTTCGAAAATTTTTAAATTGCCTAAATAAACAAAATGAAGATGCCAAATCAATTAGGAGTAAAAACAATATTCAAAACGACTTCGTTTATCGAAATCGGTTGAGTATTACCAAAGTTACGCGAATTAGAAAGTTGCGAAAATTTCGAAAAAATGTCAAGGTATGCATATGTAGGTATGCAAAAAATGGAAAATTTTCGAAAAAATTTAAATTGCGTAATTAAAGAAAATGAAGATGCCAAATCAATTAAGAGGAGATACAATAAGCAAAACGACTTCGTTTATCGAAATCGGTTGAGTTTTGCCTAAGTTATTTAAAAAAATGGCAAATTTGTCCATCAGCTTGTTACAGTTTTGTTCAAGTGCTGAAAGTTGTTGTGGTTTTTCCTGTGGAAGATATGATTATGCGATGTTAACACTTTGGGGATAAAAGCTTTTACAGCTTGGCTTGGCGGCCAATTATATGGCTGAGACAGCTAACAAACTCGATAAACTCTGGGCCACCTTCAGCCTCACCATGGACCTGGCAATTTTCACATTTGTCCAGCACTTGGCGCTCATTTAACAGTAGCCTCGAAAGCAGTAGGGGAAACAGCAGCAACAGCAGCAAGAGCAGCAGCAACGATCGCCACTGAACCATTAAGTAATTTTCAATTTGCCCAGAACGAGCAACAACAATGAGCAGAGAACAACAAACAACAAACAGGCAACAACAAACAGGCAACAAGAAGCGGCGGCTGCGGTGGCTGCCACAACAATGACAACATAAACAAACGAATTTCAATTACCCATCAGACTGCCTGCAATTACCTTGCCTCCCCTCTCCCTCCCCACCATCCTCTCATCGTCCTCTCCACATTGCTTTTCCGCGCACGCCTGAAGAATTTTCCGCACAACGCAAAGCGCTGAAAATTGACTTGAAAAGTTTTCGCTTTGCGCATTTCTCAATGGAAAATTTGCTTAGAAAATTGCCCACAACCATTTGCCAGATGCAAAACCAGAACATTAGCAAGAAGAAGAACTTGAAGACCCCTCCTCAGCTTCGCTTCTTCCACCCTGCTCTCTGGCATTTCTCATTTCTCTGAGTTGAAAGCATTTCTCGTACATTTCTCAGCCACTTTCGCTCATTAAAATGCGCAGTTTATCACAATTTTGCAATTGCAATTGAAAATACTTCAAAATACAACAAGAATTTGGAATAGGGAGGGCGGTACGTAGCGTGAGGAGGGAGGGAGAGGGAGATTGTTAATTATGATTGAATGGGCCACCCATCAATGCTGCCACCTCATCATGCAGCGAATCAATATGTGGCGCGACCTACTTGCCACAAGGCATGTGTTGCATGTGCTGCATGTGCTGCATGCGCTGCATGTGTCTGTTGTGCAACTGTTGCCCCGAACATCACGTTAAGTGTCCAAGCACTTGGGCTGGCCAATTACCTAGTTGGCCCTGAAACGTGACCTCAGGAATATGTCTCTATTGTGAATGCATTTCTGCCTGGAATTGAAACAAGTTAAACAAGTAGAAATAGATCTGAAAACTAGACTGGAAAGTCTGGAAATCAGCGCAAGGAATCTTAAAGTAATATTAAAGAAGCTTAAATATTTAAGCTTAAAATAAAATCGATAAAGTTGCTCTATGCAGAAGGGCTTAAAAGCAGCGCAAGGAATCTTAAAGCAACTGTAAAGAAACTTAAAATTAAACTTAAATAAAATAAAAATAAAGATAAAGTTAATCTATTCAAATAAGCTTAAAAGCAGAAGAAGAAATCTTAAAATTATATTAAAGAATATTAAAATAATAACATTAATAACACTGAATGAAAGTAATAAAATAAGTTAAAGGTATTTGAAAGTCAATACAAAATCTGTGATATATTTAAGTTGAACTAACTTTAATTTATTCTCATATAGAAGAAACTCCATAAAAAGTTAATTAAATTTATAATAATTGAAATATCATTCAGCTATATAAATAAATAAATACATTTAGTTATTATTTTTGAATTTATGTAATTTCATGTTTCTGTCACATTTCAATTAACCAATTCGCCAAGTCAAGTCCTTTGACTCGACTTCAGGCAGCGCAGCCAACTTCACAATGCGCATTTAGACCGGGTGGCAACGCTGTGGTAGTTCGCAGTGCCTGCGAACACGACAAACCCATTCTGTAGCGAGGCACAATAATCAATTATTGATTTACTGCCTGCTAGTAAAAGGAATGGAAGGAATGGCTTTTTAAAATTGCTTTAAGTATTATTTACTATGATTTTCTAGAACATTATTATTATTAACTATTATTGGGTGGCATTATCTTTGAAGTCCACACGACAATTTGCGTTCGAGGCGCAGTAAAACAATGCGAATGAGGCCTTTAACATGCTTTATGACCCAAATGCATTCATAAATACGTCGTATGCGAAGCTGTCACGTCATATGATAATCACGATATGGCAATAGACGTTGCGCTCGAGGAGGAAGTTCCCTCATGGTGCCCCCTCTCTCCACTCTCCACTCTCCTCTTCCCTCTCCCATTACCCCGCCATCCTGTCGAACCACTTGGCTTTAGCCTTAGATGGCAAATTGAGCCATTGAAGTCAGCTAGCAAACTAACTTGTCTAACAATTTGCTGTTGCTGCTGCTTCTGCTGTTGTTGTTGTTGTGCGTTTTCTTTAAGGAAATTTCCCGATGTTGTGCATAGCAAGAGTTCTTATTGCTAGCTGAGTTCTTTTTTTGGGTCAAAAGCAGCATAACTCAACGCCTCTTGGCCATGGCAATCAACCGGGCGATTTATGAAGTGACAAAAATTAATTTCCACTGTTAAGTTATCGCCAACAGCAAAAGCTGCAACAGCCGCAACTGCAACAACTGCAACTGCAACTGCAACAGCAACAACTGCAACTGGTAGCGCCTTTTAAGGCAGCAACAACAACAACAACAACAACTGCAGCAAGCATGCGCTTCGCACTGGCAATAAAACTGTCCAGCTTGGGCCTGGCCTAAACGAGACCATATCAGCCAGCAAAAATGTCGTTTAAACTGTGCTGCTGACCGCATTTGGTTAATGTGATCTGCTGCAGTTGCTGCTCTTGCTGTTGTTTGTCACAGTTGTTGCTGCTGTTGTTGTTGCTGTTGTTGTTGCTGCTGTTGCTGGTGTTGAGTCTGTCGCTGATATGGCCTGAAATTGTTGAGGCAAATGTGCTTAATTGTTATACCCAGCACTCAGTATCTATTGCCGCTTAAGACAGTTGTATACCCAGCAAATGTGGAGACAGGGTATGCAAGTACTTAGTTAAATTGCTTATCAGAGTCAGAGAGTCAACCGAGTCATCTATTCAAACAGTCAAAGATCTACATTACTTATGGCCTACCTTACATTACAGAGTATCTACTAGTCTAGCTCTATGCTTTCTTAACTTACCTAAAGGTTGTCTTTACTTAAGTAACACACATATCAAGTGCACTAATTGAAGGAGACTGATTTACATAGTGTGGAGCATATTAAAGTAGCAATAGCGCCATCTAGCGGTCGCAGCTTACATGCTACTTGCTTATGCTCAGATCTTAGAGTAGCTAAAAGCGCGCAAATAGCTGTTAAACTACAACAGTGCGGCGTACAGGGTAGGCCGTAGTCGAGCACACTCGCCAGCAGCATGCTCACTTGTGTTTTTATGAGCTTGAAATATGATATTTATACATAAAATTAAGTTTCGATAGTTGTAAAAACCGGTTAATTCTGGGCACAGAAACAGTTCAAGTTCGTAGTGGATGGGGTGACATTAAAGGGTATCTGACAGTCGGTTGTGACAACGCAATGCCGTAAATTCCAATCGCTTCTATCACAGTGCGTATACGCAACACACTCGGGCTTTGTGGTGCCCCGGGGACCACCCAGAAAGCCGAAAAGACTCAATTCGTTGGCAGAGACAAGTTTCCGCATTTGGTTTCAACATTCAACAATCAACAATCAACATTCGGCATTCAACAATTCGACATTCGACACGAATTCAGATGAATCCAAAACATTTTGCTGGCATATAAAAATCATTTTTATAACTTCATTTGTGTTAATTTGAAAACGAGACGAAGTAGAAGCTGAAGCTGAAGCAAAAGCAAAAGCAAAAGCGAAATGTTTTACGGCTTGCCGTCAAATATTTACAGCTGTCAAAATATTTCTCTACAAGCAAATGACTTCATTCATCAGCATACCCGATGCCAAAAGCCGTTGCCCGAGCATATCTCAGTATCGCGTTAATCGTGCCCAAAGTGGGCTGGGCAGGTATTTCATATTCTCTTTGTATCTTTCGTATTTATTTCTTATGACACAGAGCTACAGCAACAAATGCGATCAATCTTTGGCACGAGGTGACTGCCAGTCAGTCAATTGCTCAGTCAGTCAGTCAGTCAATCAGTCAATCAGAGGGCATAAACATGCATTAAAAGCCAAACGGGCAAGGCAAAGTAAACAGATAAACAAATAATCAAAATAAGCCTCATTATGACTCTGCAGACAGTTGTTGCAGCAACAACACAGAGAGCAACAACAACAACAACGACAGCAACAACAACAAGTCGACGAAGAATTTATTGAAAACTAATTAAACTTGACGGCAGCCACAATTCATTTGTTTGTGGTCTTTTAATCGTTTATTTATTGCTCTCAGTCTGAGTTTGTATCTGTATCTGAAGCAGTGAATGTATCTGTATCTACATATATCTATATCTATATCTATATCTATATCTATATCTATATCTATATCTATATCTATATCTATATCTATATCTATATCTATATCTATATCTATATCTATATCTATATCTATATCTATATCTATATCTATATCTATATCTATATCTATATCTATATCTATATCTATATCTATATCTATATCTATATCTATATCTATATCTATATCTATATCTATATCTATATCTATATCTATATCTATATCTATATCTATATCTATATCTATATCTATATCTATATCTATATCTATATCTATATCTATATCTATATCTATATCTATATCTATATCTATATCTATATCTATATCTATATCTATATCTATATCTATATCTATATCTATATCTATATCTATATCTATATCTATATCTATATCTATATCTATATCTATATCTATATCTATATCTATATCTATATCTATATCTATATCTATATCTATATCTATATCTATATCTATATCTATATCTATATCTATATCTATATTTATATCTATATCTATATCTATATCTATATCTATATCTATATCTATATCTATATCTATATCTATATCTATATCTATATCTATATCTATATCTATATCTATATCTATATCTATATCTATATCTATATCTATATCTATATCTATATCTATATCTATATCTATATCTTATCTATATCTATATCTATATCTATATCTATATCTATATCTATATCTATATCTATATCTATATCTATATCTATATCTATATCTATATCTATATCTATATCTATATCTATATCTATATCTATATCTATATCTATATCTATATCTATATCTATATCTATATCTATATCTATATCTATATCTATATCTATATCTATATCTATATCTATATCTATATCTATATCTATATCTATATCTATATCTATATCTATATCTATATCTATATCTATATCTATATCTATATCTATATCTATATCTATATCTATATCTATATCTATATCTATATCTATATCTATCTATCTCTAGCTATATCTTTATATAGATAGATAGATATCTTTAGCTGTAATTAAGTTTGTTTAGTTGTTAACTAATTTGTTAAACACATTGAGTTGACACCTGCGAATCTAAATCTGGTTCACAAATGCGAGTCTCAGCTTCGCATTGCAATACAATTGAGATACGTTAATGACGAATGACTTGTGTATCTTGTAGATACATTTACTTTGATTTCACAGCATAATTTAATGAACTCGCTTAAGAATATATTAAGAATATTGAGTTAGGGCTTGTCAGGTGGAGTTACAGTAACTTTACCTCTTGTGGCGTGAATACTTTCCTCTCTAGGTTATATATTCCTCTTCAGGGAGCAATTAGTTTAGTTTTTCCGTTACAAATGTAAAGAAATCCAAGTTTTCTTCAGGTTTCTCTCAACTGATACACAGGCAGGTGCGTTGCCACTTAACGAGGTCACACTGTAGGCAGTTTTAATGCCGCCTTGGCGTTAATTGAGGTACATAGCTAACACCCTTTTGGAAATGGAGCTGGATCTTGCTTTGGGCCTAGTTGAGAAGCTGCGCAGGAATTTGTGTCTCTCATTGACATTTTGTGGATGTGGTTGTGAATGTGGTTGTGGTTGTGAATGTGGATGTGGCTTGTGGTGGTGCTTGTGCTTGTGGATGTGGATGCTGATGCTGATGTGGTTGTCATACAGTTGACATGTCTGTCGTCTGTTTTTTGATTATTTTATGCCATTGAGTGACGGGCAGTCGAAGGTATCTTTGGTCACGACAGCAGGGCTCAAAGTGATGCTGCCCCTCTCTCTCTCTCTCTCTCTCTCTCTCGCAGTCTGCTGCTGCACCTCTCGCTCATGTTGCATGTGTGTGGTCAACCGCATTTGTCAAGTTTAATTGGGAAGCGAGCTGGGCTTTTGGTTTTGATGATTCCAAATCTTTTGACTTTGGTTTCACTTTTGCTGCCGCTTTGCATAGCAGCGCCCCTCCCCCTCTCTTCCCTCCCTCTCCTTCGCTGTCAGACACATGTTGGCGTCGGCGTCTTGGCTTGCTTATTGTTTGTTTATTACTTGTTTCGCTTTAATTACTTGTTCGTGATGATCAACATGAGGTTGCTGATCATCATAACGATGATCATGATGATGATCATGATGATGCTGAGAATGAGCATGATGAGACGTTCAGTGTCGTGCGGCCCGCAGTAAAAGCGATAGTCACACTTATTGGAATTACTGCTTCATTATCATGTGAAACGATTTCCAACGCAGTCCAATCAGAACAGCGCGCAGCCGAAGCTGGCAACGGAGTTGGCCAACTCATAATCTCTTGACACTTGAGTGCCATTCAAAGGTCTTCAAAGCTGTGTGGCCAGCCAGCCAGCCAGCCAGCCAGCCAGCCAGCCAGCCAGCCAGCCAGCCAGCCAGCCAGCCAATTCAAATCAGCTGAGATTAGTGAGAAACAAAAGTTGTGATCGTCGGAAACCCACATAAAGCGGGCTCAAAGAGCTGAACAGGCCTAAAGCTGAAGCTGAAGCTGAAGCTTGAAGTTATAGTTGTTGTTGTCGTTGTTGTTGTTGTTGTTGTTGTTGCTCATCTCAAACTCAAACTCAACTCAAATTGTGGCACAACAGTGTTGCCATCATGCCTCGAGTGCTCGGTAAATATTCATTCTCGTAGCGCACGATAATTGAGAGATTCTCTAAGATTCTTCTTCTCGGAAATAATGAGGCGCAAGTGCCGCAAAGGGGGCGCCACGCTGAACCAGGCCAACAGTTCGATTTGGCCATAAACTACTGATTTGAGGCTGCAAAACGCTTCGATTTGATCAACAGCTTCTTGAGCAAAAACACTCCTAGGACAGACGGCTTAGGAAGGGAAGAAAAGGGGATCAAAGTTGAGGGGGAGGAGGAATGTATAGGAGGAGGAATTTAAGCGAAGGAAATAATAGAAGAGGTGGGGAATAGGAATGTAAAATAGAAGAGGAAAAGGACAAGTAAAGTAATAAGGGAGCAACATAGAGAAGGAGATATGCAGAGAAGGAGGAAAGTAGGAAAAGAGGAGCAGGGAAGGATTAAATTGAATAAGGTGGAAAGTAAATGATGAGGAAAGTGGAAATGACGTAAAATAGAAAAGGAAAAATGCAGAGACGGAGGCTTACAGAGAAGGAGGAGAAAATATAAAGGAAGAAAAGTAAAGGTGAAGTAAAGTAGAAAAAGAAGAAAGCTGAGAAGGAAGAAACTAAAGGGGGATAGTAGAGAAAGAGGAAAGTTAGAGGGCAGGAAAATAGAGAAGGAGAGATGTAAAAGAGAAGGAAGAAAGCAGAAAAGGAAGGTTGCAGAGAAGGAGGAAATAACGAAAGAAAAGGAGAAATGTTCTGGAGAAGAAATGCCAAGTCGGAAGAATGTAGGAGGAAGAAAGTAGTAAGGAAAGGTGGAGAAGAAAATAAGAGGACAGTAGACAAGAGTAGACAAGAGGGTAGAGAAGAAGACAAAAGAAGAGAAGAGCGGTTCAACAAGGGAAAATGTAGATGAGCAGAAAGTCAGACGAGGAGGATGGAGAAGATGGAGAAAGTCAGATGAGCATAACTAATGCAACAGCTGAAGAATCTGCCTGTTTCTCTAGAAGAAAAGGAAATCGGAGGGCGCGGAAGACGAGCGAGGAGCAGGGCGGACAATGAGAAAGATGCAGAAGAAGAAATGCGGAGAGACAGAGACTGGGAAAGGGAAAGGGAAAGAGACAGAGAAAGGGAAAGAGACAGAGAAAGGGAAAGAGACAGAGAAAGAGGAGCGTGGAGAGAGAAGTCTCATAATGTCAACGTGCGATAATTCGCAGTCTGATGACTCAAGTAAACGCTCAGCGCCCATAAGGCTATCAGCTGTTGTCTAACTCAGATCTAAATACTCCTATGCCCTGGCCATGCACCACTCTCGTGCCACTCTGCGTTGCAACTGCAACTGCAATGGCAATGGCAACTGCAACGGCAACAGAGACTTGCCGCATTGTGGCGCATAATAAAATTAAGTCGATTCTCGATGCTTGGGCTGCAGGCAGAAGTTGCACAAGTTGCAGCCTCTGGTCTCACAGCCAAGCAGTTTCAGCTTGTTGTTGTTGTTGTTGCTGTTGCTGATGTTGTTGTTGTTGTTGTTGCTGTTGTTGTTTGGCTGCCGCTGACTTGGACCACCCAAGTTGACAGCGAACACGAACAGCGCTTAAGCTTGTCCTGCAGCTTGGACTTGGACGCCGATTGGGACTG
Organism: Drosophila macrospina; assembly: GCA_035042075.1. Lineage (NCBI taxonomy): Eukaryota > Metazoa > Arthropoda > Insecta > Diptera > Drosophilidae > Drosophila > Drosophila macrospina. The sequence goes on along the minus strand of JAWNLW010000526.1, from coordinate 506,308 downwards.
AGACTGATGCCGAGACTGAGGCGCAGACACAGACCGTGAATTAAGCGGGGAAAGGAGAGAGAGAGGGGGAGAGAGGGCGGGAGAGGGAGTCTCTGCTTCAGCGAGAGCCAGCGAGGAGCCAGTCTAATAAAGCTTGAATGTTCGCTCGTTCGACGAGGTTGCAGTGCAAATAAATTTTATTAAGCAGTTAGAAACGAGCATTAATGAAATGCAGTTTACAGTGATAACTGCGTATGATGAACTCGTTGCGAGACAGACAGAGAGAGAGAGAGGGAATCAATTAACTGTCCTTTCTTATAATGTTGATATGCTTGTCTCTTGTCCATTGTCATGAGCGTCGATCATTGAAGGTCATCATCATCAACACGAAGATCATTATCAGCATCATCATCAGCATCATCATCATTATCATTATCATTGAGGCTGCATTGCAATTTATGTGCGTAATAATTGTGACAGCGACTCAAGAGAGTCAAACTGAGACTTCGATTTGCAATTGAAAAACTGTTGACAATCTTGATGATAATCATCATGAGAATGAGAATGATAATGATGATGATGATGATGAGGATGATGATGATGATAACGCTGTTGCTGATAATGAAGTAGCTGCAATTATTGAATTCCATTCGATTTCATTCCACAACGATCGCTTTGCCATTTCCAACTCTGAATTCCAATTGAGCTTCAGCTGAAATTATGCAAATCAATTGATTAAATTGATGATGAATGACTAATTTATTATGCAGACCTCCCACAATCAAATCAAGAAAAAAAAAACTGAGCCGCAGACTTGTGAAAGTGTTCACAACAATTGTGTAAACAACGATTAATAATCAATCATAAATGCAAAAAACGAGCTTAACTATTTAAAGTTGTTTATTGAACTCGAATTTAGACGCAGAATTATAAATGAGAAGATCGAGATTGATAAGCCTCGGCGTAAGTGATTAACTAGTCAAGAGTCTGCGCAGAGAAAGGAGCAGAGAAACTCTAGAAAGAAGGGGAAGAGTAGATAGCTTAACATGTATAATAATATATGTAATATAATATATAAATTTAATCTAAAATTTAGCTTCATTTTAAGCTGTTTTCTAGTTAAGGAAACTCTGCATTCTGTTATTGCTGCTGAGTGTTGTATTTACAGAGAGAGAGAGAGAGAGAGAGAGAGAGAGAGAGAGAGAGATAGAGGGAGGGAGAACGAGAGAGATAGAGATAGTCGAGAGGGAAGTGTAATTATCAAAAGGGAAACACTTGGCTTAGATTCTATAGAGAAACTTTATATTATATATACAATACAAGTTGAGCACTTAGAAGAAGATAATCAGTATGACTTTTAGCAACAGAAAACTTTAACTAATGTAGGAAAATATCATATGTATAAATAATATTAAAGTACTACAATAAAACTTATACATAAAGTTGAGGAAAACTCTTTGTAGATATGACTATAGACTCTGTTGATTGGTAGAAAACTTTCTAAAGAACACATATATAATCTAATTTATTTATTTAATTATTTATTTATTTATTTATTTATTTATTTATTTATTTATTTATCTATTTATCTATTTATCTATTTATCTATTTATCTATTTATCTATTTATCTATTTATCTATTTATCTATTTATCTATTTATCTATTTATCTATTTATCTATTTATCTATTTATCTATTTATCTATATATCTATTTATCTATTTATCTATTTATTTATTTATCTATTTATCTATTTATCTATATATCTATTTATCTATTTATCTATTTATCTATTTATCTATTTATCTATTTATCTATATATCTATTTATCTATTTATCTATTTATTTATTTATCTATTTATCTATTTATCTATTTATCTATATATCTATTTATCTATTTATCTATTTATCTATTTATCTATTTATATATTTATCTATTTATCTATTTATCTATTTATCTATCTATCTATTTATCTATTTATCTATTTATCTATTTATCTATTTATCTATTTATCTATTTATCTATTTATCTATTTATCTATTTATCTATTTATCTATTTATCTATTTATCTATTTATCTATTTATCTATTTATCTATTTATCTATTTATCTATTTATCTATTTATCTATTTATCTATTTATCTATTTATCTATTTATCTATTTATCTATTTATCTATTTATCTATTTATCTATTTATCTATTTATCTATTTATCTATTTATCTATTTATCTATTTATCTATTTATCTATTTATCTATTTATCTATTTATCTATTTATCTATTTATCTATTTATCTAAATGCTAAACTTAATAGAAATGCAATAAATTGCTATGAACAGCTTTTCAGTTAAGCAAATGTTAACTCTTCTAAAGAATAGGGTGTTAATGAAGTTAACTCTTATTAAAGCTGTGTTGATTCTAATGAAGCAACTGCTTAGATAATCTTAAATAGATTTCTAACAAAAGCAGGAAAACTTACTTAGCTTTCCTCCAGTAAAAGCTTCAATTGAAATGGAAATTAATAGCGAAGTATTTGTGTAAATCAAGAGCTTCTAGCTCTCCCGCCACTGCAATGGTCAGACACGCCTGCTCGACAGTTTTACGAGGTATTACAAAAGTGTGGCCAGCAAGGCAATTGAAGAAAGCCCAAAGCTTAAGCTGATATTTTGGTTATTGTTTTGGCCTGAAAACGGTGTCAATAAGATTGATGGCTGCAAGTCAGAGGCTGCAGCAAAAGATACAGTGTAGCTGTAGCTATAAATGTATCTGTATCTGTAGCTGTAGCTGTAGCTGTAGCCAAGGCACTGAGTGTGCTGGGCTCATAGAGACAGCGTTGCATTTGAAACTGGATTCAATGAGTCTCAAGTGTGTGTCTGTGTCTCTGTGTGTGTGTGTGTGTGTGTGCCACTTAACTTTGGTGTCAGTCAGTTTGTGGAGCTGGAGCTGGAGCTGTAGCTGGAGCTGAGGCTGCCTGGATGACGATGTGGACCACACAGGCGGCAAATGTTGATTGCCGACTTGACAGACACTTTTTGATAAGTTGATTAAAATGTTTTTCACTCAGCGTCGAGTGCATTGACATTGAGCTCATTTGATTGACTGACTGATGGACTGACTGACTGATGGACTGATGGACTGTCTAGCTCTACTCTGTCTCTTCTGTTCTCTAGCTCAAATCAGCGACAATTCATTGCGCTGCTTCTGGGAATGAAGGGTTCAATTAACGCGTACTTAACGCTAAAAGCGATTAAAGTTGCGCCGTCTTTCACAAAGTATCTACAGCTGTGTATCTGTATCTGTATCTATAGCTGTAGCTGTATCTATAGCTGTAGCTCTGGCTGTATCCGATTTCGAATTGCTTAATTAGAAACTAAAGCTGCAGTTGCCTTCTTTGAGTGCGTAATTTAAACGTATTTTTAACGTATTTTCAGCGCATTTGTATCTCTATCTGTAACTCTATTTGTATCTGTATCTGTAGCTGTATCTGTATCTGTATTTGTTTATATTGCCGCTGGTCATTAATTCGCTTCTGTTTCTGTGTTTTGTATCTTTGCAGGTAATTGGCGTTTATTTATTTATTTATTTAATTGTTTGTTTGCTGTTGTTGTTGTTGCTGTTGTCGCTGAGCCTTCAACTTCAATTAATTGTACAACTTACAGTCGACAATTTATGTGCACAACAAACTCAAACCGCAGTCCGACTTCGATTCCAATTCCTATTCGCATTGCCTGTAAGTATCTGTATCTATAGCTGTAGCTGTATCTGTATCTGTATCTTTAGCTGTATTTGTATTTGTATTTGTATTTGTATCTGTATCTCTGGCTGAGCAATTGTTTTGTTGGCGCAACGATTTAATTGCCTTTTTAAAGGTTAAATTATTTTGTAGTTTATGTTTATATTTGGTATTGATTAATTGCAATTCACTTTACCTTCCAAAATTGGCCAAATTTACTTTTTTATTTGTCTACACGCTTCCCTCCTCCTTCCCTCGTCTTCTTCTTGCCAATTGTTGTTGTCTTGCAAATCACAGCAATCAAATTGTTTAACAAAAGCTATAAAAAACTAAAGAGAATTATGTTGGCTTTGTGTGGTAAGCAGTGTGTGACAGTTGTCCAAAATCTGTTCTAATTGTTGGGGCTGTATAAGTACAGTGAAGCAGCGCTAAGTGTAACTTTAAGAGAGCTAAATTTATGTATAAATAATTATAGTAAAGCAGACACAATAATGTGGCAGAGAAGTAACTGCAATTTTCACATAAAATTGCTAAGAAAGTGACACAAAATGCAGCGAACTTAAACAGTAAATTGGAGTATTGAAACAGTTAATGCTTTTGCATTAATATTTGGGCCAACTAATGTCAATGTATTAAGCGAAAGTTCAAGAAGTTGTTGACTCACTGGCAGGCTTTACTGTACTGCTTGCTGGCAAATTATGCAAGAACATCTTGTTGACAAGAAACTGATTGTTCAATTAATACGAGGCCAACAACAAGTTGTGACAAAAACAATAACACAGAGAAAGAGATAAAGCAAGCGAAAGAGAAAGAGAAAGAGAAACATGCGAATTGCTGAGGAGAAACCCCAGATGATTGAAATGAGCTGGAATGCTGTGTGTCCATTAACAAGTTGTCCCCAGAGTCAATCGTTGCGATCCTCAAAGCAATTGTCATTGCCAGAAAATAAAAAACAAACAAACAAACGACAAACAAAAAAGCTGAAAACATCTGCCAGATGAGCCAAGAGTCAAGAACTGAGAACCAAGAGTCAAGGATGGGGATGCAGGAGCTCTGGAGCTGTGGAACTGCGCTAACAGCTTCCTGCTTGGCGAATTTGCATTTAAACATCGTAATCATATTTTTATTATTCGCAGTTAGTTAGCCCAATGCAGTTTTTAGGGAGAGGAGAGGGGGGCAATTTAAATGATTTAACTGCCTTTGATTGAAACATTTCATGATCAAGGTAAAAGTGCACGAAATGCTGATCCAACCTGATGGATCTTTTGCATTTTGTGTGTGTTTTTTTTGGGGGGATTTAAATAATTGGATATGCGTGTGGTACTTGGGTTGATGAAGTCGAGCGACAGACAGACAGACAGACAGACAGACAGGCAGCTTCACATTTCGACGTTCATCTGCATTTAGTTGACGATCTTTCAGTTCTCAGTGCTCAGCTCTCAGTTCTCTGCGCTCAGCTCTCCATTGCTGCAGCTGGTCAAGCTTCTCGCTATCATCCTTTAGCCGTTCCCCCTGCATCATTCCCTCCTCACCTGGCGCCTGCCACAAAACTTGATTCCCCTCGCCGCCTTTCTGTGCGGCTTAACGCATCCCCATTTCTGATTTGTGGCAAGCAACTGTTTCAGTTGTTTGACTTGTGGTTTCCCCACCCGAGGGCAAAGTTATTGCTGCATTCCATTCCATTCCATTCGATTCCATTCAATTCTATAGTTTTGATTTGCAACACTAATTTCAGCATCGTTTCCTTTGATCTGCTCTCAATCTCAATCTCCATCGCAATCGCAATCGCATCACTTAAGCTAATTTATTTAATTTATTGGCCAAATTAAACAACAGCTTAATTAACAACTATCCAACTATTTATATTGATTGCCCACAAATTGAGCTCATCATGCAATCAAGCTTGCAATAATTATCGTTAAATAAACTAGTTAATTATTTAACTTAGTTCATCTATCAAACAGCAGCTGAGTCTGAAATCAGCTGAGAAATCTCTGGCTTAGAGTTCTTGGGCTAAACTGCATTGTTAATCTGTTATAAGTATTATGTTAAGTAGGTTAAATATTAATCTCTTTAAGCTATAAAAATAGTTAAAGTTATATATAAATAATACAGCTAATTAATTAACTTTTAAACTTTCAAGCGGCAGTTGCTTTTATGAGTAATCTTAGGCTAGGAGTTCTTGAGTTAAAAAGTTGTGTTTAAAAAGTATTTATCTATATTTAATTAAACAAATACTTAAAGCATTTAATAACAAACTATCAAGGTTGAGTTTTAGCTGTAGTTAATCAACTTATTTATTGTTTTTAATGCTAAACAAAGTTATTATTGAAAATCAAAGTTAAGCAAATATCTTTAAAAAGATTGTTTAATTTCGGAAAGTATATTTAACAATTCTTTTATTAATTAAACAATAAAACCAAGATAAATCAATTTAAAATTTAGCTACTTAACTATTATAGGGTATTTGTTGTCCTGCAACAGTTGAACATTTACCTTTGAGAAGCACAAACTGCATTTGCTTTGCAGTTGTTTCACTTAGTAACTATAATAATTAAATCTTTCGCTTCGCAAAGTCTTAAACAATTAATTAACTATTTTCATTAACTATTTTACTTTGCGCTTCAATAAAACAACAATAATTTAACACTTTTATGGGATAGATAATAATACATTATTGTTATTAGTTACAACTATAAAAGTTTCGACAAGTTTTCTTTGTGAATTTTTATTTGAATATTTTTTCGTTTGGTTACTTAAATATATGTGAATATATGTGCATATATGTACATATATGTAGGTATATATAATGTGTTTTTAATGGACAAAGCTTCGCTTGAATTGTACCTTTTATTTGCCAACAAAAAGTAGACAGAAATGTATTTATTTTATACGTTTTGTGTTTGTAATGTTTTAAAACTTAATGATGTTGTTGCGAGTATGTAAAGTTGTTGTTGTTGTGTTGTTGTTGTTGTTGCTGTTGTTGCTGTCGTGTGTCGTGCGCAGCAGCTGAAGAACGTTGGCCAGTCGCCATCTCCCAACTTCAACTTCAACGTCAACGTCCACGTCAACTTCAACTCCATTCCCAGTTGCCACAGTTGCCACAGTTGCCAGTTCCCAGGTGGCGGAGGCAAGTTGCTGTTGCTGTTGTTGCTGCTGTTGCTGTTGCAGGTGTGTGTGTGTGCTGTTTTGACAAACGCGTTTGTTGGCCATGTTTTGTGCCATTGAAGCAATTATTATTTATTATTGTTGTCGCTGCCGTTTCGCAGGTTGCAAGGCAGGTGTTAATTGTTCAACTCCAGGTTGAAGTTGCACAGCGCAAGATTCGTTGCTCGACTTTGGGTCGACACTCACAATGTCGTATGTGCCACATTGCTGAACTTACACAAGTAATTAACACACGCACACACACACACTCACACACACACACTTTGATTGAAAAATGGAGTTTGACTTCGCCATAATTGCAGCATTGCTAATCGAATGTTGCAACAAGCGGCAGCTGTTGAAGCGCAGCAGCAGCAACAACAGCAACAGCAACAACAACAGCAACAACAACAACAACAGCAATAACAAATCAGCTGCTAAATGACTCAATTAATTAATTTAATTACGCATAACAATTGCCATCGAATGCAATTACAATAAATCCATGACGAACGTGAATCAAACAAAGCATCGAGCGAACTATTAAAGCTAAAGATGTAAGTGCTCTGTTAATGAGAGTAGTTAACAGCGTAGTGAACAGCGCATTGAACAGAACTGTGTTTGCACAGCAGTAATTATTATTTAAATAGTGTCTTGATAATAAAGCTAGGTATAAATAACTAATGAAGTGATTAAAGTAAAGTTAATGTTTACTTGCTTAAGCAACTGTTAAGTTAACATTTGACATGAGAGTAGTTAACAGCGCTGTGTGCTGCTATGGAACAAAAGTATTACTATCTAAATTATGTTTGAATTACTGAAGAATTACTGAAGAGCTGTTAAAGCAAGGGCTTACATAAAGCGTTAACAGCTGCTATAGAGAGTGCTTAACAGAGCTGTGTGCTGTTAAGGAACATTGTTAACTATTTATGGAATTGTGAGTTGATTATTTAAAGCTTATATTCATTTCCTATTCACTTTGGGAAGTTTTAACTTGGCCAACAACCTGAATGAACTTTTCATTCAATTAACTGCAATGTAAACACAATTTATGGTGTGTTCTGTATGTGCGAGTGTGTGTGTGTGTGTGTGTAAAATCCATCAGCTGCTAAACGGTGAACTGACAGTTTGTTTGTATGTCTAAGCTGCGTATTCCCGCATTCTCCATAGCTAGCAGAGAGTGATAGTGAGGGAGCGAGAGAGAGAGAGGGAGTGGGATGATGGGTTGAACAAGTGCAGGCAAATACTATGAAGAAGAAGCAACAGAAGAAGAAATGCAACGACTGGCATGTGGCAAACGAAGCAAGCTCATAGACAACAATGAGGAGCAAGCTAACAACACAACGCCTGACTAGAAAATACCCTGTAAACTCTTAGATGAGTTCAGATAGTTAAAAAACTTAAATTGCTGTCTAAAATATATCAGCATATCAATAGAAAGTATACTTCAACAAGTTGCCTGACTTTACAAATACCCTGTAAACGATTTGTTTTCTGAAATAAAATGTTTAGGGGCAAAAATACTTTAAGGATTTGTAAAAAGCAGCATTGCTGTCTATAAAATGTTAGTAATATGAATTGCCTGACTACGACATACCCTATAAGTAAGCTGCTTTATGCGCTGAGTTAGCTATTAAATTGTTTTAATAGTTAAAAGTAGTTGAATAGCTGTCAGCACTGCAGAATTTAGACAAGATACCCTATACTTTGGTGTACTTACTTAATGGGTAGCATAGATTCTTAAGCGAAACTTGCCAAGATCTTAAAACGCACATAAAAACTGAAAAGATAGATTAACTAAAGAGCTGAAACGAATGTTAAATAGTTGTCAGACAGCATACCCGTCTGTCTGTGCTGATTGCAGGGTATCTATAACAACTTAAATACCTGCCCGTTGAAGGCAAGTCAGCTAAATGGTTTGGCGAATAAACAACGCTTGAGAGCGTCAGGCAAGTGGAACCGGGTCCACTCAACGAATCATTGCGCTGTTCCTACTCTCCACTCCCCCACTCCCCTCTCCTCCCATTCCCAACTCCCAATTGCCAGTCTCCCCCCGGTGCCACTTTCCCACTCGCCGTAGACTCAATGACAATGATAGCTACTAAATTGTGGGCGGCTCAATGTTGTGCGTAACAAAATTGTCGTGAATTTGTTGATATTAAAACGAACGAGAGAGAGGGAGAGTGAGAGAGGGAGAGGGAGAGCGCATGAGAGTGACAGAAAGAGAGAGTGAGAGAGGAGACTCTCTAGTATATGATTATATGATTACATGGCTCTTGGCTAAGTGAGGGGGGACTAGTTGATTGCGGGAGGGGGCACGAGGTAGCTGCAGGACCACACAAAATGAGTTATTTTTGACTTTAGGCCAACTGGCCAGCGAATGGCCAAATGTTTGTCATTAAAAATCCATTAAAGCCAACAACGCCCGCAACTGTCGTCAAAGTTTGTGGTTCCATTAAAGTGGTTCAATGGAAGGCCAGAAGACGACAGCTTGGCTTAAGTCACCACAGAGGGAAGTGTAGGGAAATGCAGGGAAGTGAGAGAGGGACAGAGGGAGAGAGAGAGAGGGCAGGGAGAGCGTGGCATGACTCAGCCTTGTCAAATTGATGAAGTTAAAGTTGGGACCAAGATCAGCCGAGTTGTCTTGCCACGAGCTGACACTGCTCCATGGAAAGTGCAAGTGGAACCCGCAGACCACCAAGAAATCCCAATTGGAGTGCCGCACACACTTTTCGTGGTAAGCCATTAAAGTAGAAGCTCATTTCAAAGAGATATCCATATCCAAGTGGAGCAGCCCCTCCTGAACTACTACTCCCACTCCTACTCCGTCTCCCACTCCCCTTGCCACTTCACTTGCTGGGGGCCACCCACAAAGGGTCTATCTTGCACTCGCTTCAAAGCGCACCGCGCAGAGATTTGCAAAAATATTTCACAACATGGGAAATGTGACGCAAAAGTTGTCACAAAATGCAGAAAACACTTAAGACTGAAGCAGCGCAAGGGGGAAGGAAAAGGGAAAGGGAAAGAGAAGGAGAAACTGCGTGTGTGTGTGTACTCAGAGGGGGAACAAGAAGACGCACATAAATCAAGCTGCTGCAGTTGCAATGTTCCCCAATTAACTAGGCGAAAAGGGGCTGCAAGACTTGCTCGGCCTATGCTGGCTGTGTGGCATGCCACTGTTTGCTTGCCGCACAAATCAATCGAAATCGATGCCACAACAGCAGCAGCAACAACAACAGCAGCAACAACAGGCGCCAGAGCGACTTAATTAAGTCATCAAGCAGAAGGCAGGCTAATTGGAGATCTGAGCCGCGATCCCAGTCCAAGTTCTCCATTCCCCCTTCTCCTGCCCCTGCCCCTGCCCCAGCATCGATTGCCGCCCGTTGCCTGCCACAGATCGGTGACCAAAAGACGCACCCGCAACTGGCGCACACACAAGAACCCAATAATGAAGATCATCATCGTCATCATCAACAACATCAACTTGATTATCATCAACATGATCAGCTTCAGCTGCTTCGCTGCTTCGTTGCGTCTCTGCTTCGTTGCTTTGCTGCCCCCGATGATTCAGTACGTCAGCATGGACCACACACATGTCCAGCAAGCAGCAGCTAGGAGTTCCCTCTGTGACTCACTTTTCAGAGCCATGGCTCAAACCGGACTCCGACTCTCGGGAGCTGTCGGCGTCAAAGTTTGGCAAATCCGCCAACAATGGGAGCAGCCAACCAAGTTGGACCACCAAGGCAGCGCCAGCAGAGCAGGATGAGCATTGCAGATGAGGCTGCTTTAGGGGTGGTCCAAGATGTTCTCTTCTTCTGCTTCTGCTTCTGCTTGTTGTTGTTGCTGCTGCTGTTCCCTTTAGCCGCAACTGGCGGCTGTAAATGAACAACAACAACAACAACGTTAGTAACAACACTACGCGACACAACAAAAAATATTGTTATATGCTTAAAGATTGTTGTTGTTGTCATGTAACTTGTAAGCGTTTACTAATGAACAGATTACAGATCTACACTATGCAACAAGAACCTGCAATTGAAATATGCAATTAGAAAGTTCGCTTGTAAAACTAGAAAAAAAGTGAAGAGCAAAGCATAAAAGAAAAGAAAGTAAAAGCAGTTCAAATAAATCAAAATAAATAATTACAAATGCAAATTACTTAATATATTAAATAGCTAATCTTTAACTTACTAAACAAAGATCAAATAATATAATTAACTTTATTTATTTTTTATTTACTAACTACTTTTCTTTGTTGCACAGTGTAATTCACCTGATATAGATAGTTGTTGGAGCTGCTTCTGTTTTTTGCTGTTTTGTCATTCTCGATTGATTGCGGATTAGCTGCTGTTGCTGTTGTTGTTGTTGCTGTTGCCGCTGCTATCGTTGTTGTTGCTTGTTTTTGTTTTTGCTTTAGTTTCGTAATGTTTTTTTGCGTGCTCTTCTTGTTGCATTTGCATAATACCATTTGCGGTTGACATTTTTATTAACTGGTGGGCGCCATTGGACTAAGCTTACGTTACGTTATCGTTTAAGCCCCCTTCACATTGGCAGTGACCATGCGTGGCGTGAGGTAGGGAAGGGGAAGAACTAACCATGCCTGACCACACGCAAGCAGCGGCCATAAATATTTACCCTCAATTGTAATTACAAAACACCGATAGGCATCTCGCTCTCGCCGCTGGCCGCTGGCCGCTCTCGCCACTCCGTTCTCTGCGTTCTCCACTCTAAACTCTCCACTGTACGTTGTGTTGCGTCGCGTTGCTCTTCGCAGCTCGTGGGGGTTGCATTCGAAAACAATTTGCATTTCTGCGAGCATTGGGGAATTAAACAACATTGCGGGTTCCTCGCTTGTGCTGCTGCTGCTGCTGCTGCTCTGCTTACCATTCCCCTGGCTCCTTTGGTCGCATATAATTAAGCGAGGCCTTTAAATTGCAAAGCATGCAAAGGGCAGCCAACTATGAGAAGTCGCGACGTTAGCGTCAGCGTCAACGGCAACAGCAGCAGCAGCAGCTGCACTTGGGTGGTCCTCTCGTTGTCAAAATGTGTGGTCTTTATTAATAACAGCAGAGCGACAGGCGGCAGAGCAACAGAGCGACATTGGCGAAGGGCAGCGGGAGCGCACGGGGGCGCTGTCGCCAATACAAAACGGATGTGCACTCCCAGCAACAGCAAACGCAACAACACCAACTGCAAACTACTCGTGTAATCTGCACGCTCTCTCGCACTCTTCGCTGCGCTTCATGCGAAGTTCAAACATGTTGCAACTGCATGTTCGACTGAGAGCGCGCTTTAACGAAGCAGCGATCAAGTCAAATTGACGATTGCCGTTTCTTTGCTGTAGCTGTTGTTGTAGCTGTAGTAGTAGTTGCTGCTGTTGTTGTTGTTGCTGTAGCTGTAGTTGCAGTTGTAGCTGTTGCCCTTGCTGTAGTTGTATTTGTTGCTGCTGCTGTTGTTGTTGTTGGTGGTTTTGGGGCTGCCGCGGCATTTACGCCTTTGATTTTTTCCGCTTGAATGAGCAGAAGCTGCAAATTAAAACATTTTTTTTCGCTTGCCTTAGTTGTTGTTGCTGATCCCCTTTTTACAGTTGTTATTATTTCGTCTTGTTGCTGCCTGTCCTTTGTGTTGTTTGTTTTTGCGCCTTGATTCTTTGTTTGCTCTGCTGATGACGATCATTTCGCATTAAGTTTAATTTAAGTTGAAATTAGTTCGCTAATGAACTCATCAGGCTGCAGTTTTGCGCTTTTGTTTATGCTACGCACACGCTCTCTCTCACTTTCTGTCTCCCTCGCTCGGTCGCTCACGCTCTCGCTCTTTACGTGTAGCGTACTCTACACAAGCCCTCGTCTTATTCATTTTGCCATGCAGTTTGTACATGCTCTCGGTGCGCTGCCAAATGTTAATGTGTTAATTAGCCATGTCAAAAACAACGATGCTGTGGGTTCTTTATAACAACAACAACAACACCAACAACACTTTAAAGTGCACAACATGCATCTGTGACGACACCAACAACAACTGCAACAACAATTCATGCAAAAACCCTGAACACATGGCCAAGAAATCATGAACAGAATATTCTTAATATTCATATGCATAAGTACACATGTTAATGTAACATTTGGTCGACTTGAAGATACTCTTTATGCGCAATTGGCATATTACTCTCACTCTCTCTCTTTCTCTATGCAGCTCTTTCCTTCTCCCTTTTAATTCTGTTTTCTCTCTTGCAAGTAGTCCGTCAATCCTTTTCTCTTCTGTAACTTCCTTCTTTTCTCTTAGTCTAGATATTTCTCTGTCAATCTGTTTTCTTCTCTCTCTTTCTCTATTCCTCTATTGCTTTCACTACCTCCTCTTGCCTCTTGCTCCCTCTCCCACTCCCTTTCCTGGCATACGTTACACCCTTGTGCCTTCTCAGTCAATTGTAGGGCATCCAAGTTCGTTGCAGTGGAAGCTTTCGCCGTGCAGCTGCCACTTGCCTGTCTCTCTGCGAGGGCTAAGTGAGACGTCTTCGTCTCGGGCGCAGCAGACGTTTGCCTCGGATCGTGGCCCAGACCCAGACCCCATGCCCTTCCCAAGTCTACAGTCTACAGTCCACAGTCTCCAGCCCCCTGCCCCTCCCCCCTCTCGATGCCACACGCAGTACAAGTGTCGCCAAGGCGAGGCGAATCGTCTGCTCATATAAATTTCTAGCACGCGTGCAAGTAATTAAGCCCAAAGATGAGACATCTTTTTGTGTCTTTGGCTTACACAGATCACACACACACACACATAGATGTGTACACACACACACAGAGATGGAGATGTATCTGATATCTTATCGGACATGTTCATCGCGGCAACTGCGGCCTGAGAAAATGCAGCGTCCCCCATTAAGAATTATTGTTATGACGATGCACACATAATTAGTTGGGGTCTCTCTGCAGGAGAAGAGAAGGAGAGGCATGAGAGTGACAGAGAGAGAGAGAGAGAGAGGAGACAGAGCGGAGAAAGTATGCGGCATGTGGCAGACATGTTTTAGTTGATCCGTTAATGAAATGCTAATGACAATTGAACTCAATGAGATAACACAAAGTGCATTCTGTCATTGAAAACCACAGCGATTCTCTTGGAATTCTCCAGCCTCGAGAGATTCCTAGAGAAATGGCTTTAATTAAAATCGAATCAGCGTTAAACTAAATATTTTAGTTGATAGAAAACCAACTTTGCAGACTTAAGTTATACAATCCATTCAGGAGATTTTAAATGTAGTATTTAAGAAGTTTTCGTTTATTATCGATTATTTCGATAACTTTGTGGTTAGCGACTTGATCTTTGGTATATATTCATTTAATTAAATTAGTAAGCTATGCTGCAAATTTCATTAAAAACAACTGAGAAACACAGCAAATAAACAAGAATTGATTTAGCACAATTAAGCAAGGAATTCGGTACTAGCGCCATCTGGCGTGCATAGCTTGCAAAGTGTTTGTTTGCTGTTGCTTGTGCTTAAATGTGTCTGTATAGAGTCTCTATTTAGGCTTACAAATGTGTATGTCACTTATTTTTGTGTACAGGGTATCTTCTAGTCGAGCTCACTCTACAGACTGGCAGGTTAATAGCGCTGCTGAATAACTGCAGCTTCTTTTGTGAATGTGAATGCCAGCCGACAAATGTGCTAACAGCATTACAGGGTATATTTATAGTCTATACGTCTCTAAAGTCTATCAATTGTTATGCTCCAGTTTGAGTACTCGCTGCGCTTTATTCGAATGCTCACATGTCTCTCGTACATTTTGCGATTGATTTATGCGATTGAATATTGCATGGATTTTCCCATTTTCCAATTTTGCCATTTTCCAATTTTCCAGCTTGAGTTGGCCGCAAACGTGGCGAGGGTTATAAATTTGCCAGACGGACAACAACGTTTACTTTCTATGCGGAATTCCCGACATATTTTATGGCGCTAATTTCTTTATTCATGGCGCCATCAATGGGGCCTCTTGCGGTTGTTGTTGCAGGTAGCAAGTTGCAAGTTGCAGCAATAAACGCCTCAAATTCATTTAGCTTTGCTTGCCTTAATGAGAGTCTCTCTGCATCTCTCTCTCTCTCGCTGCTGCTGTGCTGACTTCCTTTTTGTGGCAGGTTGCAGGCTGTGGCAGATTGCACATTGCGCATGCAGCACATGCAGCAGCCGAAGACAAATTTACTTGCATGCCACAGAGTCCTTAGTGTGGCAGCCTTTTCCTCTTAATTGCGTGCATAAATTGTTTCAATTTCAATAAAAATGTTGCACAAACGGGGCGTATCAATCAATGTGAGAAACTCGGACTTGAATCGACACGATGCGACTTGAATCGACTTGAATCGACTTGAAGGCTTCCACTATGCGAGTATTGTAATTAATATTCTGTGGCCGTGCAGTCTACAGATATACTCGGCTACCCAGGCAAAGATACAGCTACAGCAACAGTTACAGATACAGATACAGATACATTTACATTTACAGATACAGATACATTTGTGTAGCAGCCACATTTAGCGTGTTAACAAGCCTTTCAGTGGCAGCAACAACATACAAAACATGTGACAACATTGCCAACTTTGAATAATGAATGGTTTCTGAATAGAAAACAGAAGCGAATACGATTCACATTCACATTCGCATTCGCATTCACGTCTAATTGAAATGTAATTGTTGCTTTTGTTTATAGTAATTTTGTTGTTGTTTCTTTGTTGTTGTTGTTTTATTGAATGTTGCGCATACGCAGCGTTGCACAATTGCGCATTTAATTTTGTGGCAAACAATTCGAACTCATCACGCGCTGCGAGGGTTGCTGCAATGATTGCGCATTCTGGCAAGCACAACAAACGTAACAAATCGAAAACAATTTAATTTTGCTGGCAGTTGAAAAGTTGCCGCTTCCCACCCTCCCCCGTTCACCCACACACTCAACTGTGGACTCGTCACAGAACTTGACAAAGCACAGCAAATGAGTGAGAGAGTGAGAGAGAGAGAGAGGAGGGGGATAGAGAGCAGCACAAATGGGAAATGTGATGCTTGGCAGCTGGCAAATTGATGGACGAGCATTTATAGCGATACATTTGCTCAACAAGTTGCTCGAGCTGCCAAATTTAATTAATTTCCACCCGACAATCAATGCAAATTAAGAGCGCGCGGAAAGCGCCCTTTCCAGAGAGAGGGAGAGAAAGAGATGGAGAGAGCGAGAGGTAGAGACAGAGTTAGAGAGTGACAGCGTCTAGTTAAATGCTGCTTAAGTTAATGCTTTACAATTTGTATATTTAATTTGGAGTTAGCTAAAGGCGCTTATCGTTTATCGATTATCGATAACACACGCACTTCAGTGTTGTTAAAGTCATTATATTATAAGGTAAACAATTTTAGTACAACATCTTAAGCACATTTTCGTGCAGAAAAGTTATCTATAGCATAGCAGCGTAATTTAAGGTCACTCTAATTGGGCATACCATACTTACCGTATTAAAAGCATCAGGTAATTATTTACTGTTTATTGTTTATTACTGCCTTAGTTAATGTTGTTTGTTTTCTGCTTGTAATTTTGTTGTTATTGACTTTGCCATGGTCACCCTAATCTGCATACCCTATTTGCTGTTTTCAAAAGAGTATCATGCAACTAATTGTTCTGCAATTTTTGAGTAACTTCTGTGATTCTCAGTCAATAAATAACTCATGGTCACCCTAATTGGGAGTACCCTATATGCTGTAATAATAAGCGAATAATTATTAGATATTGTTTGCAGTCTTAATTTGATGACAACAACTGTTGACTTAGTTACGGAGTAACTGATAGTCGTGCATTATTTGACAGGGCAACACTTGTTACTTGCGCTTAATTCAATAAGGCAACACGTGCAAAGGGGACGGGGAGTGTGAGGGGGTTGGGGTGTGGCACGTGCTACGTTGAAGTACTTAAGTGCGGCTTATCTAGTCGACACACTCAACGCAGACTTAACAGGGTGATTGAAGGTGGTTGCTGGTTGCTGTTGCTGGTGGTTGTTGCTGGTGGTTGTTGCTGCTGGCAGAAGCTGGGCAATTGGCATGCTTAAGGGGAGGGGGAGGTGTGAGGGGGATGTTGACTCAGTTTATGGCCTTATGATTAGCATGAAAGATAAACACAATTCCCAATCTGCTTGCGGCGTGTCAACCACTTATGCTTGCCACATAATGGGGCAACCAAGGCAAGGGGAGTGTATTAAAGTTATGAAGAGGATGGGAGTGGAGGGGGGGGGCACTGCCATTTTGCGGTTATTGCGCAAAGAAGCCACTTAAATGGGCGTTGCCATAACTCATAGACAAGCACCTCTAGACAACGTCAACTGAGATGGCAACAGCAACGTCAACCGCGACGGCAGCGTCAGCGTCAGCGTCAACGTCAGCGCAAAACTTGTTGGCATCGCAAGCGAGCGCTAAAATCGTCAACTTGAGGCTAATAACTCATTTAAAAGTGGCTGACATCGTTGTTGCTGTTGTTGTCGTTGTTGCTGTTGTCGTCGTTGTTGTTGTTGTTGTCGTTGCTGCAGCTGCAGCTGCAACTTGGCCCCAAGAGCAAAATAACTTAATTTCATAAATGGCCAAAGCCAGCAGCAACTCTGCGCCTCGAAGCCTCGGCCAGGCTCGCACTGAGAGTCGTCTTGTCTGAAAAGCCAAAAAGAAAAACAGCAGAAAAACAGCAGAAAAACAACAAGAAAATGAGTCGGCGTTGCCACCAAATTGCTGGCTTGTTGACTGATTGACGCGGCCAGCGGAGTCGCCACCATTGCTCGCCACTAACTTGGCCAATTCGTGTTCTTAATTATGCTACCAACGCCAAGTTTTCTACTGCTTTTTTTTTGTGTGTCGCCGTCGTTGTTGCTGTTGTTGTTGCTGTTGTTTTCTATGCAAAGTGTTGTTGTTGCTGTTGTTGTTTGTCTTGTGGCATGCAACAGCATGCAACTGCCACTGATTGTTGGTTGTTGTTGCAACTAAATTGCCGACAGTCAGCCAATTTGGCTTATGATACAATATTATGACTGTGACATTTTCATTTTGGCTAATTGAGTTTGCCACACACACACAGCGTGTGTGTAGACTGCGAGGGGGCGGAACGTGTGTGTGAGTGTGTGTGTGTGTGTGTTGTACACAATTCTGCTTGGATTAAGTTGCCAAGAGAGTGGGCTAGTGGCAGGGGAGGGTGAGGGGATAGGGCGGAGTAGGCGCTGTCTGCTTGTTGTCGAGCAATGCAATTATCAGCTTAAAGTGAGTCATTAGCTTTGATTCCATGAATGCGACTGCTACAGCGACTGCAACGGCGACTGCGACGGCGACTGCGACTGCGACTGCGACGGCGACTGCGGAGCATTGACAACGATAAGAAACAGACACGAAATTCGTGGAAAACTATTTGCCAAGCTAAACGTTGTTGTGATCTCAATGATTTGCCAGTTAGTTGAACATATTTGCAGTTATAGTTATGCAATAATTTAGGCTATAAATTGAACTATCAGCTGAGTTGCAGTTGCTTAGTTAAATAATTATTTATATAATTTAATAACTAAATATACATAAATAAACACTCTACTCTTCTTCTACTCAGCTTCTAAAATGAGTTAAATATACTTTAACTAACATAAACTTAATTCTATTTAGATTCCTCAGTTAAAATAAAGCAACAACTCGCTTTACGACTGCTGCTGCTGCTGCTCACTAATAGAGGGTATTTGTAAGCACTTTTTGCAGGGTATAAAGCACTCTCTTTCTACGTTGATATAACAGCTAAATGTATTGTTCGATCTATACAATTTATGTATATTATTAGTATTCTCCTGTACATGTTTACAGGGTATTCTCATTGATAATGTGAACTGCAGCTTACGCACCTCAGCTTACGTCTGGCATTTTCTCAGCTGCGCTCGAATTCAGCGTTTTCTTTTTGTTTTCTTATTGTTTTCAATTATCAAATCAATTTTGGAAAAGTCGCTTTGCATTTGAATGCACTTCAGCTGCAATGCGAGTCTGTGAAAAGTTGGGAAATGTAATGAAAACAAAGCGAAAACTCAAAGTGGAAATTGTGCAGCAAAAGTCAACAAAACGAAAATTGAGAGGCAGACAGAGCGAGAGAGAGAGTGAGTGAGTGAGAGTGGGATAGCAGTTACACCCACAGGCAGATACAGCTAAGGTTATAGCTATAGATACACACATACACACACACACACACACACACACACACACAGTTACTGAACTCGCAGCTATCAAAGCTGCATGGAAGCTGTCAGCTCGAGTTGAATTTAATTAAATCCTTCATGTCGGCGTGTCTGTTAAAAATAGACAAATGACAGTTGTTTTTTCAACGCTGTGAAGGGCGGAAAGGATAACAAAAGGCACAAACAGCAACAGAGCAGCAGAGAGTGCGAGAGGGAGAGAGAGAGAGAGAGACAACGAGAGAGACGGCTCCGATGACAGTTGAATGAAATTGAAGCACAGATTACAAACTAAAATTGAATTCAATTTCTGTTTCTGTTGCTGTTGCTGTTGCTGTTTCTCTCTCTGTTTCTCTCTCTCTGTTTTCATCTTTCTCTTCTTCATTTATTTATTTATCTGCTCTCGCTTTTGCTTTGTCGCTAATTACTTCATTAAACGCAGCATCGATTGCCATTTAAAAGGCCAAAGGAGACGCGTAATTAAAAGTCGCCAGCGAGGAGCGTGAGAATTTTAACAAACGGATTCGTGTTGACATTGAGACACCCTCCTCTCCCCTTCCCTTCCCTTCCCTTCTTTTCCCTCCCCTCTCCTCTTGCTCGCCCTCTCCTCTTCCACTCATCCACTCATTCTCCTCTCTAGCCATGCCACAGCAATAGGCTTGAGCCACAACTGAATCGAATCGAATATCACAGCCAGCAGGTTGTTTGTTTACGCAAATACCCTAGAAATGTTGAGTATATGCATTCTGCCAAGCAATTTGTTAAAGAGAAATGAAAAGAAAACGTTGCACATCATATTGACAACAGCATGAGAACTTCAGGCTGCCAGAGTTGCCACCCAATTGTGGCATATACAAGGATTCCTTTCAGTTAGGGTTGCCATTCATTGAGTTTTCCACTCTCAAGGTGTATTTTTCTTCTTATTAACACTTAGTATTGTGTAGAGATATGGAAAAAGGTGGCAACACTGCTCTGGTGCAGCCACGCAAGTTATCACTGTTAGGGTTGCCACTTTTCTGCGACACAAAACATATATAATGCCGAGTTTAATTTAAATATATAGAAAGTAGTTCCAATTTGTATTGCTCTACAATAAGCAATACAAATTCGTTCAGGGTTGCCACTCCTTTGTGACATAATAGAGTTATGCACGTATTTTCTAGCATCATAAATACTGTTTATGTAATTATTCATTAAGTAGAGTCAATATATTTCTTGAGGAGTTTAGGGTTACCACCCCTAATGACATAATAGAGTTGTGCACATATTTACCAGCAAATATTCTTTATAATTCATAGCTGAACTGAAATATATAGAAAGCTAACCCATAGATTCCCTGTAGAGCATCATAAGTTCGCTTTAACAGGGTTGCCATGCCCTTTGGGCCTTCTGTATGCGATCCGGCATGTCAGTCACATTGTGAACATGCCAAAGAAGTCAACGGAAATGGCGCACAAATTGTCAAGTCGCTTCTTAAACGATTCACATTCCCCAATTCCTGCTTAAAAAAGAAGAAGAGTGAGAGAGAGAGAGAAAGAGAGAAGCTCCTGCTGCTTTTAATATTCTATGCGCCAGATGGCGCCAGCTGCAGCTGCCAAGCTGCCAAGTTGCCCGACTCCCAGATTCCCAGAGAGCAAAGAAGCTGCTGAAGTCATAAAAACTTTGATAACTTAATTAACAACACAAGATTGTGGAAATGTAGCTGGAGATCTGGAAACTTGAAACGGCAACTTTCAACTTGAACTTTAACTCCGATCCAAGTTGAGTTGTTGTGCGTGTGTGCGAGTGTGCTTAAGCTTTGAATTTGGCCAAGAATGCGGTAGGTAAACTAAACCAAATTAAAAGTGATCGCATCATTTTATCGATAATTTATCAAACCGAAAAACCCGGTGGCGAATACTTTGGCCCCATAAAAGCAGCTCCACTGCTCCCCTCTCTCGCTCTATCTATCTCTCTCTCTCTCTGTCTCTCTCGCTCTTCAAAGCATTCCCTCACTGAGGCATGCGGCATGCGAATCAACGTTCAACGTGTGTGGTCCACATGGCTCTCAGCCTCTCCCGCTCCCGCTCCCGCTCTCAGCTGCCTCTCCATCGGCGTCTCCATTTCCAAGTCAGTCTTGGGCCCCACTCGGTTTTGGGGCTTTGAAATTAGCATAAGAGCAGACGACGAGCAAAGACAAGAAAGAGAGCTGAAGATTTCGTTTGGCGACGTCTCTTTTGCTTTACTTTACTGTGTCCGTCTCTCTGTCTCTCTGTCTGTCTGTCTGTCTGTCTGTCTGTTTTTTATTTTTGGGCCCAGAGAGCGCCAACTGCCAACTTGTGGATCAGCTGCATAGAGACAGCAACAGCAACAGCAAGAGCAACAGCAACGGGGCCATAAATCCGCAGAGGGCCATAAGCAACCTGGCCAACAGACGAAGGACGGTGGCCAACACAGGTGGTCAACTTGGGCGGCTCGGCTCATATTTAAAACAATCTGTTTTGTGCTTTTTTCAATTACTTTATAGTACGTACACGATATACGAGCGGCGTCGTCTCTAAAACTTCAGGAGCGGAGTTCGCAGTTGCGCACAGCGAAAGAGACAGCGCAAGAGAGTGAGAGAGACATGAGAAGACAGGAGAAGACAGGTCTTCATGGCAGCAGCCCAAGTCTCAAGTTGCTGTAGATTGCGGCCTTAACCGCAGCCCAGCTGAATGCGCTCCTGTACTCCTGAGATCTTCTGATCATGCGCTCAGCATAAAAACTTATGAGCTCAGCTGTGCTATTAATTGTTTTATTAAGACATTTTCAGATTTAACATGCTCTATACCCTACACTCAGTTGGTTGGGCTGCAACGACTGTGAATGCAAGTTGAGTTGAGTTCAGCTGAAGCAGATTGAACTGTAGGCAAGGCTTAAACTTGAGTTATTTGTTGCACATTTCTATACCCTACACTCTGGAGTTAGAGCTGCAACGACTTGCTTGCAGTTGGGCAGGCAGTTGGAGTTTTGTAAGAGACGAAAGTCTGACTAAACTTAAGTAAGCTTTACTTTGACTGAGCACCTAGCGTAGATACTCTATACCCTATACTCTAACTACTCTACGGCCTACTTGCGCTATACCCTACACTCTACAGTCTGAGCTGCACAGACTTACTTCGCTTGCGGGCTGAGCAGGCTGATTAAGCAGACTACAGATTTATTTAAGCTTAGTTTGTGTGTAAATTGTTAGGCAATTAGTTCTTGTATACCCTACACTCTGCTGTGTGAGCTTTAATAATTGATTGAGCAAAAGTTGAGTGAGTTAAGAGAACTTTAACTGATTGAAGTCTCTTTCTGTGCGCATATGCCGCGCAGTTTCGATTGTAGCGCAGCTGTGAAGCTTCCACTGACTGACCCAGAGCCAAACCCAAGTTCAGACAGTGATACTCGGCAACTTCGTAGCTTGCTTGGACTGTGGCCTCTGCTACGTCTCCCTCTCTCTCTCTCTCACTCGCTCTCTCGCTCACACTCTCTTCATATCCAACTCCGACTGAGACTGAGACTTTGTCTGTCTTTATGTCTTCGTTTTGGTTTTGGATTTGATCGTTGTCTTCTGCATCAATGCGCATGTGCGATGATCATTATGATGACGAGGATGATGATGATGATCAAGTTGCTTATCATTATGATGATGTGTCGGCGTTCGTTGGGCCCGTTCGTTTGAGCTGCGTCTGTCTCTGCCTCTGCGTCATCACCATCATCATGAGCATCATCATCATCATGATCATCGGTGTGGTCCTCAAGTGTTTTGCATCTTTGATCCGTGGAAGATTGATGTTAATGTTGGGTGGGCATTGGTGTGAACATACTTATTCGCATGTGTTCGTTTGCTCCATCTGTGGCGAAGCCAACTCTCTGGCCGGCCCTGGCTTCAATTCAATTCGGACTCCACACGTTGTTTCGTAATTAAAATGTGCAGCTTCGGGGGCAAGCATATCAGCATGGAGCGTCGAATGGGCCACTAATAGAGCCATAAAGTGAACATTTATTGATCTACAAATTATTTTGGGACTGACGCCAGCCAGCGAACGAGAGAGCGACAGAGCGTCAGAGCGACAGACTTGAGACTCCTCTCAGGTAGGTCAAAAGTTGAGCGTTTGTTTTCGTATTCGTAATCTAAATATTCATTAGGCAAATAGACGAAGCGATGATCGTTTAGACTGAAGATCGGAAACAGTAGAGTGTAGAGTGTGGAGTGCAGAGTGTAGAGTGTAGAGTGTAGAGTGCAGAGTGTAGAGTGTAGAATGCAGAGTGTAGAGTGTAGAGCTTTTAGCGCAGAGTGTAGAGTGGAGAGTGTAGAGTGTAAAGTGAGGAATGTAGAGTGTATAGTGTAGAGTGTGAAGTGAGGATTGTAGAGTGTAGACTCCAAAGTGCAGAGTGTAGAGTGCAGAGTGTATAGGGTAGAGTGTAGAGTGTAGAGTATAGAGTGTAGAGTGTGGAGTGCAGAGTGTTCAGTGTAGAGTGTAGAGTGCAGAGTGCAGAGTGTAGAGTGTTGAATTTAGAGTAGAGTGTAGAGTGTACAGTGTAGAGTGTAGAGTGTAGAGTCCAGAGTGTAGAGTGTAGAGTCCAGAGTGTAGAGTGTAGAGTGAAGAGTGTAATGTGCAGTGTAAAGTGTACTCTCCAGAGTGTAGAGTGCAGAGTGCAGAGTGTAGACTGCAGAGTGTAGAAACTAGAATGTAGACTGCAAAGTGTAGAGTGTAGACTGCAGAGTGTAGACTGCTGTAAACTGCTTCTAGCTGAACTTCTACAACTTCTAGAGCTCTGCTGGATTCAGTCGAGGTGAAAGTCAGCAACAATTCGACGTTTGTCAAGTTGTATGCTGGGCCAGGTTGAGATTGCGTTAATTGAGAGGCCATAGAAGTGGGCCCACACAGTCGACATGCATTTAGACCAAATCTCCAGGGAAGCGTAAAATGTTCACACCTCAAATGCAAAAATTAATACACACCGAGACAGAGAGAGAGAGAGAGATCGAGAGAGGGGAGAGAGGTGAAGCTGTTGCGACGAGTCTATTAGGCCAGCTTGCCAGAGCTGCAGCTACAGCTACAGCTACAGCAGAGATAGAGATACAGATACTTTTTTGAGATACTCAATCTCAACGCTTAGTGGTATCGATGTCGCCTGCATCCACATGGCCAGCTCCAGCGCCAGCCACCTGATGTTGTTGTTGCTGCCCCCTCTGCGCCGCCGTCTCGGCCGTGTCTTGTGCGTCTCGTGTATCGATTGCGGGTTTCTTAATGAAATTGTTTGCTAATATCAGCGGAAAATGCGGTTTACAATTTGCTGCTGTTGTTGTTGTTGTTGTTTATTGTTTTTGTTTGTTTTTTTTGTTTTTTTTTTGCCTTGTCGCCACTGCAATCGCTGTGCGGTCTCACAGCCTCTGCCTGCCTCCGCCCCTGCCTCTGCCCCTTCGACGACTGCGACCCATCGTGAACCCAATCAATGTTAATCATATGTATGTGAAACTGAAACCGAATCGTTACGATCTTCTGAGTTCCACTTTGCCACAGTGGAGTGTGAAGTTGGCTAGCCAGAAGCAAGGGGGAGCGTGACTTTAGTTCAGTTACTGGCCAACAGAGGGAGCTACTGAATTATATATGCATATATATATTTGAAGAAATTGTCCTTCACTTCAAGCTGCATATGCAGATTAAGCTGCAGTTGGCCAAGTTGACAGTCTTCGCTTTCCATTTGAGCCGACATCAGTTGTAGCCACATGTTTTGACGCCTTTCACACAACGCGGAGGATGAAAGGCGCAGCTAGAGGCAGCTACAGGCAAACGTGGCATGCAGAACAAGTTGGCCAATTGCTATGCAAAGCTGGCTCAAATGCAAATGCAACAGAGAGTAACTGCAACAACTGCAATAACCATATTGATAAAGCAATTAAAAATGTATCTAAATACATATTTTGATGTGACAGCGCATATTATGCGCTGGAATGTTGCCACAAAACGTTGCACGTCTGCCTGCGGGGAAAAGTCGCAACAACAAAGACGACGATGACAACGTCGAGTTTTGCCATCTTTTGCCATTTAGCGTGTAAATAACTATTTTTGATTTGAGCCAAGTCAACGAGTGAAGATTGAGCGATAGACAAAACGGTTGACAGCTTTGGCTGCCTCTTGGCCGGGCCAACAAACACAATTGGCCATTGGCATCGTTTGTCAGCCGCCGTCAGACGACGATAAGAACCGCGTGCACATATTATTTGCAGACACTGTGACTTATGACTACCACTTGCCACTTACCCCTTACCACTTGCTGCTTGCCACTTGCCACTTGCTGCTTGCCACAGCTACTGTGTGCTGCGAGTGCGGCGTGTCAATCATTTCAATTAACGTGCGATCGAATCAATCGACGTGTCAATCATCATCAACGCTGCTTGACAATTGCTTAGTCGGCAGTCTGCAGTCTGCAGTCTGCAGTCTACAATCGACAGTCGGCAATCGATAATCGATAATCACAGGCAACCGCAGTGTTAATTTGCCTGTCAACTGAAGTAGCGGAAAGCGCCCTCTGGCGGTGCAGCGCAGCAGCCGCTTGAGCTGCTCTTTGCCCCGCGGGAGTTGTTGAAATGGGGAAAACTTCTAGGGAAACTTGAGATCATTTGAGATAATACGGAGAATCTCCTTCTCTGTCTCTGTGTGTCTCTCTCTCTTTGTCTAGATCTCTGTTTCTCTCTCTCTCTCTCTCTCTCGTTTTCCTCTCTCATATTTCTTCCCATTTCTCTTCCTTCATACATTCGTATCTCTTCTTAATTCTTCTAGCTCTTACTATATTCCTCTCTCTCTCTCTCTCACTTTATTTCTCTTTCTCACTTAATCTCTCTTTCTCTCTTGGGTTTCATTTTCTCTCTCTTTCTCTCTCTGTCTCTCTATCTCTCTCTCTCTCTCTCTCTCTCTTGCAGTCTCTCTCTCCCTCTCTCTCTCTCCCTCTCTCTCTCCACAGTGACTGATGGTTATGAATCGGGCTTTCACTCTTCCTCAATGCGTTAATTTCCCTGGCAACGTGTTGCTTTATGGCTTATTAATGAGCTGTGTGATCATTAGATTGGCCAACAACAGATCTGATAACTTGGCTTAGCCCTTAGGAAGAAGAGAGAAGAGCGCAACTGAAGACTGAAGCAAAGCTGCATTGACACTGTCGAACATATCGCTTACAAGCAGCTCAGACGCTGGTCTAAAGCCATGTTAAGCAGCTGCTGCTGGCCAGGCCAAGAGCCGCAGACCCATAGCAGTCAAGAGTTAGGGGGGAAGGCGGGGGGCCTTTGTAGGCTCCCCTGTGACGGCATCGAATCTCTTTGGCTGTGTGTGGCCCGTTAGTTTGAGATCTTTATAAGAGACGGAGAGTTGGAGAGGGAGGCAGGGGAGGAAGGCAGGAACTGCAGCCACACCTACATGTGTGTGCGTGTGTGTGTGTGCGTGGGGAGGGTATTCCCCCCTTCCCTTGGCTTGGCTTGACTTTGACATTTAATTGCGCACTCATTCACGTTCATTCAGTTGCTACCAAAATGGTAAATGGTAACTCATCTTGGCCACTGTCTTAGCCGGACTGCGACACTCCCGGCAGTCCCGTTGCCAATTGCCAGTTGCCAAAAGGAGGCTGAGACTGTTTTTGGCATTTGCAACTCATGTTAAGCATAAATAAAACAAATGCGCTTATTTTAAACATATGCCCGACTCAACTCAAACTCAGACTGAGACGCGGACTTGGCCTCGACTTGGACTTGGCTGCGACTGACTTGACTTGGTTTTTTGCGCTGCTGTTGTTGCTGCTGTTGTTGCTGCTTTGGTTTTTGTTTTGTTAGCCAAGTTGCCAGTTGGCCAGTTGGCAGCTGGCAGTTGGCAGCGGCGGCTCTTACCAACTTGGGTCATTGCGTTTAACAACCGATGATGAAGACATCTTCCCGTTTTTTTTGCTTCTTTCTTTTGTTGCCGCATTTTGTTAACTTGTCTCTCTACTCCTCTTCCTGCTGCTGTTGTTGTTGTTGTTGTCTTATGATGAGCTCTGCAAATGAAAACAATTTATGCGAATGCGTTCCAAGTGGTTAGAGTGCATCTTAAGTCGATCAGTTGTTGCTGTTGTTGTTGTTTTTTCTTATTGTTGTCCTCTAGTTGCAGTTGTTATGGCCGCAAATAAGCCCAGTTAATAAGCGTGGGTTCAGGCAGAGTCTCTATCTCACTCTCACTCTCCCCTTACTCTATCTCTTTCCCTTTCTTTATCCCTTTCATTTTCCTCTCTTGTCTAGCTCTGATACTTTTTCAAATAATATACATCCTATCCCGTCCTAATCCATATTTCTCTTTCTCTCTCCTTCTCTCTGTGTCTCTCTTTCTCTCTCTCTCCTTCTCTCTGTTTCTTTCTTCCTCTCTCTCTCTCTTCCTCTCTCTCTCTTCCTCTCTCTCTCCCTCTCTTTATTTCGCTTTATCTCTCTTTCTCTCTCTCTCTCTCCCTCTCTCTCTCCCCCTCTCTCTCTCTCTCTCTCTCTCTCTCTCTCTCCCTCTCTCTCTCTCTCCCCTCTCTCTCTCTCTCCCTCTCTCTCTCTCTTTCTCTCTCTCTCCCTCTCTCTCTGTCTCTCTCTCATTCGCTCTTTCTCTCTCCCTTTCTCCCTCTCCCCCTCTCCCTCTCTCTCTCTCTCTCTCCCTCTCTCTACCTCTCTCTCCTCTCTCTCTCCCCCTCTCTCTCTCCCTCTCTCTCTCTCTTTCTCTCTCTCTCCCTCTCTCTCTCTCTCTTTCTCTCTCTATCCCCTCTGTCTCTCTCTCTCCCTTTCTCACTCTTCATTCTTGTCTAACTCCTTAATTCTTTCACTTTCTAACTCTCCCATCCCATCCTATTTCACTCTCCCCCTTTCCCCTTTCCCCTTTTCTCTTCCGCTCTACCTCTTTACCAACTTCCCTTCTTCACACTCTGATAATATTGCTGTTGATTGAGTTCATATAATTTCTATTAAAGCCAATTTGCCAAATCCACCCGTTCCTTCCTCACACCCACTCCCCTCCCCCGCACACACCAGCCAATCCACCCCGCTACCGCTCGTCCCGCAACAGCATCAAAAGGACAACATTGAAACTTTTATTGTGTCAAATTTGCGCAGAAAGCAATGAAAAATTTAACACGCTATAAATCACAAATTTCCACAAAAAGAGGGAAAGCAAAAGGGCAAGCAACAACAACAACAACAACAGCAACAACAACAACAACAAGCGGAGGAAAAAACAACAACTACAACAACAAGAGCTGGCGTAGAAATAGCAACAGATTTAACGCTTTGCTATTGTTGCAGCTCTTAGCTGAAGGAGCAGAGTGGAAGAGAGGCGGAGAGAGAGGGGGGAACCGGAATTGGCAACCTGCCAACGTGGCAACCCCTTGGCAATGTCCTTGTCCGACGAGGACGCCTTGGTATGCAACTTGTGACCGGCTTATCTGCCCGGCAACATGCGTTCCAAGTGCTCGCTTGGGTGGTTGCTCCCTCACCTCTCACCTCTCGCCCCTTGCCTACCCGCCATCCCGGGTCGCCTGCCTTTGACGATGACGAGGCAAGAGTCTATGTCGACATCGTCTCCTGGCTGTCTGACAGTTTCAAGGTCTGTTTGTTGTTGCTGCTGTTGTTGCTCGGGCTGCGTGTGAAATTTAAAACCGTGATAACACCTTAACAGTCACGCCCCCTTCACCGCCAACACTCCTGCCTGCCTCCTGCCTGCCTCCTGCCTCGGAGTGTAGAACACGTGCAGGCACGTTTCCACCGCTTCCACCGCTTCCCCCGCTTCCCACATTTCCATCGTTTCCACAGCTTTGTGCTAATGTTTTTGGTTTAATTTCACGTCGGCATTTTGTTGACAAAATTGATTTGTTCAATTTTTCCAACGATTTAACTTGGGGCATGACTGGGTTGCCATTAGTGTCGGTACATTTGTTTTGAAGGTTGTTGCAACCAAAATGGCCAGGACGATGGCACAGGACAACAGCCGCGTCTACAGCTAGATTGAACCTCGGCCCAGTGTTGCGTCTCGACTTGAGTTTCGGGAAATTCCTGCACGTTTTCCTTTTGCTGACGTCGACAAACTTTACGGAATTTCATCAATTTTCGATATTTTATTGATTCGCGTTAAAAGGAAATTTAATTTTCAGTTCCAGCAGCAGCTTAACTTAAAAATAAATAAAAAACAATTTTAAAATGTTTTCTCTTTGTTTTCCTTCTCGTTGCAGGTCGAAGTAAGTATGCGTTGGACTTGGATGGCAGAAGACTTGGGAGAAGCTGACGAGATTGGATGATTGGCAACTACATACAATGCTCTTTCTGCTGACAGACAGACAGACAGACTGGCTGACTGACTGACAAAGGGGGAATTATTGATAGAAAAGACTGTATTATAAAACATTTGAAAGAGCAAAATTCAATTAGAAGTTAAAGCAAGAATTCGAAATGAAAATGATTTTAAATAACAATAAATTAAAGCGCAGCATAAATATAGATATCAAGTCATTATTAGACAGATAATCCGCATTAAAATCCATTTACTTTTAGCCAACTTATGAAAGTTGCAAGTTTATTGATAAACTTCATTCCAAAATGCGCAACATTCCCTAATGGAAATAAATGTAGAATAAATGTGTTAATCAAAACTCGCATAAAATCATCTTTTGCAACTGAATTGATTTAGTTTCAACAAAGTTATGGCAGTTCTAAGTTTTAACATAATACTTCAGCCTTATTTAAATAATATAGAATAAATGTAGATATCAAATCACGTTTATACAAATAGTGCACTTCAAAATCGCTGCAGTTTCAACAAAGCTATGGCACCTACAAGTTTTTAATGTAACAGTTTTTCTTCAAAATAATTTCTACTTATCAATTCACGTTTAGAAAGATAGGCCGCATTGAAATCGGCAAATGCTTAACGAACTTATGGCAGTTTGAAGTTTGTTAAATAGTTCTTCCCAACTCCTTATGCATATCAGCTTCAGTTCCCCCAAAACCACCCCCCTCATGGGAGGAATTGTAATAAATGCGCCTGTTCCAGCTGCCAAGCGGAGTTCCTATGACGAATGTTAGCTGAAATTAGGAAATATTTTTGGTCTCAGGAACCGCAGCAACTTGCGGTCAACGCTGGGCTGCTCAGTAGGGGTATGCGAGATGGCCAGAAATGTGCATTAGTAAACCTCATAATTGCTTCATTTGAGTTCAACTATTTCTTGAAATGAGTTCAACTTCGGCAACTCTTGTGGCAACCCTTTAACGACTGCGACTTGAGTATTTGCGCATTTCTCCCCCCGATTCGATATGCCCCGCCCTCGGAAAAGTTTACGCAGTGCAGAAGCGAAGCAGAGGAAGAGTGCGAGGAAAGCTGGGAGGGTGCAGAGACTGAGACAGCGACTGAGGCTGCGACTGAGACTGAGTCTCAGTCTGAGACGTTGATTCTCTGCGCTTGTCTGTTGCCAATGCTGTTAATTAAAAGGAAGACAACTCAAGTCAAGTCGAGGAAAGCGCTGACAGCGACACTTACAGGGGGGAGGGAGGGGGTGAGCTTTGGGGGTTGAACTGGAAATTAGCCACAGTGAAAAGTCATTGCGTTGATTACTTTTCAAAATGACGCGCAAATTTCCAAAAACTTTAATTGTTTTGGCCGCCCTGAAGAGAGGGGGAGTGTTGTCGGGGAGGGAAGTAGTGGGGGTAGTCGGGTGTTGTCTGGGGTTGCATTTAAATGTGAATTAATTGCTGGCCAAAAGCATTGCATATATGAGCAGCAGGATTTATGTGTGCGCGCTGAGTTGGCCAGAAACAGGAGGCAGGAACAGTAACCAACGAGTGAGGGGGAGGGTGGGGTGCATTAACAGTAAGCTGGGGGGCAGTAACAGTTGTCAGGGTCCAGTCATGTTGCTGCCATTATATGCCTTGTGGAATTTTTATGACCTTTGTCCCCTCCCTCTCTCTCTTTGTCTCTCTGTCCTGCAGGTCCGCGAACGCGCAAACCCAAGAAGCCAACAACGTCGAGTGCTGCTGGCAGCGCGGGCAGCGGGGAGAAGTCCGATCCGGACGGCAACTCCGGCTGCAACAACATGCCGGAGGATAAGCGACCACGTACCGCATTTAGTGGCACGCAGCTGGCGCGGCTGAAGGTGAGTTTTCGACTCTCTGCTGCTGAGCAGGACAACAACTCATGCGCTCTCCCCCCCTCTCTCCTCTCTCGTACCATCAGCATGAATTCAATGAGAACCGCTACTTGACGGAGAAGCGTCGCCAGCAGCTGAGCGGCGAACTTGGCCTAAACGAGGCACAGATCAAGATCTGGTTCCAGAACAAGCGAGCCAAGCTGAAAAAGTCGAGCGGCACCAAGAATCCGTTGGCATTGCAGCTGATGGCGCAGGGGCTCTACAATCACTCGACGGTGCCGTTGACGCGGGAGGAGGAGGAACTGCAGGAGCTGCAGGAGGCGGCAGCAGCGTCGGCGTCAGCAGCGTCGGCAGCATCAGCAGCGGCAGCGACAGCGGCAGCGACGTCGTCAGATACGTCATAGAGCAATATTTGATATATAATAATGAATAATGAATACTGAATAATTAATAGTTATTATTAATAATAATATTAATATTTATAGCGTAGCGTGTAAGTTTAGTGCTTAAAGTTGCTAAACAATTAAGTTGTAAAATATTCTAGTCCCCAACGTTGGCGCACGCAAAGCCAATTCCCATTTCCAATTGGATTCCAATTGGGATGCGGGTGCGAGCTTCAGCTGTGTGTGTTTGTATAATAAATAGAAACAACAAAAACAACAACAACAACAACGAGAAGAGCAAGCAGAAGCAGGAGGAGAAGAAGAAGAAGAAGCAGAAGAAATGTTCATAAATAAAATACATAATTTAATAAACATTTAAATTATACAAATATATTTGCTTTTGATTTCGAATCGACTGAACTGCCAAGTAGGTGGTCTCTCTCCCTCCTCTCCCCACACTCCCCACACTCCACAATCTTGCTTTGGCCAGATCTCGTTATCAGCTGCCGCTGCCTGCGTCGCAGCCACCTCGCTGCTTGCGCCGCTGCCGCCATAATGGACCGTGGGCGTTGGCATTAATTACTCAATTAATGAAGGCGACGATCAAGATGAAATCGAGTCGGAGGTCGGCGGTCGGCGGTCGGTGGTAGGTTGAGAGGTTGAGAGGTTGGGATCGACAATTGCTGGGGCATTACAATCGCATTAAATTCATTATGCAAATTATGCATGAAAGCAATCTTGGCCCATAATCACGCCTAATAGTTGCCCATACCAGGCCGAAACCTTAACGTTTTTCTGTCTAATTTAGCCATTAAATTTGCATACAGAAAAAACAACAACAAACGACTCGCAAAACAAAAGACAAGGCAAGCGAATGTGTGCTTGTGTGTTCATGTGTGTGCATGTGTGCTCGTGTGTGTGTGTGTGTGTGCTGGCATGCCAACGGCGCAAATTGACACCTTGGCGACGGCGGACTCTTTTTTAACTTTTGCTTGAAGTGCAGCGACGCCGTCTACAGCGACAGCGACAGCAACAGCAACAGCGACAGCGACGCGTCGCGTAGGTGTTAAAAGTGTCTGTCATGTTGAGGATGAGGACAGTGCGAGACATCAAAATATGCGATACTCGAATAATTACGAGCATGTTGATGTAGTTGATGGAAACCAAGTGGAACTCATGTGCAGCGCACATTAGATTATTACCATATGCGACCTTGTTGTTAATTCTCTTTTCATTCATTTTAGCGAACATAATTGCTTCAATTAAAGGAGCAGCTTTGCCAACAAACAAATAACAGCCACTCTCTTAAATGCGCTCTCCCTTGTTTCAGCAGAGCCGCTCTTCGCCGTAAGTGCGCGCACGTACTTAGCAGCGAACGCTCTCTTTACGTCTCTCTCTTGATCCTAAACAATCCACAGGCAATCACAAGTGGAACCAGCAGATCGATTAAAAATAAATATAACTGCTGCTAAGATCGCTGCAAAAGTGGTTGATATTGTGAGACTTTTTTTTTAAATTTATATAATGTTTATGGTTCCTTTATGTGATAAACATATATCACCTGACCTCATGTGGGGCTGTGCGACCCTGGGGACATTTGAGCTTGTACCGTTAGGCAGCCTTCGTCTGAAACAAATTGAGAGCATTTTTAAGAAATATTGATTGTCACGCTGCAGCAACAACAACAACTGCAGCGACTGCGCAAACATCTTAATTTTGCGGATGATTTACAGTTTGGTTTTGAGTTTCATTGTTGGTGACATTTTTGCTTGTGCATGTTGTTGTTTTGTTTGCTATCGAGGCGAATTGGGCGACACAAGTTGAAGGCGAATTCAAGGCGTGAACAAACTGGAAAGCAACGGGAAGGCAATAGCCTGGGTATTAATATTGTGATTGAGAGTGAGAGTGAGCGGGTGAGTGTGTGTGGAGTGTGGAGTGTGGAGCATTGTGGATGCGGGATTAAGAGAGTAAGAGTAAGAGTCAGCGATCGGATTGTGTGGGAGTTGATGTGTTAAGTGAATTTTTATGGCACGCGCTTCGTGCAGAGATGACTTCATAAAAAGTCAATTTAAGTTTAGTAATATTTTGTTGAATTTATAGTTGAGTATTTTGTTTAAGCATAATTTTTTATTGGTCTCGCCCTCGAATTGGACGCGAATATGAAAACTTTGCTGTAGCTAAAAGTAGAGTGTGGAGTGTGTGTGGAACGCGTTGCTGCAATTCTAAGCATGAGTCATGGCGCGAGTATATTACGTTATAAATTCAATAAATGTGACCATAAAAAGCCCATTCAAAATACCTTGCGCGCGTACATTAATCCCGGCAGAGGCAGAGCCAGTGCGAGCGGGCAGCAGTCGAGAGAGAGTGTGTTTCCAAATCGAGCTGAGGCACATTACAACGCCTCGAATGCTGCCGCAAAACTGTTGCCCTGTTAGCCTGGCCCACCAATGATTAATGTTCGGCAGTCGGTTGGCAGCAGCAGCATTGGCAGCAGCCTTGGCCCCAGTCTCAGACTCAGACTCAGTCTCAGTCTCCCAACACCAACAGCAACTCCAACTCCAACTCCATCTCCATCTCCATGCGAGTCCGCAGTCTTCCCGGAATGTGAGCCCAAGTAACCCGAAAAAAGACAATACGCATAAATCTATGGGGTTGACACTTAGTACTGCTTTCGGGCCGCTTTCGACCACAGCCAGAGTTGCAATACACGGACTTCAAATGAATTTGTTCTCGCT
The DNA here is from genome assembly GCA_035042075.1 of Drosophila macrospina. Lineage (NCBI taxonomy): Eukaryota > Metazoa > Arthropoda > Insecta > Diptera > Drosophilidae > Drosophila > Drosophila macrospina. The sequence goes on along the minus strand of JAWNLW010000526.1, from coordinate 471,996 downwards.
GCTCTCTGCTCGCAGTTCGCAATTCGCAGTTCGCACTCATCCTGTGGACTTCACTTGCCGCACGATGCTCGTCGCGGCAGATGAGTTGTGGCAAGGCGCGAGGCGTCATAAAATTGGCAACAAATTGTTTTTCACGCCGTTTTAAATACACATTTTCGATACTTGGCCATAATGAGCGGGAGAGAGGTCGCTGCTCGTTGTTCCTCTTGTTCCTCCTCCCTGCACCGTTGCACCTCCTGCTCCTCCAGACAAAGCCGACAACGACATCATTGGACTTTGACGAACTGCAGCGTCCGTTTGTGGCATCGTCGCGCCTTGTAACACGCTAATAAATTTGCGGCTAAGGAGATAAGCTTATAAATTTTAACTGTAATTATGCGACACAAGATTTATGAAGCGTTCGCCGCTCTCCTCCAGCTACCCCACTCCCTGCCCCACTCGCTGCCCTTCTCCCCACTGGGGATTATTAATGAAACACAAAGTTACAACGAAATGTGCTCAAGTGCCGGCATTACAAACGATGTTCCCTTTCTGCGTTCTGTACTCGTATCTCGCTATCTGGATCTGGGTCTCTGTCTCTCGCTCTCTCTGTCTCTCGCTCTCTCTGTCTCTCGCTCTCTCTGTCTGAGTCTGTCTCTGTCTGAGTCTCACTCTTTGCAGCAGCCCTTTTGGGCCAAGATTTATACGCCTTCCTCTAATTCGTGGGGGCTTTTAATGAGCTTTTTAGCCAGGCGCATGCAAATCTTTGGCCAAGCTTGACAACTCTGCTGCTGCCCCCCCATTGATCCACTGCTCTACGCATGTGGGTGTGGGTGTGCCTGCCTGCTCCCCCTTCTCTTTACTCTGCTCTCTTCCATCCTCCATCTGCGCTGCTCCCTTAATCGCTTCTCCCTGCTTGTGGAGCAGACCACCTACGTCGCTGTAGCGCCAATCACGTTTCCAGATCTGCGTATTTGACATTGCCGTCGTCTCATTACGCCTGCGCAGCCAGCAACAACAAAACAACAACAACAGCAACAGAAACCAGTTAAAAGTGTTAGTGCCTTAGGCGTGGGAGAGAAAAGCGTCTTCGCCGATAACTTGATAGACTAAATGAGTCTCTTTTAGCCCGATTATTGAGCCATATATGTAAGTACTTTTGCCAAAGTCATAAACTCTGAAGGTGTGCGATCGCTGTGTGTGTGTGCGTGTGTGTGTGTGTGTGCTGAGAATAGCAGTTGGCTTAAGTCAGAGTGCTTACTTCGCTGCTTTCAAGCCAGTTAATAGTCATAGAACTCTTCTTATCTATCTTATCTTATCTTATCCCATCTTATCTTATCAGATAAGCCATAACTTTTTAGTTGATGCAGATATCTCAATGAAACTCAACAAATGTCAAGTAGAGACTCTTAAGCAGCTGCTGAGTGAGTTTCATTGGAATCGTATGACTATATCATAGAGTTGCCATAGCTTCGTTGGGTTGGGGATTGAGTTGCCTTGCGGGAAACTTAATTAACTGAATTATGCAATAAAAATACTTCAATGTTGTTGAGCGACATATGAAAATGTGAAAATTACATTTCCATTTGCATTGGGGATAGTTTGCTAGTTGGGCAAAGGCCAACACAACGTGGCTAACACGGCCGTTTGCCATTGGGCCGGAAGTATCTTGTTAACATGCAAAACAAGCTATTTACCTGCGCCTTTGACTTGCTGTAGCGAAGGTGGGCAGAAAGGGGGGAGGGGGGTTGCTGTTTATGAACCTGCCAAAACGTGAATACTTTTGGCCATTGTTGTTGGCCAGACGATAAGCTGGCTAAGTAGTTGGTAGTTGTTGGCTGTGGAGTGTCTCTTGGATTCAATTCAATTAGAAATAGTAAGGCACAGAAGGGGGTGGGAAGAACGACAGGCAGAGGGAGAGGGGGGAGCCAGGGAGTCAAAGGTTATGGGCAGCCGCATCATAAAATCTAACGAGGTGACCCAACCCAAGAATTGCATTTTCATGCCACATTTGCAGCAATTTTAATTGTAGCAACCCAACCCAAGTGAAGCACTCCCCTCCCCTCTTCGTCCCCCTGCCCCCTTCCTCTTCTCATAAAGGGAAGCAACCCTTTCGTGGCTTCCGTTAACGCGATTGGACACGCATGTCCAAAAGCTGGCCCCTGTCTCGTAAAAGGTGCGTGGGGGAGTGTGGGAGAGGGGAGGGGGGAGAGGGGAGGGGGCGGCAATAAACACGTAATGCTAAAGCTTAAGAGCATTTAAAGTGTTATAAAAGTGTCGCCAGGACAACGAGGACAACGAGGACAAGCAGATGTGCTTTGTGCTTGTTTGATATTGGTTTCGTATCAAAGCAGCTGCCTGGCCCTGCCTCATGTGGCATGCATCAGTGCTAAACATCAATTAGACACACTTCAAGTCCCTCGTGACACTGTGCAACTGTCAAAACAGAAATTGATTGCGTCTGGGAATGGGAATGGGAATGGGAACGAGGCACGTTGGGGGATTGTCCATGCCGCAGTGCCTGTGTGTGCGTGCGTGTGTGTGGGTGTGCACACCTGAAACTAAAACTAAGCTACAAATCAAAACATTACTTGCATAAATTATAAACAATGCGAACCGCAAGCGAATCGAACCTGCAACTGAGCAACAAAACAGTGGCAAGGTCGCAGCAGGCAGACGAAGGCAGGCGGAGACGTGTTGCACATATTCCTAGAACAGTTGCAGTTGCAACAACTGTTTACTGTTTTAATGACACACACCCCAGACAATCAGTCAGCCAGTCAGACAATCAGTCAGACAGACAGACAATCAGTCAGACAGACAGACAGACATTTTGTCAGTCAGGCTGTTCCAATGCCAATCAGTCACTTGGTCAGTCAATAAGTCACTCAGTCAGTCGGTCAATCAATCAGTTAGTCATTCAGTCAGATAGTCGAGCAGTCAGTTAGTCAGTCAATTGGTAATTCAGTCAATATGGCAGCTAATCATTCAGACAATCAGTCAGTCAATCAGTTAGTCGGTCAATCAGTTAGTCAATCAGTTAGTTGGTCAATCAGTTAGTCTGTGAGTCAGTCAGTTACTCAATCAGTTACTCAATCAGTTAATCAGTTAGTGAGTTTGTTAATCAATCAGTTAATTAAACAAACAGTCAGTCAGTCATTCCGTCAGTCATTAAATCAACTACCCAAACAGTTAGCTAGATACTTTCACTTGGATACTTTCTAGGTCAGTCAGTCAATCAGTTAGTTTCTCAGTCGCCAAGCCAGACTTCCATTCCAACAGACTGTTGGTCAGTTCGTCAATCAATCAGTGTAATAATCAGTCAGTCAACAATTTGGTAGCTCATTCAAACACTCACACATTTGGATACTTTCTAAGTCAATCAGTCAATTAGTCAGTTAGTCAGTTAGTAATGCAGTTGTTCAAACAGTTAGGCAGTATGTCAATCAAACATTCTATCAATCATTCGCACATTTGAATACTTTTAAGTTAGTCTATGAGTCTTTCAGTCACTCAATCAGCATGTGATTCAGGCTATCAAGCGGTCAGTCAGTCAGTCAAGCAATCACTCACATATTTGCTAGCTTCCTCAGTCAGTCAATCAATCAGTTGTTTGCCTATTCGCTCAGTCAGCTATTATTTCAGGTTCTCAGTCAGTACATCAGTTGCTCAGTCTCTTACTCACTCAGTCAGTCATTCACTCAGTCATTTAGTCAGTCACTCAGTTAGTTTACCAGTTGCTCAGTCATTCAGTCAGTCAGTCAGTCAATCAGCCAAGCAATCACTCACATATTTGCCAGCTTCCTCAGTCAGTTGTTTGCCTACTTCCTCAGTCAGATATTCCTTCAGGTTCTCAGTCAGTTCACCAGTTCCTCAGTCACTCGCTCAGTCATTTAGTCAGACAGTCAGTCAGTTCATCAGTCACTCAGTCAGTCAATAAATCAAGCAATCACTCACATATTTGCCAGCTTTCTCAGCCAGTTGTTTTCCTACTCTCTTCGTAAGCTATTCCTTCAGGCTCTCAGTCAGTTCATCAGTTCCTCATTCACTCAGTCGGTCATTCACTCAGTCATTTAGTCAGTCAGTCAGTCAGTTAATTAGTCAATCGAAGGAAACGCCGCTCGATCTGTCGCGCTCACATGGAATATAATTAAATAATAAAAATGAGCTCTAAATGAGAGCCGCGAGTTGCCCGAGCAGATCCTCAGGCGTTCCTGGGTTGCAGTTGCAGTTGTCAATGGCTGGAATGGCTCAAATGACCAAATGATATGCACAGTAGCTGCACCTTCGTGGAGGTCCAATTAATCGGGACGACGCTGGCAGCGCATCGAGTCGGACATACAAATGAAAAGTCATAAATCGGCCGGGGAAGTCGTTGAAGGCGACCGAGACAAGACAGCAACAAAGAGAGGAAATGTCACCAAAAATTATGAAGGTTTCGGTTTCGGTTTCGGTTATTCGGGCTGCAACTGTTGAGCAGTTGAGTATTTGCCCCTGCCACTGCTGGTTGCATTAATTATGCAAAGGGCGTGCGCATTAGAAGCAAGAGCAGACCGCGAGGCACGATCCTCGCTTGTAGATCCTCGAGCGGAGGCACATTCCCATCTGGGGGCAAGTGCAAAGACCCACCGGCGAGTGACAGTTGCCGTTGCCGTTGCAGTTGCAAGTCAATGACAATCCTATAAGTCGCTCGACGCATGCACGCCTGCATATTAAGAGGCGATCATCGGCCGCAGAGCCAGCCACAAAGGGGTGTCGGAGAGTGGGGAGAACGAAGAAGAAAGAAGACTTGAGATCGTGTGTGTGCGCTGTGTGCAGATTTGCCAGGGATAACAGAGATACCAGGGCTGCCACTCGCCAGCTATGATGAGTGACATTTGATCTTGTTTTGTGTCAAATTAAGAGGCTGCAGCTGGCCGAGATTCTGTGCTCCATGTCGATGATCGTGCGACTTTCTCAACCTCTCAACAGGCTGAGAATTTTGTGTTTCACTTCTTTTTATTTTTTGGGTAAGAGTTGAGCTGAGATTTTGTGTGGCGCACACTTAAGCCGTTGAGTGCCTGATTCCTGGTACTTTTAGCAGGCGCTTCGGGCCACACACACACACACACACACACACACACTGCTGCCAGGATCGGATCAGTTCAGTGCAGTTCAGTGGGGATCGGTTCACCATGTGCCATGTCATGTTTTGGCACTTGAGTGGCGAGACACACCCTGCTGCTGCCTTCTGGGTTAATCAGAGCTGACAGTTGCCCAGTCTCTCTCACTCTCTCTCCCTCTCTCCCTCTCTCTCTCACTCGCTCACTCTCTCTCACTCGCTGATGGCTCAATTGTGCGGACCACACGGCAAGTTGCCACGAAATGTGGAGCATAAGTCAGCAGATCAGCGATCATAGATAGCTGAGCAGAAAGAACTCTTGAGCCTCCATTTGGCACATCAGCTGATCGATCACTGATCGCCTTCTCAGAAGCGATCACTTAATGATGATCGCATTCAGCTGATGCTAATCAGCATTGACTTTGATTTGTTGTCAGACATTTGTCACTGGACAAAACTCACTCCCCCTCTCTCTCTCTCTCTCTCTCTCTCTCTGTCAAAGTGAACTACGATCCTCGCTGATCGCTTCTATTGATAGATTGATCAACAAAACTGTGACTCACTTGTGGCATGCCACTCACAACACTTTTCTCAACTCATTTCGAGTAATTAACAATGCTCAATTGATGCATTGCTGTCCATTTCCATTGATTGATCAATGAGCCTCGATCGACGTGCGACGATCGTTGACAGCAGACGAAATGTCCACTTTATCAGTAGGAGAAGCAGGGGAAAGCAGCAGCAGAGAAGTCGCAGATGAGAACAGTTACAAAGTGCATTGCTTTGTTGTGTCGTAGGGGATTCAGCGATTTAATTGCCGACAAGCGCTTGATTAATATGTTGCAGCTAGAAGCTGTAATTGCGCTAGAGACAGAGACGGAGCAGGAGAAGGAGATGCAGATAAGCAGAGAGAGAGAGAGGGGGGGGGGGAGAGAGAGAGAAGGGAAAGAGAGAGAGAGAGAGAGGGAGTCGCATTTACTTAACTATAATACAAACATTTCTTTGTTTTTTTTTTGTAGTTTAATTAAGCCATAATTTATGGCCAACAGCACGCGGACACGCAGCACAGCAAAAACCAGCAACAACAACAACAACAAAAACAACAACAACAACATCGAATAGCAGAAAAAAGGGCCACACTCGTTGTGGTCTTTGCTCTTGGCCCGGCTCAGTATCGGCGTATCGCTTTAGGCCGTCGACAGACTGACACCTGCGCGTGTAAATTAGCCTGGCTAGCAGTTGCTGCTGCTGCTGCTGTTGCTGTTGTTGGCCTGGCCAGCGGCAAATGCTCTTTGGCAATTACACCACGCGACACTTTCAGCCACATGCAAAGCCAACGAAATTCACTTGGCCACTGCCGCGGAGTCTTAGCCCGGCTCAAACTCAGTCTCAGGCTGCAACTCTAGCCTGGTGGTCTAATTAGAAATCATCTTGTCAATTAGCCCAGTTGCAACATGTGGCCTACTCTGTGCAACCTGCTAACATGCCATGTTACTCCCCTTTTCCTCTTGCACTTTCCCTTCCCCTTCTCCCTCTCTCTCACCCTCTCTGAAGCCCCTTGTGCTGCTTTTCTTCTGCTTCGTCGTTCACTTTTTCTGCTGAATTTTCATTTGCATTTTCTCATAGTTTTTCGTTGGCTTTTCTTCTGTATTTTTTACTGCCTAGTCTGCTGTCTCTTCTTCTACTTATTCTGCTGTCTCTTCTCTAGTTTCCTCTCATTTCGCTTGTCTATTCTTTGCTCTTCTTCTCCTATCTTTCTGGCTCTGCTGCTGCTCCTTGTTCTTTTGTTTCTTCTAACTCCTTTTTAGCCTTCCCTAGTGTGTCTTCTCCTCCCCTCTTTCTCTCCTTATCTCTCTTCTTGTTGACAGTCTCAACCCTTTATGAAGTCTTCTACTCCTATCACTTCTTCAGTAGTTTCTCCTGTCTCTTCTTCTGGCTTTTCTCCTCACTCTTCTCCTGCCTAATCTACTTCAACTTCTGTCTCTCCTCCTGTCTCTTCTTCTCTCTCTTCTTCTCTCTCTTCTTCTCTCTCTTCTTCCCTCTGTTCTTCTCTCTCTTCTTCTCTCTCTTCTTCCATCTCGTCTCCTTATACTTTTCTTGTCTCCTTATTCAGTTTATCCCTTTCCCTCTCCCCTTCATCAATCTATTCTCCCATGCCTCGTCCTATCCTGTCTCCTGCTCTTAACTCATTTTCCCCTGCGCTTTCTTCATTCCTTTCTCCTTTATCTCCTTCCTCTGCTCTTCTTCCCTTCTCCCTCTCTCCTCTCTCCTTTCTCCTGCCTCCTCTACACTCCTTCCTCTCCCCCTTCTCCTGCCACTCCTCTGATCGATGCGAATACACGAGTTATTCGAAATGATTTCGCTGCTGTTTCGCTGTCGATTCAAATTTTTCAATTTCTCGAACACCCGGAAGATGCCGTTGTCCCGTCCAGGAGCACATGTTGTCCAGCCAGCCAGCCAGCCGATCGCTGCAAGAAGGTGTCCCCAGAGTAGTTCGCTGTGCAGGTGAGGCATCTCGACTGCTGACTGCTGACTGCTGCCTGCCCCCCTCCACCTCCAACTCTGCGCTGTCGCCTCTTTCTCCTGTGGAATTCTCAGTTTACGTGGAATCGCGACGCTTAACTAATGATGCTCATCAGGCGCTCAATGGGCCCAAAACAACTTGGCCATCAGCTACTGTATGTGTATGTGTATAAGTAGCTGTAGCTGTAGTTGTATGTGTATCTGTATCTGTAGTTGTATCTGTATCTCATTTCGTATCTCCAACTCGATCTGCATCTGCGCATCTGCTGAGCGATCGCTGATCACATTTTTGAATCCCGTTCGATTTCCGTGGAATATTGAAAACGATTGGAAAACGTTGGAAACTTAATTAGCTGCGAGTATTATGAAAAATTGCTATCATTAAGTTGCTGTTGGCCCTCTCATGTTGGCCATATTGCCAGGTTGCCATCAAATTGAGTTTTCCACAAATTGTGGATGCACTTGGGGCATGGGGCATGGGGCAGGCAACTGTGGCTGCTTTTCCACGGCACGAAACCTTTGGCCCTGTTGCAAAAGCAGCAACAGCAACAACAACAACAGCAAGAACAAACTACAAGAAACATCAATGATCATACAGAGACGCAGCAGCAGTTCAAGTCTCAGCCGCTGTCGCTGCCTCTGTCGCTGCCGCTGCCGCTGCCCTCGGCTCGTACATGCCGCAGTTTGAGTCACAGACACGGCAACTGGACCACCCAAGTTGCATTTGGCTTAAACCCATTGGCGAGTGGCAGCCGCAGCAACAACAGCGGCAACAACAACAGCATTGTTGCAACGGCAGCAGCAGCAGCAGCAGCGGCTATTAAGCTTGCCCCAAGTTGAGGCACTCGATGATTACTTGAAATTCAATTGCAGTCCATTAGGAGTGATTAATATGTATGCGATTCGAAAGCTCAGAGCGTTGCAATGCGATGCGATGCGAAGAGCATTTGTGCCACAATCGCAGATGCCACCAAAAGAGCGCAACAAGAAGCAGCAACAAAAATGCGCTGCACTTAAAATTATTGACACTTTGGCAAAAGAAACACAGCGAACACAGCGAACACATCGCCTCCACTGTTGCCCCATTGCATTGGCTACGTGCGGCAGCTACTGGTGCCTCAAGTTCTCAGTTCTCAGTTGCCACGCCGAGCTGCCAGTTGCCAGTTGCCACAGCAGCTTCTACGATTCTCTTTGCAGCTCTCTTAGTTCTCTCGCTCTCTCTCTCTCACTCTCTCTCTCTTTGGGCAGCGCCAAAAGAAGACATTGCCACATTGGGGACCACACACGAAGCCTTCATGCAACGTCGTCCAGCGTCCAGCTTCAAAGCTGCGCCACAGGCAACAGCAACAACAACAACAACAACAACAACAGCAACAGCAACAACAACAACAACAACAACAGTAGTTTTGCGGCTCGTTACGTTGCCTGTGCTTTGCCCCATTCCCATTGCCTGTCTGTGAATGATCTTCATCCTCCTCCTGCTCATCCTCATCCTCATCATCAGCTTCATCATCATGTTCATCATCATCTACTTCTTCATCATCTTGTTCGTCTTGGTCTTCATCCTCGTCGTGGTGCGGCGCCAAATTGCCAGCAAAGTAAAACAACATTTAGCATTGAAGCTGTTATGATCTTTGGTCAGGCAACAGTTCGGCCAAGAGAGACGGCCAAGAGCTGGCTAAGAGCAGCGCTGAGTAAACTGTTTGGTTGACAACAAGTTAGTTGAAGCTGAGACTGAAGCTGAGACTGAGCTGAAGTTGAAGCTGCAGTTGCAGTTGCAGTCCGAGTTGCATTGCTCTGCGCAATTGCCCAACTGACGGGGCAGTGTTGATCCACCTGGATTAATTGCTTCATGAGATGCTTATAAAATGGCCAGGTAACATGCACTCATCCTGCCCAGATTGCCCATTAGTTTCTCTGGTAATTACGAAATCCAGTTGATTGAGAGACTAACGGGTTCTTCCGCAATTGAATTCTTATCAGCAACTCTGCGCTTTGATAACATTCATAATTAAACGGCAATTCAAATGCTTTGCTTAAGTTTAGTTTAATTTCCATTTATTTACTGTTTGCTTAAGCTTCAATTTATTAATATTTTATGCCTTAAAGCAGAAGCTAAATTAATTATGATCAGTTATTAATAATTTCAAGTAGAAGTGCAAATTATAAATTCTTTGCTTCCATGTTTGTTTATTTTAGTAATTAATAATAATAAATATATATGTTTTCTTACATTTTCCTGTTTATTTGGTTACTATTATAATATTCTCTAATAACAATTATAAATATAAATTTAATTTATATTGTTTGCTTTGCTTATTCTTTTTATTTTGTTGTAATAAACTATAATAATAATAAACAATACAAGTTTAAGAAGTTTGTTTGGTATTCCAGTTTGTTTTCCTACTTTGTAATAAAATATTCCCTTAAAATAATTATAAATATAATAAAATTCAACTATTTGCTTAACCTATTATTTCTATTTTATTCTATATAAATAATTACTGATTAATAATAATAAATATTAATAAATAAAGTAATTTCTTTGAGTTTTCCCTACATTTTTGTTATTATTAAAAAAATGTATAAATACTAATAATTAATGTAATTAAATTGCTTAATTTATTTATATTATTTCCTTATTAAATAATAATAATTTGGGTAATAAATTAAATAAGTTTGTTTGAGTTTTTATTATATTAATTACATTTGGCAATTGAGAGCACAGAAGAAAGAAAAGAAATTTAAAGACATTTTTAGTATTGTTTAGTAGTAATCTGATTATAGCAGGTACTAATATACTAAGAGAAGCCATTTCCTGTAGTAGTATTAAGCATTTAGTATTCAACTATATTTAGTAAAATTAATAATATTTTCTACACCAATATTAAACTCTATTTTCTATACTTTCTGCTGGAGAATTTCCCTGCAAAGTGGAAGGCAACCAGTTTAAAGTGAACCTGTTGTTCTACAAAGGATTGCACATGGTAAATTAAATAACAAACAAGCAATCTCTTATATTCTTATGTTCTCTATAAATTGGAATATATTAAAAATCATTTAACGATGTGTTTAACTCTGCCCTGCCGGGTATACGCCGAGTCGTGCAGCAACTCTGAGTGCAATGATTTGACAGCTGACCAAATGTGAGTTGAGTTGAGTTGAGAGCAACAGAAGCAATTACTTTTGGAGCAACCCTCTCCTTATGGTTTTCTCATGTGAATTACGTGCCATAAAAATCACATCAATCGCATCCGTTTCAGAAACTAGTTGCTATAAAACTGCAATTACCCGCATATGTATGAAGGGAGGCACTTTAATTTATTGCTGCACTGTGAGTTCCAGTTCCAGTTCCAGTTCCAGTTCGAGTTGCAGCTCCAGTTTTAGTTGCAGTTTCAGCTTTAGTTCCACAGAGAGAAGGCAACAAAATGTTGCATATATGTACATATGTGTGCCTGCATAAAATGGACATTAAATCTCGCTGGCAAAATCTCACTTGCAGTTCGCGTGCCACGCCCAGACACCCTAGCAGCGTGTGTGTCAGAAGGGGCGATAGCGGGGAGTGTTGTGTACTTTTTTCTAGTAGTAGGGTAATATTTTGTCTCGACACCAAAAGGAGCAGCGCAAAAAAACAAGAAGAAGCAGCGAAAGAGGGAAATAGGGAAGCACAGCAAAAGCTCAATTTGTACCTCAATTAAGGCGTCGTCGCGTCCCGTCGCTGCCATGGCACAGTGGTGCGAAAGCTGTCCGTTGCGAGCTCAACTTGCTTGTGGCGCATTTCCGTTTCCGCCAGAGTCAGGTCCCCCCTCTCTCTTCCCCGCTGCCCACGTCATTGAGTTATGGCCTCGCTTCGTGCTCGAAACGCTGCACGAACGCAGATAAAAACTGTTTGGCGTCCTTCCCCCTTCTCCTTCCCTCTCTCCTCCACAACAGCTCCAGCGACAGCGACTCCCTCGTCTGCCTCTCACTCCCCTTCTCCTGCTCCTGCTCCTGCTTCTGCTCCTGCTCGTCCTTGGGCCTGCTGCTGCTCCTGAATGGCTGAATGGAGAGATAACCAAATGGCGGGGTGCTATTTTCAACACATTTCATGCCAGGATACATACAACATCCTTTTTCGCTGCGTCCGCACGTCCGCGTCCTTTTTATTGCGCCAATGTTCGGGCTGCACTTTTGCCTTGTTTTCTTTCTTTCGCTTTGCCTTGCTTCTCTCCTTTTTTTTGCTCTCTTTGTTGTGTGTTTGCTTTATTGAGCTTTCAGCACTTTCGCTGCGAGCGGGTCTGGGCTCTGGGCTCTGGGCTGTGGGCTCTGGGCTCTGGGCCAGGTACAACAGTCGGAAACAACTGAAAAACTGCAGAATCAAATAATTTACTTTCCAATTCGCGCTGAGATCACGTTTTTAATTTGAAATTTTACAACTTGCGCGCACAATGTTTATTTTTACAGCAGGAGTGGGTAATGTGGTGGAGGGGAAACGAGGGGGAAAACGGGAGAACACATCACATCACATTTACCAATTAACCCTTGTCTCTCTCTCGCTCTCTCGCTCTCTCTCTCTCTCTCTCTCTCTCTTACTCTTTGTCTCCGTCTCTCTATGCATATAAACAATTTGTTTTGACACTCGCAACGCTTTTGGCCACGTTTCTGCAAAAAGAAATAATAATAATATTCACGCTGTGGCGGCTAACAAGTTTTACAGCCAATGCTGGCGAGTGATCGACTGCCAGATACCCTCTGCGATAGCTCAACACGTAGCTGCACTTGTAAACATTTTATATATATCTGCTTAAGCAAAGCACTCTGTTCAGCTATGAGCGCTAGATGGCGCCAGCGCTGTCTTCCGCTGCTCCAGACTTGCATAGCTTCTGTGTTTGTTAAACGTTTGTGAAGACATTTAAATAACTTTTAGAGAATTTGATCAGCTGGATAAGAGCTGAATCGTTTATTGAAATTACAACTGAAGAAAATCTATGAGAAAGGCATTATTTACCATTGTAATTTGTGCTAATTCAAAGAGCTCTCACTTCTCGCCATGCAGAAGTTCCCCTAGCAAGTTGTTTGACAGAACTGAGATACCCAATTCGTTTATGAGTTGCCTGAAACAATACACAACAAATTTGTTTGATTGTGCAAATATTTTGATTTAATTTGTGCACGAAATGTTTGTCTTGGCTTTGCGCGGTTTGCGATTGTTTTTTGCGACTTAAAGGCCAGTTGTGACCTCGGTTTCGGCCACATCTGCAACTCCACTCGCATCTCGATTCACATTGGCTGTGAGTTAATTCATTAATTAAAGCACATTTGGCTGTGGCCCACCCACAAAGCACATTGAATACGTGCGATTTTGATATATGATCGAGATACGATCCCGAAATGAGCGAAATGAGCGAGAGAAGCGGCAGGAGGATCGTTAGCGAGGCAACTGAAATGTTGAAATGTGCGACGAATTTGGTTTTGGGAAGTTTGTTTCTTTGTTGTTGCTCCCTTTTGGCATTACGCGAATTTCATCGCATGATAAATGACAAATTTCCGTTGCACTTTGCCGATGTAGAAACTCATTGTTTGTCATATTCAAATGCCAAAATATTGTCATTATCGGGATGCGACTTTGGCTGCCTGCCTGGCCATCATTTGTCTTGCAATTGGAGTTGGAGTTGGAGTTGGAGTTGAAGTTGAAGTTGTCTCCTGGGGGGCCACCAGACAGCCGGCAGTCGAGTGTGGCGTGTGGAGAGCGGAGAGTGGAGAGCGGAGAGTGCAGAGTCGAGACACATACTTAGCCATGGCTAATGCATTTCGAGTCCAACCAGTCAATAACCTTAGCCAGACTACAGCGATGTGGCCTCAGCTTATTAGCCAAATGCATTTGCAACTTTTTGCATTTCAATTGCCAGCCTCAGTCTGGGTGGCAAGCTCGTTATACCCTGTATTTAGAGAAGAGTTTGATGGGAACTCTGCAAAGATTTATAATTGCTGTAGTTATAATTTATATAGTAAAGAAAAAGTCATTGGTGAAGAGTCAACAAATTTTAAGAACCCTCTACAGGGTATTTCGTAGTCCAGAGCACCTATATTAGATTTGATTTTTCAGCCAATCACCTATTTTTAGACTCATTTACAGTAATTAACATTGAATGTGCTGCGATTAAGTCTGCCAACTCATTACAGGGTATATTGGGTCATAAAATCTCTGTTTTGTAGGGTAATTTGCAGTCTATCAAGCATACGCGTAGTTACTATAGCTGTATTTAAGGTTTTATTTAGAGTTTCAAGCTAGCTGCAGCAGCGCTTACATGTTAGCTACAGGGTATTTAATAGTCGGTATCATCTCTGAAGTGTTAAAATATTGGCAATTAGACGCAGAGTTAGAGAATCTATCGAATAATGTGATTCTCTGAATTTAAACACATATGTGCAGGGTATTTGGTTTTCTATCATGCTCTGCCTCTTATTATTTTTGTGAACATTGTAGTGACGACTTGACCCACGGTTCAAATAAATAATTGTGTTTTTTTTTGCACTCGTCGTCTATCGATTGATCTTCTCACCTCGAATCCATATACACAACTATATATGTGCGTATATGTACATATATGTACATTTATGAGTCTGAACCCGAATCGGAGTCCGACTCCGTTGCGTTGCTGTTGCCGTTGCCCGTTAAGCGGACACACCTTGAGACTTGGCTGAGAAAACACCTCAATGACATTTGCATAAAATTCAATTGGCTGCCATGTTTATTATGTTTATTTAATGTTGTGTGTTGCCATTAAACATTAATAAGCACAAAATAATGATAATAATGTCATCATAACAGTTGTTGTTGTTGTTGTGGTTGTCGCATTGAAGACCCACCGCTGGGAGCACCAAACGCTGCCACACGTTGCCAATGAAAGTTCGGCTCGACAAGTGTTAAATGTGAAAATGGGAAACGGAAAATGGGAAAATAGTAAAATGGGAAAATGTTTTAATGCCTTTTCCAGCCGGTTTCAGTTTCGGTTTCGGTTTCGGGCTCGCTCTCTGATCATTTGCCATGCATTTATTCATTATATATTTATGACTATTTGCGTCGACCCCAAAATGAAAATTCAATTCGTTCGCTTGTTAACAATTACAACAACTGTGAGTACATCCGCTTTTGGCCCAATGGCGCCACACACACACACACACACATTAGCAACGTTCACACATTATCGTATTATCGTCTTATGGCCATACAAGTATTACGAGTTTACACTCGTAAGTGTCTTTGTCTTGGCTTAACTGCGAGTACTTTATGATTCAGTAATTGAATTGCCCAGTTATGCATTTGTGAGGTCATAAAGAATCCGAGTTCTTGAGCGGCATAATAAATGAAGAAATTTGCTCAAGGCGAAGTTGTAAATGCCTCCGAGTGGTATACGATCTATTGAGATACATGTCTATCAGGCAACTGTAAGAAATAAGTTTATATATTTGAAATCTGCTTTTATAACTCAACAAAAGTACTATAATCTTGTCACAGTTTGTGTTACACTTTACAGATGACTTCCTCAATCTATAACCTCGATGATATGCCGATGTTTGCTATGCAAATTAGCCTTACAGTCTAGCCATGATAATAAAATTTGGTGCAGCTGCTTCCTATTGTTTTCCTTATCACAGAAGTCCAAAGGAGTCGCATCGGATGTCTATAACATATAGCTGCCATAGTAATCATCTGCCGTGAAATGCATACACCATATATAACACTAAATCTCTGCAATTTCCAGCTGAAATAGATCTTACGTAAGCTCGCCTAGTTCTATGCAAATCGTATGACTAAAGCATATAGTAATTTACAAAGGAACAATCGGTTGCACGATGATATTTTCAACTTTAGAATATATTTTGAATGACTTCGTGAAAGTAGTTTACTTATTTATTTGCTTATTTATTTAGTTATTTATTTATATAATTATTTTTTATTTATTTGTTGAATTTATTTATTTATTTAGTTAATTATAAATTTATTTATTTATTTATATATATATAAATCTGTCTATTGAGTTATTTAGTTATTTATATACTTGGTTATATTTATATATATGTATATAAATTTATTTGCTTATTTATTTAGTTAATTTTTAATTAAAATTAATTTTTTAAATTAAATATTTATTTATTAAGTTAGTCAGTTAGTTCAATATCTATTATTTGTTATTATTTATTATATATATATATTATTTGTTTTATTATGTATTTATTTATTGAGTTATCTGTTTATTTATTTAAAAATTTATTGTAGTTATTTAATAATCTATTTATTTATTTGTTCATTTATCTATTTATTTATTACATTTAGTTATTTATTTTGGTTTTTATTTACTTAGTTTTTAATTATTTATTTATCTGTTTATATATTTATTTATTTATTTTGTTAATTATTTGTTTATTATTTATTTATTTATTTAGGTATTTTGTTGTCTAATTATTTATTTAGTTATTTATTTACTTAGTTATGAAATTATCTATTTATTTATTTATTTCTTTAATTATTAATTTAGTTAAATATTTATTTATTTACTTATTTATATACGTATTTATATCCTTTTATCCATTATTTGTTTATTTACTTGTTCATTTATCTATTTATTTATTAGATTTATTTAGTTATGTTGTTGTCTATTTATTTATTTAGTTATTTATTTACTTAGTTATTTAATTATCAATTTATTTAGTTTATTTATTTATTTACTTACTTATATATATATTTATTTCCTTTTATCCATTATTTGTTCATTTACTTGTTCATTTATCTAATTATTATTATTTACTTATTATTTAGTTATTCCTCCCTCACATAATTTGCATCACAAGCTTGACAACTTTTCATGCAGAGAATCAATTAGAATAATAGAATATTAGATTAGATTTCTATAAATAATAATTCCATCACGATTCGCGAGAGAAAGAATTGCAATTTATGAATCGAATGCACAAGGCAAAGAGTTAAATATAGCATTTGTTTATGCGCTGTGGGATGAGCACGTGTTAAACAAATGCTTTGCATTCACTTCACAATTCACAATTCGCATTTCACAATTCACAATTCACAAATGAATGAACTGTTATCTTCTTCTGCAAAACACACAATAATTTATGGCAATCAATTAATAAAACTTGAATTAAAGAAATAACAAATGATAAACAAATCAAATGAAATGTATAGCTTGTTGAGAATGAGATGCTGTTGATTTATGGCCAAGTTATGAGTTGGATGCTGAGCCACTTTTAGATACGCTAATACGCTAATACGCTAAATACTAGGCTTTGTTGTTTGGGCCGAGGCGCCTTTGTTGCCCCACTCAATTAGCGGGGCATTGAGAGCAGTTAGCAGTTGGCAGTTGGCAGTTGGCAGTTGGTAGTAAGGGAAAACGGGATAACTTGGTAATAGCTAAAGGTGCAAATCGGCAGTCAAACAAAGGCGCAAGCAGTTGATCAATTAGCATGCCCCTGCCACCGCTTGTGGCATGCAACAACATGTGCGCTCAACAAAAGACAATCAATTACAATTACTTACGACTTTGTTACAAAACTCACAAGTTAACAGCTCAAATATTTGTCGGGCGCCGTTTGGTAACCTGGCTCTAACTGCGACTGAAATTGGGAATTGAGCATTGAGAATTGAGAACTGAGAATTGAGAGCTGGAAATTGGAAATTGGAGATTGGAAGAAGGAAGGAGGAAGGAGGAAGGAGGAAGGAGGAGCTCGCTTTGGGCACAAATGCGTAGAGTCAACAGAATTGACGTTTCGAGTTGACGGCAATGATGATGTGAATGTGAATGTGAATGTGAATGTGAATTTGGTGAGTACTCATACTCTCATACTCATACTGAATGTGTCTGGTGTTGGCGTTGACTTCTGCTGAAAATGTAGCCAAGTGTTGCTGCCTTTCTGGCCATTTGAATGTTTGTTTAGGCTGAAACTGAGGCTGACTCGACTGAGGCCCTGTAGCGCCAGAGACAGAGAGGGACAGAGGCAGGGCGCACTTGAAGATACTCGTACTCGCACTCGTACTCGTACCCGTACCCACAAGATACACGTACTCACAAGATACGCCACGAGAGACACCGGAGTCACAACTCAGCGCCTGTCTGTTGGCCATAATTGAGTGCACTTTCCATGGAACTGGCAGCGATTATGAAATGCCCAACGATTCCGGCTGCAACGCCAACTCCAACAGCAACTCCAGCTCCAGCTCCAGCTCCTATTCCAATTGCCACTGGGAGTCGCCGCAGCAAATGAAACTGAAACTACTAAAGTATAAACACATGCAAATGGCGCACATCAAGCGAACTAAATTGTTGCCTCCTAAATGCTTCCAAATTCATTTTAGGCGCTGTTGAGCGAGTAGGGAGAAAGGGGGAAGGAGGCTGCATTTTATTATCGCATCGTAAATCAATTGATAAAGCGAAGCGGAAACAAGTGGCAGCTCCAATTGCCCCATTGCGGCAAATAAATCTACAAGATGCCGCCAACTTTTTGACATTTACTCGATACACACAAACAGTTAGTACTTGTTCTGGACTTGCACTGCGCGAAAAAGTCGAGGCAGTTCAATTGCTGCGCCATTTAGCAGCCAAGGAGTTGCAATTCTTCTTTTTACAGATTTGTAACTGTTTTCCACTTGTTTTCCACTTAATTTCCCACTTAATTTTCTATGCAGCGCAAGGAAAATGACTTGAAGACAGAATAAAATGAATCAATTTCTTTTTAGGGGCAACAATTCGTTGCAAACCTCAACTTAAGTACTTAGATCTAAGACAGTTAGTTATATCTGCCATATCTACTAAAGTCAAGTGACTGCTGTTGGCCCTGTTTTCTGCGAGTGTGGCCAAGAGCTACGAGACTTTGTGCGGCCAGCAATTAATACGACAAACTGTAAAATGTAAAATTGTGCATCGGCAAATGCAATTAGCGAAGGGGGCCTCAGCCACGTGGCGATATCAAAGGGGAAGCTGTAGATGTTGGGCCTCAAAGGAGCATAAATCACACATGCTGAGGGGCAGATAGCGTAGGGGGCCATAAGAGGGAGGGGGAGAGCGCCCACACACATACACACAGAGTGCAACTGATGGCGCAGATTGAAATGGTAAATGGGGATGAGGTTGACTTATGTGGCATACGAGGCTGTCTCCCTGACTGTCTCCCTGACTGTCTCCCAGTCTGTCTCCCTGTCTATCTGTCTCTCTGTCCCTCTGTCTGCCTGTCGCGTCTTTTCTTGCCTGCTTTTTGTGGCTTTTTAATAGACGATCCTCAATCCACAACATTGTATGCGCAATTGAAATTCCTCTGTCGGAAAGTGAAATTTAGTGTGTCACTTGGCAATTTCAGCTAATTAGAAGTGTTGAAATATTCCTTTGATAGTCGACACTAGTTCGTGAACCAGTTCGCGAACCAGTTGCTATTCAGCTCAGTTCATTTCCGGCTCATTTGAGTCGGCAATTGGTTAATTGGTTCATTACGTGCGCAAATGGATTTGCGCCTCTATAATACGCCTGATTTAAGCTGCCAAACAGACGAACTATGAGCGACGGAGAGGGGGATGGGGAGAGGGGAAATGTGAGAGGAGGGAGGCATTACGTAGACATGCACATAATCGTATTTCTTTCTTTTTTGCGCAATTAGCGTTCGCATTAATTCATTTTATGTGCGCCGATCTCTTGCCAGATTCACATCAACGCTTGCCAGTAAATGTCAGCTGCCGATCTGCCTGCCCCCCCTTGTCCGCCTGCCCCTCTGCCACTACCACTGCCACATGCCACACATCCCCCTACTGCCCGCTTGCCTACTCCTACTACAACTTTGTCGCTGTCTATGCAGTTTCTGCATTTATTTTCAGCAAATTAACGCGCGCCTCTTTGCATCTTGCCACAAAAATCTGTGCTAATAAATCATTTGATGTTGTTGTTGCTGGTTGCTGGTTGCAGTTGCATTTTGATGCCACCGTGTGTTGCCCTGTCACAGTATTTGTTTATATGAAGATTTGTTTTTAATTAAATGGCAGCATCAAATCGAATCCAATGCTGTTGCCGTCACTCAGCCTCAGCCTCAGTCTCATCCTCCTTCTCCTTCTCTCTCTCATTTCCATTCTCATTCTTATTCTCATCATCATTTCAAGCCATATGCCATATGATTGTGCAATTAGCGAATCAGCATCGCCTCCTTTACACTCTCCTCCTCCTGCACCTACCTCCCTCCCTCCCACTCAGCCTCACCCTCACTCACTGGTGACAAGTTTACATGATTTAAAGTTGCGTCGGCAAACGGCCTTTGATGTGAATTGCGTTTGTGGACTTGTCATTGAATGAAGGCGACGGCGACGGCAACGGCGCCAGCTTCAATAGCTTCTCTGCTTACCCGCGCAGTCCCTCCCCCCTCCACCCCGCTGTACTGCACACATCAGCCTATTAACCTGATTCCACACGATTAGCAACATTTGCTGTGCGATTAGTTTGCAATCAAATGCGAATATGAAGTTCAACTTCAGCTCACTTAATTAGCGATTAGACATTGAAGTTTTAGCTGGAATTTGCAGCATTTAAACATAAGACGACTTTGTTTATTCAAATCCCACTCTGGGAGTATTATAATTAATGCTTAAATAGTTCAAGTTTTGTTATATATAAAAAGCAAACAAAAAATAATCAAAACGAAATAATCGAAATCGATTGAGTTTTGCAAAGTTATGCAATTTCGAAAATTTCGAAAAAAAATTTAAAAAAATTTAAATTGCCTAAATAAACAAAATTAAGATGCCAAATCAATTAAGAAATGAAACAATAGTCAAAATGACTTCGTTTATCGAAATCGGTTGAGTTTTACCGAAGTTGTGCGAATTCAAAATTTGGAAAATTTCGAAAAAAAATGTCAAGGGGTAGGTATGCAAAAAATTGAAAATTTTCGAAAAAATTTTAATTGCCTAAATGAACAAAATGAAGATGCAAAATCATTTAAGAGGAGAAACAATAATCAAAACGACTTCGTTTATCGAAATCGGTTAAGTATTACCAAAGTTACGCGAATTATAAAGTTTCGAAAATTTCGAAAAAATGTCAAGGGGTAGGTATGCAAAAAATTGAAAATTTTCGAAAATATTTTAATTGCCTAAATGAACAAAATGAAGATGCAAAATCAATTTTGAAAGAAAACTATATACAAAACTACTTCGTTTATCGAAATCGGTCGAGCTTTGTCAAAGTTGTGCGAATTCAAAATTTGGAAAATTTCGAAAAAAAATGTCAATGAAAATTTTCGAAAAAATTTAAATTGCATAAATAAACAAAATGAAGATGCCAAATCAATTTAGGAAAGAAAACAATAGTCAAAACGACTTCGTTTATCGAAATCGGTTGAGTTTTACCGAAGTTGTGCGAATTCAAAAATTTCGAAAATATGTCAAGGGGTAGGTATGCAAAATATTGAAAATTTTCGAAAAAATTTAAATTGCCTAAATAGACAAAATGAAGATGCCAAATCAATTTTTAAACGAAACAATAATCAGAACGACTTCGTTTATCGAAATCGGTTGAGTTTTACCAAAGTTGTGCGAATTAGAAAGTTTCAAAAATTTCGAAAAAATATCAAGGGGTAGGTATGCAAAAAATGGAAAATTTTCGAAAATATTTAAATAGCCTAAATGAACAAAATGAAGATGAAAAATCAATTAAGAGGAGAAACAATAATCCAAACGACTTCGTTTATCGAAATCGGTTGAGTTTTACCAAAGTTAAGCGAATTTGAAAAGATCAAAAATTGTCATGTTTTTTATGTAAAACAATAAATAAAATGCAAAAAATATTGCAACTGCTTTTGATATCTGAAAGAAATGTATACACTTTTGGTAGGAAAATGTGTGGAAAGTTATTGTTTGAAATCAGTTGCATTTTCCCAATCAATTTAGTCAGAGTTTGTATTGATGTCATGAAAAACCTCCCCCTGAGTGGAAAATGTATGAAAATGTATCTCGTTTAAATTTATGAAAGTTTAAGCGCTGTCAAAATGAACATAAACTCATTATGAAAAGCGCAGAGTGAAAAGTTAAGCAATAGAGGGTAAATTAGAGAAAACTCCCCATTGAGCTGGAAAATGTAGCAAAGAACTGTGATAAATAATATGATATATATATATATATATATATATAGAATAATATTCATGTTAGCAATTGCCACACCCGCAGGTGGAAAGTGCAATTCACAGCTATTCATTCATAACTCCATAAACAACGCCAAAGCAAATTGTTGAACTGCCTCTAATTTATACTCAAACTGATCCCCATCTGGTTTCTACATGTCTTGAGATTCCCCCGCCAAAGTTTTTAGCAAAGATCATAAATAAACAAAGCTGTGATATAATTTTTTAAATATATTTTCTTTTATTTAATTCATTTGTTTGTGGTTTGTTTTTAGCACATGGATTTCAATAGATTGCTTTTAACTTCTTTTGTTTTTTTTGTATTTTGTTTATGTTTTTGTTTTTTTTTTCGGTGCATTTGTTTGTGTTGTTTGTGTTGGTTTTTTAAGCATTTTTCATCCATAACATTTTCGTTTTTGTTTTAGTTTTATTTATCGATTTCTTAGAAACTAGAAATACTTCTTCATCAAAGCGAGACAATGTGTGTTTTTTTTTTAATCTAAGCTACAAATTAATCTAAAGAACTTTTAAATTACTTAAAACATATTAAGCATATAGTATATACATTATATATGTATGTATGTATATAGAAAGAACGTTAGAATTGGGCTTAGAGAGGTTTGTTAGCTGTTGAATCGATTGCAAGGCAATGTCTATGTATAGACTAGGGACAGGGGCAGGGGCAGGGGTAAGGGAAAGGAATTGTTTCCCTTAAGAGCAATAATACTTTTCATATTTAGTTTGTTGAAATCCTTGAAGCCTTAACTTACTTAGATAGCTAAGCATAAAGAGAGAGAGAGAGAGAGAGATTGATAGATAGAGAGAGATAGATGTATTTTACAATTATATCACATGAACACTTTTGTACGCCGCCATATTGCACACTTGAGGACCAGCCTAGAGCCTGGGGATAGCGAGGGGGAGCCGGGGGAGCCGTTCGCTACAGCTCGCTTACGGTATCTGCCCGTTCATGCGCATCTCGAGCTCCTCCTCCTCTTTGGTCAGCGGCACCGTCGTATGATTGTACAATCCTTGGGCCATCAGCTGCAGGGCCAAGGGATTCTTGGAGCCGGTTGACTTCTTGATTTTGGCCCGTTTGTTCTGGAACCAGATCTTGATCTGCGCCTCGTTTAGGCCAAGTTCGGAGCTCAGCTGTTGACGGCGACGTTCGGTGAGGTAGCGATTCTCATTGAATTCTCGCTGCAAATAGAGAAGAGCAATGCGAGAGCTAATGAGTGACAGAGTGTGCAAAAGAGAGAGACAGAGAGCGAGAGAGAGAGAGAGAGGGAGAGAGAGAGCGGGTCTGAGGCAAATCAATTATTTGCGGTTTAGTTGAAAGACCCAGCACAGTGTGAGTGAAATACGACTGTAAGCATATCCAATTGGTTAACTGCCCGAGAGACACAAAGGAACTGGGAATGCGATCGGATGAGACAGGAGGGACATGCGGTTGCCGTCGCCAGGATGCCGCACAGCGGGAGGGGAGGGCAGCGTAAAGTGTGTAAATATTTTGGCAATAAATATGACACAACATGGCAGTTAAAGAAGTGCCTGAGTTGGCCGTTGGCTATGGATTGGGCAGGGATTGGCCATGGCTATGGCCATGTGGATTAGATTGGCCATGGCTGCTGATGCTTACCTTGAGGCGGGCCAACTGTTCGCTGGAGAAAGCGGTGCGGGGACGCTTCTCATCATTGGTCTTGTCCTTTGGTTGCTTGGGGCGGCGGTAGCGGGGTCCTGCAGGACACAGAGAGAACAAAAGCAAAATAGAAGAAAATTAGTTAAAGTTCCAGGAAATATAACCACACTTCCCCCCCTCTCTCTCTCTCTCTCACTCTCTCTCTGCATATAATTAATAATATTAATGATTTAATTAGCATAAACTCGCTTTCTCAACAAAATGTGGCAGGCAACAACAATACTTGTGGCATGCAACGCGACTGTGCTGCGTGCTCAATTTGTCAGCTGTCAGCGCAGCGTCTAACGAACTCAGTCTGCGGCACAAGGGGCAGCCTTCACTAGGGGAAGGGGGGCAAAATGATGAGTCAAAACTTGAACAAACGTCAAATGGCTTAATAAACACAGCTAAGACCAAAACTCTAGTTAGTTAGAGCTACTAAACTGCTTGCTCTAAAGCTATAATTGCCAGCTGTGAGTCTGTGAGTGTTGTGAGTGTTGTGAGTGTTTTGGTCTGTGAGTGTTTTGCATATGAGTTTCGGTTCGGTTTTTATATTCGCATTTATCGACACCTTGTAAATTATAATTTAATTGCTTGGCTCGCTTGGATCATTTGATTAATTTCCCAGCCTCTAATCGCTGGCTATCAACGCCTTGTTGTTGCTAGTTGTTGTTAGTTGTTACTAACAGTTGTTGTTGTTGTTTGTACGATTCCATCGACACCAAATTAAAAAACCATTTCAAGTCATAAAAAAGCACTTAACTTGTCAATTAACGCATCGCAGCAATAACAGAAACAACAGCAACAACAACAACAGCACTCCACATGGAAAAACAGATTTTCCTTTTGGCTGCTTCTAGTCTTCTGCCTGCCGCTGCTTCTTCTCTTTGAATGCACACTTTCACTGCACGCACTCACAATTCATGCGTGTGATTGTGTGTGTGTGTGTGTTTGTGTCAATCGTCAGCGCATTTTAATGGCAACGTGACCTCTGACCTTCGATCTCCTTCGTCGCCGATAGGCAAGCGTTTCTTCTGCCGCCTGCGCTACATGTTGCCACATAAAGTGTCAGCTTCAAAGGCAACAAGCGCTGCGTGCGGCCCCCGAAAAGAGAGAAAGAGAGAGAGCGAGAGAGGGAGACAGTCTCAATCACTCTCTCTCTCTCCTCCTCACTCAGCAACAGTGACAACTGACAATTGTGAGTTTTGTGCTTGGAAATAGGAATAGGAAATCTAATTGTTGCAGTGTCCTTCGGCTCAATGACAAACAGCATGAAAGGCTGCCGCTTTATAGAGCATGGAGTGTGGTCTTCCTCCCAAGCAATCTCATCTCATCTGGCCGACTTGTGCAGGCAATACATTATAAATAATCCCACAGGGAAGTCAATAACTGCTCCAAGCAGAGGCAAACTTAATAGTTTCCTAAAGCAATTCATAAGTGAGTCAAAAGATCCTTGAGGATATCAAGCAAGGAATCCCCTTAAGCAATTGATAGCAGTAGAGCTAGATAGTGTCCTAGTTGCAGCTCTCCTAATCTCCTAATTGATTGCATTCTCACTTCCTATCACATCGGTTTCTATAAGTTTCTTCCTACACCCTAATCTCCCTACTCTCTTCCTCCCCTATTAAGTTTAGATAACCCACCTGAGCTGGGACGATCGCTGTAGCGTGTGCAGTAGACCCACGCCGGCCACATCTCGTTCTTGCCGCCTTCGGTGGTTGTGGAGCCCGTCTCGGAGCGTGTATCATCGGAGGATTCCATGCCGGAGTCACGGCTGACGGCGGATGGAGGTGGTATGGGTTGCGGGCTGCTGGCATTGTTGGCACCGGCCAGGCGGCTGCTGGGCGAGGAGTTCAACGAACTGGCCGCGGAGGAGCAGCCGGAGGAGGAGGCGGAGGAGGTGCTGCTGCTGGTGGCGGTGGAGGAGCTGCAGCTAATTGTGGAGGCATTCGACGCAGGAGGTGGACTGGCCAAATGATTGGCACTGCTGCTCGACGTTGTCACGGGCGTCGTCGACTGCGACTGTCCAATCTGCGATACCGTCTTGCACAACGATCCCAAGGCGGACTTCTCCACGCTGGACTCGGAGAGGAGTTTTGCCGTCGGCGGAAGCACGGCATTGGGATTGCCGGCCACGTTGGCGGCGCTGCGACGAAGGCGACTCTGGACGAGCTCCTCGTGGATGCGTGGATAGGCGGCCGGGTTGAAGCAGTTGAGAAGATTGGCGCGCTCCAGCATCATGGCAGCGGTGGCAGCTGCGGCGGCTGCTTGCTGCTGCCGACTGAACTCCAGCAGATCGACGCGTGTGAAGGCGGAGGGCGTGGCAGCGGCAGCACGACTCGCCTCAAAGGGGCGAAAGATGCTGGCGGCAGCGGCAGCAGCAGCAGCAGCAGATGATGAATCCTCTGGCTTCGTTTGCTTCGAGGCATCGCCGAAGCGATCGCTCAGGATGTTGGAGATGGAGAAGGCCAGCGAAGGCTTCGATTGCTTCGACTGCTGGTGAGCAGGCGGCGGCTGGAGACGAGCCGAGCCCGAAACGGAAGCGGTGTCATCCACATCAATGTCATCATCCTCTTCCTCATCCTCCTCGGTTGCCGTTGTGGCTGTCTGGTTGTGGAAACTATCGCCCAATATGGAGTCGTTCTCCTCCTCCTTGATGGTCAGTGTCGAGGCGGGCGTGGAGCAGGCGCCCGTCGAGTGAGCGCCCGGAGATCCAGATCCGTTGGCGCTGAGGCGCTGCTGAAGCGCCGCCGCGTGCAAAGCAGCTGCGTCGAAGGCAACCGATGTTGCCGGATGATGAAAGACGCCAACGCCCGCAGAGGCGGCAAGTTGCTGCTGATGGAGTTGCTGCAGTTGCTGCAACTGATGGAGGTGTTGCAACTGTTGCTGCTGGTAAAGTGTGGCCGCTGTGGCAGCTGTTCCCGGTTGCAGACTCATGTCCAGAGCTGAGATTGATATGGGAATCGAGATCGGGATGATGTGCTGCGAGTGCTGCGAGTGTTGCAAGTGTTGCTGTTGCAAGTGCTGCGAGTGCTGCGAGTGCTGAGGCGAGTGTGGTAAACAACCTGGTGGACTGGGCGCTGATTGTGGACTGCAGCGATCCTCAAGTGCCATTTGTTCACTTCACCTCTTGCTCTTGTTCTTCTACACTTTTCACTTCACTTTTCAGTTTCGCTTCTTTGTATGCTCTTCTTCTTCTTCTTGTTATTTCTCTTGGCTATTTGTTTATTTTTATTATTATTATTCGATTTTAGCTTTGCGTTTCGTATGTTTCGTTCTTTTCGTATTGCATTTGCATTTGCATCTGCTTCTGCTTTTGAATTTGTGTTTACTTTTGCTTTTGCATTTGCTGTTCCGACAACTGCGACGCGCACGTCTGTTCCATGCGAGCTCAACGACTAAATTAACTAATCACAGTTGCCCGTCGCTGCGACGAAGCCAGCAGAAGCAGGCAGCGAACGATTGAACTGTCAGCGCGAGAGAGAGACAGTCGACAGTCGACAGTCGGCAGTCGACAGTGGACTCCGTATGGGGTTGCGTGTGAGTGTTGTGTGTGTGTGTGTGTGTGTGTGCGTGTAACTTCGAATGCGAGCACGAGAGAGTGAGTGAGCGAGAGAGAAGTACTGAGCGTGTCCGTGTCTGCGTCTCTGACAGTGACGAAGACGATACTCAAACTTCAACTGCGTTCGACTGATCGATTGGCAGAGCTGCCTGCTGCTCTCAGTACACACACACTCTCTCTCTCTTTCTCGCTCTCCCTCGCTCTTTTCGTGTGCGCGCGAATTTTGTTGTGACACTCGACGTTGTCACCTGCAATCTGACAGCGAGACAATGTTTCCAGTCAGCGCAATACAAGAGCGAACTAGCAGCGAACCGGTTTTTGGTATTCGTATTGACTTTTTTGCTCAATCGTTCGCTCGCTCGCTCGCTCGCTTGCTCGCTCATTCGTTCGTTTGCTCGTTTGCTCGTTTGCTCGCTTGGTCGTATGTTCGTTTTTCCCGTTTGCTCACTTGCTTGCTCACTCCGCCTTCACTCCACGTTGGGGCCCCGCGCTTGTTAGGGCTCGATATGACTTTATTATTGGGAGCTGTCATGCGGTTGACAACTGTGTCGCTGTCTGCGTCTGCGTCGTCGTCGTCGCTGTTGTTGTCGTTGGCGTTGGCGTTGTCGACGTCTTCGGTGCTGCCGCTCTCTTTGCAGCGGGGCGTTGCCAGACCATACTATGGCTGCCCTGCTCGCACATACGTGCGCATGCGGCGGAAAATGGCTGCGTTTGTTGGTTTTGTTAGTTGATTTATCAAAATCGCACGCGTGTGTGTTAACGCTGTCTCTGTCTCTGCTGAAACGGTTGACTGATGCGTTGCCCTTACCACCCACCGCAGCACAGCGCACGAAGACAAGCAACAGCAACAGCAACAGCAACAACAACAACACACTTCATAAGTATTTAGTTGTGTTGATTTTGTTTTTGGCCGCGACGTTTCAATCTGTGCCTACAACTTTATCGACACCAAGCCGAGAATGATCGACAATCGACAATCAACAATCGACGAACAGAATTCAGACCCTAATTAAATACCTATACATATACATATATACATATGTATGCTGTGTATGTATTTCCATTGAATGGTTTTATTTTTAAGCTAAACAATTAACGGGTTAAATGTAGCGAACATTTCGGTCAATTGATTGATATTTAATTGATTTTTAATTTATTTATTCACTCACTGCCAACACACATATTAAATAGCAATCTATTGGCTGTTCCATCGAAGCGTGGCCCATTAGCATCTCCCATCTCCCGTCTTCCATTTCCCATCTTCCATCTCTACTTTGAAACCACATCAAATGTGTTAAAAACTAATACCATTTGGCATTGATCGACAACAACAGCGACAGCAACAGCAGCAATCTTATCAAAACTCACATCTGCCAAAATGTGAAACATGTGCTGCTCAAATACCACTTTATATATATATATCTACATATATCCGCTGATATATGGCGTATAAATCAAAAGTTGGGCTTTGAAAGCGCTAATGAATTTCATTATTATTTGACTTTTTATTGTTAATATTTGTATTGAATTCATTTGCCGCATAATAATGTCAATGAAATGCGTGAAATGAGAATGTAGGAATGTGATTTATTCGATTCGAATGGAATTCCAATACCAATATCCAACATGTTATCGAGTATCGATTATTGGCAATTGTTATTAATTTCTGATTTCCTGCCAAACGACATAATCAATAAGCTCAACGCCCAAACAATGGTCCCATGTCCATATTAAGCGTAACAAGAATTTCAAATTTGAAAATTCAGTTATTGAAATTGGTAGGCAGACTCGTTTTTTATTATTTTTTTATGGAATAGCAACAATGGCCACACAATTTATGTCATTTTTATGCGCATTTTTATTTGAATTGCGGCAAATAAATAATTATTTGAACAATAGATAAACTTTTGTTGAGCAGTCAAATTAATTAAATAACGATAAGCGGCCGAAAAAGGCAAAAGAGCAACGGCAATAACAGCAGTTTTACCGTTTCGAATTTAACCGTTTCGAATACGAACTTCCAGTCGTTTCGGCAGTCAGCCATTAAGACCAACTGGAATATCGAAAAACTCAACATTCGAACATGGCACACAGCTAGCTGTCCTGTTTCCACCCATGCGTTTAATGCACAGAGAGAACCATAACAATGGCTGCTGCTGCTGCTGCGGCCGCTGCTGTCGTTGTTGTTGTTGCTATTGCTGTTGCTGTCGTTGATTGCCGTCGGCGCTCAACGGCAATAAAAGCAGCTGTTGATTTTTCCGCTCGCCTGAGCGCCCTTCATGAAACCAAAACCCAAAACCCGCCCTCTCTCTCTCGCTCTCTCTCACTCTTTCTCTTTCGCCCTCTGTCTCTCTACCCCCTTTTACACGTTTATTGCCATGATTTTCAATTATTACCGTTGTCATGTTTGCTTTGCATTTGCGTGCTCGACAAGCGACAAGCGATGGCCACAAAGGGTTAAACAGCCGCCGACAGTTGCGTAAAAACGCGTTAATTAAAGTTTTTAACTTGTTTTTGATTACAATATGTACGCATTTTTTTGTGGTTGCTGTTGTTGTTGTTGTTGGTGCTGTCTCTAACGATGGCAGAGAAATGAGCCCAGGGAATTGCCCGCTGTTAATGAGTTTGCGCTTACTTTTTTCTTGTTTTCTTTTATTTTTCATTTTCTTCTCTTCAACACTTTTTGCTACCGTTTGCCCCTAATGATCTGCTATCTGTTATACTTAACGTACGCTTCAGGCCAGGCCAAAATGATACGACTACAGTTAGCCAAAAAAACAAGTGCGAAATGCGCGCAAGTTTGACTTAATTGCGGCTACAACTTAATTTGGCCAACAACTGTTTCGGCCCACTGACAAACCACGTATGCAATTGTTGTTACACTCGACATTTAAATAAATGTAAACAAAGCGAAAGCAGATGAAGAAGAAGAAGCAGCAGCAGCAGAAGAAGACGATTAAGCAGAAGAAAACAAAGCACATGTCTGACACGGCAGCCACAAGCGCGCCCTCTGGCGGTCATCGACGCTAAATGGTCGCGCTACCTCTGTCCCCCTCTCCACTCTATCACTCAGTCAGTATCTTTCTCTTTGGCTTTTTCAGCTTTAAGTGTAGGCTTTTCGAGCTCCAACTGCGTGTGTGTGAGCGTGTGTGTGTGTGTGTGTGTAATTTAAAATTCATAATTTACACACAGCATAAATCCATGAAACTGAGGCTGAAGCTGAGGCTTGAGTTTGTGCTGAGTGCCGGCGAGTGGCGGCGAGAGTTATTAATGATTCCCGCCTCGCTAGCGTAAGTATCAATATTAAGCAAACCCCCTCTCTGCTTTACCCCTTTCTCACTCACTTGTGCTCCCCCCACTCCTCGCACAGTCGGAGCAAATGCAATAAACGCTTGTTATAACTCATAATCCAAAAAAGAAACTAAAGGGAATACGAAAATAGGGGTCTAAGTATGTCATTTAAGAGCTTGGAAAGCCGACGATCTGCTGAGTTATCAATTAAAGTTATTGCTTAAGATATGTGTTATTATATCTTAATTATTGTAATATTATATTATATATTTTCTTGATTGCTCACTTATTTAAAACTACAAACACAACTTCAACTTTAAATAGAATTTGTTATATAATTTATAGATAAGTAAACGGACTGCTAAGAGTATACAGTATTCGTTGAGGTTGCATTTAGATGGTTGCTCGTTGACTCTTAATTAAAATTTGACTTGATTTGTAAATGGATCTCTTCTCCAATCACCGCACGTTTCCCCACCTTGTAAGTCTTACACAAATTGGTCGAAGGCTCTTAAATAATTTGAAATTTGTTAAAAATATATATATATATATGTTGTTGTTGTTGTCGCCTTTGGTTGTTGTTTAGGGTTAAATGTTAATGAACTTGTTGATTATAAATTTGACTACTTTATTTGCCAGTGTGCTGAGGAGACAAAAGGCCAAACTATATAACAGAGAGGAGGCCGAGACTTGAACAAGTTTCTTGATTCCCACTGCAGACAGGGAAAGAGAGAGAGGGAGAGGGAGAGACATTGTCGCAATATTTCTCGATTCTTTGGATTGTTTTACGAGCCTAATATTTGTGAAAAGCAAAAAACATAAACAAAAACAATAACAAATACGAAATAAGAAAGAAACATATAAAACGAGAGTCATAACTTTTTTATGACTTCATCATTTTTTGAGGGCAACACGAATTTGCATGCGTTGGCCACTTTGTCAATTTGGCTAAAACGAAAAAAAAGAAACGCAAACAAACAAACACAACAACGCAACGTGTTTTCAATCAATTAACAGATATTTAAGCGGCGTTGTTGTTGTTGTTGTTGTAGTTTCGCTTTTTAATTTAGTGGATATCTGTTGCAGCGGTTGCCCAAGTTGTTGTTGTTGTCGCTGTTGTTGTTGCCGTTTCGTTAAACAAACCCGAGCCGTGTCTGTAATTTGGCGTCTGTAATTTGACAAAATTGCTTTTCTCAGCTAATTTGTCAATTTGCCTACGCTTATTTATTAGCTGGCTCGTTAGAGTCACTAATTTGGCATTAATATCTTACTTTATTGTTTAAACAATTTGCGCAAATGTTGTTAACAACAATTCGCATTGGGTTTCTCTTTCCGTTTTGAAAGTCAACAAGTGTCAAATTGTGAAACTGAAACTGAAACTGAAACAGAAACTCTAAATCAAGTTTGTGTCCTAAGTCTTTTGGCTAAGCGATCAGGGGAATTTTCTGGGAAATTAGACACAAGTTGTTGCATAAGCCTTAGCCCGGTCTTAAGACACCTTTGTGTGGCCTAATCCAATAAAAACCTTTGTTCTGTGTTTGCAAACAGCTCGCCTAGATTTAAGGATTCAAAAGGATAAAACTGCGCAAATCTGTAAATTCGATTAAACCGCAAAGCATGAAAGCAACGCTCAATAGGCCAAGAGGCCCAGAACTGGCCCAAGGACGTGGCCAAGACGGTCACAGCAAGTGCAGCGATTTGGCAGCAATTTGCAACAGCCCAACGGGGTGTCCTGCCCAAAAAGGACACAGCACAAAGTACGCTGTGCCTGCTTGTTCTTCTTCTTCTTTCTCTTCGGCACATAATTGTGTGGTTTGGACTCCGTCTGCAGCAGATTGAGGCACAGAAGCCGCTGACTGTGCAACAGCAGCAACTGCAAATGACTTGGCCGCT
The DNA here is from genome assembly GCA_035042075.1 of Drosophila macrospina. Taxonomy (NCBI): domain Eukaryota; kingdom Metazoa; phylum Arthropoda; class Insecta; order Diptera; family Drosophilidae; genus Drosophila; species Drosophila macrospina. Next base: position 439,821 of record JAWNLW010000526.1, on the reverse strand, counting down.
GCCTCGGCCTTGACTTGGGGTGCATGTCCTTGTGCTAATGATCCTATTGCCATATCGCATATTGTATGTAGAACGTGTGTTAATTGAAATCAATGCCAGCAATTGCGAATAAGGTCAACGCGAAGCCGTTAAGCAGAAACAGGACACACGACTCACGGCAGCCAGCAGACAGCGGACAGCAGACAGCAAACTGAGAGCCGCTTGGGTGGCACTGCCAATTGACCTTGGCCAACAGCGAGGACTTCAAACGTGGCGACGCCATTTTCCCAGCTGCCACGAGATGAAAAACAAAACTAATTTATGAAGCAAGCGAACAAGAAACAACGCAACAACAAATGAAACACTGAGAACTGAGAACTGAGAACTGAGAACACTGAAAATTCAAATCAAATCATTTATCATGACACCCAGGCTAATATCAGGTTAACTGCGAGGTATCTGGACTCTGGAGTGTGGAGTGTGGAGTCTGGAGTCGACTTAATGATGCCACAGTTGGCTGTTGCGGGCCTCAGCTGGAAAGCGAGAGAAATCCAATAACATTTTAATAACAAAGCTGCATAACAACGCCATAAATAAACGTAAGTATTTCCACGGAATGAAGCACCATTTCCTCCTCCCCGATCCCCTCATCGTCACCACAAAAATGCAGCCACAAATTGTATCTATATCTATTTCTATTTCTATTTCAAACCCAAAATAAATAATTAGCTACAGCTACAGCGGCTGATTGAGGTTGGGAATGGATTCGAAACACGCCCTCAAATGAGCCGAAACTTCAGCAGATACAGCTACAGCGACAGCTACAGCTACAGCGACAGCGACAGATACAGGTAAGAGATACTGATGATACTCAGATACTGGCCAACAGAATGGCCCCAGCAGCCAGAGCGCGTTAGATACATACGAGTTTGAGATACATCTATGCTGTACATGGTTTCTCACTTATGTACATAAGCCGACATCAAATGAGTGTGTGCGAGTGTGTGCGAGTGTGTGTGAGTGCGTGTGCGTGTGTGTAGATGGGTCGCAGATTGTGTAGCCTGATTAGGGTAATCAATTTTTCTTCTTTTCAACCAATGCGCTGGCATTCTGGCCATAAATTAAGAGACGCTCTCCCATTGGACCAATCTCAACCCGAGTGGATCACGTAGCGACAATTAGCCTGGCCAAAGATCTGGGAGATGTCCCCAAGTAAGCACAGTGTGAGCTGGCCCAAAGCGGGGCTCAATTAATTATCAATTGTTCAAATTCATATAATCAAATTGAAAGGTTATTAGAGTAAGATTAATGGAGAGTGCAGTGGGAGGGCGGGAGAGGGAAGCGAGAGAATTCTTGTATAAGAATAAATAATAATAGTAGAGAGAATAGTTTAATTATTTATAATAAATTAATGAATTTATTAACTGAATTAAATGAAGAAAAGTGCAAGGGGAGTAAGAGAACTATATCATTTACGTATACCTATTTATTCCTAATAAATATCACTTAATTAATGAGCAATCAAATAGTTTTCAAGAGTTAAGTTAGCTAATGCATAGCAATTAATTAGTTAACAATTATTTAAATTCAAATTGTTATTCAACTAATTCGGCTGCAGCTGAACTAGAGTTGAGGGAACAAACAAACTATCAACATAATTGAATGCATCACTTAATTATATATACTTAGCAGCTAACTGTATATTAACTAATATTAGTTAATTTCAGCTTTCCATTTCCATTTCCATTTCCCTTGTTAATCAGCTAAAAAGCTGCATTCATTGTTCATTGTTGCATTTCCAACTCAAATGACATGAATATTACTCCGATTGTATATTGTGTTAGCTTTGCTAATAACAATAATAGTAATAATAATAAATTACTCACTGGACAGTTGAACAGTAGCTGACAGTTGAAGTTGATTGGGGAAGTGGGCGTCTGTGGTCTGAAAATGATTGACAGAATGTGAAGTCTATTTATACCCTGTTTCTACACACACTTTTCACTCGTATTCAGAATAGATTCTTGAAGAAGCGATGCATTCTCTTTGCGTTGATTGACTGACTGATTGATTAACTGACTGACTACAGAGATGGGTGAATAACTGAAGGAAATAACAAAAGGAAAACTGTATGAAAGAAAACTCTTTTCTGCTTCAATCGAAAGAAAGAAATTTCAAGTCTTCAAACTAAATCGCAAATAGTCTCTCAGTTCCTTATAGAAACCCCATCAAAAGAGGTAATGTTTGATTATATTAATTCTTATAATCATTATAATTATCCATTATCAAGATTAGCTGCGTATCTGCCAAGTAAGTTATGCGATTTAAGCCAGCCGTTTCGAGTCTCTAACATTTGAGAAACCTGTTGAATTATCATGGTTGCAATCTACGTTTGAACTTGATCATAGAATCAAATCAAATCGAATCAAATCAAATCGAATCAAATCGAATGGAATGGAATGTTTAATGTGTAGTGCACACACAAACCGTTAGTAATCTAAGCTCAACAATCTGTAAAAAACTATATATAAACAGTGTAAATTATAGAGCCGCAAAATTGTTCGGCTAAGAAAAAGTCTCAAATCCATAAATTAGCACCTCATTGCACATAATTGGCCTCCGGCTGTTGATTGAGGCTTTCAAATGCTCGACGAGGCGTGTGTCCGAGGGGGTAATAGTGTCAGAGCAGTGGAGGTGTGGAAGAGGGAGAGGGGGAGAGGGGGGTGTCTATGCAGCTGGGGAACAAGTGCTAAGTGCAGTGCAAATGTTAACAGTCAGCCGTCTAACTAAAGTTTGTTTTTTTATTCACTTATCCAATCGAGCGCGACGAGATGAGGCTGCCACTTACACATCCAGTTCTCAGTTGTGAGTTCCCAGTTGCCAGTTGCCAGTTGCCACTTCCCCAATCCCAGACCTGGTCAATTCAATCAGCCAAACAGCACGCTGATTAGCAGCTAGCTTGGTTAACTTGGCTAACTTGGCTGCCAGACCAGACCGTCAAGCGGCTCATAGCTAAGCACGTACTAAATGGTTAAATGGTTGGCCAACTTGGCGCACTTGCTCAATCAGACGGCGACAGTTCCACCTCTTCTCTTCTACTTCTCTCGTACCCCCCTTTCCCCCTTTCCACCTTTCAACCCTCCTCCAGCGCTCCACTCAGCAAGTGTCCACCGTTCATCATCGACTGGTTAGCAGACCGACACGTCAATTGGCTGAAAATTAACGCATTTCGCGCTTTCATATATACCCTGTAACTTTTGTGGGCTGACGGGTATGCTCAACTTAAGCATAAGTTTGGTAATAAGAAGACAGCGGCACAACAGCAGCGCTTTTTACTACAATTATTGCACTCTTACTTATACCCTATAAGTGTATGGATAGACGGGTATGCACAGCTAGCCAATAAGTTGGTTGTTCCAGTAGTATATAATACCAGCAGCACTTTTTAAGTGGAGTAGAACTATCTGATATTAGGTAGCAGACTTTATACATAATTTACAGGGTATCTGTAGCACAATTGCAAAATAACACTGTTGGTCTAGCAAAGGATTTGCTAACACAAAATGGAATAATAGATTTCGTATACCACAGCTTACAGGGTATCTATTAATCGAGCTTAAGCAGGATAACATCAACAAAAGGTTTTAGTTTGCTGAGAAATGTTAGACGCATTTTACTGGGTATCCTTGGGTGCAGCAGTTCGCTTTGCTATCGACTCAATAAGTGGCCGCTAACAAGTAGCTGTTAATCCATTTCAAGCCAGTTTCCAGTTAATCATTCGCAGCGAAAGCCAGCAAAATGTTGTTATTAGCCACGTTGATAATCATAATCGAGTCGCAGATGGAGATGGAGTTGGAGTTGGAGATGGAGTTGAGGTTGAAAATGCTCTGGGGGCAATTGATAATGGCGGCCACGAGAAGTATGTAAAGAGTGTAGAGGAGGGAGAGAAGAAAGCAGAGGGGTGAGGGGAGAGGGGAGAGAAAAACCATAAAAAGAAAACACACGAACGCACTTTGTACAACTGAGATAGGAGCTGGAGGCCGACGTCGAGAGATGCGTCTAATCGTAAATTATGAGGGAATCAGAGGCAGGGGCATGTGGACAGCATTGGGGGCAACATTTGTGACCGATCCGATAAGCTGCGGCGAGTGGCAACTGGCAAGTGGCAAGTGGCAAGTGGCGGCAAAGCGACAAACGACAATGCAACAGGACATTAGTGTCACATTAAACATGACCACAGACCGCAGACCCAAAGAAAAGAAAAGGAAAAGGAAAAGAAAAGAAAATCCATGGAAAAGAGACAAAGTCGAGCCCCTATTTATCCCGAGTCTAATGCCCCTGCAGAGGCTGCTGCAGAGGCTGCTGCTGAGGTTGCAAGCGGCTGCAGCGGTTGCATTTTGGGAGCACTTTGTTGCAACAGCGACTGCTCCTTATCAAGAGGGAGAAGAAGAGGCAACTGCATCATTTGTCATCAGCTTCTTCGTTGTTGTGACAACAAATGGAGCCTCGATGCTGCTGCTGTCGATTGTCATTTAAATGTGCCTCTAATCAGGTGTGTGCCTGTGTGTGGTCTCCTCTTGTACTTGGCAATTAAAAGCAAACCAAAGCGGCTTAAAGAGGCCAAGAGCTGCGAGCTGGGAACTGGGAAAGTCGCAGTCGAGGCTGGCCAAGGAGTTGCAACTGCGTGTGCGTGTGCGTGTGCATTTAATCGCCGCTAAGGTGCCAAAAGTATCTCTGGCATGCGTAGAATGCCACGCAGCAGCAACGAGAACAACAACAACAACAATGAGAACAACAACAGCAACAATGAGAACAGCAGACGACAACAGCAACAACTGCGAT